>CM053592.1:111206270-111218592 GCA_028646515.1 Pseudochirops corinnae | reverse complement strand
ACCAAGGGAAAACAGAATCCTCTGGAGTGTAATTAGAAAAAAAAGGGGCCAAATTTCTCACAACCACCTTAAGTACTTTATACCATTCTATGCAAATTAAGAATGGCCAGGGTACCATCTCTTTTCTGAATTCTCAAGTAAATGTCTTCACCTCAGGTTCCCAATCTTTGTTTATTACTATTATCAATAGCATTGTTATATCAATAGTATTTGAAATAAATCAAAGCCATGAGTTGAGGAATAAACTATCTTTAATTGGGTAGCAGGGTAGCAAATCTGCCACACTGGGGGATGTCCCATGGAGCACAATGGATTTCCCAACCAAGAGACCCATGAAAGATTCTTTATGCCTTTAGGAGGGAAGGGATACGGGATAGTATAAGGTAGCAAGGCCTGGTCATGAGACCCCAGTGTCCCTTGGTAATCTAGTCAAGGAAAACCACTTCATTCTGACTGTTTTGCCCTTCATGCCATGAATCCCAATGAAAGGGTACAAGGACATTAGAAGCTGAGATCTAGCTCAAGCTAGGTTCCTTTACAAGGTAAAATCTCCAGATGGGGGGGGGGGGGGGCCACTTAAGGGGTGTGGCTCAGCTCAACCTAATCAAAGAATAAATACCTTAAGATGCAAAGATATTACTGAATTACTGACATTACTAGGATCATTAACATGTGCTGTTAAGAATTTTGTGTTACTATATGCACTATATTCTGTCACTACATTAAGTGGCACAGTGGATAGGGTACAGGGCCTGGAGTCAAGAAGACTCATCTTCCTGAGTTCAAATTTGGCCTCAAATACTTGCCATATGACCCTGGGCAAGTCCCTTAACCCTGTTTGCCTCCGTTTCCTTATCTGTAAGATGAGCTGGAGAAGGAAACAGCAAACTGCTTTAAGTATCTTTGCCAAGAAAACTCCAAATAGGGTCACAAAGAGTCAAACATAATTGAAAAACAAGTAAACAACTACTTATTTTTCAACTAAAGCAGGGACCTGTGATCCTTTTAGGATGTTACTTATCAGCTTTGGAGAAGTTAGCTAAAAGTTTCTGAGAGAGAAAAACAACATCAATCTTCCTGATTTAAGATCAGTATATTTACTTCTACTGATACAGAGGAGAAAACTGCAGTCACCATTCATCCTTCCGGTAACTCAAAGAAGAAAGGGAGGAACTCTACAAATCAACAGACCACCGATGAAATGTGGCTGGTCTTGAAAACAAAAAATTGAGATACCAAGCTGGAAGCCATCCAACTCATGCATGGGTCACAGTCAAAAAATTCCCTTATAAATCTGCGGCAGAAAAATCTGAATGCATTTGCCCACAGAAAAAGCATTACAAGTAATGACATTCACAGGAATACTAGCTGATATCTGTATAGCATAACTTCAAGGTTTGCAAAAGCACTTTACATAAAGTATCTCATTTAAACTTCACAACAACCTTGTGCCTTAATTACTGTGGGCCTTGTTATATCCATTTTATCCATAAGGAAACTGAGGCTGAAAGAGTTTAAGTCTTTGGTTACATAAGATGAGAAGCAAGTTTCAAACACAGGTCTTTCCAACACTTTTCTCTATGTCAGGTGGCTTTCCAGCTAACTGTAGTGCATATAGCGATTTCCAAACCTTAAAAGGCTAAATAAAAGTAGCTCACATTTATGTTTATTATTTCCAGGCAAAAGCCTATTTTAAAACACGATTCTACTGGATAGGAGTGTATTAATAGCACTACTGAATTAAACTTGTCCCACTATGAATCACTGGTGGTAACTGCCTTGTCCTGGTGCTGGGGCTGGAAAAAGTATCAGGATAGATTCTCTCACGTCCTCCTGTGTTTAATGTGGGCAGAAGCCCTTTTTATATTATCCCAGGCTTTTTTGTTTGTTTGTTTTTTCCTGTTTCCAGAAACAATAGTCCTGCTCAGATGTCTCACCAAGGTTTGGATTCTTGAAGGCACCCATGAAGACCAAGTTCTGGCAGGTTATATATCAGGTCAGAAAAGCTTAGCGTATGAATACAACAACTGTGTGTCTACCATCCATGAACCAGCCTTTCTATATTTGGAAATTCAAAGTAGGATGGCCACCATGTGAGAGAGCTGCTTAAATACAGGATGGTAAAGACCATCGACATAGGCAGGAAGGGGTAAAAAATCTTCATTGTGATAGAGAGGCCACATACCAATGAAGCCCTGGTTCCATGAATTAAGTTGAAATATTTGGAAGACACAGGAAAAAGGTACATTCTTGCCTAGATGTCACCTGACTACTCTTTCTTCCCTTTCTGTCTCCAGTAACATGAGAAACCTTGCCAAATGCTCTGCTAAAATCCTAATAAACTCTATCCAGCAATTTCCTCATCTCCTAGGTTTAGTAACCCTGTCAAAAAAGGAAATGAGATTAGTCTGGCATTACTTGTCCTAATTTATTAATAATAATAGCAATGATGACGATGTCAATAAAGGTAGTAATTATTTATATGGCACTTTAAAGTTTACAAAGTGCTTTATAAATATCTCATTTGATCCTCACAACAATCCTGGAAGGTAGGTGATATTATTATCTTCATTTTAGCAGATAAGGAAACTGAGGAGATAGAAGTCAAGAGGCTGGATTTGAAATGCTCTTCCTGACTTCAGACCCAATGCTCTATCCACCACACCAGCACTTAACTGCCTCAGCAAAAGCTGCATATATGTTCCCTACATTGTAGGGAGGATTTTTTATTCATTATTGTTTTTATAGGGACCTGATGGTTTCTGAAGTTCTTCCTGACTCTGACATTCTGTGATTCTAGGGAGATCAGAATTAAGACTCTGTAGCTCAATTTGGGGAGAATGGGGAGGTTGGAGGGAAGGGAATAAATCTTCTATTAGAAACTTTAAATAAAAGCAACATGTGTTCAAATATTTATTGAATTTATTTTAACTTGCTTTAATGTTTCCCTTGTTTTATCTTCAGGGAATAATAATACTGCAGTAATTCTGTATTACATTTATTGTACCAAAACTTAATTGATGCCATATTTCACAAGGATTATCATTGGATACCACCACTTTTGGGAATCACAGTCTTGTGATAGTAATTCAGAGGAATCAAGTCTTCACATCTATTGTTTTTATTTCAATTTCTTGTGTATTGGAGTCCTTACTCTTGAAAATAACTATTTACTTCAGTTTATTGTTAAATAGATGCATTTTATGGAGAACATACAATTTTCCTTATAGGATTCTACCTTCTAAATGACTTAAGTTAAATTCATTTCAACAAAAATACATTGACAACCTTGGTTAGGAAACATATAGAAAAAGTAACTGGTAATCATAAACATGAAGATGGATTCAGGTAGCTCAGTGGCACAGTGGATAAAGCAGTAAACCTGGAGACAGGAAGACCTGTGTTCAAATTCAGCCTCAGACAAACACTAGCTATGGAACCCTCAGCAAGTCACTAAACCTGTTTGCCTCAATTTCCTCATCTGTAAAATGCACTTACCTCTAAGGGTTGATTTTTTGTGAGGATCAAATGAGATAATATTTGTAAAGAGCTTTATAAACCTTAAAGTGTTATGTAAATGGTTTTTATTATTGTTATTCAAGATCTCAGGACAGAGGGAATTTACTACCTCCTCAGGCTGCACATTTCATTTATGTACAGCTCTAATAATTGGGGAGTTTTTCTTCAGAGTAAGCCTAAATTTTTCTCTTTGTAACACTCACTCATTGCTCCTACTTCTATCCTCCTGGACCAAGCAAAATAAATTATGCCCTCTTCCCTATAGCCTTCAAACACTTGATGACATCTGTCATGCCTCCTCAGGCCCATCACTCACATTTTTCTCTTCTCCAGGCTAAACAGCCTCAGTTCTTTCACCTGATTCTCCTATGACATGAAATTCTTCCTACAGCCGCAACCATGTCAGCTCCCTAAAATCTGGCACCCAGAACTGAACACAATACTCCATACAGTTGCTTCCAGAATCTCTGCATCCCAGAAGAGATGATTTTCTCCACACTGGAGTGAGCCCTGGGGCCGATCTAACCAAGCTGAAATTTGGAGGATGAACACTTTGGGAAAAAATAAACTAAAAACTCCGTTTCTCAATAACCAGTCAGGCCCCAGGGCACCACTGACCCCTCTCTTTGACCATCAGGCAAAACTCAGGGAAAAAACAAAAAGAAATAAAAGATCCAAGTTCCAAAAACATAACATCATGTTGCCGGGCAGAATCTTAAGCCTTGAGAAGTCATTATTCCAAGGATTCTCAAATACAGGGGCCAAAAGTGCCATGCCACTACCACTAATAGTTAGCCATGTTTCTGGATTTCATCCAGGAGGGAAGATCCTCCCCTCATATAGATTCCATGTAATATCCATGTATCTTATTATCATATCATATTCTTACATGTGCAATTTTTTAAAATATAAGTTTTATGGATGCTGTTTTGAAAACATATTTCTGGATCTTCCCTCCCCATCCCCAACATCAGGATGTTTTGATGATTGTCCTTGAAAACAAAGAAAAACAACTCATCAAAATTCCCTTATGCAGTGACCTCATCTGACAGCAACAGTATATACAGTACTCTGCTTAGTAGTACCCCACGAGCCCAAATCAGAGGAAGGAGGACCATTTTATTATCTGCTTTTCAGGATCAGGATTGGGAATTACAATTATTCAATCTGGCTTTTTCTTAATGTGCTTTTCATTCACACCATTATAGTCATTGTGTATGTTGTCTGGTCTGTTGTCTGATCACTTCTCCCCAAGAATGAACCCACCATGCTAAAGGCTTTGCTGGAATTACTATATACTCAGGACTCACTCAGGTTGTCCATGTAGGGTCTCTGTTAATACAGATCGCTAAATGTTGAGATGGATTCCCAGGGAATCTCCTTCTCTAGAAGGCTTTAAAAAGTCTCAATTTTCATCTCCCTTCAATGATGAATGAATGAAATGAGCGAAAAAAGCATCTGTTACAGGCTTCCTTTGTACAACACACTAAAGTAAGTGCTGAGGATACAAGGAAACAATGAAGAAAGTCACTGCTATCAAGGAGTTCACATTCTAATGCACATATGGAAGATCTCCGCTGTAAGGTAGAAGGCACCCACCGTCCTCAGGGTGCAGCAGCCAGGCAGATGGCAATGCCTCTTGTTTAATGTCATTCTCACCAACAAAATATCTGGTGCTGAACTACCTGACAGTGCCAAAGGCTTTGGTGACAAGAACTTTCTTGTCTGGGTCTTCGGTAGCTGTGGTTGCTTCACCTTCAGGAACAAACACCAGGCTGCATCTGTCTCCACAGGGGTTGCTTCACAAGATGACAGTGGTCAGCACTGGGCTGGAAGCACCATTATGCCAAAGGTTCTTGGGTTAACCTGAGATGTCTCCATCAGGGTCTGAAGAGAAGTGGTGGTATGGTCATTTGTTTGAAACATACTTCCTTTCTCTCCTTCAGGGTACTTCACTGCTTCAGCTGGCTTGTTTGTCCTGTGGGTGGCAGTTGATGGGCAGCTGGAAGGAACGGCTGCCACCTTCTCCACAAGAGCTGCTCTCCAGGATGATGGCTGGGAGGGCTGGACTAGAAACAAGACTGAAGGTTTGGAGAATGGTGCCACACCCAGGGCAAGTGTGCATGTGTGTGTGTGTGTGTGTATGTATGTGTGTGTGTGTGTGTCTGTCTGTCTGTCTGTCTGTCTATCTCTCCCTCTCAAGAGCTGTATCAAATTTAAGAAGATAAATGTTACTATCTGCAAGTTACTCCTTTTATTGTACTTGTGGGGAAAAAAAGCCATAATAGTAGTTGACTCCTCATAGCTCAGAAAAAGGATGGTCGGTTTGCAAATTATTCAGACCTTTTGCTTCTACTTATTATGAAAGGCCCTCTGTTTGGCAAAACTGTGTTAACTGAGTTATTTAATACAAGGTATTAGAGCAGTTTTAAGCTATCAAAGCTAGACATTGCACTAAGACTTTTGGGACATTCTATATATACACAGGAAGTCATACAGTTTTCCTTTAAAACATATTATAAACTCAAAATCTTGTGGAAATGAATGTTGAAAACTCAAAATAAATAAATAAATTCTGGAATTAAAAAAATTTTTAAAATATAAAATTCAAGCTTTTCACCAGTTGCAGAGTGGACTTCCCTCATTGTTTCAAATTAGTAAGCTATTAGCACATACTATACTCTTCTGTTATCTTAAATGTAAGGTTCTTGAAAGCAGAGAATATGCACGTCTTCACTATAGTTTCCTCCACTCCCCCCCTCCTCCCCTTTTATGGGAATTTTCAACTGAGCAAAGTATAGTGAGCAATTATCCAAGTAAGACATTCCATGTTGCTATGGCTGCCAAAACTCATGTTCTCTCCTCCCCAGTCCCAGTGGTGAACCTTGAAGGGCTACCAGGCCTATTTTTACCTTTTTCTTTCAGTAAATGGCATCCAAACACATTTATACCTCTTCTACTGCGCTTACCAAGCCTTCAAAGTCCCTTCTGCCATTTTGTCCAACTGCTACTCACCACAAGGCACTATTAAAGAAATTACATAGATAGGGAATCATGGGCTAGAAGAGACCCTAGAAGTCATCTAGTCCATCCCCTCTCACTTTACAGAAAAGGAAACAGGCCCAGTGAGGGTAAGTTTGAAGTTTGTGCTAGACTAGTCAGAAAAACTCGAGTTCTAATCCCACTCTGGATGCTTACTAGTTAAATGACCTAGGACAATTCTTTTAATTTCTCAGTTTCTTCATTCATAAAATGAAACAAGTGGACTAGATCAGTGCTTCTTAAACTGTGGCCCCCATATGGGGTCAAATAACTGAATGGGTGGGGGAGCGCAAAAAAATTTGGCAACAGTAAAAGGTTTCCGAACATGCAATTATCAGTGGGGTTCATAAGTAATCAGTGGTTGAGTCAATGGTAAAAAAAAAAAAAAAAAAACGGCCTATGGAAATTGGAAAAGTTTTTTTTAAAGAATTAAAAAAGGATTTTTTTCCCAAAAAAAGGTCTCTGCTTTCTGCTGTTCTTTAGAATTATTCCCTGACTCCCAATTAAAAGCAAAACAAAACACTGCTCTAGGTCTATCATTTAAAAACGCCTACATCTTTTCACTTCACTGACTTAATCCTTTCATATTATAGTCAAAATTTTTATCTATTCTTTCTTGACAGAGAGTCTTCTTTCAGAATTTAAAAATATAATGGCAAGTGCATTAGGCTACATTTGACATAAGCTATCTCAAGGAAAGTGGAATTCTACCTGGAAAGACTCTAAACAATTCAATGAAATATATTTAAAGCTACAAAGTAATAGGACAATTTATTTTAGTGTAGCACATGGAATCATAAGTTTCTAAAAGGGGGAGCCAAGAGACACGTGAATTTAAATTTATCCCCCAAATAATTTATTTCAGAAATTAACAAAAATACTGTCAATTTTATGCTGCAAAAACTATTTCCTTCACTTGAACCAGTACTTATTGAAGGCAATGGACATACAAAGATGAAAACAGTCACGCCTTCAAAAAGCTTACATTTTATTGGAAGGATAAGGTATAAATTCAGAAACGAGGATAGGAAGTAAAATATAGGAATTAGACCTGTGATTTCATTGGGACGGGCAACTTCTGGGTGAGCAAATTCCTTCTGCCAAAGTATCCTTTCTGCAGCTTAGAGCCTTTCAGTTACCTAGAGCACCAAGACAGTTACTAGCCCAGTACTGTCAACCAGTGTATGTCTCAAGATGCAGGACTTGAACTCAGGTCTTCCTAGTATATAGGTCAGCTCTCTCTCTACCACAAAATAATATCCATTTAAATATGGGGTGGGGGGGCAAGTAGGGGGCACAGTAGGGTGCTGAGTCAGAACTCTTCCTGAGTTCAAATCTGGCCTCAGACACTTACTTGTTGTGTGACCTTGGGCAAGTCACTTACCCTGTTTGCCTTAGTTTCTTCATCTGTAAAATAAGCTGGAGAAGGAAATGGAAAACCACTCCAGTATCTTTGCCAAGAAAGCCCCAAATGGGGTCACAAAGAGTCAGGCACCACTGAAAAAGTGACCAAACACACACAAACACACATATACAAATATATACATTTATACATACATACACACACAGTCTCCTTCTTGACTCCTCCACATAATTTATACTAAACAGAAAACATTTTCCTGCCAAATGAAACATTTTGTGGATGCTTTATGGCACCAGTCTTTGTGTGACAACAGCCAGTTGAACTACTGAAAAGCAAGGATTCAAAATGTTTTCTGTACAATTCACTGCCCAGGAATGTTTTACATGGATGTACCTGAATATTTTGTAACCATAAATGTGATTAATGGGGTTTTCCCACACCAGAGCTATTTTATTTATTGGGCTTCTGAAATTACACCTTTCACTAAGGCAGCCCCAGGGCCTAAGCACAACAAGATAACATTAATTAAAATAGGTAAAAAACCATCCAGGAGTAGCAAGGAATAAACTGCAGAAAAATCACATAAAAAGAGAACTAAAAATAACAGCCACCATTTTGCCCACTTTGGAAGCAAGGTCTTACCCCATGCCCTGAAGCTGTGACTGTGAAGCTTTTCCCAATGCACGATTCTTGCTAGTGCATTATCCCTCAATCTTGTATCCACCTCAGGTTGCCCAGGCTGTGCCCGTATGCTTAATGGAGTTTCTAGTCTTTAAAATGCATTTGCTCCCTAAGCAGTACTAGCAGAGCCAAATCAATGGCTTTCCAATACACCAGACACACTCTCGACAATTTCAAGCTCCAAAAAAAAAGATAGTCCCATCACAACCCCAACAGGAAATCATACGCTGTTCTGAGCCCAAGCCTCATGTCTCAGTCTTCATTGATATGAAGCACAAAGTGACCACATATTGTCTTTTTAAAAATTCAGTTGAAAAGCAATCTTGGTGACTCACCAATATATGTATTTTTGGCCTCTTCGAAAAAAGAATATCAGCAAAGCAAAGAGAAAATGTTTATATTTTATCACTTAGCTTGCTATTAATGCTTTTTATTAGATTGCCTTGGCTGTCTTAGTAGTTCTCCATCTGTCTCTTACTTCACTAGGTTTCTTTCAGAGCTGTTTACTGGAAAATGGCCTACGGAAACCAACAGAAAGATATTAAATCAGAGCAGAAAAAAGCTTGAGGTAGAATTTTATTTTGTAATAAAATGTAGGCTTTGTATAGTAAAAGTTTTCTTAAAAAGGGTCTTTTAGGAAGGGGAAAATTTTCACTCATTCAGGGTAGCAGGGATATCCTGTATTGGCACAAATAATTTTCATGCAAAGTGTTCCTCCTGCCCATGCAAGCTAATATGAAGTATTTGTCATGGACAAACTGCAGATAGGAATCACATCCCTTGATCCCTGAGCTCCAATCCCCCTCTCTCTACTCCTGCCCGAAGGATAAGATGCAGCATCTACCCAATAGCCTAGAATACCAAATAATTGCTCAGGAAATATTCTATCCAACCAAACGCACAAAAATAAAAGAAAATTTTTACAAGGACAAAATGTAATCACCTAAGTTAACACCTGGGGTCAGAACTAGATTTAGAGTCAGAGCACAAGAGTTTGAGTTCCAGCTCTCACACTGACAATCTGTGTGACCTTGACATCTCAGCTTCCTCGACTTCTAGAGAATGGCCACCTGAATTCATCCAGTACAAGAAACTCCAGGGTAGGGTGACTTCTACTTACAAGCACCCAGGGAGGGTCCTGAGAGCCCTGTTCTCTTTCCTCCTCCCTTTTTTGCTATCTACAACAAAAGAATAATAATATTGATAGAACTGTAATTCTGGGACTCCCAACATGCCATGTCTTTCTCCTCCCAACCTGTCTTCCCCTCCCACACTCCCGCTGCCACTGAGTGCTGGCTTTGGATGGCAGTGCTTCTCCCTCCCCATCCCCCAACTCCCAGATTTTCCTGAGATGCTGGAATTCCCCGGTATGACTTAGAATACTTGCAGTCCCTGCTTCACAGGGTCGTTCTATAAACCTCAAAGAGCAACGGTTTATTGTTCATTTATCCAAACAAATGTTTATTGAGCACTTTGTGCAGGGAGGAGGAGTGGTTCATAACTACAAAAAACAATTTCTTTTTCTACTGGATAAGAAAAGCCAAATAGTATAACAGTCAGGAAGTCATGAAGCTCTGAATTCAAATCCTACCTCTAACACAGCATCGTTAGCTATGGGCAGGAGATCATAATCTCACCCAGTTTGCTCTTCAGTAAATGAGGGGAGGGAATTGAGGGAACGGACTCTAAGGGCCCCATGTAATCCTTCAAGGCACAATCCTCTTACTCTTACCTATTTCTGTTTTGGCAGTCAAAAAACACCTCCAGTATTTCTTTGTGGCCTTCTCCCTACAGGCTATTTAATACATACATAGCAATTTGTGCCTAAATGTGTTTCACGGTAATTTATAATTCTTTATGACTGTCCATAAATCCTTCCCAGTCATAGATTGGGATAAGCAATCTCAATTGCAGAAGCAATCATAACTCCAATATTTGCCTTTGCAAAAGATTTCTAAATTGATATTAGCAATTTGAAATTTTCAACATTAGCATAAAACCTCTTTCTTATTTGCTCCAACAACTGAGCCATTATCAACTCTAGGAATACTTCTTAATCACCCTATTTATCAAATGTTGAATTGGATATAATAGAATACAGGATAAGAACATCTAACAACAAACAGAAAAAGATGACCAAATTCATCACTACTTTTTAGCTGCTCAGTTGAACAGTGAAATTAACTTTGGTATATTCTGTTTAATGTCTCATGGCTGGTGGCAGCTGGCAGCTGAAGCCAGGTCTATTAAAAATCAAGTTTTCTTGACAGGCGTAAAGGAGAAGAGAGGAGAGTTCAAGCTGCACCCTGTGGATATTGAAGACTAATGACAGATTAGCTATGCAGCTTTCAAAATATACTGAACTAAAAGTTGCAATCCTCAGAAAGTCTCTTCTCTCTCCTCTGCTTAAAAAGAAAAAAAAAAATCCTGTCGCTCATTTCTTACTAATACAAGGTTGCAGATCAGGGAAAATCCATGTTTTGTCCATTTATGACTGCACTGGCCTTTTCTTGTGGTAGTAAAGGCATAGCAGAAATAACAAATTGCTTCATAATTTGAGATTCATGAGCCAGTGGGACAGGCAAGTCAAATGTAAAAATTTAATGACTCCATAATGGTGGATTTTGTGTTCATTTGTTTAAGTTGTAAAAGCAAAGTTAACCAAGCATCCTTTTTCATTAGCACTAGAAATTTTGCCCTTGGTCCCCTGTATGTGACCACATTCCTGGTGGATGCCATTTGTGCAAAACCACTTAACCTGAGGATGTCAAAGTGCTAGCAGCCAGCCACCTGAGTACAATAAAACCTTGATTAAACCAGAAGTGGAATCTATAACCAACTAGCACTTTTTTTTTCTTTAAAGGACATAAATTGGAACTGGCACCATTGAGAAAATGTAAATCCAAAGCACAAGAAGTTGATGAAACCCCTATGAGTGGTTGTTTTGCTAACTAAAAAAATCTAAGAATATCCAAAGTTCAAGTCAGCATTTGAATGAACTAGCTATAAATATTATAGGGTGAGAGGCAGGAAGACCTGAGTTCGAATTCTACTTTAGATGCCTAGAGCACTTAGAGGTTAAGTAACTTGTCTCACAAGGGCACTGGGACAGAAGAGGTCAGAGAAGCTGGATGTGAACCTTGAGGTCAGCTCTCTACCCACTCTACCAAGCTACCTTGGAGAAAGAAAGCAAATATAAAGGGGGGGGGGGGGGAGGAGAGAGAAGAGTTCCATAGCAGCAGAATCAATTATGTACCTCTGTTAACCAGATAATTCAAATCTTTCAGGTTCATAGAACCAGGTGGGTTCCTCATGTTCTCTGCTGTCTATGAATAACTATATTTAACACTATGGGTATAGTACTTGTATGGAATGAGTGAAAACTTCTCAATTTGGGGTGGTTAACTTTTCAAATGGCTTCTGTCAATCACTTTTATCTTCCTTTGTCTGTTTTCCCGCCTTGGTAGGACCCTCCCCTTATCTTTCCTTGCTGTCCCAGTTGGGGAAGTACTTGGTGAAGTGTGCCTCTCCACCAATGAGAGGGGAAACAGTTGGGGAGGGGTCTTGACTAAGTTAGGTTATAAATTCCAGCACTATCTTTTGTAACTTGCCTCTTCTCCATGATAAGTCATGAGGAAGACCTCCCTCTTCTCCCGGGGAAGAGAATAAAGTCCTGTTCTTATCCTAAGAGATCTCTGTGTTTATTTCTTTTCACTA
>CM053592.1:111169649-111206170 GCA_028646515.1 Pseudochirops corinnae | reverse complement strand
CATCCCAAATATACTTAAGGGTGACTTGTGGTCTCTAATTGTTACGTCCACTGTAGAGCATCTATATATAAATGTAAATGCTGGGTCCCTTGAAACCTACTTTCAAAAATGGGATCTTCTCCCTTCGACTTTCATGCATCTCAACCAGCCCCAGTGAGGTCAAAAAGACCTCCCCAAATGTCTCAGTCAACAAAATATCTTTTTCTACAAAAAACTCAAAAAGAATAAAAGAATAGGGGTGGCTAGGTGGTGCAGTGAATAGAGAGCATCAGCCCTGGAGTCAGGAGGACTTGAGTTCAAATCCGGCCTCAGACACTTAACACTTATTAGCCATGTGACCCTGGGCAAGTCACTTAACCCTAACTACCCTGCCCTCCCTCCTCCAAAAAGCAAAAACAAAAAAAACCCCAAAACCAACCAAAGAGAAAAAGAATAAAAGAATAATGATAAAACAATGCACTTGAGACAACTCAACACATATATTGGATTTTTAAAATTTGTGTTTCAGCTCCCTCAGACAAAAGTTTCTTGAATGGTATGGTCACAGAAAATGCCAACCTCAGGTCATGAATATTCTTTTATAATTATTAATTATCTAATTCTTTCCTACTTATCTTTACTTTTACCATTTTGGTCATTAGATTCCAAGCTCCCCAAAGGCAAGATTCATCTTTAAATCCCAAGCAACCAGTATGATGTAATGTGTTAATTGCATTAGATTGAACGGGATCTCCTGTGTGACCCTAGGCAACAACAACGGATAATAACAACAGTAATAGTAGAATTTATATAGGTTTGTAAAGCCTATTCCTTATAAATATCAATTAATTTCATCATCGCAACAACCCTAGGAGATGCTACTATTGTCCCCATTTTACAGATGAGGAAAAAGGCAGACAGAGAGGTTAAGTGACTTGCCTGGGGTCACACAGCCAGTGAGTCAGATATCTGAGGCAGGATTTGAACTCAGGTTTTCCTGACTCCAGGTCCAGCAGTCTCTACACTTTGCCACCTAGCTACAAATCACTTAGTTTCTTCAGACCTCAGTTTCCTCAATTGTCATATGTAGCTGAATTAGATTGCCTCGGAGGTCCCTTCCAGCCTCTATACCCATTAAACTATCCTCTACAAAATGGAGCTATTACTCAACTTGTTCAACATACTACAGCTCCTCATGATTCACTTATAAGATTCCACTAATACAGTCAATTACGAAAAGAATCTAAGAGAATTTCCCTGAGATTTCCTTCCTTCCTATTTCCCAGGCTTCCTGTAGCACAGTTAAATACAAAAGAAAAGTCATCTGCCAGATGCCAAAGGAGGGGAGGAAGCTGGGGTGACACAGGAGGTTAGAGTTCCCAGCAGGTCCCTCTGTCCTCAGACTTCACCACAGGAAATGCCTCCACACTTTGAGTCAATCTCCTAATTACTTAGATTCCCTTATCTGCAGGAGGGAGTGTTCAAAGCCTCATCGTTAAATACTAGGTGACTAACAAACAGCCTAAGGGTTGACATTTGTCAGCAGTGACTCAAAGTGAAGGAAACAATCTCCCTGCCCCATCCCTTACAGTCAGTCCATTTCAGCAACCACCGTCACTAATCTGCTCCCCCAGCCCCAGGTAGTAACAACTGGCATCGAGATACAATTATGACAACTGGAACCAGATCACTTAATATCTAAACTAAGGGTCGTTGTTGACCACATGGGGAAGGCGATGGATCCTTTCCCTGAATAAGGTTTTTAAATGCATAAGATAAAACATACTGGATTACCCAACACAGTCATCAACATATTTTGTTTAAAACAGACAAGTTCACAAATGCAAAAGTTAAGAATCTCACAGTATCTCATAGAGAAAAAGAATGCTGGATTTGCAATCAGAGGTCATGAATTCAAATCCCATGGCATCTTGGGCAATTCGCTTAATCTTTCTAGGCCTGGGCCTCAGTTTCCTTATCTGTAAAATGAAGGGGTTTAACTAGATGGATTTATAAGGTCCTTGCAGTTTTACACCTGTACTGTTATAATCGCTTTTCAATTAAACAGTTCACAAAGCAGATACTACACCAGGTCATGGGGAAACACCAAGAAAAGGACAGTAATTTCTGCCACAGAGGAGTTTACATCCTAAGGAGGAAACATATAGATATAAGAATATATGGAGTAATTGTTCACTCCATTGGTTACAACCCTTCTATATGACCAGACTACTGTACAATGTGAAAGTATTTGCAGATCCTATACTTGATTGCACGCCACCATGGGGGTGGGGGGGGGGGAAGGGAGGGGAGAAAATTTGAAACTCAAGGGATTGTAGAACTGAATCTTGTAAACTAAAAGTAAATAAACAAATCAATGATTCAATAATTAAAAAAAAAGAATATATGGAGTAGTAGATGCAAGGTGATTTCTGGAGGAAAGCATTAGCAGCTTGCTTGGGGTGGAAAGGAGCAGGAAGGACAGCACTTGCACTGAGTTTTGAGGGAAACTAAAGATTTGAAGAGGCAGAGGGGAGGAGCCTGGGCAAAGGCCCAGGAGATGTAGCCTCAGTGATGAGGAGCAGCAAAGGCAGGGCAGGAAAAGGAAAATGATGTATAAGGCAGCTGGAAAGGTAGATGGGGGCCAGGTGGTGATGGGCTTTAAATGTTAAATAAAGGAGTTTATATTTGGATCATAGAGACAATAGGGAGTCATTGGAATTTACTGAGTAGGAGAGTGACATGGTCAGACCATCGATTTAAGAAAAATCACTGTGGCAGCTTTGAGGAGGATTGATTGGGGCGGGGGATGGGGAGGATGAGATAGGGAGACCAACGAGAAAGCTACTTTAATAGTGCAAGTGAGAGGGAATGAGGCTTCAACGAATGTGGTAGCCATATAAGGTGAAAGAACAGAACAGATGCAAAAGATGTGGATACAGAAATGAAAAGATTTGACAATAGCTTCAACTTTTCTCTGTCTCTTCTATATCCTCTGCAGCCTGGCTCCCGACCTCATCATTCAACTGAAACTGCCCTTTTCAAAGTTACCAAGGATCTCCTAATTGCCAAACTTAATGGCCTTTTCTCAATCAACCCCCTCAAACTCTCCTCTTTGACACTGTTGATCACATACTCCTCTTGGATACTCTCCAGGATTTTGAGATTTAGTTCCCATTACCCAAGAGTGACATTAACCCATCCTGATCAATAGCTCAGTCCAGCTACTGTAGATATGTTGATGTTCCCTTAAAGATCTTAACATTCTGGTTCTTCCCCTTTTCTATCTTCACTGTACACGTCAGAGTGCAGTGACAAAAGTCAAGATGTAAATCCAAATCACACACAAGTCAAGACATCATTAGTCCTCTTTGAGAACAAAGGATGAACAGCAATACACAAGGATGGTCATAGTCTTCACCTTGCTATCACCTTCAACTTACAATTCCATTTTCCAGAACTCTGGGATTCCTTTTATCCCATCATAATATTTTAGCATTCTATTTCTCCTTGTGCCTTACTGTTCCTAAATCTATTTTTCATTCACATTCTCGCCTCTAGTCCCAATAACCTCTTCATATTTTCCAGGAAAGTATCACCACTACTCTGGTCACACTCCCTCACTTCCAGATCTTGACCTCTCAGTAAACCAGTTTGACTCTATATTATCCTCTAACTCTTGAATCACTTGCTCCTTTATTCTATCAAATCTCATGCCTTGCCAGAGTTCAACCTTGGATTATTCTTACCATCATATGCTTTTGCTCCTACTGCTGCTACGTGGAGATGGAGGAAATCATGAAACCATGCTGCCTGGGCTCCCGAAAAATTTGCTAAGCTCAACTGGGATCCCCCTGCAACAGAACAATCATTCTATTCCTCTTTAACTATCTAACCCACCACAGAGGCTACTCCAAACTCCTTCTTTCCTAAAGCCTCCCATACATCTCCTTTCCACAACTTATCAGTTGAGTACTTCACTGCATACTTCACAAAAAAAGTGAGACCATTCACTGAGAGCTCCCTCTTCTCAACTCAAATTGACTCCATTCTCTGATGAAGAGCTAGTCTTTCTTCTTGCCAAGTCCAACCCCTCTACTTATACCGTTGATTCCCCTTCTTGTCTTTTCTAGCAGACTGTCTCCTACCAGCTGGGTAGCACAGTGGATAGAGCATTGGTTCTGGAGTCAGGAAGACCAGAGTTCAAATGAACCTCAGACACTTAGTAGATGTGCATCATTTGGCAAATGACTTAACCTGCTTGCCTCAGTTTCTTTCATGTAAAATGGGGATGATAATAATAGCACTTACCTCAGAGGGTTATATCAAATTAGGTATTTGTAAAGTACTTAGCACAGTGACTTGCACAGAGTAGGTGCTATATAAATGCTTATTCCCTTCCCCCAATAGAATCTCCAATTCTCTACAGTCTTCAGTCTCCTTTTCCCTACTGTCAAACACATATCTCTCTTCCATCCTTTAAAAATGCTCATCAGAACCATCTAAACCCCCTAGTTATCACCTCAGAATTCCCAAACTTGAAACAGTCATCTACACTCAGTGTGTCAACTTCCCCGTCTCTTCTAAACCCTCTGCAACTCAGTTTCTGACCTCCTCATTCAAATGAGACTGCCCTCTTCAAAGTTATCTCTGATCTCTTAACTTCCAAATGTAGCGGTCTTTTCTCAATCATTCTTCTTGAGCTCTCTGCAGCCTTTGACACTGTTGATGGCATTGGTCTGGATTTCTAGCTTTTTGTGACATTGCTCTCTCCC
This sequence comes from Pseudochirops corinnae, assembly GCA_028646515.1. NCBI lineage: Eukaryota > Metazoa > Chordata > Mammalia > Diprotodontia > Pseudocheiridae > Pseudochirops > Pseudochirops corinnae. The sequence continues at coordinate 111,201,416 of CM053592.1, read as the reverse complement.
AATTCCCCTCCCTTCCATCTGACCTTTCCTCAGTTTCTCTTGCTGGGTCTTTATCCTCATCACACCCAATAACTATGGGTTTACCCTGAGCCTCCCTTGTTCATCTTCTCTTTTCTCCCTCTATATTCTCTCTCATTTGATGATAGTATCAGTTCCCAAGGGTTCAATTCTCATCTCTATGCAAATGACTGCACAACCCTATATATCCAGCCCTAGTCTCTCTCCTGGGCTCCAGTCCTATATCATGAAGTGCACTGGATGTGCAGAGTTTGAGACACTTAGTTTGAAGTATCAGTAATGCTGTCATCTTCAATTCCTCACTCTCATTCATCCTACATAGTCAATCCTTTACCAAATCCATCTCCCCAACATGTCTCATGTACATTCCCTTCTCTCCACTAACAGTGGACTTTATCACTATTGTTAAGAGTGCTGAAATAAGCATGCCAGTTGGCCTCCCTATCTCAAGCCTTTCTCCCTTCCAGTCTGTCCATGTCTCTCTCCTACTCAATATATTCCAACAGCTCCCTGCTACCTCTAGAACAAAATATCAAGTACTTTGGTATTAAAATATTTTACTAACCTGGCCCTTTCCTACATTTCCTTTTTACATATTACTTCCCTCCATGAACTCTATGGTCCAGCCATAATGGCCTCCTTGTCCCTGCATACAGGACACATCTCCTATCCCTTGGCACTGACTGTCTCTTAAGACAGGAATGTTCTTTCCACTCATATTCACCTCTTCAAATCCCTGTTTCTTTATAAGATTCCGCTCAAATGCTCCCTACATGAGGCCTTTGATGACACAGTACTCCCTCCCCAATCAGGCTAAAGTTACCTGATGTAACTTGGTGCTTTTTTATTTCAATTTTAATTTTTTTTTTTATTTTCAGCTCCAAATTCTGTCCCTCATTCCTACCTACATCCATTGAGAAGGTAAGAAATATATTGTATCATGTGTGTGTGTGTGTGTGTGTGTGTGTGCGTGTACACAGTCTCCCCCATGAGAATGTATGGTCCTTGGGGAAGGGGAGGGAAAGGAAGGAAAGACAGGGAATGATTTGTTTTTGTTTAAATTTTCTCTATATCCCCAGTGTGTAGAGCACCTGACACATAGAAAATCCTCAAACAATGCGTATTGGCTTATTGATTCTCTCAAGTTGTTAGTGCTTTCTCCATCCTGAAATTACCATGCATTACACTTAATTGTGTATTACCCCAGTAGAATATAAGTTTCCTGAAGGAAGGGAATTTCCGTTACTTGTACTTGCTGTGCATGTTTAATGAAGTGATGTTCAGAAGACAAAAGAAGTTTTGTTTTGTTTTGTTTCGTTTTAAAAAAAAAAAAGGTCAAATTACTATCCTCTCCATTTTTACTCTTCTCCAATAACAAAACTAAATGCTAGGAGAAAAGGAAGGAGTCTTTTAGCTGCAGGACCTGAACACGTATTAGCTGCAAAACCTAGCAGAAAAACTAGGGTTGGATATCAGAACAGAATTCCAGTCCCAGATCAACCACAACATTCCATAAATATCTCCTAGTTTTCCCATCTATACACAGAGGATACTATATTTATCCACATAATTTCCTCCACTCTCATTTTTCCACCAATATTTTAACACTAAAACAGACCAGGGGTCTCCTGACAGTGGGGTAGATCTAGTTTGTGTAAGAACAGGATGTAATAGAAGTCTTAGTGCAGTTTTAAACTATTAAAGCTTTAAAAAAAAAACTTTGACCTTCAAAAGATTAAAAAAGCTTTAATCACTTAAAGCTGCACTAAGACTTCTGGGACACTGCATGAATCTCTTTGCTCTCCAAACTACTCTCAGTGTGGCAGCTTCCTCGTAGAGGGGCTCTGCTGATTTGTTGTCTGTGGAAACATTCACATCCCATGGAATCCAGAGCCTCCATTTCCTGTAGCCACAGTCCTTTTCTGAAGATTGCTACAGACTCGGCATCCCCAAAAGGTAGTGTGGGAGATGTGTGTGGGAGGAGAGAATATGATTTACTTCCTCATCAAAGTTGAGAGAGGGGGAAAATTACACAAGGAAATATGGTATTACCAACTGCAGAGAGATTGTGAAGATGAATTTTAAAAAAGAAAAACCATGAAATATTCTTTGAAATCCTCAAAGAAATACAATTCAAAACCACATAGAGCAGCATTCAAATGCTATCCCAATGACATACAATGTTGGTAAATTCAGTCTGATTGATACATGCTCATTATATTGATGTATATAACATTTATACTTACACACATTTATAGGGGACTTCCTCTCCATTACTTTAACACTCTGAAAGATCCTTTGATCACACTGAAATGAGTATTTTTCCTCCCCGAGGATCACAGCCCTCCATACGTTCTCATATTATGAAACTCTTCGTGTTTGCCAATAAAAATCTTCCAGAGAAAACCTACTCAATGTGCTCAAGCCTCTCTCTTGCTCCTTTAGGATCCAGGGGATACCAATGCTCCATCTGAGTTGCCCACTTTTAAACTACATTAAGAAGTTTTTATCCCATTAAATGAAAAAAAGTAGTTTATATCATTTGGACACAAGTACAGTCAATCTCTTTTTATTTGTAAGTGGAAAGCTGAATTTTTTTTTTTTTTGGCAAGTCTTCGAAAACTACCCAATACCCTATCACCCTCCCCATGTTCTGTGCTACTCTGTTGGTCACACTTGGGTCTCCAGTTAAGAAAGGACTGGTTGGAAGATGCCACTTGTGTGTTACAGCCCTGAGCTTTGCTGGAGAAGTAGTCATGCAAACTATCCTTTTTAACTAACCTCAGAGCACTCAGGAGATGCAGACCGCTGTTCTAACTAACATCTCCTGCATGCCAACCAACAGTACTATCCATGAAAGCCCATGATGGCTTTCAAGCATTTTTTAAAGACTATAATTGGGCAGGATGTCGGTTCAAAACATAGATTGATGTCACCGGATAATTTGGATACAATTACCTTCAAACCAAAATGGTCTTTAAATTGATTGCTTAAAGATACAGGTGGTTTACCAGATTTACAAACAAGACCATGTTGACTCAATGTTTATTATTTATTTTGCTTAATCAGCAATCTGTACATAGCTATGTGCCAATTTCAACCTACTTTAATGCTTTTCCCTATACCTAAAAAAGTGCTTGTTTTTTGTTACTTGACAATATTATTATCTCATTTATGTGGTAATTTGCAGTTTAATTAAATTTCATTCAACAAACATTTGTTCGCTGCCCATGATGGGTAAGATACTGTGCTGGTGTATGGAAGTCTGTACAATTATTTTGTGCCCATTTTAGAGATGAGGAAACTGAGGCACACTATTCTCAGTAACTGGCACCATATTTAAAGCAAGATTCTATGAGGGCAGTAATAACAATAAGCAACTCAAACTTAAAACAGGAGTGAGGGTTAAAAAAAACATTTCTAAAGACTACACTGACTATTTTTGTAGTTTGGTTTATTTTACTTATAAGTATAATAAACAGAAGTCTTATTTTAAATCTGAACAGGCATCAAACAAACCACAAATTTAAAACTCTCTTCCTCCTGATTTAAGCAAATAGGATCTCTTGCAGCAAGGCATTTAATGAAACTAGAAACTGTTAATAGCAAACCCTTAGAGAGGTTCTCAAATATTTCCCCAGTGGTAGATAAGAACCCTTCACTTTACACTAAACTTTGGCAGACCCCTTGTAGTCAAATAATTATTTTAACACTTACTAAAACACAATATAATATAATACATTATACAATATAATACATGACGTTATATACAATATAATATAATACAATAATTACATTACACACAATATAATATAATATATTTTAAAAGAATAAATGTGGGGTGTTCCAGGATTCTTTGTAACATAAGGAAATACTGCTCTAACACAAAGAGAGAGCAACCCCAAAGAACCTGGCTGGAAGCTGCAAAGAGGCACGTTCAAGCTTGACATAAGGAAAAAACTTGCTGAGATAGGTTATCACTAACTGATTCAAGAGGTTTAATCTCTCCTCCTGTTTGAACTGAATTATTGAATCACATATTTAGAGCTAGGAGTATCCTTAGAGAATGCTTTCATGTTATAGTTGAGGAAACTGCTGAGGCCTAGGTGATGTGACCTAAAGGTAACAGTCAGAAAATGAAAGAACTCTGACTTGAACTCCAATACTATTTCCATTGCATGGCACTGTCTCCCTACACACAAGTACCATTCATAGTTAGGTGGGGGAGCTAGGTCATTCAAGACCCAAACCTCTTTTACCTAAAATAAGTCAAATCCATATTTTTGTCTTATGTCAAGGTTAATGACCCAGTTTTCTAAAACCCAAAAAGCCAGTTACCATATCACCATATGATGAAAACCTCCTTGGGCCTCAGCTGACTCCTCTCTAAAACCAGGTAGCTGGACGAGATGATCTTCACAGGATTACATGATCAGACACTTAAAACTGAACTTATCCCAACCCCTTATTTTGCAGATGAGGAAGCTGATGCTAGAGGAGTTAAGGGTCTTGTCCGTGGTCACACAGCTAGTAAATGTCAGAGGCAGGATTTGAACCAAGACCTTCCTTCAAGGGCCAGCACTCTATTGCTTCCCTTCAAAGTGCCTTCCTGACTATATAAACACAATTACAAAATACTTCTCACACAAATAAAATTAAATCTAAACAACTGGAAAAATATCAATTAATTGCACATGGGTAGACAAAGATAACAGAACAAAAATAACAGTTCTATCTCAATTAATTTACTTATTTAGTGCCATACTAATCAAACTATGTTTTATAGAGCTAAAAATAATAATAAAGTCCCTTTGTGCTCTATATCCTATGACCCTAGAGTACAATAAATTAGAGCATAGCTAAACAGACTTGTTTTGGACCTAGAAGCCAGTCCAAAAAATAAGGGATGTGACCAATTTTTCAGCTTTCAAAAGAAAGGAAAAGAAAGATACCATTTTGCCAAAGGATATCAGTTCTCAATCCTGGGTAGAAATTGAAATTAATGTCAATAATGGATCTAAAGGATCAAAAGGCAAAAGGAGCTAAAAGAATTCTCTAATAAAGGCACAAAGAGAGAGACGGGCAAGCCTGACCAAGACATTTCCTGAGCCATACACTGGGTAGGCAGAAGCCCAGATGCTTTTCTTAAGTGCCTCCTCCAGCTCTCCTACAACTAGCTCCCTTCACCCTCCCAAGCTCCCAGGAGCAGCTGAGAACTCCTTCCTTGTGGTACTTGCTTGTTTCTTTCACAAGTCTTCGGATTTCTTTTTTTTTTTCTTTTTGGAGAGGGGAAGGCCAGACAGTTGGGGTTAAGTGACTTGCCCAAGGTCACACAGCTAGTAAGTGTTAAGTGTCTGAGGCCAAATTTGAACTCAGGTCCTCTTGACTCTGGGACAGGTATTCTATTCACTGCGCCACCTAGCCACCCCTGGATTTCTTTTCAGGTTATCATTAATGAGAGTAGAACATGAATGTACAGAACGTAGAAGTAAGCAGTAAACTTTTGTGATTTAGAATACAGTTGATTGAAAAATAATGGGTTCAATAAGGGGTCTGGGAATCATTAATTTCATAGGATCATAGATTTAAAGCCAAAAAGGATCTCTGAAATGATTCTAGTCCAAGTATGTTTTTTATGTCATAGACCCCTTTGGCAGTCTGGGGAAGCATATGGACCCCCTGAACAGAATAATGTTTTGTTTGTTTTTAAATTAAAATCAAAAGAAAGGCTGAATTTCAGTTAGGTTAGTGAAAATGAAGATTGGGTTTTTTTCCTATCCAACTTAACAGACCTCCTAAAATCTACCCACAAACCCTTCCACAGATCCAAGGTTAAGAACTCTTGATCTGGGGTTCAAGCCTTTAAATTTATAGATGAGGAAAATAAAGCCTAGAGAAGGTAGCTGATTTGCCCAAGGTCACAGAAAATAGCAAGTGCCAGAGCAAATATATCCATCCCCTTCTACAACCCAGTGAGCCTTTCCTTGTAACAAAGAATGGAAAATAAATTTTTTAAAAGCAGGTCAACAAAAGGTGATTTTCTTCTTGATGAGATTTAAGAGAAACACTCAAAGTCTATGAGATTTGGAAGCCACTGTAGTCTCCGAAACTCAAATCCCAGGTAATGCATTGTTGTGGTTGAGTCGAGTTCGACACTTTTGTGACCCCATTTGGGGTTTTTTTGGCAAAGATACAGGAAGTTTGCCATTTCCTTCACCAATTCATTTTACAGACAAGGAACTGAGGCAAACAGGGTTGAGTGATTTGCCCAAGGTAAGATAAGTAGGAAGTCTCTGAGGCCAAATTTGAATTCATGAAGATGAGTCTTCCTGACTTCATTCCCACTGCTCCATCCACTTTACCACCTAGTTGCTCCCAGATAAGGGGAAGCTAGGAATATTTCCTAACTCATTTTTGATTTCTTAGTTTCTATTTCAGAGAGTCCCATCCTGAACCTTCTCCTAAAATTCTCAGGATGGACTCTATTTGGGTGGCCTCTTATGGACAACGTAAAAATACTTGGCCAATTCTTTAAAAAGGATCTGAATGTATCAGCCAGATCATCTAGCCTACCCTGTGATTTTACAAAAGAGCCCAAGATGCAACATGATTTTCCTGTGGGCATGCAGAAAATAAATAGCAGAACTTATATTTGAATCTAGGTCTTTTTAGACTCCAAGACTTTTTAGACTGCACTGTCTCAGTCAATAAAGAATGTTTCTATGCCATTAACGTGCCATGTGTCACTGGTTTTTTATTTTTCTTTTGTTGCTTTGACCTTAAAAAACAAAAGATACAACCCAAAACAGTCACACATCTGTGATATATCCTTAGGTGATCCAGTTAGTTTTCCCTGGTCAATCAAAGGCTCACCCTGGGTGTGATGTTTTACATGATCCCATGTTTATGACACTATAGAGTACACAGTTCTTGGTTCTCTTGTCTTGGCTTCCTGACCAATTCCTAAAAACCCAAAATTCTTGTCTCAGGGATGTTTTGAGCAAGACAAAATAACCAATGGCTGCCTGCCTCCAATGAAACAAGTGCCAGGATCTATTATTCTGTGGACCTTGACTCTAGTAAAATCCTCATTCACATTTCAATTGCTTCCCATTTTTAATACTGAAGACCTTCTGAGTCCTCCTTGCCAGCAAGCTCATCCTACTCTAGGCATAAGTGTTCTCTTGTTCCCAGAGCACTTAGAAAATTAGTTCCATCCCGAAGCAAATTCTACCTTCACTCCCAAACATACCTACATTAAGCTCTTAAAATGATGAGTCTATTCCAATGATCTTCCAATTTTTCAATACCTTTCAGGCTGTAAATAGTCTAGCCAGCCACCTCCCAAGAGTCCATCTGCAGTCAAGAACGCCAAGGAGACTTCTGACTATTGGAATGGATCTGTACTATGTCAGAAAGCTGAAGCATAAGATTCTGAGGCCCTTACTACTGGTGTTCTGCTATTCCTTTCTCTGCTCTCACCCCACTAGTCCCATAATGTAAGACTCCTTATTGAATCTCTCCCCAAACCTTTGTCTTCAGCTGAACAGATAATCCCTAGCTTACTTCCTGTACTCAGTGCTCCATGTCCCACCTCCACATCTTTGCACAGAACCAAAAATGTAATCTCTCCTTACCTCTTAGAATTCTATGGCTCCTGAAGGCTTGGCCCAAATGCCACCAACCACAGGAGGCCTGTCCTGATTGTCCGTCATATCCCCAAAATTATTTTTATGTATATTTTTACTTACTTATCTGTGTAGCTGTTTCATCCAAATAAAATGTCAGGTCCTTGAGAGCAGATAATATTTCATTCTTGTCTCTGTCTCTAGATAACATTCTGTACTGGGAACGTAACTAGGCAGTTGACAAAGGCCTCCTGAATAAACGAGTCTGAGACCTCAATCTTAGCATTCCTCAGGGAAAAATCACTGGTAGTATAAAGCCTAAGTTTCTGTCTGGTATGCTAAAGAGTACAGAATTCTACAAAACAATCCAATTCAACAAATGTATTAAATACAAAATGAGGAGGAGGAAAAGGAAGAAGAGGAGGAAGAAGGAGGAGGGGGAAGAAGAAGAAGCTAACATTTATCTAGTACTATGTGCTAGTCACTTTACAAATATTATCTCATCCAATCCTCACAACAACCCTGGGAGGTAGGTGCTATTATTACCATTTTACAGATGAGGAAACTAAGGCTAAGAGGTTCAGTGACTTGCCCAGGTTCACACAGATAGTAAAGATCTGAGGCTAGATTTGAACTCTGGTGGTCCTGACTTCAGGCCCCAAGTACTACCATCTGAGAATTCAAAGATGAAAAATGACATAATCTCTTCCCTCCAGGAATTTACCATCTATAAATAGAGAGATATGACGAACTATACACAAATGAATTAGATAGCACAAAGGTGAAAAGGAGCCTGAGATTTCAGCAAGTGGAATTCCAGTACAAGGTGCTTCCAGGATGTGGGAGGATGCAAGGAGGAAGGATAGCCAGGCTCAAGAACTGCTAGAAATCCAGCTTGGGATGCAGCCTTAGGATGAGTGAGAAATGACCAGAAAGGCAGGCTAGGGCCCAATTCTGGAAGTTTTTAAAGGCCAGAATTGAGAGGTTTTTATTTTGTCCCAGAAGCAACACTGACTTGCTTTAGTTTTCCAACAAGCTAGTTAACCCTGGCCAGACCAAAGAGTTAGAGAGATTAATTGAGCAGACACATGAAGGGTGATCTGGAGAAGGGAAAGATTTGAGGTGGAAAGGTAAATAGGAAACTATTAAAAAGAATCCAGGTAAAAGATAGAGCCTGGATTCTCTAATCTATCCTCCACACAACTGCCCGGTTCTTGAAACATAGATAAGGTAGGAGATATCTATGGAGGATCCTCCCACACATGTGCTGGGCTAGCTCTTTTTCCTTAAAAGATACTGAAATGTCCTTGGGCATTGACTGGCTCAGGGGAGGAAGATTCAAGCCCTTGGCTCCTCAGTTGCCAGAGTATAAAAAAGCCAGCAGGAGCTCATGATAACAGGACCCAAGGTTTTAGATGCGCAAGGGCCAGCAACATAACCAAGCCTGGGAAGTGGTGCTATACTCAATCAACTCTGGATCCATACTGAAAATTATTGGTGAATATTCTTTCCCTACTATGGCTAAGTAAATCTGCTTTTGTGAACTGCTCCATGGTCCATGGCTGTCATTTCCTTAAAATCTCTAACCTAAAATATCAAGAGACTAGCTTTTCCTACAACTGATCTGACCCCCTACCCCCAAACTCAAAGAGACAAATTTCTCAGTCTGGCTGGCTATTTGGGCCCTGAGGTTCAGTGGTTAAATGACTTGCCCAGGGTCAAAAAGCTAAGGAAGCTGAGGGAAAGCTTAACGCTAGGTAAATAGACCTAAGATATCCCATTGGCATAGAAATGATATTTGAATCCCTGAGAGCTGATGAGATCACCAAGGGAAATAAAATAGAGGAAGAAGAAAGGAAAGAAAGCCCAGTATAGAGCCTGAGGGGAATGTCCACCATCAGAAAGTATGACCCAGATGAAAACCAAGCAAAGGAGACAGAGAAGGAACAACCAGGCAGGTAGGAGAACCAGGAGAGAGCAGTGTCACAATGAGTATCAAGGAGAAGAGGAAGACCAAGAAAGTCTAAGGCTGTAGAGAAGCTAAAAATTATGATTGAGAAAAGGCCATTGGATTTGGCAATCAAGTGAACATTAGTAACTGGAGAGAGAGAGAGAATTTTCAGTTGAGTGATGAGGTTGGAAACCAGAGAGCAAAGAGTATGAGAGGAAAGAAAGTGGAGAATTTAACCACAAAAGCAAAGAGATGAAGGATGATAGCTAGCAAGGATGGAAGGGTCAAGGGAAGGGTTTCTGTTTTGTTGTTCTTGTTTCCCAGGATAGGGGAAAAAAGGTAAGCAGTCCTTCACAATCTGGTGAAAACAGACCTTTCCAACCTTAGTTCTTTTTCTTCCCTTTTCTACATTGTCTGTTAAAGGTAAACCAGATCATTTGCAGCTCCCTGATACAAGACATTCCATCTCCAGCCTTTGGCCTTTTGCACACGTAGTACCATAAGCTTTAGGAGCATTTTCTCCTCAGTTCTACATCACAAAAACCCAGCTTCCTTCCAAGTACAGCTGAAATACCACCTCCTACCCAAGGCACTTCATGATTCTCCCACTTACTAATATTCTCTCCCTTTAGAAATTATATCATACAAGAATTACAGATTCAGAGCCAGAGGGGACCCTAAGAGCCATCAAGTCCAACTCCCTCATTTTATAGATATGGAACTTCAGGTCCAGAGTGATTAAATAACTCACCCAGGATCAAACAGCTAACAAAGTTTCTGATACAGAATTTGAACTCAGGTTCTCTTGATCCACACACCCAGCATTTTAACCATTGCTCCAGCTGTATATTTTGCAAATACTTTGTATTTATTTACTTGCACACAATTTAGTTCTTCACTTGTCACCCCTCAGAAAGTAAGCACTTTGAGCGCCGGAACTATTTTGTTATTTGTCTAAATACCCCCAATCAGTCCCTAGCCCAGTGTTTCCATATTAAGGTGACCAGAGTTCTTTAGCTGAATTAAGGTAATAGTAGACTAATTGGAGATGGGATGGGGAAGCAAGAAATTAACTGTAGTGGTGGAATCAGCAGAATTTGGGATGCTGATTGGGTTCAATGAGCATTTATTCCAATCTGCTGGATGTGGGGAGAGAAAGGAAAAGAAGAACAAAAGATGACTGAAGATGTAAAACTGGGTGACAGGAAGGACAGTGATACCTTCAAGAGAAATAGGGATAAGCAGCAAGTTTGGGAGTGTGTCAATATAAATATGTCAAACTGGAGGTGCCAGATGAAATTCTACATAGAGTTAATCCCCAGTGAAAAACACAGACCCAGCTGATGGAGTCCTTCTAGTTTTCTTGTCAGCTCTTTTTTGGCAGTGAATTTCTCTCCCAAAGGTTTGACTCTCTCGATATTTCCCAACCCATTTTCACTGTCCATGAAGACTTTTCCTTACAAGGAGCAGGTACCCTAAGTTTTACATCCCATCAGAAACCCAAAACATAACTTTACTTACCGTCTGTATGTTTTAAATGGGGACAAGAACTCTTGCCATTAGCCTGACTCACTGAAGGTTAATGAGGTAAAAGAGAATGCACTTCTTGAAAGCAAAGTGCTCTAAAAATATTAAACAGGATCACTCTCCTTTACTCTGCCCCATCATCATAACTTTCCTCCTCCCTTCAAAAAAAAAAGGGGGGGGGCATTCCTCTTCCTGCCAATGATGAGTAGGCAAATTCCCATGGCCACTACTCCTACCACTGCAGCAGCTGAATACAATCAAATGGAGTCCTTTGGGGGAGAAGCCCTACCCGCAATGGGTAATAAATTCATGTGAAACAATACTAATAATTGCATTTCAGAAGCTAATAACAGCATTTCTAGACATGGTGGAGAATGGAGAGGAAAGAAAGGAAGAGATGGGGCCTTGTAAAGTTTCCCATGTCCTAAAACAACCTACATACAAACTCCTCTGCATTCTCAGTAGAATTTCCTTTTCCTATACTAGCAACATCTCCAATGGCAGAAAACTGCCTCTTTTGCTGTGATCTCCAGAAAAATCCAAAGAAAATATTTATTTACCCAATGAAATATAACCCAAATCTGACCATTTTAACACACTAAACATTAATTTAGTAAATGTCATTCTACTACAATAAGTAAATGTGTGTGTGTGTGTGTGTGTGTGTACATATGTGTGTATATTAGCCAACAGAAGGGCATCTGCCAAGGCAGACAAGGTCAGGAAAAAAGCCATCAGAGAATTTATATTCAAATTTTGACTCTGTGTGACCTCACATACATTATTTAATCTCTTTGGGTCTCAGTTTTCTCATCTTTAAATAAGGTGGCTTGCATTAGAGTACCTCTAAGGTCCCTTGTAGTTCTAAATCTTGGAATCAAAGAGTTTTATCACTCCAGTGTGGAAGTTTGGAATATTTCTTCACTTGCTCTAAAAATATCTCTAAGCTACAATATTTGAGTTCTTAATTTTGCTTCCTTGTCACCCACTTCCAGAAAGATCACAGATTTAGGGCTGGAAAAAAACCTTAAGAGACTAGCTATTCTAACGCCTCAGGTTTTTAGGCAAGGCAAATTAGGCCTACAGAGAATGAGTGTTTTGCCCTAGGCATACACGGACCACACAACAGAATCCAGATCTGAATCCAAGCCCTCGGATTTCAAATGAAGTCTCCGCCGACATACATTAAAATGAAGAACACCCAAAGTTGAATTAAATCCAACCAACATTCAGTATCACCTACTCCATACAAAGCACTGTCCCCTAAGCATGGTAGTAATAAGAAAACTAAAATGACTTTGCTCTTACCCTCAAAACTCTTACAATCTAACAACAGCAATATTTGAAGGAATCATTTGAATTTACTTTAAATACTCTTGCTTCTTTGTAGTACAACAGTGTTGCCGAACAATTGAAAACAAAGTAGTTTCCTTGTCTGAAATGTAGCCTTTTCCCCTCAAACTATTCAAATCCTTTTGAAGACCTGATGTTTCAAATTGAATCCTAGACAAAGGAAATCAAACCAAATTGTTTTAAAAGGAGAGAAAAAAACTTGCTGAATGACAGTAAAATGTGTTTACAATATTTTCATATATCCTTGATGTGACAAGAACACAACTGATCTAAACACACATACTCTGACATCTAAATAAAGAGAATCATCTTTAATAATGATCATATGATCATGATTATCATATCGTGATATCATATCATCACATCGTGATCATCACAATGATAATCATCACCTAAATAAAGATAACCAAAATAAAGCATCATCTTTCCCATCATCTCAATGATACTCCCATTCCTCAGAACCCTTGTGGATCTAATTCTTCTCTGAGAATTGCTTTTGGGACCCAAGGCACATTTTCTTGAAAATTCTCAGCAATAGCAAATCCTTGTCCTTTGAGGGTGAGTCATTTGGGGGAAGGAAACAGCCAAAAGGCTTCTAAAAGTAAGTCATAAATAAGATCTAAAAATGATTAAGCTAGATAATACCAATTTGGGATGGTTGTTTTTTTAAAGTGAGACAAACTAATGAGACGTATTTTCCTGTTTCTTGTGGAATTGTACACAATTCCAAATGAGCTCCAAAAATTGTTTTGAGCAATGGAATAAGCATATAGCCTCCCAAAGTGACTACTTTGAATTATAACATCTATCTTAATGAGTAGGCTGTGGAATGTTTGGTTGGTTGGTTGGTTTTTAAGTAGTTATTACTTGAGAGGCACACTGCATATCTTCTTGTATAAAAGACCCTGTGAGAATATTTTCATTTAGTTTTTTCCTAAGCTGCTGGGAAAACAAAGTTATAGCAAATGTACACGGCCCTTATGGAAAAATAATTTAAAGGGGTTCACATTTTTTAAAAATTCAATCTTTTTACATAATCCATAATCAATATAACACTACCATAAGATAGCTAGGCTTTCAGCATTATTCACTGTCAGGGCAAGAAAAGGATTTATATGTTAAATGTATGTGTGCATGTATGTACATATACACTTATATATGGTTAGGGAAAAGAAGTCCATCAACATAAGCTGGCATAAATAAAAGGCATGACCATGCATTCAATTTGGTTTTTAATTTATATGGTTTGTCTTGAAGGGTTCTGTATGGAAAGTACTAAGCCTTTCTTAGACAATTTTGTAGAGTCAAGGCTGGAATTACTTTAATTTAGTTTAAGTTTCAACTAAAAGCAGCTTGGTTTTGCCCTTGTAACCTGGTACAATCTTATGCATCTGGGACCAAGAGTCAGAGGAGCTTGATTCTGTATCTACCATTTGCTAACAATATTATTTTGTGTAAATCTTTTCACATTGGCGCCTCTGGGGAAAAAAAGGAGGGAGGGCTTGGGGGGAGGGAAGAGGGGTGGCCTAGACACTAAATCATGACTACAGATTTTTACTAGATCATTACTTCCCTTACAACTCTAAATCCTAAAAACCAACAGGGAACCTGTTGAGACTGAAAAGGGCTTTAGAGGTCATCAAATCCAACCCCCTCTTATTTCAGATGACAGAGACCAAGAGAGTTTAAGTGACTTGTTCAGGGTCACACAGCTAGGAAATAATCTGGGATTGAATTTGAAATCAGGTTTTCCTTCCTTTCAAGTCCGGCATTCTATTCATTGCACCATCCATCCACATAGCTAGCATACTTGATTATGAGAAATCAAGAGAACTGAGAGATACAATAAGAATTATATGTTCAAGTATAAACAAATGTACTGAAAGTATTAGTTTCCTTTGGAAAAAGAGCCCCACTTTGAGACCTTTCTCAAAAGCTGAAAGCAAATACCATTTTGAGGTATGCCTCTTCAGCAATATCATCCTCAGTTTATGAAGAGAATAAGTGAGTTTCTAAGAGTCACACACTTCTAAGGCCTCCTGACTCTCTAGGAAGTTCTTGCTGAATACTCATAGAGCCTATGACATAGACCTCTGTATTCTGCTGCCACCTGTGTTTCCTCAGAGTTTCCCCAAGACCTGATTTTTCCAAACTCTCCTTGTGCTTTTGACAAGTTTCACCTAATAGAAAAACTGCACCTTTTTCATGTCTCCTAATCACTCATGGGTTGACGCATTGATAAGCAACGCTCTGGAATCACAGGCTAAGACAAAGCAGTATTGAAAAACCCAATTCATGAAGAGCTCCAGAGACAAGCTTTCAAACATTCCTTTCCTGAAAGGCTGGCCACACCATATATCTTGACTGGACTCAAATAGCATATACATGCATTTGGGAGAAGTATGTAAAGTAAGATTACCTATTATCAAGAAAAATAAAGAACCACAAAGATCCCAAATCCAGGAGCAGCCACTGTGGATTTTAAAATCAGTCCATATGAAAAAGGAAGTGGCTACAAACCAATGCCAGCTGGCATGAACACTTACCCCATTTCTGGGAAGTGACAATTCTGGCATCATTCTGGGGTAATGCTTCGGGTAGCTGACCTAATGCATCTCCAAGAAATGTATAATCATACGATCTTTCTCTCAAGCAAATTCTGTCTGGTGCCCAATCCACTATTCCCTTCTCAGAACTCCCTCCATCTATAGTGTACACATACACACACACACACACACATACACACACACACTCACACACACTTCATTTTTTATATTTTTACCAACAAGCCAAAAATATTTGTAGCACCCCGGCTCCAATATGACTTAATACTTGACTGTTAAAACTGCCACAACTTTAAACGATAATTGTCACCCCCGCTCCCCCCATCAAAAACATTGAAATAAGATTGAAGTCCAAGCTCTTTCCCGCTTTCCATGGGTATCAAGACTACGCTGTATTGTCAGGGGCGGGCCCTCCACCCGGACCGACATAATCTCCCTTCCGCGGCTATCACCAGATGGATTTGATCACCCAAATGTCATATCTAGACTTCTACCTCCACCCCCATCTTCCTCCGCTGGGCTCAAAAGGTAATACCAGCCCAGGTTGTGGCTTCTCCTAATCTGATCCGTTTCACACGGCCATTTTCTAGTTAAATGCCTAGTTTCTAGTTAAATTTTCTAATTAAATGCCTCCGGGGTGAGGATGAACTTTCCCCCTCAGCATTTCGGATTGCTCTGGGCAGGGTTATAGGTACCCGAAGCATTCGTTTCCTTCAAACACACCCGAACCCAGCGCCGCAACCCAACTCTTAGCAAGGACAGCGCTGCCGTGCGCACGGAGAGGGGTGGCATCCAAGCGCACAGCAGAGGCCGGGGCTGGAAGGGGAATGGGGGACAGGAGGGGGGCAGGGCTACGCTCTTTCAGTCTCTCGCTCACCATCACTTTTCCCCAGCCCCCACCTCCCAGAGCATTCTCTCCCCTCTCTGCTCAGCACTCCTCCCCCACCCTACCCCCCCACCGCCCCATCTCTCCGCAAAGCCCAGGCTGCCAGGGGGTAAAGAGGAAAACGGGTGTGGAGGCAGCCAGGAAACCCGATGGATCTCAACCCTGGAGCAGTATATGTGTGTGTGTGCCCACACCGAGCCTTCAGGCTCTGCAGTGGCGCCGGCGGCAACGGCAAAGGGGCCAGCGGCACCCGGCACGTAGAGCTCCCCAACTCCGTAGTCCGAGTAGGTAGCCCCGCTGCAGATGCGGTGGCAGCTGCTGCAGCTGTGACTGCGGCTGTGGTTCCCCGTGGCAGCAGTGCCAGAGCGGAGGAGTAGCCACCAGCCCCTCCGGGCGTGAGCGCATACGTACAGGCAGCTTTCCTGGGTCTCTTTCCCCCCACCCCCCAAGCTCTCACTCCTTCCTCAACCCCCTACTCAGGAAAAAGGAGGGAGGACCCTGGGGGACTAGAAAAGCAGAGAAAGGAAGAGAAGAAAGTGCGGCTTACCCAGCTCGGCATGCGGCTGCAGCCCTTTGCTTCTGCACCCAGTTGGCTACTCTCTAGCCGGTCTCCTGAACGAGAAGCACCAAGATCAGCTGCGGGGTGTAGCGCCAAAGCTTCCTACTTGCGACCAAAACGGGCTCTGCCGACTGAGCATGCCCGGTTCCGCTCCCGGAGTCACATTTAGGGAGATTCGGGACCGAAATTCCACTTCTCCAGGATTTGGCGGTTGCTGGGAAAGGGGAGGATAGAGGGAGCCGGACAGAGCTGGGATGGAACTGGAGAAAGGCGGAGGCAGAGAGCACGGAAGAGGGAGGGGCCGGGAGGGGAGTGGGAAGGCACTGGAGAAAAGTGTCTGGGACTCAGATCCCTATTCATCCTTTCCCAGCTGCTGTGAGGATTTGGACTTGGAGGATTTCCTCCAGGCTAGTGGAATTGGAAGGCCACTGATTCCAGACACTGCAGAAACAACGTTTTGCAATTACAAAAAAAGAAAAAAGAAAGAAAGAGAAAAGTGATTTCCCTTCCTACTTGTTGTCCAGGCGGCTGGGGATAACAAAATGTTTTTGTTACTTTTTAATCGTTCCCAGAGTGTACATCTGACCGCCCCTAATTTTTTTCTCCTCTGTCTCCACTCAATCCGGAAAACAGTTGTTACTGCACATTTTCCTTCTGTATCTGCCATTCTTCTCCCACTTCATCTTATTTTCTTTTTCCTTCTTCAGCCAATCTCAAAACAAGGAAAAACAAAATATGAACATTCTCATTCAAGCTCAACCTTTTCCTCTCACCTAAATTTTCTCAGTTTTGAAATGTAAGGTAGCAGTTTTGGAATATACAAAATTTTAAAAGATTAGCTCTTAACAATAGGTAGCAATTATACACAGTTTTAAAGTTTGTATAAAAATATCCTATTTCATCCTCACAGCAACCCTAGGAATTGGTGCTATTATTATTCCCGTTTTACAAATAAGGAGAATGAAGCTGAGGGGTAAGTGGCTTGCCCAAGGTCACACAGCTAGTAAATGTTTCAGGTGGGATTTGAACTTATGTCTTGCTGATTCCAGGCCCAACATTCTATTCAGGGTGCCACCTAACTACAGAACTAATTACATTTAAAAATTATTGACAACTACCCTATACCAGGCACTGTAGCAGTACAAACCAGGTTTTTTATAAAGACCAATAGTAATTAAGATGTTTATCAGTTTTACTTCACATAGACAGGTGGGTGGCAGGGTGGGTAGAACATTGAGCATGAAAACCAGAAGACCAGTGTTCAGATCTTCCCTCAAATGCAGCTGCATGATCTTAGGCAAATCACTTAACCTCTCAACCTCTGGGGATAATCCTAACACTTGGGTTGCTGTGAGGAACAACTGAGATGACTGATGTATAGCACTTTGCAAACAAACTGCCCTAATGTTCCTAGCTATTATTGCTATATTGCACTTTGAAGTTTTTAAAAACCTTCCCTCAGAACAAGTCAAGGAGGTGAATCACATATGTATTAATATTCTATTTCACAGATGAAGAAATTGGGCCTCTCAGTAGTTAAGTGATTTGCCCAGGGTCACCTAGCTACTAAGCATCAGAACTAGAGCTCAAACACATCTTTAGAGTCTAACACCAGGCTTGGTTTTCATTTTTTTCCCACTACAATGTGATTTCCAGTACTCTGGTTAAGAGTTTGTTAGAGGGCAGCATCCCTATCAACAAAAGTATCTGTTATAGTTCTCTACATAAAGAGAATCCTACTCATGGCAGCCCTCCCAGCATGAATAAAGACATTTTAAAGCCAAATGCCCTCAGTTACCTTACCTTTCTTCCTCTCCCCCCACTAACTTTTGTCCTCTAAAATGTGTCGTCTTGAAGAACTTGGTTTTTAACTCCCTTAACTCAAATCTTACTTAGCTTTTTACCTTTTCTCATGGTTTAGTACAGCACTTCCACACAGTAGGAGCTTAGTAAATGTTGTTAATAAAATGAACATTGCTTCTTCCCTTTTCCTGATCCATGAATAGTACCATTTTCTATGAACAACTATCCCACCAACCCAAGTTTAATACCAATCTATCAATCCTATTCCTAACAATCTTTGATAAGCATTAGTGAACAATTATGGAGGGGAAGCATTGAAAGACTTTAGAACACTGTTGTTTTTCTGTTATGTCTGACTTCTTGAACCCATTTGGGGTCTTCTTGGCAGAGATACTGGAGTGGTTTGCTTTTTCCTTTATCAGCTCATTTTACAGATGAGGAAATTGAGGCAAACAGGATTAAGTAACTTGCCCAGAGTCATACAGCTAGTAAGTGTCTGAGGCCAAATTTGACCTCAGAAAGGTGAGCCTTCCTGACTCCAGGCCTGGCACTTTATCCACTTCACCACCTAGCTGTTGTTCAATTGTGACTTTAGAGGGCTGTTGGAAATGCAAGCCTCCCAACTCTTGGCAGAGAGTTGGTGGACTATCAGACAGGGACAATGTGTTGATTTGTTTTATTTAAATGCTTCTCTTGCAAAGGAGGGTTCCAACGATCCCTTGGTTGGGGGAAGGTGCGTGGGTAGAGGCAGTCTTGGCAAATGACAGTGTCATTTTTTTAAAAAAAGAAAATGACAATCAAAACATTTAAAAGGAAGAAAAGGAATTACTGGAAGGGGAAGGAGGGTGGAGATTGAGAAAAAGCTAAATTGAACAACTAAGAAGCATATACTATAGGACAGAGGACCTGTGTCCCTCACAGAAGCTTAGAGTTAGGGCTGGAAAGGACCTTCGAGATAACTGTGTCCAGCCCTCCTCATTTTTCAGATGAAGCCAACGACCAAAGAGATGAAGCGAGTTGCCCAGGGTCACAAAGCTAGTAAACATCTGAGGCAGGATTATTCATTCCTGCCACCAATTTGCCTCCACATCTAGCAAAACCTGAGTTTAAATCCCGCTCTGAGCCATACTGGCTACATAACTCTGAGCTAGCCATTTAAACTTCTCAGTAACACACACACATACACGACCATAAATTTCTGAGCAACTGATGATTTGCATTGATTCAAGAAGCTTCCTCAAGGGGAAGTTTAATACGCCGCCGCCCCACCCCTCCATGCATCTGAATAAATACCTATAACTAACTGGATGTTTCATTTCTTCCTTCCCCCCCACCATCATAACTGGGGGGGGGGGCATATGCTTGGTGGAAACTTCTTTAGCACTTAAAATTTTCATTTCTAATTTCCTTTCCCACTATGAAAGATAGAGACAGGGCATTTAAAAAATGTCTTTATTCATTTACTTCTAGGAGGCATGCTGGGATGCTCCCCTAAGTAGGATCTTCTTTATAGAGAGAACTGTACCAGAAACTGTTGTTGATAGCGATGCTGCCCCCTAACAAAATGTCTTAATAATAACAAATATAAGCCTCAGAACTGGCTGGTCAGTGTGGATGATGGAGACTCGAACCTTTGGTCCTAAATGCTTCCTATTCTGCCTCTTGTCTTATTCCAAGTAAATTTCCAGTCTTTGAGTTGTAGAAGGACGCAGTGCGGCTGCAGCGCAAACAACCCTACGCTCGGGAACCTAAGACCGCAGTTCTCATCTTGGCTCTGCCACCAAGTACCTGGATGAACCCAGGCACGAGATAAGTCTTCTGTGAAGCGAGTGGGTAGGGCTAGGAGGTCTCCAAGGTCCTTGAATCTTTGGCTCTGGAATGCTCCGTGGCTAGGAGATGCTCTCCTCTCTCTCGGCTGCCTTCTTCCTCCCAGACCACCGCTAAAACCTGAAGTGGAGCTCTCCGGGGCAAGATCCACCGAGGCGCCATCCTTGCATACTGGGCATGCTCCGTAGGCAGCGCAGGTTTGGTCGCGACGAGGAAGCTTTGACTTCTACACCTGATGCAATCTGCCTTCCGGAAACGCTTTCCCACATTGTTACGTTTACCCCAGGAAACAATTCCTGACTCCCACTACCCCTCCTCCTGCAAGTCTTTCTCGCGCTCCCCCCCGCCCACCCCAAAGTGGAGCGAGGCAGAGAGCAGGGGTGAGCCAGGCGTGGCTGCGGTGCCTGGAGAGCTGTCCCAGGAGGGAGAGCGACGTCCTGCGTTCACTTGCAGTTTTGCAAAGGGGCTGTGGGGAGGAGGGCAGGTCCAGCCTCCACTACCAGGGCGAGCCTTTAGAGCCTCCGCATACCAGATTAGTGATGAAGCTGTCACTGAGTGACCATAGCTAAGAGGAAATTCCTTTAAGAATCTAGTTCCAAGGTGTCTGTAGGAGAAAGAGGGAGGGAGAGATACCAGAGAGTGGGGGAGAGGGAGAAGGAGGGAGGGAGGGGGAGACAGAGAGAAAGGGAGAAAGACATTTAATCTCCTGTCCACTCTTTCCTGCCTTCTTTCTGCCCCCATCCAAAGCACATATTCTCTTTCCCTTTCATTGATACAGATTCACAGTAACAGTTGTTTCATCCAAGAAATATATGTCTTCATTCTTCCTTGCTAGGGAACATCTCAGCGTCTTTCCAGCTCAACGTCCCCCTGCTTCTATCCTCTCTTCCGCCTCTCCCCCATACAGGTGATAAATAGTTGGGTTCTTTTCGCTTCATCATTTTGCAAAGTAACTGATTCCTCATTTCTCTGTTTCCTGATCCATTAAAGACTAGTTTTTTGACAACGACCATAAACTAAAATCCACATATCATCCAATTCCTAACAACCTTTATTAGGAATTAGTGAATGATAAAAGAAAAGAAAATGGAAGTGAAAGATTTGCCGACTCAGATCAATGCAGTGTCTAGTTGTGATTTTAACGAATGATGTGTGCAATCAATGCCTTTCATTCTTCAATGCCTACACTTTTTCCATGGGCTAACTTGGATTATTTTACTCTGAAATATAGGAATGTTCTGATAAATGAAATGGGTTAGGGTTTTAAGAGCAATAATGGCTAGCATTTATATGGTTCTTTAAGGTTTACAAAGTACTAACTAAATGGTACTGGACAAATCACTTAAACCCTTACCCTCAATTTCCTCAGGGTTGTTGTAAGAACCTTGTAAGGCAGGTACTATTATTACTCCCATTTAAAAATGATGTAATTGAGGCTGAGAAGTTTAGTGCCTTGCCCAAGACCAGTACAGCTAGTTGGCCTCTGGAGTAGAATTTGAACCTTGATCTTTCTGACTCCAAGTCTCTCACTCTAACTTGAAGCATTTTAAAAGCCCAGAACTGAAACAAAGAAACAAAGATATAACTGGTGTGTCTCTACAGGTCCCCTTGAGCCCTAAAATTCAGTTAAAACTAGGCTGTCTCATTATTACTGTACTGTACAATCCAAAGGCAAAATGTACTTAATAGGTCCTGTTCCTACTCTTTAAATCACTTATGGTCACCGGAAATTTTGCCAGGGACATCTGTCATCTGCTGCCAGGAGAAAAATGTAGAATCTCCACATACTGATTGAGTGATGGCTAATGGGAATTAAGATTTTATGGCCAGTAGGAGGAAATTTGTTTTATTATATCTTTGGATTAGAGGAAAAGATTAAGGATAGAGACATATTCAATCTAGGATTTATCCCACTACTACTACAAAAAAGACTAAATATTTTGATTTTCATTTAAAGCCACTTTGGAATACAGGATAATTGTGAACCATCAAAGAAAATCTATATGTAAAGTTAGGTTTTTTTTTTCTGAAAGCTATATTTTTTTCCCCCTCCAGACCACATGGTATAAAACCTTCTCAGCTTGAGATTCATAAAGTAGAAAGACTGAATGTAAGAAAATCATGGCTTAGCTCAATTTTTACTTTATTTATACTAACAAAACAAAACCCACAAAAATGAAATATAAAATGTTAATAGCTAACATTTACATACAGTTTTAAAATTTGCAGAGTGCTTTATATACGTTTTCTCATTTGATACAACACAGTGATGTAGGTGCTATTATTATTTACATTTTAAGAAAACTGGGGTGTTAAAGAAGTTAAGTGACTTTTTCAGGGCCACAAACCTTGTTAAATATTAAAGCCTGGCTCTCAGTGCTGGGAGGTCCCAAGTCAAGTACTTTTTCAACTATACCACATGGCCACCCAATGAATAATTAATGAGAAAGCATATTTCTAATAAGATAATATCTTAGGTTACTCTTCTGCCCAAGTATGGCAATGGCAGACCCCAGGTCTGTGCAGGATTTACCAAACTCAAAGGAATTTTAGCACAGTCTATTTCTAGAATTTCATTTCTCTGGCATGGCAACTGAAGGACTTGTTTAGTCATTTCAGTCATGTCCAACTCTTTGTGACCTCATTTGGGGTTTTTTGGCAAAGCAAATGGCTTACCATTTCCTTCTCCAGTTAATTTTACAGATGAGGAAACTGAGGCAAAGAGGGGTAAGTGACTTGCCCAAGGTCACAGAGCTAGTAAGTATCTAAGGCAGATTTGAACCCAGGAAGATCAATCTTTGAGACTCCATGCTCAGCACTCTATCCAATGCGCCACCTAGAGGCCAAACAAAGAAGATTATACCAAGCTGTGGACAGGGCTTGTTCTTCACTGATGGGAAGAATGCATATCAATGACATCGTGAATCCTTGAAGAATTCAAGTATAGTAATTTAAAAGGATGAAGAACCATATTGTAAAGGAAGGAGGACTGGATTAAAGGAAAAACACTTGCCTTTGACTCCCCTGGCTATCTTTCTTACTGCTGACATGATCTTGGTTTTCCTCATTTGTAAAACAAGGGGCTAGATTAGACTCCAATGTGTCATCCAGCTCTCAATGTGTACATATACACATATATATAAACAAACATATACAAATAATATTACACATATGCACATGTTGTATACATGTGTGTATGCACATGTATGAGTGGTGTTTATATAGATTTTGGTCTAGACACTGTGATAGGTAACTTTAAATGTCTTCCTCTCAGTGTCCTGCATATGGTAGCATAGCTGGTATATGTCAGAAGTAGGACACAGATCCAAATTTTCTAAACTCCATGTCTAGTTCACCTCATTGCTTCTTATGCATATATCTATCATTCAGTCATTCAATCACGTCCAATGGCAAGGATACTGAACTGGTTTGCCATCTTCTTTTCCAAAAGAAGGACATTTTAAGTTACCCGTTATGGGTGTAGACCAAAATTTACACACACACAGAGTATATAGTGTATACAGATAACATATAATATATGAAATTAGATAAATATATATGTATATATTTTTCTTCTTTTCTAAAACCATATCAGATTGAGAGCTGGATGACTGATACCTTAGAGAGCATTTAGCCATGCTTAAGACAAGCCCTTGTTTTCCATCTCATGAAAACTCCTCCATCCTCCCACACCTTCCAGGGTGAAAAAAAAAAATCTTCTTGATATCCATTATAGATGAAAATTAATTTGAGATACAAGGGAAGAGACATTTCAAGACTTGAGTCTTAAAAAAAGAAACAAATCACATTGTTCTTTATTCTGCTAAGATGTCAAGATTTTGTGAAACAAGTCTATTTTTGTCCAAGGGGTCATATATCACAACCAAACACCTGCTAATATCCATGGCAAAGAAGAGTAGCTTTCAGATTCATACATTATGCTTCAGTCCAGATTTCTATTCCCAAAGCTTACAACTAAGTTTATGAATAGTTGAAAAAGACAGCCACCTACATAGTATTTGTTCAAGGCACCAGGAGGGCTTTTATTTCCTTTTTCCCCTTTCCACTGCAAAGAAATAAATTATATTGAAATAAATGTCACATACATCATAAAAATCTTTTTTTGGTTTTTATTTTTTTCATTAATCTGTCCCTGTCAATACCCGCTCCATAGAACCATTTTAAAAAAATAAAGTATTCAATACATAGCTCATAGTTCAGGAAAATTAATTTTCCATTGGTCATGTTCAAAAAGGTATGTCTTTTTCCTACACTTTAAGGTCAGCATCTATCTGTTAAGAGGTGAGTGGCATGTTAAATCTTTATTCTTTAGGTCCTACAGTTTATCATTGGGTAGCTCAGATTTCTGAAGCCTTTCAAAGTGATTTTTCTTTGTGATGTTCCTTTTACTTCACCCTCTGTTCATAGAGGTCTTCCCGGTTTCCTTTGAAACTGTCCATTTTCATCATTTCTTATGGCACAATGATATCCCATTACACTCAGATACCACAATTTGTTCAGCTATTTCCCAATAAGTGGGTTCCCTCATAGCTTCCAATTTTGGGCTACCATGAAAATTTTTGTACAGAAAGGTCACTTTATTCATTTTATTTTATATCTTTAGAGTAGAGGCTTGGTAATGGTATAGCTGGGCAAAGGATATGCACAATTCAGTAATGTTTGGGGACATAGTTCAATTTCCAAAATGGCTGAATCAATTTACAGCTCCACCAACAATGCACTAGGATACCTGTTTTCCTTCAGTCCCTTCAATATTGGTCATTTTCCTCTTTTATCATCTTTCCCAATCTGATAGGTATGAGGGGAAATTTTGAAATTGTGGTTTTCATTTCTCTAATTATTAATTATTTGGAGAATTTTTATATGCTGGTTGGTAACTTGGAATTCTTCCTTTAAAATCTACCTATTCATATCCTTTGACTCTTTATCTGTTGGAGACTGATTCTTGGTCTTAGAAAGTTGAATGAATGAGTTCCTTATATACCCTAGATTTGAGACATTAATCAGGAAAAAAAAATTGCAGCAAAGTTATCCCTCCAGTTAACTGTTTCACTTCTAATTTTTATATTAGATTTGTGCAAAGCTTTTTATATTTCAGATTATCAAAATTGTCCATTTCATCTTATAATCCTCTTCATCATTCGTTTATTCAAGAACTCTTCTCCTATCCATAAATCTGAAAAGAGAGCTTTTTCTTTGCTCCTCTAATTGGTTTATGGTGTGACCTCTAGGTCATACCTCCATTTAAAGCTTATTTCTTCTAATGAAGAAACAGAACAATTTATAGATATATGGAAAAAATGCTCTAAATCATTATTGATTAGAGAAATGTTAATTAAAACAATCTTGAATTACCATTTTACACCGACTCTATTAGCTAAAATTACTGAAGGGAAAAAGCAACAAATGGAGGGGATGCAGAAAAATTGAGACATTAATTCATCATTGGTGGGACTGTGAACTGATCTAACTATTTTGGAGAGCAAATATGGAATTATGCTCAAAGAATTACTAAGCTTACCTATACCCTTTGGCCCAGCAATGCCACTACTAGGTCTATTTCAAAAGATGATTAAGGCAAAAGCAAAAGAACCTCTGTGTTCTAAAAGGTTTATAACAGCTCTATTTGTAGTGGCAAAGAACTGGAAACTGCAGAGATGCCCATCAATTGGGGAATGGCTGAGCAAGGTGTAGTATATGATTGTGATGGAATACTACTGTGCTATAAGAAATTATGAGCTCAATGATCTTGGAAAAACATGGAAAGACTTGCACGAAATAAAGAAGAGCAAAATTAGCAGAACCAAGAAAACATTGTATACAGTGCCAGCAATGTGGTTTTAAGAACAACTTGGAGTGGATAAATTATTTTGGTTACCCAAATAAAGGACATAAGAATAAAGACGCTATCTTCATGCAGAGAAAGAACTCATAAATTGTCAGGGTTCTCTGTCAGAGTACCCTAACTTGCCTGCAGGGGCAGCCAGTTACTTACCTCACTCGAGTAGGTGCTAGCACGTTTTTCAAGAACAGAAGAGTCAACTCGGAGGTGCAAGCAGAGAAAGTTTATTGAGTCCTCTCCATGATGAAGCCTTACAGTCAGACCTTAAGGCAGACTTCCCACTACCCCCAAGGCATAAGCCTTATATATATATCCCAGATCCACATACCGCACATGACAAGAGCTTAGCTGAACAAAATTGTGAGAGGGGAGGTACAGTCACAAGGGCATGAAAGCCCCAGGGTGTGGAGACACTAATCTGAAACACCTGGTAACCATATGTGGGAGAACCTTGAGCAATGCTCTGAACTCCATGTGACCCAGCTTGTTCCAGGGCCTTGACACTTCCCTGTGACTCAACACAACTGCCTGCAGCCTGCACGTATTTCCTAACTCTCACAATAAATAAAAGTATGTATAGAATAATCATATATGTGTTCATATGTATGTATATGTTGTAGGGCAGTGTGAGAGGAAGGTAGGAAAAAAAAGAAATTACCATAATAATTTTGTTGTATATGTGAAAGGAATAGCAAGTTGTATATATTAGATTTGCGGTTTCATATACAATCATCTTTTTTTATTATTCCATGTTATAGAAATGCTTGTTTTATTCCACAAATATGTATTAATGTAATAACAAATAAAAGGGAAAAAATAAAGCTTAGTTGGTGTATGGTGTGAGAGGTTGACCTAAACCTTATTTCTGTCAAACTGTTTTCCAGTTTTCTAAGTAGTTTTTGTCAAACAGTGAGCCTCCCCATTGGCAGGGGAGTGGCTGAAATCTCTGGATCTATTGAACAATATGCATTTCTTTGGCTTTCTAGGTTGTATACCTAATCTGTTCCACTGATAAAACTTTCTTTCATCTTTACTCAGTACGAAATCATTTTAATGATTACTACTTTGCAGGAAAGCTTGAGATCTAGTACAAAAAGACCCTTTTCCTTCCTATTTTTCCATTATTACTTTTAAAATTCTTGACTATTTGTTCCTCCATATGAATTTTATTTTCTCTAGCTTCATAAAACATTGTTTGGAAGTTTGGTTGGTACAGTACTGAATAAGTAAATTAACTTGAGTATTATGATTTTTGTTTAACCCACACAGGAATAATTAATGTTTCTCCAATTATTTTTGTTTATGGTTATTTGTACAGCATGTTTTACAGTCAGGTTTATATTGTTCCTATGTGAATTTTGCCAGGTATACTAAATATTTTATACTTCTCTAATTATTTTGAATGAAATTTCTTTTTTTTGGACCTTCCTCTTGGGTTTTGTGGGTTATAGACAGGAATATTAATGATTTATGTGAATTTCTTGTCTATCCTGCAACTTTGTTGAATTTCAATTAATTTTTAGTTGACTCTTTAGGGTTCTGTAAGTATACCATTATATCATCTGCAAAAAGTGATATTTTTGTTTCCTCTTTGCCTATGCTTTTCCCCTCCTTTTTTCCCTATTATTCCTACAGTTAGCATTTCTATCATTAAATGGTAGCAGTGATTATGGGTATTCTTGCTTTTCATATAACATAAGTTCTTTTCCTTTTTCCCTAATCACTTAGGAAACAGATATAATAGTAGTATTGCTGGATCAAAGAGTATACACAGTTTTATAACTCTTTGGGCATAATTCCAGATTGTTCTCTAAAACAGTTGGATCAGTTTACAACTCCACTAAAAGTGAATTAGTGTCTTAATTTTTCCACATTTCCTCCCATATTTCTTTCTTTTCCCCTTTACCATTTTAGCCAACCTTATAGCTATAAGATGATATCTCAAAGTTGTTTTAATTTTCATTTCTCTAATCAATAGTGATTTAAAGCATCTTTACATGACTATATGTAGTTTTAATTTCTTCATAGAAAAACTGTCTGTTCCTATCCTTTGACCATTTATCAATTGAGAAAAGACATATTCTTATAAATTTGAAAAAATTCTTTATATACTTGATATATGAGGCCTTTATCTAAGAAACTGTCTATATTTTTTTCTCCCAATTTTCTGTTTTCTTTCCAATCTTGGCTACATGATTTAATTTGTATAAAACCCTTTTAATTTAATGTAATTGAAATTATCTATTTTATACTTCACAATACTCTCTGTTTCTTGTTTATTCATAAATTGTTCTCCTATCATAAGACTGATGGGTAATAATGCTCCATGGTCTTCCAATTTTTTAATGATTATCTTCCTTTATATCTAGGTCATGTATCAATTTTGACCTTGGTAAATGATGTAAGATATTGGTTTATGCCCAGTTTCTGCCAAACTGCTTTCTAGCTTTCCCAACAATTTTAACCAAATAACAAATTCTTATCCCAAAAGCTTAAATCTTTACATTTGTCAAACACAAGGTTACTATAATCATTTGCTATTGTGTATTGTATGTCTACTCTGTTTCACTCATCTACCTTTCTATTTCTTAGCCAGTACTAGATTATTTGGTTACTTTTTATAGCATAGCTGAAGATCTAGTACTGCTAAACCTCCTTCTTTTATATTTTTTCATTATAATTCCTTTGATATTCTTGACTTTTTGTCCTTCCAAATGAATTATTATTTTCTTTTCTTTTTTTAAATAAATAAATTTATTTCTTTTCTTGTTTACATCGTTCATTTCCACGAGATTTTGAGTTACAAATTTTCTCCCCATCTTTCACCTACCCAACACCTCAAAACAGCCATCCCACTGTATAACCCCTCCCCCAATCTGCTCTCTCCTATGTCCTCCCCGTCACCCCTCTGACTTTCCGGAAGGGCAAGATGGATCTCCCTACCATGGTGCCTGTGTATCTTAATTCCCAGTTGGATGTAGTTAATAATAATAATAATATATACATATACATTTTTAACATTTGATTATAGAACTTTAAATTCTAGATTCTTTCCCTTCCTCCCTTGTCACCCACCCCCACCGGAAGGACAAGCAATTAAATCCAGTTTTGTTATTATTTTTTCTAGCTCAGCAAAGTAATTTTTCTGGGTAATTTGAATGGTATTGAATGAACGGATTAGTTTAGGTAAAATTGTCATTTTTATTATATTGGCCCTGCCTATTAATATTTCTCCATAAACTATTAATATTTCTCCAAGTATTTAAATCTGTCTTTATTTGTATAAAAAGCATTTTATGATTATGTTCATGTAGTTCTTGGGTTTGTTTTGGTAGGTATACTTCCAAGTATTTTGTACTGGCTACCATAATTTTAAATGGGGTATCTCTTGCTGTCTCTTCTTTCAGGGTTTTATTGGTGATATATAGAAATGCTGATGATTTATATGAGTTCATTTTACATACTACTACTTTGCTAAAAATTATTATTTCTACTAACTTTTTAACTGAATCTTTAGAATTTTCCAAGTATATCATCATATCATCTGTGAAGATAGTTTTATTACCTCATTGATCATTCTGATTCCTTCAATTTCTTTTTCTTCTCTTACTGCTATTGCTAGCATTTTAAAATAGTATTTTGTTTTTTCTAATTTCACGTGAAGACAATTTTTTATAGTGTGCTGAGTGAATTTTTTCCTGTCATTTTCCCCCCAAAATTATTTATTTATTTTTAGTTTTCAACATTCATTTCCACAAGATTTTAAGTTACAAATTTTTCTCCCTGTCTTTCCCCTACCTCCCACCCCAAAATGGTGAGTCTACTGAATACCCCTTCCCCCAATCTGTTCTCTCTTGTACCCTCCCCCATGTCCCCCAACTTAACAATTTTTAACATTCATTTTTTTCTCTCCCTCCCTTTCCTGCCCCTTCCTTAAGATTGTAAGCAATTTGATCTAGGTTATATTTTTGCAATACATAAAGCATATTTCCATATCAGCTATGTTGTGAAAGAAGAAAGAGTTTTATTGCCAGCATTTCTAATAAAATATTGAATAATATTAGTGACAATGGGAGTCCTTGTTTCACTCCTGATCTTATTGGGAAGGCTTCTAGCTTATCCCCATTGGAAATAATGCTTGTTCATGGTTTTTGGTAGTTGCTTCTTATAATTTTAAGGAAAAATCCCTATGTTTTTCAAGTGTTTTTAATGGGAATGTGTTGTATTTTATCAAAAGCTTTTTCTGCTTCTACTGATGTGATCTTTATTAGTTTTATTATTGATATAATTAATTATGTTAATAGTTTTCCTTATGTTAAACTGTAGTATATTGTTGTAGTCCCCTAGTTAGTATTTTATTTGGGATTTTTGCATCCATAATCATTGATGAAACTGGTCTATACTTTTCTTTCTCTGTTCTTCTACTTTGTTTAGGTATCAGTAACATATTTGTTTCATGAAAGGAGTTTGGTAGGATTCCTTCTTTATCTATTTTCTCAAGTGATTTATTTAATATTGGAATTAGTTGATCTTTAAATGTCTGGTAGAATTTACTTGTAAATCCATCTGTTCCTGATGCTTTTGTCTTAGGAAGGTCATTTATGTCCTTTTCAATTTCTTTTTCTAAAGTAGGTTTATTTAGATATTCTATTTCCTCTTCTTTTGATCTGAGCAGTTTATATTTTTGTAGATATTCTTCTATTTGACTTTAAATTGTTGAATTTATTGGCATATAACTAGGCAAAATAACTCCTTATAATTACTTTGACTTCATCTTCATTAGTAGTATATTCACCCTTTTCATTCTTAATGGTAGTGATTTGGTTTTCTTCTATCTTTTTAAAAATTGAACTAACCAACACTTTGTCTATTTTATTGATATTTTTTTCATAAAATCAACTTCTAGTTTGATTTATTAAATGGTTTTCTTACACTCAGTTTTATTAATCTCACCTTTAATTTTTAAGATTTCCAATTGGGTGCTTATTTGGGGATCTTTAATTTGTTCTTTTTCTAGTTTTTTTAAATTGTATGCCCAATTCATTGGTCTGCTCTTTGTCTATTTTATTACACATTTAGAGATATGAATTCTCTCATTACTGCTTTTGCTGCATCCCATAGGTTTTGATATATTTTCCACATTATTGTCATTCCCTTTACCCTGTGTGTATCCTCCTGTTTCAGATGTGTTTCTTGTAAACAGAATATTGTAGGATTATGGTTTTTAATCCATTCTGTATCCACCTCCGTTTTATGGGAGAGTTCATTCCATTCACATTCACAGTTATTATTACTATCTGTGTCTTTCCCTCCTGTAGGGATCAGTGTGAGTCTAAAAGCACTTGTGGTGCTGAGGGTCACAGCCCAGTTGCTAAAGCTCATGGGGAAGTCATGCAAGACCACTTGCCTGATGAGCGGCAGCTGAAACAGCTGGCTTGACCTGTCCTCCCATTGGTCCATCCCTCCAGTGCACGTGGAGATCATGCTTTAATCATGATACCTCTAGGGTATATAAGGAGGGTGCTACAATACAATAAAGGACAGCTGCTGTATACTTCTCTCTCACCTCTGGTCTCTTCAGTCCCTCCTGAGAATATCGCCTAAGGCTGGCCCTTAGGCTACAGAGTTAAGAAGTGGCCGCATCACCCTAATCACCCTCCATCCTATTCCCTCCCATTTATGCTTTCGTTTTTCCCCTTCTCCCTTCCCCTTCTTAAGAGTTTTCCTTTTGACCGCAGCCTCCCTCAGTATTCCCTTCTTATCTGTCCCCCTCCCTTTTCCTACCCTT
>CM053592.1:111121422-111169149 GCA_028646515.1 Pseudochirops corinnae | reverse complement strand
TTGTACAATGTGAAAGTATTTGCAGATCCTATACATGATTGCACGCCACCATGGTGGGGGGAGGGAGGGGAAAAAAAATCTGAAACTCAAGTGATTGTGGAACCGAATCTTGTAAATTAAAAGTAAATAAGCAAATAAAAAAAAAATAAAGAAACCCATTGCAAAAAGCGTTAATGCGTTCAGGATTCTCTTTGATATATTTCACTTGGCAGATTACTGCTACTGGAAAAATTATTCAAAGCACATGCCCCACTAATGATAGATCCCTAACATCATCTTTGTATTTGAAGTATGCTATGGATCTTTATTGTTCATATTATAAACAAAGAAAAATGACAATTCTCCACTTTGAATTTTTTGATTGGTTCAACAGATATTGATTGAGTACTTACAACATTTAATACATTCTGTTAAATGCTGTGGAGTATATAATGATGAAGAAGATATACTCCTTATTCTCTACAAGTTGGCAGTCTAGTTGATTATAATAATAAAATTGCATAACATTTGGAAACACTTTTTAGGTTCTCAAAACAGGTATTGGGGAAATTTGCCACATTTTCTTTTCAGTCATTGCCTCTACAAAGAAATTTTAAACACGGCTGTACCATCCTCAAGTTTAATTGTATCTTTTCCTTAATGCTTTAACTTTGAAGTTGTGTTGAGGACTTTTTTTTGGTAGGCAGGACCTGTGATTTCACTGGGACAGGCAAGTCCATATGAGGAAAGGTTCTGCATTAATGCAGGTAAGCACTTCCTTTCCAAGTTACAGTAGTAAAAAGTTGCCTGGGGCAGCAAGAGGGTGTGTGACTTGCCTAGGGTCGCCTGGTCAACTTAGGCTGAAAAAGAAGGTTGACTCTTCATATAGTATACTTGATTACCTTTATGAGAATTAAACATTTCAAATGTAAAAGTTTTTAAATCTTTTAAAAGTGTATCCTTATTGTCATCTCTGATTTATGAAATAGATACCACTTGCAGTATTTCATGATCTCTAATGTTTGTAGTACCTACTTTTATAACTCATAAAATTGCATATTATACAATGATCCTATAGGATAGTGTAGAATGTTGGACTTAGAGTCAGGAAGACCCACCTCTGACAATTACTAGCTGGGTGACTTTGGACAAATCACTTAAATTCATTCATCTACAAGATGGGCTCACGTGATGTAATCTATATAAAACACTTTGCAAACTTTAAAGCATTATATGAATAATTATCATCATCAACAATAAAATGTACTCCCTGGAGCTTGGGGTGTGTGTGTGTGTGTGTGTGTGTATGTGTGTGTGTGTGTATGTATGTATCTGTGTATATTGGCATGGGAGTGGGCTATATTGACTAGTATAATCATGTTGCATGATTGGCCCTTGGGAATTAATGGAATTAATTCTTACCCTGTATTTTCTAAATTCCCTCATATATTTTTGTTTCCAAATTTTACATGGTTAAAGACACTTTTTCCCCACCTCAGTATCTTTTATTTGTTTCTAATTTTGGTGAGTGGTATTGTGAACTATAACTTTCTTCTTCTCTTTTCCAATCATGGATCATTTTATATTTGCATATCATTTAGTGAACATTGGCTAAAGCAAAAATAGTCTCCAGACTATTGTAGAGAAATGTGTTAAATAATGCAGCACATTTAGTAGATAGTTTAGCTTATATCAGTCCTGTTCCGTTTAATTGTTAAGTGTTTTCACATAAAGCGCCCAGAAGCCGTTTCAATGAAGCCATTTCCACAAATGAGTTTGTTCAAATGAGATAATGTATGTAAAACATTTTGTAACCATAAAATACTATATGAATGTGAATTCTTTTTATGTAATACTTTGTTTTAAAAATGATAAGTAGCCATTATTTCCAACCAGTTTTGCTGACATCCTGGAAATTACCCTTTTGATTAACTTATTTTGGCATCTCAAATCATGAGATAGAGCATTTTCTTGTTATTGTTAATGGCATTTCATCAATGTTTTGGTCACATAAATTTGCTGGAAGTTTCATTTCAGTAAGCCAAATGAAAAGATACTGAAGTGGGGAAAAGAGCCAAAACCAAAAACAAAATGTCTTTTAGTGATTTTAGTGTAACATCATATTGTGTTTTGGGGAAGAGGAGGAGGAGGAAGAAGGGGAAGGAAAAGGAGATGAAGAGCAAGGAAGATAGAGGAAAAGAAGATCATCATTAATCAATTTGGCATGAAGATATTTAAAAGAATAAAATAGATATAATTGTTGAATAGCTTAGGATCTGAAACACACCTAACTTTCTAGCTGATAGAAACTTTGAAGAATTTTAGCAGAAAGGCCAGCTGCAAGTAAACTCAGTTTAATGGCATTTACTATAAATATATCTTTTTAAAGAGAAAAAAAATGTTTAAAGATGCATCAGTTTCAAAAAATGGCACCACAACTGTTCACACAGTGTAACAGGAAAGCCTTCATTGAGCAAAACATTTTACTTTTTACTGGCTAGACAGCTGAAATGACTCAAATTTCACTGATAAGTATGAAGAAGTTTTAAAAGCTGTTTTTAACCAGCTTTCCCAACATCTTACAAGGTACTCCCTGATTCCCTGAGCACACAGTGATGACCACCTGAGATAGTACTGGCCACTCTCTTGGGCTGAGTTTTCTTGTTGCTTTATTAATCTTTCTGCAGAAACAGTAACTCTCTCTCTCTCTCTCTCTCTCTCTCTCTCTCTCTCTCTCCCTCTCTTTGCATGTGTGTGTGTGTGCTCATGTGTGCATGTAAACTTTAGTGCCATTTTCATGAAGGACTATAGAGTCAAGGAAAAAAGCCCTTGTAAAATCTGAGCAACCTGCCTCCTCTGCAACTGAACTTCCCACAGGTTTCCTAACAGTTCTCTTGGTTTTATAGAGTTATCATGTTCATGAGCTAAAGTTAAGTCAGCCTATGAAATTGATATGAAAAGTGCTGGTTTTGAAGATATACTAGTAACATTTCCTGACCAGGGGATGGAAGAACAATATGGGATAGTGGAAAGAATTTGCCCTCAGAAGCCCTGGTTTCAGATTCCACCTTTGCTGCTACCTAACTCTGTGATCTTGGACAAATCATTTTTTCTCTTTGGGAATCCTTATATGTAAAGTAGGGCATTGGCCTAAATGGGCCCATCCAGGTCTAAATCCTATGAACGAAATCATATGTAAGGAAACTCGTCTTTGTTATAAGAGAAGACTTGGCATTGGAGGGGGTGAATGAGACCATATATTTGGAAATAACACTGATGTAAAAACAGAATCAATAACACTTTAAAAATTATAAGCATGAAAGATACAGAAACAAGAATACAGTAGGAGGACGTGGTAGAAGAGAAGGAAAAGGAGGAACCAGCAGGTCAGGAGGAGGAATTTGTGAAATTTACATTTTTAATAAGTTAGACATCTGGCTTAGTCCAGCCCTTGCTGTTTGGTACTGTAAGGGAGCTAGCACTAATAGTGGTTCTTCCATCCCACCGGAGAAGAAGGCATTTCTTTTTTACCCCTCCAGAGAGCAGGAGCAAAGTGTGGCCTGGAAGTCTGATCAGTATGAGTTTCTTTTCCCTGGACTCATAATTTGTCAGAAAGCAATTGTTGATCGTGCTATCTTTCCTAGGCTGTTGAGAGCAGGGACCAAATCTTACTAATCTTGGTATTCCCCACAGTGCTTAACATAGACAGGGTTTTATACATAGTCAATTTCCAGGATATTTTTCTTTAATCGATGTATACAGGCTGCTTTGAAGTCCTATAGGGAAATTTTGAGTTTATGCTGCAGGCATTGTTACCTCTAGAATCTCACACCATGCCTTCCTTTTTTTCCTGTGGCCTCCACTGCCAGGTGGAAAATGACAATTGCTTTTCAACGTTAATTGATTTTTTTTTGCTGACTCTTTGGATGGATGCAGCATCTACCAGGGCCCCTACCTTAGCCATGTTGCATCTTTTGGCAGCCTGCTCCTTGAGTGGCTACCCCAGGGCCAGACTAGTAGCATACCCCTGCCTGTGGGGTGATTAGAGAGGGCAGGACAAATGTTCTTTCTGTTCTGTGGGCCTTCACAGATGTGTTTCTGTTTTGAGGCCGAGTATTGCTTTTGGCTCAAGAATGCTTTAGCACAAGAGAGACTTTGTTATGCTCCCAGTGGTGCTATTTATACACTCTGACTTCCTAACCACTGCTTCCTGCTCCCTCTGTAAAGAGCCACAAAAACAACAGAATGCTTCTGAGGAGTCTCAGAATATATGTATGGATTTCAAAATTTTAGGATTGACATGGAAAATAGTATCAATGTTTTCTCCATTACATCTAAGGCCTTAGGGAATAAGGAAGTTACGATCTTTATTAGAGTATGTCTCCTAAATTTGATCACCACCCTCAATCCATTTTCCATGGATCTTAGCTTTTGATCTTGACATTTAACACATTTTCCAAAAGGGAAAAGTCTGGAAAAGACTTTAGACTAGAGATAATATTTATTTCTTAATATTTTTAGTTGTCTCACATTTCACTGAAGACGTTGAAGACAATTTGCCTCTTTTCCCTTCCTCTTCATTTTCAGATGTCTTCTCCCACTATCTTGTCTAAGATGAAGAGTTGGTTATTTTCCTTGCAAGGAAAACTCCTCTACATGGGGAATTTCCCCATTGGTTTACCCTTGATCCTATACTATCCCATCTTCTCTAACAGATTACCCTCTGTATCAGCTTCACTGTCTCATTATTCTTCAGTTACTCCCTGCCTACTGACTGCTTCTTTGATGTATGACCCATGTCTCCCTTATTCTCAAAAAAAACAAAAAAACCCAACCAAACCCCAAAACTTTCACTTGATCCATCCCCAAGCATTATGGCTCCTAACTTCATTACTCAACAGAAGCTGCTTGTTCCAAAGTTACCAATGTTTTCTTTTAAAATATGTATTGTTTATTGTTAACATTAATTTTTAAAAAAGATTTTAATTCCCGAATTCTCTCCCTCTGTTCAGTCCCTCTCTCACCCACTGAGAAGGCAAGCAATATATTAGTTGTATATGTGAAATAATGGAAAACATTTTTCTATATCAGCCATGTTGCCAAAAAAAAAAAAAACCAAGAAAAATAAAGTGAAAAAACTGCTTTATTCTGCACTTGGAACTCATCAGTTCTCACTCTGGAGAGGGACAGCTTTTTTTTTTCTTTATCATGGAATTGTCTTGGACCAATGAACTCCTAATTGCCGAGTCTAATGGCCTTTCCTCAACCCAGATCTTTCTTGCCTGGTTCTCTGCAGCCTTTCCCATTTTTTGATCTCCTTTCTCCTTAGTACCTTCTTCTCTCTAGCTTTCCATGACACTGCTCTCTTCCGGTTGTCCTGCCTGTCTAACTGTTCTTTCTTGGTCTTCTTTGCTGGATCTGTTTCCAGGTTGTATCTACTACATAGATGTCCCCCAACCACTGTCCTGGGCTCTCTTTTCTTCTTGCTCTGTATTTTTTTGCTTGATGAGTTCATCAACTCCCAAGGATTCAATAATCTCTATGTAGATGATTGTAGCAGTAAGCACCCTAGCATACCCAGGGTGGCTGCTAGCACAGGTTCTTAGATCTGCTTTTCTAAAGGAAAGCAACTCAAAATGGGTTAACAGTCTCACTTTAATCAAACATATATCATTTAAGTTACAAGCAGACAAAAAAAAATACAGACAGAGAAACAGATCATCAGACAGGGCTTCCAGCTGTCTGACCATTATTACATCCATACCTATTTTATATATATATATATAGCCAGCCTTCTCCTGGGTCAGAGAATGTCACAGCCCTCTTGACCCACTGCCCACAAAGTAACTAGGTATGGGCATTCCTGAAAAACAAGCTTCTCTCCAAAGGCTCCATGTGACCACATTCAGCCTATTAGGGGGCAGAGTATATTTTCAAATAAGGGAAAATCCTCAGATTCATTTAAGCCTATCAAGGGGCCTAGGGGCAGGGAAGATCTTCAGATTTTCATTATCATTACAATGATTCTCCAATCTTTATCCAGCCTTAACCTCTCTTGACTTTCAACCTTACACCTCCAATGACCCATTGAACATCTCAAACTGGTTATCCCATAGATCTTAAACTCGGTATGTCCAAAATTAACTTGTTATTTTCCCCTCAAACATTCTGCACCTTGCTCACTTCCCTCTTTCAGCTGAGAGCACCAAACATCCGCCCAGTCACGCAAGCTTGCAATCTAAGTGCCATTCTCAACTCCTCACTTTCTCCCCCTGTTCCCCACCATATATCCAATCTGTTGCCAAGTCTTGTCAATTCTGCCTTTGAACCATCTTATATACATGCTCCTTTCTAGCCTCTGACCCTGCAAACCCTCATCGCCTCCTGATTTGAACTATTGTAATAGCTTTCTGATTGGGTTCCCTACCTGAAGTCTCCCTGCTCTCCTCCATCCTCTGCTAAGCTAGGAAATTGATCTTCCCAAAGCACGAGTCTGACCATATTACCTGCAGGAGGACCCCCCCCTTCCCCATTCAGCAAACTTCACTTCTTCCATATTATCTCCAGGATGAAGTATACAATCATCTGTTTGGTTTTTAAACTCCTTACACCTGACCCTTTGCTAACTTTCCTGTCTGCTTACAGCTCACTCCCTCCTTGCACCCTATGATTCTGTGACCTTGGCCTCCTTGCTGTTCCTTTCCCCAAGACTGTGTCTCTTATACCATGTTCATTCCCCATGCCTGGAATGCTCTGCCTCCTCACCTCTGCCTCCTGTCTTCCTTCAGTCCCACCTCCCCCCTTTTTGGATCTCCCTAATGCTAATGCTTTCTCTCTCAAATCACTTCAAATTTATCATGTATTCATCTTCTCTGTACATAGCTGTTTGTGTTGTCTTAGCCTCTTAGATCGTGTGCCCTTTGAGGGCAGCAGCTGTTTTTGCTTTTCTTTTCATCCCTATGGATTAACAGAATGCCTGGCATATAGGAGGCACTTAATAAATGCTTGTTGACTTTACTCTGACAAAAAAATGAAGCCTTCAATGTGCTTTCACACTTAGGTACAAGCCCTGCCTCAGATAGATATGTACTGCCTCTGACCCTGGGCAAGTCACTTAACCTTAAAGTTCTCTAAGCAACTCTGTAAGACTATTTGTTTTTGGTTTTGGTTGGGTTCTTTTTTTTTTTTTTTGGTGGTGGTGGGGGGAAGATAAGGCAATTTATTGTTGAGAAAATGGTGTCCTGCATGGTTAGGAGTTTATTTACCTAGTTTTTCCCTATACTAATGAAATCACTGAATCCAGTCCCCATCCTGTCACCATCAGTGTTGAGCTTTACAATTTTAAAGAGTTTTCCTCCCTTATATGATAATACGAAGGCATATTATCATTCTCATTTTATAGATGAGGAGAACTGGACTCAAAGAGGTTTTGACTTAGCCAGGGTTGTTCAGCTAGTATGTTTCAGACTCTTGCTCATCTTCTGAATATGTTGTTTTCTTTCCACACTATACTAGGACACCTTCCTAAGAACAACAATAGTAATGCCTACTTATATAGTGCTTTAAGGATTATAAAACACTATCCTCACCAAAACCAAATCAAAACCTGGTGGACAGGTAATAAAATGAATGAATAAATGTTTATTAAGCACTTAATTCGCACTATACTGTGTTAATTAAGCACTGGAAATTCAAATACAAATGCAAAGATAAGTATTGTGATCCTCATGTGGTTCATGCTTGATAAATATTTTTTCTTCAATGTTGAATGAATGATGCATGGAAATTTTATTTTTTAATTATTGTAAAATTCTCTAACAGAGAATAAGGACTTCCCTGCCTTCTTAAACAGAGTATGCTAAACACAATCTCATTTCTCTCATCCTTCTTCTTTTTGAATCTTTTGAAATAACTTGTGCAGCAAGATCCCAGAAAGGGTGGGTGGGAACAGGGCCAAGAAAGCAGATTAGCCTGGGCAAAAGGAATTGGGACCCTTCTTCCTCCAGTACATGACAAATGGAAGAGAGGATGGGTAAGGACATATTTTGAAGTGTTCACGAATCTCCAGACATACATGCTGGAAGAGGAAATGAGGGAAAATGTAAAAGTTTACACCAGATGGCTTCTGTCCTCTCAGTACAATTGAAGGTGAGATTATTTCAGAGTAGGAAGCGTTTCCTACATTATTGTGCTTTGTTTTTATATTTATCATAATAAATACTATGTGTATATATGTGCTTCTAGAAACTTCAAGTATTTACTTTTAAAAATTGACACAAGGGAGAAAGAGATGCAGAGTCTGAATGCAGATTGAAACAAACTACTTGCTCTGTTTCTTTTTCTTGTTTTGTTTTTTCTTTCCCACTGATCATTCCATCAGTTATAATCCTTCTTTACAACCTAATGATTAATGGGAAAATATTTGTAGATCCTGTATCTGAGTGCATGCTGCCATGATGGGTGGGAAGGCAGGGGGAGAAAATCTGAAACTCAAGGGACTGTGGAACTGAATGTTGTAAACTAAAAGTAAATAAACCAATTTAATTTTTTTTAAAAGTTGACACAAGGGGCAGCTAGGTGGAGCAGTGAATAGAGCACTGGCCCTGGAGTCAGGAGGACCTGAGTTCAAATTTGGCTCCAGAAACTTAACACAAAGACTAGCTCTGTGGCCTTGGGCAAGTCACTTAACCCCAATTGCCCTATCTTCCCCTTCCAAAAAAAAAGCAAAAAAAAATTGACACAAAATTAAAAAGGATTATTCATCTATTTTAATATAATATTTAGTAATACATCCTTTTGAATATTTTATATTCTCTCTCTCTGTCTAACCTATTTTTCGTTGTTACCTTATTTGGCCATCTATGACATTATAGATTTGGCCATCTGACATTTTGAGATATAGAACAGGTGGGTGATTTTTAATTCATGTTGATCTCTGGTTATTTCTCTTATCTGGAGATTTAAATTTCATTATGCATTGGTTTTTATGGTGCTTTTCTGCTCTGAAGGAGCTTGTTTTTCAGTCTGCTATTCAAACCATCATATCCAGCTGTCATTTAATTTGATTTAGGGTGCTGCGGCCTTTTGGTCCTTTACTTAGAAATCTTTACACTTCTTTCTTTGTCCATTACTTAACTTGCCAAAGCTTTTAACTTGACCAAGGAGCTCATGAATTATCAATGCTTATACCGTGAGACCTGCTGGACAAAGTGAAGCAAATTAGGGATATAGTGAGTAAAACATTCAGTTCAATGTGGGGCGTAACTTCTTTCTCTTTGAGGGAGGAGTTGGTGCCATAGCATATGGCCTACTCTTTTCTCTTAACACCTGGGAATATTAAAGTGAAATCTTTAGAGGCTTATACTTGACTTCTGCAAAGGAAATTCTTTCTGAACCATGTACCCATAGAGTAAAAGAACAGCTGGAAAATACAGTTCCTTTTCTCTTTGTCCAGGAAAATGGCTGAAGTCAAAGTTGCTCATTTCTTTTCCTTCACATTTCACTCTTCCTTTTCCTTTCTGTGCCCTCCCCTTCAATCTATGATCGAACTCATTAGGGATATTCTCTACTTCTAATAATTTAACTATTCAGGTGTTATGAGAAAAATACATCAAGAAGCATCACAGTGTAGTGTATGGAGAACTTGTTTTGGATCGTTGTCTTATATTCAACATTTGAAGCCCATTACATGCATTTTCACATTTGGGACTGCAAAAAACAACAACAACAAAAACCCAAACCAAACCCTATGAAGTAGATATTACAGATAATATCTTCATTTTTTTCAGATGAGGAATGAGTTAAATATTTTAGTGTAGATCTTGTCTTAAAATAATACTCTTCAAACTTTAGTTCAAGTTAGTGAAACCACATTGGTCTTTTCCCTAAGTTGCTAATGATTTCTCACTATGGGCAGGAATATCCAGCTGTTATGCACACATGCTAATTCTCCAGCTGTTTTATACAACAGGGATAAATGAATGATATTGGAGACTTGAGAAGCTTCAGAGGTTTTTGCAGATGCCTGCATTCTGTTTTGTGCCCAGGTTGCGTAGCTGTGTTACACACCTAAAGAGGGAGAGGGTTCTAACCCTAGGTGATAGGATTTTACTAAGCTTTTCCTGGAAGGTCTCCATTTTTCCTTCCTTCCCCCATTTGGAACACCAAAGAAAACCCCCAACTGATCTAATAAACAAAAAAACCTAATGAACATAACCACATGTTTGTTTCAAGTTGTTTCTGCAAATTTTGGGTGACTTAAAATTATTTAATCTTGCTTAATTTCCTGAGGAAAAAAATTTCCATGATAATTTGAGACACATGGCAATTCTGCTGTTGCCAAGTTTAAACTAGAAAACTGAATGCTGATGTCAAGTGATTGCATGAATACACATCTGTGCCCATAGTCTTGGTGAAGTTTAATCAACATCTTTGTTTGGTTCCTTTTTTTCTTGTTGTGCCGCGGTAATAGCTCCAGTGTTGCCTGCCCACATAATGTGATGACATTTGCACATGAAGATAAAGGAACATAAACACATTTTAATTTCAATCGCATTTTCAAATTGGCTGCAAGCTTTTGCTGCATAGCGCCATACCTTGTACTTACAGAAAAGTGATTCCCACAATTAAGAGTTTGGTCTTGTCAGTTTCACTAACTTGAAATTCTTCCACCTGCTTTCAGGGTCCCCCAGTTCCACTTCTCCTTTTCCCCATTTTTAATATCCTTTTCTCTTTACTGTTCAATTCAGCTAATGTTTATGAGGTGCCTAATATTCCAAGATACAAAACTAGGGGCTGAGGTGCCCCCCAGAATATGAATAGATCCTGTTTTCATGGAGCATACATTCTATTGTGAAGATGCAAGATGGTGTTACCTTTGCCAATCTCCATTACTTAATTCTAGCATATTCTCTCCGTTGATTATTTCCTGTAACTTGTTTCCATGTGGGTGTTTATGTGTTGTCTTCTCTATTAGATTTGAACTCCTTGAGGGCAGGGACTGCCTTTCTTAGCCCGGCAGTAAGCCCAGATCCTGGAACATAATTGGTGCTTTACTAAATGTATGTTTGCAGACTCATTTACTTGCATACTTGAATTTAAATATGAAGTAGGCAAAATAATGCAATGTGATTTCAGGAGGGGGAGATTGTTACCTAAGGGCCCATTAAGCCCTCCTGTTTGGGGTGGCACCTGAGGTGTGTCTTGAAGGAATTGCAGTCAGAGGATGAAAGGAGAGAGGGGTATATCACAAATAGGGGAGCTTCTCATGCAGAAGTGCATGGTAATATAATGGAAAAAAAAAACAACTAGAAAGCCAGTATGGATGTTAGGGGGGATTATGGGAAATAACTAAAGAAAGGTCAGTGGAAGTCATATCATGGAAGGTCTTAAATAGCAAAGTGTGACAGGTTCAGCTCTGCTTTAAAAATATCCATTTGAAGACTCTGTGGAAGGGAAATTGATCTGAAAGAAGGGAAACCCATTCAGAAACCATTGCAGAAGACCAGGTGAGAGGTGATGAAAGCTTATACTAGGTTAGAGAGGAGGGGAATGGGAACAAGCATTACTTAGCCTACTTTGTGTTAAGAACTGTGCTAAGCCCTTCACAAATAGTAACTAATTTTCTCCTCACAACAATGGTAGGAAACAGGTGCTGTTATTATTCCAGTTTTTACAGATGGGGAGACTGAGGCAGATAGCAGCTAAGTAGCTTGCTCCACTGTCACATAGCTGGTAAGTGTCTGAGGCAGGATTTGAAGTCCAGTGTTCCTAACTGCACTGTGCCACTTAGCTGAATAGAGAGAAGGTAACAAATATGAGAGATGTTTATGAAGTACAGTCAATGGACTTGACAACTGATTGTACTTGGAGAATAAGGATGAAGGACAGTAGTACCTTCTGAATTGTTAGGCATTTAACTCACAGTGCCTCCAAAAGCCCAAGAACACAATTGAGGAAAAAAAAAGATTTGACCACTATAACGAGCTCCTCATCAGCATGGAGTGAGCTGGCCTCTATCACATAAAGTTAGTCTGAATGTCAGCCTTTTGTCTTTTTTGATAATTTCAGCTCACATATGTTAACAGCAAAAGCTCCAGGCTGCCAGTGGACAGTAATGTACAGGTAGCACCATTTTATAGTAAAAGAAAGTAGAACTTTCAGGTGTAGTCGAAGTCTACAAGGGCCTGCAACGGCCTCAGACCAGTTTGCCAGTCTGCCTTTATTGAGGGGCTCCCATGTGCAGGGTCAAGCTTCAGGACAGAAGAGAAAGCCAAAAAGAAATTCCTTCCTGATAGGACCTTAAAGATTAAGGGGAAAGATAAGATGAATACCAATAAAAGACATTTAAGTAAACCAAAAAGATAGAAATGTGGAAACAAAACCAGGATAATTCATTTGGGTGCTCTAGGCAAGATTTGAAAATTTACCTCTTCTTGCATTTGAATAGGATGCCTGTACTGTCTGTGTTACTGCCTTCTAGGGCAGGGCCATGGAGCTTTAT
Organism: Pseudochirops corinnae; assembly: GCA_028646515.1. Taxonomy (NCBI): domain Eukaryota; kingdom Metazoa; phylum Chordata; class Mammalia; order Diprotodontia; family Pseudocheiridae; genus Pseudochirops; species Pseudochirops corinnae. The sequence continues at coordinate 111,156,668 of CM053592.1, read as the reverse complement.
TGGGTCATGGAGCTCCTTAGCAACCTGCCAAAGCCTATAGAGCTCTTCTCAGAATCACCTTCTCTCTTTTTTTTTTGGGGGGGGGGGGCTTTTTGGAGGGGAGAAGGCAGGGCAATTGGAGTTAAGTGACTTGCCCCAGGTTGCACAGCTATTAAGTGTTAAGTGTCTGAGGCTGGATTTGAACTGAGGTTCTCCTGACTCCAGGGCTGGTGCTCTATTCACTGCGCCTCCTAGCTGCCCAAGAATTACCTTCTTAAATACATAAAATAAATACGTAGGATTACAAAGGAAACCAATTATATTGAAATACACAACACTTTTTTAAAAAGTTCTTGGATCCCAGGTAAACAGCTCCTGACTTATTAAAATATATGCAGGTGGACATATCACAAAATACATGTGCTATGAAAAGTGCAGTTTCTGGCATGAAAATCTTTGTGCATTTAGGATTGTAGGATCATAGATTTAGAGCGGGAATGGTCTTGAGGGTCATCTAGTCCATCCCTTAGAGGTCAGGGACTGTCTTTGGTCTATCTTTGTATTCCCTGTGCTTATCAGTGTTCCTGATGCGTAATAGATGCTCAATACATATTAGTTGACTGACTGACCCCCTTGAAGTTTTTTTTTTTCTGATGAGGAAATAGGTCCACAAAAGTTAAATGATCTGCCTAAGGTCACTCAGGTCATGAGGTGCAGTGTTGGGATTCAAACCCAGGTCCTCTGACTCCAACTCCAGTATTCTTTCCAAAAATATAATAGTGTCCCTCATTGTAGCCCTCCGCCCATTTTTCTCTAGGTGATTGTGCTTTGCCCACATATAGGCCTGGCTTTCTACCTGAACACTTGCAAATGAATATGTAGTCATATGTAACATGTAGTATGTATGTACAGTATCTTACTGTATAAGTAATATAATACAAACCGAATATATTAGCATGGTTGTCAACAGTCTAAAGATTTCATCACCCTGGGGCAGCTAGGTGGGGGAGTGAATAGAGCACCAGCCCTGGAGTCAGGAGGACCTAGGTTCAAATACGGCCTAAGACACTTAACACAAAACTGGCTGTGTGACCTTGGGCAAGTCACTTAACCCCAGTTGCCCTACCTTCCCCCTCCAGAAAGTAAAAATTTAAAAAAAATTAAGATTTCATCAACCCAAAGGTTTAATGTGTTCAATGTGTCATTTACATTGAAAATAAGTAAAGGCTTGTAAATTGTTCACATTTCAATGCTTCTCAATTCAGTTGCATGGTTGTATTATAGCTCTATCATTTCCAACAACAAGATCCTGATTTTAAACTCATTATATTATGAAAATCTCTCCTTTGGCTTTATGTCTAAATGTTCAGTGTCAAGTTGAAGTGAGTACATGTGTGTGTCTGTGTGACTTGTGCTTTGTTGAATTATTTAGTTAAAATTCTAGCTAATAGGTTTCATATTGATTGACATATTACTTGGAATACCCTGAGCTTTTGATGGTTCTAGTTATATATAAAATGACTAGAGCACAAGACAGATGTTTCCAGATCTTATGGCTATTCATCTCTCCTTTCTCCAGGTTTGACTTCTGTCTTCAGGTATTTTCTCTAACCTGACTTGTTTTCCTAGGATGACAGGTTCTTTCTGTTTTGCATACCTGGTCTGTAGGTTTACCAGATGTACACCTGGCCTATAGAATTACCTCTACTGTTACTAAAGGTGGAAGGGCATGATGTGCTTTGTCCCTTTTAATAAAACCTACTTTTATTTTCTTCTACTTCCCAGTGGACATATGGAGTGATCATTCATTTCAGACGGATCCAGATTTGCCACCTGGATGGAAAAAAATCTGTGATATTGCTGGGATTTATTATTGGCACATACCAACGGGAACAACTCAGTGGGAACGCCCTGTGTCCATCCCGGCAGAGCTTCAGGGCTCTAGAAAAGGGTCCCTTAGTTCTGTAACTCCATCTCCCACCCCAGAGAATGAGGTAAATCTTTTAAATAGTTTCTTCTCTTGACAATAACATAGCACATCTCTTTTAACTAGTTGCTCCTATTCCAACAGGTCACTGAGGTAAGCTTTAGTTAAAATAACATATTGGATTTAAAGCGTGAATAGTGTTTCCTTTTTTGTGAATGAAATTAGTGTCCATTTTCCATAGTTTTTATTCTTAATGATTCTTAGTCTTACAAAATAACATAACAGATACAATGAGTATAATAAAGTGATTATTTCCCTAGAGTATTATTCTACTCTGTACATACAAACTGCATTAAATGTTTACACACCAAATAAAGTTTCTTAGCTAAATATTTTATAATTATTGTGACCCTTATCAATCTTTGGTTGGTAAGGATAGTGGGTTAAGATTCTTCAAATGCCTAATTTTCACCAAAACATCAAAAATTCTGAGGATTTTGAATTGGTAGAACTGAAACTATTTTGGCAATAATTTTTTTTTACTAGTATCGTAACCTTTTAGCATTCAATTTCAGCTTGATCCTTAAGGAAAAGATGTGAAGATTTTTAAAAAATCTATAAATGATATGTACATTAAAAAATGACTAAAATACTACTAAGAGAGGCATTGCAGTGTAGTGACTGGAGAAATAGCTTTGGAATCAAGAAGACCTTGACGACAGGAAAGTGTCATTTTAATATTTCCAGCACCTTGGACAGTACCTGTCACAGAATAGGTGTTTAGTGAATGCTTGCAATCACTACCACCAATACCCTTGTGTTATTAGACTGACAGAGTCCTGAGCCTGTCTTTTTGCCACCATACAAGATTGGCATCCTTCAGAAAGTCTCCAGAAAATGGCATCATCTAGCTCCTCTTGGCAACAAGGTTCAGATTGTAATTACAGTTGGATATTAGACATTCTCTTCTTAACCTAATTTGTATAATCTCTAACTTGTATCAAGAAATATTAGAAAATATTAGAAATACTAGAAACTCAATCACTTGAGGGAAATAGTAATGGCTAGGATTTATATAGTACTTTAAGGTTTGTAAAGTACATTACATATATTATCTCATTTGATCCTCTTTACAACCTTGTGAGGTAGGTGCTGTTATCTTCATTTTACAGATGAGGAAACTCATTTTGTTTGAGGTCAAGTGACTTGCCCAGGGTCATACAATTGGTGAATGTCTGAGGCTTGATTTGAACTCAAGTCTTCCTGACTCTAGGTCCAGCCCCTACCTGCACAGGAAAAGTTAGGAGGGAAATTGAATTCTAAAACAAGACACATTGGTAATATATACTCCATTCAATATTTCCATGAGTTTTCAAAGCTTAGTAAAATACAGGACACAAGGATTCCTTGGCAATATGATAGTTCTACACTTCACATTCAGAAGTTTATTTTGAAAGTGTTGATGATTTTCCTACTGCACATTCAAAAAGCATTTTGGGAAGTTTATAAGCTGAACATGAAGTGTTTGTTGCTGAAATCTGATGTGCAGTTTCTTCCCCAAGCCATTTGTATGAAATGATTCCCTAAATGACTTGGATTCTGAGTTTTAGAAGCAAAGAAGAAGGACAAAAACATAAAATGTCTTTAGCCTTCCTTTTTTTTTAACCCCTGACATTTATTTAATTGTTGATTTTTTTAAACTGAAAATATGTCTTTGATTTATGAAGTAGAATTATTTTGAAGAGAAGGGTGATCAGTTTTGTGTTACTTAGAAAGCAGTTGTATCCATTTTCCTCAGCATCTTAACCACTGCTTGGTGTTAGGATTACTGTATTATTATATTAATATAATGGTATTCCAAAGGCCTGAAATTGTGCCTCAGTGAGTTTCCAAAGTACTCCTAGGAAGTACCCTTATCTAGACACTAGAAAAGATGAAAGCCATTGATTTCCTATGTTAGAGATGGGTGATGCTGTCTGATATAGCACATGAAACTCCAATATCAATATGCCTACATATTATTGTTTCATTTTTAGAAGATTCATGGTTCAGATGGGAGTGGCAGTTCACTTAGAATTTTAGAATCTTAGAACTAAAAGGGCCTTAGAAAGTAGCTAATCCAGCTTCCTCACTTTTCAGATAAGGAAACTGAATTCTGGAAAACTCTAGCAGCTTACTCAGATAGTTGTGTATAAGACTTATATAATGAATAAGGAATAGAGGCAGGACTAGAATTCAGGGCTCCTGCCTCCTAATCCAAAGTTCATTTTACTACTCTTCTATGGCTGCCTCTTGTGTTGAGAGGAAATCAAATGAATTGTTATTCTGTTCACTAGTCTGCTTCTTACTATTTCTCTGAATTATGTTTGTATGATCTACTACCCTGTTCCACGTTCACCCAATAAAATGTGAGGAATCCCAAAAGTGTCAGGGAGGAAGTATATTAGCATGAGTGAAATGTCCCATAGAATTGTGTCTGTACTGCAGGTATTTACAATGGCTGAGCCTGGCATTCAGAGAATACTGCCTTATGCCATGGAGACTGGGAGCAGGGCTCTGTCCAACCTTAGCAGAGTCTCGAACCCTAGGAACAGAAGGAGGGAGACTTTTAGATTCATTTATCAAATCTGCTTACCAGGTCAATACAGCAACCTTTTTTTTTTTAAATCACATTTCTAAATTGTGCTAATAGTGAGTGTATTTGGTTCATGGAAATCCATTCTAAGACTTCCATAGAAAGAAAAAGTTAATCTTATTTAAAAAGCACCTTGAGTTACTTTATAACATTGTCTTTGCCAGCAGATGAGAATCCAGTATGGGGACACACTTGACTGTAGCACTGATTCTTTAGCCATCAACATTATAGAAAGATTCTAGTGTATGTCTGTGTGTATACATGTATATATGCATATGTGTCTATATATAAATATGTGTGAGGCCTTTATATGCAGAGTACTATTCTAAAAGAATAAATTATTTTATTAGGCAGCTAGATGGTACAGTTGATAGAGAACTGGAGCTGGGATTAAGAATACCTGAATTCAAATTCAGCCTCAGACACTTCATCACTGTGTGACCCTGGGCAAGTCACTTAACCTCTATTTACCTCAGTTTCCTCATTTGTAAAATGGGGATATGATAGCATTACACCCACCCCAGAATTGTTGTGAGTATCAGATAATATTTTTAGTAGCACAGTTTCTGACATATAGTTGATGCTTTTTTCCTTCCCCTCCACCTCTTAGGGAAAGGACTTTGAAATTACTTCTAATGATTTGTTCCAAGAAGATCTCTCCCACCCCAAACTGCTCTTAGAACTAAGAGCTCTGGCTCTGGAGTTAGAGGAAATGGGTTAAAATACTGCAGCTGACACTTATCTGTATGACCTTGGACAAGTCCCTTATCAGCCTTAATTTTTTTTTTTGTTTCTACGACTTTCGTTTTTCCATTCTATCTTATTCCCTCTTGCTTTTTTTATACTAGTCTTTGAAATTATCATTACTGCATTCATTTTTGCCTCTTTGCAAAAGCACGTTACCTTCTAAGTCCAATTAATCATTTGGCATCTTTCAAAATTTAGCTTAAGTCAGTTGTGTATTTTTCATATTTAAAAATTGATGATATTGTTGACATCTTAATATTTTCTTATTTAAATAGTAGTATTAAGTTTGAAATTTTTCAAGCCATGGTCAATAAAATATTTGTGTGTCTGCTCAGTAAATGCTTCTTAATGATGTCAGAACATTTAAAGTATTTCCTCTTTGTCAGTTGCCCCTTCCTCGATTCCCCCTCTTTTTTAGAAAGTTCAATTTCAGAAAATAAATATAATAATCAGAATTCTTCCATGCTTTAAAGAGTTACATATTCTTGGTATTTAATCAAAATTAAGGAACAAAAATAAAAGCTTATTGAATTGAATGGTACAAGCTTGATAATAGATTTATGTCCCATGTAATCCTGAATTTATACTTCCTTCAGATTAAGGAATGTTGATTTTAGCAGTTTTACCTTTCAGTGCCTTTTAAAAAAAAAATCAATTTCTTATAGCCTTGAACATGTATAATCCTAGTTATTTTTAATGCTATAAAGAGAAAAAATTCCCTTTTTATTTCAATGACATTTTATCAGAAAGGCTCAATTGTTAACTGAGCACCCAGTGAAGTAGATTTTTTGTGTGACAGATATGGTTCGGGGGATTTTAAAATGTACAAATTCATCAAAGTATCCATAGGTTTTGTTATTTTCTGCCATTTCTGTTAAGCCTTGAAGAAAACATCTGAATATTTGTTCAGTTTAGCGGAAGGCAAAATCATTGGGTGTTTCTGAGATTTGGGAAGGAAGAAGGCGTTTGGATTGAAGCAGCTGTTGTAACAGTTCTCCTGACAAACCATTGCTTCTTGCTTTGTACTGTGCTCTAAGGAAATAATTTCATAACTGAAAAATGTCTTAAGCCGTGAGAGCCTGTTGTATTGCATGAAGATAGTGCTTTTTATCAGTTGAAGGAAGCTGCGTTATATTATTTACAGCTATTTTTGTTGCACTGAGTTGCAGTGAGAAGTCTGTTTGTGCTCCCTACTAATCACCTTTTCCCCTTCATTGTCTTTTTTTTCCTTCCTTTAATGTGAAAATCAGTTGACTTCAGTATTCTGTTTATTTTTACCTAAGTGTTGCCAAAGCTCCATACAGCATATTTTAAAAGGCTCATCATTAATGCCTACCCTGCTCCCCAATTAAGATTCTGTTTTATAAAGAGTAAATCTGATGGAGGCTTAGACAGGCATAGCATTCATACTCAGAAACATTGATTGTGTTTGACTTTGAGATCATATTTAGAAAATATCTTCATTGTCTGTTTCTAATACATGTGGACTTTTTCCTTGTTCCAATCATTTGTTTTGGTAAGTAGTTGTAGAACCATTTCCCCCTCCTGCCCTTTCCTCTCCCCTCTCTCCTCCTATCCCCCCATTCTAGTTAAATTCCTTTCCAGTTGCCATTCTAGAATTGACTAACTAGTTAAAGTTAGAGTTGATCTGTTCCCTAACTCATCCCGTGAATATCAATGCTAACAACAGTGTCTTGTGTTTTTTTTTGTTCTTTTTTTTTTAATTTTATTTTATCAATGTGCTTCTTCCTATGTGAATAATTACATGTCTAGAAACAGCCATGGAGTGATTTTGCTGTTCTGAATGGGGGAAAGATTAATAGTGACATTTGGAAGGCAAGTATATTGTCAGATTTTAGAACATTTAATACTGTATATTTTTTCCTCTTTTTTTATTTTTGCATGGCTGTGGCTGTATATTTTTCTTCTTCATGAATACCATTCATATTACAGGGATAGAATGATTGGGGTTCTTGCTAGGGATGTCCAGCTCACAAACGTGTTGCCTTTGTCTGATTTTTTCTTCTTTGAATGAATTCAGTCTGAATTCCACAGGGCAAATGTGTTATAAGAACCAGGTGCTTGCACTGAATGACCATCTAATAGTCTGACCACCCTCTGCATGCCTTTGCCTACCTTAGCTCAGCATATACTATATGCTTCTATGCAGGGATGATGGTTTTTCCATCTGCCATTAGAGGTATTTGTAGTGGAAAGGGCACTTAATTCTATAATAATAAATTCCAGCTTTTTCTCCTAGGATTTGCATGCAGCCACAGTTAACCCAGATCCCAGTTTAAAAGAGTTTGAAGGAGCAACCTTACGCTATGCATCTTTGAAACTCAGGTAGAGTAGCGGAAGGTTCTACTTGAACCGTGTTTTAGCCATGTCTGTAGCTAGAACTTAGATTTCTGAACCCAATGGGCTTTTTTTTTCCTTTACAGACATGCCCCACAAGCTGATGATGATGATTCATGTAGTATCAACAGTGACCCAGAAGCCAAGGTGAGTAGAAAAATCTACTTTCATCAGAACTTCTACATTCTGAATTGTAGAGTCCTTCGTCTTCCCTCATTTTATGTTATGATTTTACAGTTTTGTATAATTTTATAGTATTTTATAGTAAGGGTGGCTTCATATCAGCTGTGCTGAAGTAGACACACAGTTGGTGTGATGTAGTAACCATAGCTACTTCATATTCCAATCTTCGTTCCCAGAATGTGATCGTTTCCTTTCAATATGCCCTTCATGTCTATGTCCTTCTTGCATGTCCATACTGGGAGTGTCAGCTTCTCAATGGGCACTGCTGATTTTCAGGATCTTAAAATTGCAAGGGACATTAGGGGCCAATTAGTCCCAGCTGGAACAGTGCAGGAAGCCCTCTCTAGCATGCAGACCCAGTCAGTAGTCATTCTGGCTTTCCCTGATGGTGTCCTGGTCTAGTACCTCCTAAGGCAGCCTTGTTCCACTTTTGAGCAGCTCTGATAAGTTCTTTATTTACAGTGACCTTAAATTTGCCTCTGGGAAATGTCTATTGAGCACTGTTGTTTGTTGTTGTTCAGTCATGCCCAACTCTTGATAACCCCATTTGGGGTTTTCTTGGCAAAGATACTAGTTTGCCATTTCCTTCTCCAGCTCATTTTACAGATGAGGAAACTAAGGCAAACAGTGTTAAGTGACTTGCCCAGGGTCACATAGCTATTAAGTGTCTAAGGCTGGATTTGAACCCAGGAAGATGAGTCTTCTTGATTCCGGGGCCAGTGCTTTGTCCATTGCACGGCTTAGCTGCCTGTTGGGCGCTACCAGTCTTGCCCCATGTAACCGGCAAGATAAGTCCCTCTTCCTGGAGATAGACTCTCTACCCTTAAACAGCCTTTATGTCTTCTCTAAGTTATCCCTTCTCTGGGCTAACTTTCCTTAGTTTCTTCACCTGCCCCTCATGGTTGCGTCACCTCTCACCAATTTTGGTGATACAGCTTGTCAGTTTCTTTGCTAAAACAAGGTGCTTTGAACAGAGAACAATATTCCAGATGGAGTCTGACTAGAGCAGAATGTAGATTGGCTATCACTTCCTTTGTTACATTTCATTGTGCTTCTCGGTGCACCTTATGATTGCATTTAGTGTTTAGACCATCATGTCATGCCCTTGGCTCCTAATGAGTTAGAAGGTCCATTAAAAACCCTAAATCTTATTCACAAGAATTGTTCTTTAGCCACCCACCGCTCCACCATTTCGGGCTTACAAATGTTCATCCTGCTGCTTTAGTCATTTGTGTAATGCAAGAATTCAGAAATAATTGTCCTCATAACCTTTTTATAGCTGACTAATTACTTAACTCTCTTAATGGAGAAGGTAGGAAGAGCTTTATATGGCAAGTGCAGATCTGTAGAGTTGTCTTTGAGTCAGAGACTGGGACCTTTTTTGAGAATCGTGTATACTCATGAATTTCTTTTTTTTTTCTTTTTGTAGGGGGGAAGGCAGAGCAATTGGGGTTAAGTGACTTGCCCAAGGTCACATGGCTAATAAGTATTAAGAGTCTGAGGTCAGATTTGAACTCAGGTCCTCCTGACTGCAGGGACAGTGCTCTATTCACTGTGCCAACTAGCCGCTCCTACTCATGAATTTCTAAAATAGGTTTCATCTTTTCTTTTCCCACTTCTCTTTCCTTATCTTCTTTCCTCTTTTCCAGAAAGAAGGAAGAATGGATTAAGTACCTACTGTGTGCAGGGCGCTTTGCAAATATTATGTCGTATGATCCTCACAACAACTCTGAATGACAGTTGCTATTATTATCTTCATTTCACAGTTGAGGACATGGAGGCTGACCTGCCCAGGGTTACCCCACTAATAAATTAGGTCTTCCTAACTCCAGGCCCAGAGCTCTATCCACTGGGCCATCACTTAGCTGCCTCTGAAGTTAAAGACAACTGGCCTCGATTTGGGATGAGGATGCTGTCGGTATTGATTCCACTCCCCTTCCCACCTCAAACTCTACATCGATATAGCATCTTCATGTCCAAAGAGCCTTAAAAAGCAATAGATTGAGTGGAAAATGTGTGAAGTGTGTTAGCATCCTGACTTATACCCCTTTGATTTCTGATTTAAATCAGAATATTCCTGGGATTCTCCTAAAGAAGAATATGATGGAAATCTCTCCTGATCTTGTTGACAACAGGGAAATTTCTAGCCGAGTTAAGGGAATGATTCTTGCCGGAACAGGTGGCATTCTGAACAGGTCCTTGCACTCCCAGCGAACATGCTGGGCTTTAAAAGATAAAACTGATGGTGACAAAAGAGATGCACAAAACAGAAAGCTGTGGGCAAATCATTTGTTTTGCTACCAGGTGTTTTACAAGGGCCATCAGCAAGGGCTGCAGGAGGAAGGGCCTGCAGCAGAATCTGTCTGTGCTACTACCTGCTGGGCGGGAGGAATCTGTTAAAAAGAAAGAAAAAAAAGCAATGAGAAATCCCCTGGGGCTCTAGGGGAGGGTGGGAGCAGAGATGATGCTCAGAGGGGTCACAGGACTAGGAGGAGCAGTGGAGATGTCCCCTAAGCTCTGTGCATTCAGGCTTTTTGGCCCCTGGTCTGTCTGCTGTGCACTCCCTTACTCTTCTTAACCATTTATGAACCAAGCCTCCTTCAGAAGCAGTGGGAGATACAGCTCTGCAGTGTGTGTAGGTACTGTTGAAACCATACTGAATTCAAGCAAAAGGACCCAGTACTACATGTCATCCCTATTCAAATCTGATCACTAACATTTAAAAAATGTAATTGTTCTATGAAGATTTGAGGAATCCAAGTCAACAATCCTTTATTTTTTAAAAAGATGTTTTAATAAATTTAATAAACACCAGCACAACCTTGCAAACATGAGATGGGGAATGGAATCTTACATAAAATCATTCATATTTAACATATTAGAACCAACCAAATCAACAACAAGCAGGCAAGAAATGAGTCTGAAATGTGATTGCTTTGTCCCTTTTCAAGTGCCACCGAGGTCCCCTCTGCTTTGACTTTGTTTTTATCTTTTGTTGTGGTTCTGATGTTCTTGATTAACATCAGTTTGCACACTTTCTTGTAGTTCTTTGTGACTGTTTATGGTGTTTTTTCCCCCAAGGCACCATAATATCCTTTCTTTATTAATATACTATTCTTTGTTCAGCCATTCTGCGGTCATCGAACACTGGCATCAAGAGCCATTGAAGGCCTTCTGTAGGCTGTGTACCATGCTAGGAGCTGGAGAGGAAAAGATGAACAACGGTATACTTCCTGCCCTGAGGGAGCTTTCTAGTCCAGTAAAGATGATAATGTGGACTGAAATAACAAGAATGAGATTAACTACAAAATAGAGGAGAGGTTTAGCTCTAGCTAAGGAATGGGAAAATCACTTCTAGTTGAAGGAACTCGAGATGGCTTCCTGGGGCAGGTGGTACCACTTCTGGGCCCTGAAAGAACAAATCCTAACAGCCAACAAGATTCCCTCTTCATGCCTGTTATGACAGTCGGTGGTATAGTAGATTGAGTGCTGGGCCTAAAGTTAGGAAGATCTGAATTCAAATCCAACCTCAGATGCTTAACAGCTCTGTGACTAGGAAGGTCACTTAAACTTGCTGGGCCTCAGTTTCCTTAACTCAAAAATGGAGACGATCACAGCACCTGCTTCCTGGTGGCAAATCAACTTAGAAAACCACATATTGACATGATCTATGTTCTATTTATTTTTATTTATTTTGTTAAATATTTTCCAATCACATTTTCATCTGCCTGCTGAGCACTTGGTGGAAGTGTTTTCAGAAGCTTGTCTGACCTCTCTGTCCTAAACCAATTCCTGGAATTTCTGGGAATCTGATTCGGAGGTGCACGCCCTAAGGCTGAGGATTGGATCTTTCGTCACTATAACTTCCTTGTTGACAGTGCCCCACATCCATATCTTTGTTGCCTTACATGCCTTGATTACTGGGATGGCTGTCACCGGGGTCTCTCTTCTTTCTCCTCTCCAGGCAGCCCTGCAGACCATGGCTAAATTAAGCTTTATCACTTGCTACTTTCCTCACATCATCCCATTGCTTCAGTGACTCACACCTATTCACTAAACTCCTTAGCTGGGGCTTAGCCCTGCTCTCTATAGCCAATTAGTCAAGTCAGATTATCAAGCATTTATTAAATATTTACCGCGTGCCGGAAACTGTGCTGTGTATGTGCTGGCCATAGGAAGAAAGGGGAAACTGGCTGTTCTCAAAGGAAACTCTAGCTCTAAGCCAGGAGGATCTCTTCACTGCTCATGCTCATTCCCTCCTCCCTGCCGTGGTTCATGCATTTCCTCTTGCTGGAGTGGCCTCTTCACTTTGCCATGTAGATGTTGATCATGGATTTAGACACAGAAGGGACCTTCAAAGTCACTTAGTCCAGAGGTGTCACACTCAAAGAGAACCAGAGACTGCCAAGCATCTCCTTGGGCTGTATATTGCCTTAGAAAACACACGTGTCTATGTATTTCTTTTTAAAATGAATGCATGACCTCACTAAAATCAGACGGGACTTACATCTGGTCTGGGCCACACTTGGGAGGATCATGGGCCACATGGGGGCCCAGGGACGGCGTGCATGAGACCTGATCTAGTCCAATGCCTTCATTTTACAGTGGAGGAAACTGAGCCCGAAAGAGAAGTGGTTTCTCAGAGGTCACAATAGTTATAGGCTTAGGATTTAAATTCGTGTCTTCTGAGTCCAAATCCAGCACTCTTTACAATGTATCATGTTCCCCCTTATGCACATAAGCATCTCAATCTCTTGCCCCCATTACCCCGCCCTTGCAGCTCCTCACTTGAATCTCTGGATTTTTTTTCTCTCTGTCCGTTTGCTTTCCTTTCCTGTACTTTCTAAATGTGCCCAACCTAAATAGCAGAACAACTTTTCTTTTGCCTACCAAAAGAAAACTTTTTTTTCTTTTGCCTGAGTGACCCAAATAAATCTCTCTGTGTGGGCAGGGACTGTGTCATTTCCTAATTTAGTCCTATATGGTGTGTCTTGTGCACAGGGATTAATCTTATGCCACACCTAGCACAGCCTGGGATGGTGCTTGATCAGGGTGAGTGTTGTTAAAAATAACTGTTAGGAAAATAGCAAAGATAAAACTGTGAAAACCTATAGGCTTAAAAATGTTAATTGTGTGTAACACAGGGATTTTTGTAGCGCCTGTGGGCCGAACAGAGCTACACCTGTAGTAGGCTCATAATAAATGTTTGTTGAATTGAATAGAATAGACTTTATTAAGAAATTGATTATCTTTGATGAAGTGCCCTATTTTCTGTAAAGGAAATAGCCTGCCACCGTGTGGACAGTTTTGAAAATTACATTCAAAAAGAAATGTATTGAAGGTATTTTATTTTATCCTAATTAGAAGAGTAGGAGAGGCTACACCTGTGATTTTGTTGATTGGGAATTCCTTTCACCTAAGTTGATTTGTATGTCGCTTGTGTGTAAATCACAGCCTTGGAGAATTGCATAGGACACAGAGATTAAGTGATTTGCTCATAGATCTTTAGCTAGTACTTGTAGGATTCAGAACTCAGAACCAGGTCTTTCCGACTCCAAGGCTTGCCTTCTCTCTACTACATCTTCCTACATCTCTCTTTTTTTTAAATGTCGTAATAAACTGTTATTTGAAAATGTTTGAAGAAAAACTTTCAGAATTTGTTTTGAAAGAATGTCATAAGAACTATACCAGGCAGATAGACAAGCAAAAAAAGCCTCTCTTTTGCTGAGGTTGAGAAGCTGCTGTTGAGAACAAGAGTGCTAGAATTGGAGTCAGAAGATCTGGATTTGGCCTCCTAGCTCTGATACTTACAAGTTATGTGATTTACATAACTTGTCTGAGCCTCAGTTCCCTCATCTCTAAAACGGGGACAATAAAATCTGCCCAAACATCTTCATAGAATTGTTGGGCTTCATACACTGTAAAGTTCCACAGAAATGTCAGGAGTAGCCGTTCTTATTAGCAATAACTTGATGCCTTATATAGGTACATCACCCTAGAGGTATTCATGAACATATCTTTTGATGAATCTTTAAGGGTGAATGATAACCTCGAATAATCAACTTTCAGTATTAGATTTTGAAGAAGTCCCAGGAAATTCGTCAAGTATTTAAACATCCCCATAGTGAACAGATCATAAGATCTCTTTACATTTCTTTTCAGTGCTATGTGCCAGACACTGAGCTAAGGGCAGAGACTACAAAAAAGAAGGGAAAGATAGTTCCTGCCCCCAAGGAGCTTGAAGTCTAATGGGGGAGGTAACAAGCAAATGAATATGTACAAACAAGCTACATACAGGATAAGTAGGAAGACATTAGAATTAGGAGGAATGGGGAGAAACTTCCTATAGAAATGAGATTTGGGATAGGAAGGAGCCAAGGAAGCCTAGAGGTGATAAGGAGGAGGGAGAGAATTCCAGGGATGGGGGTCAGCTAGAGAAGATGCCTGGAGCCAAGAGGTGGGGTGTGTTGTCGAAGAACAACAAGGAGGCTGGTGTTACCAGATCCAAGAGTACTTGCTTGGGAGTAAGATGTAAGAAGGCTGGCAAGGTCAGAGGGGGCACATTATGAAGGGTTTTGAATGTCAGAGCATTTTGTATTTGATCCTGGAGGCAGTAGGAAGCCACTGGAGTTCAATGAGTATGAAGGCTGACAGGGTCAGACCTGTACTTTAGGAAAATCACTTTAGTGGCTGAATGAAGTACAGAGCAGAATGAGGAGAGATGTGAGACAGGTTGTTGTAATGATTCAGGTGGGAGGTGATGAGGGCCAGCACCAGTGTGCCCACAGAGAGTGGATTTGATTTTAGAGGACCTCTAGTCCATCCTCCCTTCCAGATAAGTGACCCAAAGCCTCAATGCAAGTCACTTAACCTCTCCAGGCTCAGTTTCCTCATCTATAAAATGAAGGGGTTGGACTCTGTGGCCACTAAATTTCCATCCAGCTCCAAATCCATGAGTCTATAGCCCTGTGACTAAATAGCGACAACCCTCCATTCAGAACTGTCAACCTGATGGAACTGGCCTCTACCTGTGGGTAGCTGGAACCTAACAGAGCAGGCTAGAAATAGGAGAGTCAGGAATCAAATGGAAGTTTAATTTCAAAGTGAGGGAAATGGCTTGCAAGTAAGGAGGCAGATTAGACACATGTGCTGGGACACTGCCCCTAGTGGGGGTATTGGGGCTGAACCTTGATTTATATACTTGTCACTAGACAAAGAGTCAAACAGTGTAGTGTAACAATAGGACTGAGGCACAACAGCATCAGCCAGGCAAGGTTGTCTAGTGACAAACAATCTTCATGTCTTGGTTCTGTGCTGAAAGAAGGTCTCTTCCCAGCCTTTTCCCAAGCAAGAGAGTCAATGTTTGCCAAAATGAATGTTGCTCTTTCTAGCCATGGACTGTGTTTGTTCGTGTGAAATGAACCACAGAAATAAAGGACCCTGGTATTCTAGATTAAGTAGAAGAGTTAAAGAAGGGGGGGTGGGGGGTGGTTGCTGGTCCAAACGGTGAATCCATCATCATTATAGCTTTTGTGATTACTACTTATTTTGATATATGTGTTATAAGTATTTGCATGTTTCTCTTGAGATGGAAAGCAAAGGCTGACCTTGGAATCAGTAAGACCTTGTACTCAAGACTCACTTGTGACACAGACCCTGGTAACGCTGGTCTTGTCACAACTTCTCTGGTCCCCAAGCAACTTTGAAATTTCATAAGTTGTAGGGTAGGTTCTGTGGTAGACATCCAGTCACCATTTATATGTCATAGCAAGGAAGGGAGGGAAGAAGGAGAAAAGGAAGGAAGGGAGGGAGGGAAAGAAGAGAGGGAGGAAGAAGGGAGGAAAGAAAGAATGAAGGAGGGAGGAAGGAAGAAAAAGAAGAAAGAAAGCTTGGTTCTCAGAAAACTTTTAGAAAGGTAACTATTGCATTAAAAATGTGATTTGAGTGATTTGACATTTAAGGCTGCACACAATTTTTCAGGAAGACATGTCTTATGTAAAATAAGATATACATTTATTAATATTGCAAATATAATAATGTTATTACTATAATAATGCATTAATTAAAAAACAACTATCAAGAACACCCCTTGTTGATCATTCATGTTAAAGGGAAAAAAATCCCATCCCTTTAACCTCAGGGGGAGGCAGTGATTATCGACTGTGAGACTATGAGAGCTCGATTCATTTCCCAAAGTTGCCACTGCAATTCTTGGCAGAAGGAGGCTGCTAACTCTTAATGCTTGGGTTTTAGGCTAGCATTTGCTTCAGTGTATCAAACACCCTGCTTCCTGGCTGACATAAAGCCCAGTGCACAACCGAGGCTCTCACATGCCAACTTTGCCATTTAGTGCTTGATTACAGTTTTGACCTTTCCAAAGCTGTTGTCGCCCTTTGGTTGATAACCCGGCAGGGACTGTGCTGTTGTTGCAGAGCTGCACACTCACCTCCTTTATTAACTTCAGTTTCCTGCCCTAGGCATTTGCCTCCTTGAGCTGAGGACAGAAGTGGCTCATTTTTGGAGATTAGCTTTCTAAGGCAGAGATATGTACCAAGCACATAGTAGGTGCCTAATTAATGCTCATAAACTGCCTGCTTGACTAATGCGCTGGTATCTAGTGTAACAGCTGTTATCCTGTGGTGAGCAGATGCCTTAGATGGTTAATTAGGGAAAGCCCAAAATTCTCTCTTCCCCCAAAGAAATTCACCACAGGAAACAGTGGAGACAATGGGCTGGCAACCACTGGCAGCAGCAGTGGTGAGAGTCAGTGGCAGCAGGTGCATGAAAGGGACACAGTTTGATATTGGCAGCAGGAGTGGCTCAGGCTCTGGGTAAGAGAGAAGCCTTGTCAGTAGGACACATCATAGTCCTATAGCAGCTGAAAGCTGAGCAGACTCCAGGAACAGGTGGGAGCAGCAGTAGCCTGAGTCTCTAACACTGGCAGGGCCAGCTGGTGGCAGCTTGGACCAGGAACCTGTCACACTGGGTCGTATATCCAGGCAAGATTCTACTACCAAAAAAATTTATTTATATGTGTGGATACATATATGTATTGTGTTTGCACATATATGTGTAAATACACATGCATACACACATATATACACACAGTGGCATAAGAAAAAATCCAGAAAAACTAGACAACATTCTGCGAAGGGTTTTAACAGGTACTTATAAAGTTCCTATTTTATGCCAATAATTATGAATACAAAGGCAAAAATCAAACAGTCCCTGCCGTTAAGGAACTTACATTCTGATGGAACATTGGTGTCTATGGCCATGATAGCAGAAGGTATGTATGTCTGTCTTTGTGATTTTATCCATTCAACCATCCTGGATTTAGGGCTATTTGCTATATAATAGGAAGATGAATGGGTGGTATAGTGGATAGAGCATTGAACTTGGAGTTGAGAAGAACTGAGTTCAAATTCTTTCTCAGATGCTTATTAGCTGGGTGGCTCTGGGCAAGTCACTTAAAAAGCTCTTTGCTAAAAAACAAAACAAAACAAAAGCTCTTTGCTTCAGTTACTACCTACTTCCCAAGGTTATTGTGAAGATTGCTTTGCAAATCTTAAAACACTATATGTACATGCTAGCTGTTACAAATAAGACCTAAAAAACAATAATAGGTGAGATTATATATGTAAAACAATATAAGGAAAATGTGATCATTGATCAGACAGATTCAGACAAAACCCAATGAGAGATCAAAGGAGAAAGAGATTACTGCTCCTTTGAGGGATCTTGGGGAAGATTTCACTGAGAAGGTTGCACCTAAGCTGAACCTTGAAGTGAGATTCCAGCAGGTCTAGTCACCAAGCATAGGTGACTCAGCTATGGGAAATGGAAGAATGTTGAGTTCAGAGAACAAGAAGTGGGTCAATTTCAGAGAAGCCTAGAGTATTTAAAGGGTGTTAGTGTGAAATAAGACTGAGAATGTAGATCTAGCCAGATCATAGGGATCCTTTCATTTAAGTCTAAGGAGCTCAGAATGTATTTGGTAGGTGGTAGGGAAATTGTCAGAACATTAGCTTTTTAATTGATAAAAGAAACTGAGAGGGGAGTGATTTAGTCTTAGATGATTTATACTAAAAATGGTGACTTTAGTGAGGGGGGAGGATAGAAAAGAGGAGAGAAGGTAAGTAAGAGTTAAATCAGCCCTTTATTAGCATTCAGTTTGTGTATGGAGCTTATATACATTTCTTATTCCAGTGGAGGAGGTGAAAAGAATTGAAATCACTCTTTTGCATAAATTTTATTAAAACATTCTGCTTGGGGTGTGTGTGTGTGTGTGTGTGTGTGTGTGTGTGTGTGTGTGTGTATGTGTGTGTGCTGTTATTTTCATAGTTGACTAGAAGAAATTGTTAGAATATGGTCCCTGGCACTATGGGAAATGGTGCAGATACTTTTCTCCTTACCATGCACTGTCCACTGTAGGAGGAGTTGCCTTTTATAAAGATTAACTCTCACAAACATCTGATCTAGCTACCTCAAACCAATGCTGACTTCTCAGATCATGTTTCTGAGTACTATATTGTGTCTCTCTGTGTCTTTTAATTTAGACTTGATTATTTCTGTTGCTTCCCATCATCATACAATTTGAAAATAAATTAGCTTCAAATCGTAGAATGTTAAAGTTGAAGGGAAACTTCAAGATCATTTTTTCCAACTGTGTCATTTGGCTTGGGAGAATGCTTGAGACTAGAGGAGGTAAAATAAGTTGCCCAATGTCTCAGTCATGTAGCAGTGACTAGCTGTCCCTCCCACTCCTGGGCTCTTTTAAGTTATGACATCATGTTCTCAAACTAGAGCTTGTTCTGGGTATTTTCCTAGATTTCCATTCCAAATATGCTCCTGTGCCTGTTCCTTCCTCCCTTAAATACCATTGAACCAAATATTTCACAAGAATTCACTGCCCATCAGGCATTGATCATAAATTTAGTGGTCATAAGTGTTGGTCATATGTATTATCTAAATGTCACCCCAGTGTTGCAATAATAAATGCTGAGATAATAAATGCTTAGCAAAGTAGTCCCTGAAGTAGGACCGGGTCTGGATAGATTTTTGTACAGCCTGAGAAATGAAGTATTTAATAAGTGTTTATTGATGAGGTTGATACTTTTTCTGTCTTCTTCAGAATGAAATTAATCATTGTATTGATTCTGACTGGCTTTTAAATAACTATGTAAAGATGTTGAGTACGTGTATTATAAGCTAGTAGTCAGCACCAGGCTTTCTCAAAGGACCTTCTCCAGGACTCTGAAGAGGACAGGAAGCATACATATTCACAGGATCATTGATCATTGAATTCAAGGTAGATGAGCTCTTACATGAAGCCCAACCTCCCCATTTTACAGATGAAATTAAGGGACTTTCCCTGAGTTATATTAGTAGTAAACAGAAAAGCTAGTATCTGAAGCCAGCTCTTCAAACTCTGAATCTCTTGCCCACACTGAGGATAGCTAATGCCTCTGCCTCCCTAGACTGTGAGGTTTTAATAGGAGGTTTTATATCATCACATCATTATTGGTCCAATGAGGTTTTTTGCCATCTTAGAGACTGGTAAAGAGGAAGCAATTTCAAAGAGCTGGGAAAAAGTTAAAAGCCCTCCCAGAACTTTTCCTCAGCCACACAAATGGTCTGTGTTCCAGTTCTTGGAGAACACAGGTAGAAAAGTTGATTCAGCCTATAGTTTTGGTTGACTTTTTCTACGGCATCAGGGGAGGTGGTGCAGCTGTGCCCTCCTGCTTTTTCCAAAGTAGAATTTTAAATTATTTTCATTTGAGTAATGTAAGGTAGCCCAGCTGGTATCTCCATGGGTGCCACAGACAAATTTGCATAAATGAGTAAGCAACTCTTCAAAACTACAGTCACTGGTAGAGGAAATGTGTTCACTAATTCCCTTAATAATTTAGCACATATGATAGCTTGGACCTGTTGATTTGTAGAGCTTGGGGTTTATAGGTATTTCCTCACCTCCCTTAAATTCAGAACTGTTCCAGACAAGGACTCGCCCTGACTTATAAGCAAAGGAGAAAAGCTGGATAATCTCTTCCTCTCATTCTTTCTAAAGATGAAACTTGGATAGTACCACCAAATTCATTTGTTTATTTAGCAAGGAAAGGGTGAGAGGTACAGTTCCCATCTTTTACATAGCAACCACCCCTGAAGCCCTCTTAGCTTAGAGCCCAAGAGGGTGAGGGAACCTCAAGAGATTTTCCAAGAAGCCATTAGAGTGGATTAATTCAGATCAAGGATTTTTACAACATTATCTCAGGGTTCTGTGGTTCTATACAATGTTTGCTTTTAAGATTTTGTTAAGATTTATTCCAGTTACCAGATGGGTTACTCAATATTTTGAGCCTAAGCCACCAAAGAAATAAAGAATAATAGCCTTAATGGAGCACTTGAAGTTTTGCCAAAATCTTGGATTTACATACGTTATTTCATTTGATCCTCACAACAACCCTGTGACATATGACATATAATTTACTCTCATTTTACAGATAAGGAAGGTGAGGGTACCACAGGGTATGTATGCTCAGAGTACCACACTTTATAAGTGTCTGAATCAAGACTTGGGAGTCTTCCTGACCTCGAAGTCCAGGGTTTCACTGCACCCCAATATAGCACCAAAGTGAATAGGAAAATTTCTCTCAAATGTGTCCTTTTTTCTCCCTTTATACACCTCATAAACATGGGATCTAAATAAAAATAGAAAAGTTAGAAAGAGAAATAAGTTTAGGAGGGGACACGATAGTTTTTGATTTGGATTTATTAAGTTGGAAATTCTGACCCAACATCGAGTTAAAGAAATCCAGCAGGCAGTTGGAAAAACAAATCTAAAGGGAGGGGAGGCATAGAAGGTCTGTGATAGAGATCTGCAGATCACCCACTTAGAAATGATGGTTGAATCAATGAAAGTAGATCAAATCACCAAGGTGAAATTTAGGGAGAAAGAAAAGATGATAACAAAGGTTAAATCCTTATGAAAAGGCAAAATTAAGGGGGGTAGGGAGGGAAAGTATGCAGCAGAGACAGAGGATTGGCCCCCTAAAACAAAAGGTTTAAAGGAAGGAGTGGTGGAGTGTTCGATAATATAAAATTGTGCAAAGATATTGAAGCAGATGAGGACTGAGAAAAACAAACTTGAA
Source organism: Pseudochirops corinnae (assembly GCA_028646515.1). Classification (NCBI taxonomy): domain Eukaryota; kingdom Metazoa; phylum Chordata; class Mammalia; order Diprotodontia; family Pseudocheiridae; genus Pseudochirops; species Pseudochirops corinnae. The sequence goes on along the minus strand of CM053592.1, from coordinate 111,135,688 downwards.
TTTGGGAAGCATTGATGACCTTTAATAGAAAAGTCAGAATGGTATCTGGGGGATGATAAATTGTGAAAGAAAGATGAATGAATAGGTGCTGTGGAAATAGAGACAGTAAATTAGACTGAAGTTCTATGTTAAAAGAAAGGAGAATGACTGACAACTCAAAGGAATTGAGAAAACAGAAGGATTTTCCAAAGATTTTTCCAAGATAGGAAGACCTGAATAAAGGAGAGTTAATAGAAGGAGAGACTGAAAATCAGGGGTTCTTAATCTGTTTTTGGACCCCTTTGGCAGTCTGGTGAAGCCTCTGCATCCTTTCTCAGAATAATGTTTTTAAATGCATAAAATGCATAGTAGTACAAAGGAAGTTAGTTCTGTTGAAATACAGTTACTCAAAATACTAAAGAAAAAAAACTTCACACATCTCAGGTTAAAAACCCCTACTGTAGATGAAAGAAACAATTGGTGCCTTGAGGTCAGTGAAGAGAGAGATGGTGTAATTCAGAGGGAAGAACTTGCCTTGGAGAGGTAGAACGCTTATTGCTCTGAGAGGGGAGGAAAGCAGATGAGGATGGGTGACCCTTTCAAGACTTTGTGTGGAGAGAGGAGATGAGGAAAAAAACTCTCATGTAACAGCCTCAATATCTTAGCAAAGTAGGAATTAAGGTCTTTTGGTACAGGTATTAGGGCTAGAGTCAGGAAAGGCTGGAAACAATTGCTGTTTTAATTTAAATTGTAGCCTACTAGGGATTAGTAAAAAAGGATTTCTATAATGTAGTGAGGGTCCTACCAAAACTGCCTAGATAAATCTGGGGTTGAGGCCATTGGTATGATTTGGTGACTTATTCCAATAATGTGCAGCAGCCCAGAAAGAGAAAAGCAAGAGTAAAGTAAGTAACCATTTTTATCCAGAACTAGAGATTGGAAAAGAATGGTATAAAGAAAGACTGTAAGGGCAAGAGAGTAGTAGTAGTAGTAGTAGAAGTAGTGGTGGTGGTGGTGGTAGTAGTAATAGTAGTAGTAGTAGTAATGGTGGTGGTGGTAGTAGTAGTAGTAGTAGTAATGGTGGTGGTAGTAGTAGTAGTAGTAGTAGTAGTAGTAGTAGTAGTAGTAGTAGTAGTGGTAGTGGTGGTGGTGGTAGTGGTAGCAGCAGTAGTAGTAGTAATGGTGGTGGTAGTAGTAGTAGTAGTAGTAATGGGAGTGGTGGTAGTAGTAGTAGTAGTAATGGTAGTGGTAGTAGTAGTAGTAGTAGTAATGGTAGTAGTAGTAGCAGCAGCAGTAGCAGTTCATGTTTCTGTAACATTTTTCACAATTTCGAAACACTTTCCTTGTGAAAACATTGCAAGATAAAGTAAGATAAGTATTATGCCCCTTCTGCAGCTCAGAGGAGCAGTGATTTGCTCAAGAGCCAACAGTTAGTAGCTGGCAGACATTGGACTTTGGCAAGGCATCCTGCTACTAAGGTCAATCCTATTTCTAAGAGGCAGTGCTGCCTCTGGGGAGCAGAGAGAATAAGCACAAGTGAAATGAATAACCATGAATTCCATGCTGGACAGGGAGAGAAGTAAAGTCAGTAGTCACTCAATGGACTGGAAAAATAAGGAGGAATAGGGAAGAATTGAGTTGAGGGACTGAAGGTGATCCCAGAATGGGTGCAAGGATGAGGTTCAGTTGCAATGAGGTAATTGTGATCAGAGAGGGAAACAGAGGTGGGGCATTCTCAGTATGAAGGATAAGATCCAAAGGGTCTTTGGTGACAGAAGTAGGATGGAGATGAAGGTCCCTGAAATTGTCAAGCCAGCATGCTGGATTGTGTGGGATTTGAAGTTCCAAAGGATGAAGATAGAGGTGTAGGGGTATAAGAAGTGAGAGCCAAGTGCTGAATGATTTGAAGAAGATGGAATGAGTGGGGAGTAGTTCCTGAAACAGGTCTGGAAGTGATCAGGAATAAAGAATAGCTTCACCCTTTCACTTAGCCCTCCAGAACTGAGAGATATGGAAGAAGAAACTGCCCCACATTTAAAGGACTGAGAGATGGTGCTATCTAAGGAATGCCAGGTTCCAGCACAGGGAAGCAATTGGAAGGAGGTGAGAAGAGTTTAACTTTTGGGAGAATGAGAGGTTCCAGAGGGGTAGAGGGAACCTGGGGCGGAGGGTGGGAGCGAGGAGAGAGAGAGGGTGAGGGGGAGTTAGAATGAGCTGGCAGAGGAGAAGGGAGGAGATGCTGAGGGGAAGGATTTGTTTTTGGAGTGCTGACTGTGGCCAAGAGGGTTCAAAGAGGCAGGATCCAGCAGGGCAGGCTTGATGACTAACTACTAATTTAGTAAGAGCCTAATATATGAAGCACACACTATCAGTTGCTGGCAATATCAAAAAGATAGAACAGTCTGTGTCCACAAGGAACTTCCATTCTACTGGCCAGACATAATGCATACATAGAAAAGAATAGTATAATACTTGTTAATGATAGGGCAGGGACCTGAAGAAGAGCTTTGTAGAATAAACCCCATTCAGAATTGACTTTAAGTAGGATGATGTAAGAAAGTCCTTGTCTAGTTAAAAGAAGGTGAGGATATACACAAGGAAAAAAGTTTGTGGAGAGAGAGAGAGAGAGAGAGAGAGAGAGAGAGAAAGAGAGAGAGAGAGGGAGGGAGAGGGAAAGGGAGAGAGAGAGAGACAGACAGACAGACAGACAGAAGAGCACCTTGGGTTCTCTTCTGGAGTTGCAAAGTTTGAGATGACACAGACCTCGATCTCAAGGAGGCTGCAATGGTAAGTTAGATATACTCCTCAAGTAGCTCAGATATGAGGGGACGTCCTCCCTGCTTAGACATATCTGTGTTCACATGGGAGCTCTGCGTTTCAGAATTAGATCAGTAAAATAGAGTGTATCCAAAAGAGGATGGCCAGGATGGTGAGGGAACAAAACCATGCCAGAAGAGGAACGTTTGTAAAACTTTAGTCTTAGGTGAGACTAGAAGTGGGTGTTGTAATTGTCTTTGTTGAAGGACTCTTTTGTGGATGTGGATTAGGCTTGTTTTACTTGAAAAAGCAACATTCAGCCCGATATAAGGAAATATTTCCTAATTTCTAGAAACTCACCTAAAGTAGAACGGTTTGCTTTGGGTGCTTCTGTTGGATCCTAGAAGTAATGGGTGGCTGTTGGAGTTTATTAAGTAGGGGAGATTCCCGGTTAGATCTGAACTTAGGAAAACCCCTTTGAGTGCAGTAGGGAGGATAGATTGGAATGGTGAGAAAAATGAAGCAAAGGAGACCAGTTATGAGGCTGTGGTTGTAGCTTAGGCAACAGGTGATGAGTGTGTGCACTGAAGGTGGTAGCTGTGTAGGTAGAGAACAGGTACTGGTTGTGAGAGATGTTGAAATAGAGATGATAAGATCTGGTAACTGGCTCAGTATGAGAGCTGAGGAGATGAAGGATTGAATTCTACCAGGCCATAATGTGATGAATCAACAAAGCAGGAAACCAATTAGTAGGCCAATGTTAATAATCTAGATTAGAGGTTGTTTCTTGCTGCACGTTGCCTCGTCTTAAACGTGATAAACTTGGAGTTGAATTTCTGAATGACATTTTCATTTTTTTCCACAGAAATAAATGCGCATTTCCTTTTGCCAAGAATGGAGAAAAATTTCTCCTTTACATCTTAAGAAATGCACAAAAAGCAGTTATGTCTTTACAATTACTTTGAGCAGGAATGTTAAAAGGTATTTCCAAAGGTTTTCCTTCTCTTGGTCCTCCAAGCCAGGGTAGCAGTTCTCAGAGCAGGAATTGGAAAAAAGCATAGATTTTGACAGACGGACCCTTTTTCATAGTTTTTGTTACTCTTGGGTCATGTCAGAACTATTGATTGCTGTTGGTGTCGGTCATGCAGGAGAGAGGCAATTGTGCATGTCCTTAGCAGCCATCAGTCTGTGTGGCTCTCAGGGAATGGCGGAGACAGCCCAAAGGAGTTGCAGGAGAATTGGTGGGCTGCCATTAACAGCATTAAGGTACTTTCACTGCTGAAGAGGCAGACTGCAGATAAATAATGCAGCATCTAGAAAATCATTCTTTCCCCCCCCCCCCCCCCCAATCCCCCTTTTTATTATTAAAAAGTGAGCCATGGTCCTTAACATGTATTTAGGAATTCCAAAGTGACACAGACACATCCTTTGGCTCAACATTAAGCCCACTGAGTACCAGGCAGATTCCAGATTTTATTGAAGAGAAGCATGAAGTTGTCTCAATGCAATGACAGACACCAGGCCCGAACGCAATAGCCCCAAATTAACTGCAGTGATAATGGGCAACTTGAGGTATTTCTCTTCCTAACAACCACCAAGTGGTATAAAAGTAAAGACCATTGTCTTTGGCCAGCATTGTGTCTTGTCAGACTGTTAATGGATGCCTATAGGCTGCAGGCAGAAAACTCTGTATTTGCATCATGCAAATGCAAATATTTTTAGCCTACAATATGCCAAGTTGTGAAATGCCATATTTTCCCACAAGAGGAAGGCTATATTAGAAACATAATTTTTGAAATGGGACTCCCAAGTCCCAAGCACATTTTTGCAACATAGAGAATTATAGATGCTGCCTCTCTGTGGTCTCTTCCAGCTCTCTGTGATTCTCTTTAGGACAATAGCTCCAAAGGTCATCAGGTCCCATCTGTCTCAGAGAGGGGTTCAGGCTTAGGCCATAGCTGACTCACCTGCTCTGAAAAATCTCCTGGTAGAATTGAGCAATCACATTGTCCTTCCTCCTCCACTGCAGAGATGTGGGAGTAGCTGCGTGGAACCTTGTCTAATCTTTGTTAAAAGCTAGGGAAGGGAGAAGGAACTGTATGCAAATGAATGTGATATAAAAAACACTAGGAATCAATAAATTGAAGATAAAATTTAACTTAAGAAAGAAAAGAATAAAAAATAATAAAGATAATAAAAGTTCCTCTCCAGGTACTGAGATTTCCATAATCTCTTTTGGCTTTGGTTTCAGCATCTGAGTATAGTAGAAAGAGCACATTGACTTTGCAGTCAGGAGAACTGGGTTCTAATCCTGTCTTAGTGCTACCCTCTATGAACAATTAAGCTCTTTAGACCTGGGTTTTCTCATCTGTAAAATGAGATCTTTAGACTAAAGGCTCTAAGATCTCTCCCAGAGACCAATCTCATTCTGTCCCCTGTTTAATTGCTTCCCCAGAGAAAAAGTCCTAACTTTTGCCAAATTCAACTCTCAGAATTTAAAATCTGCATCCTTTGATTTGATTCTCTGTTGATGGAAACTGATAAATAGCATATACTTGGAGATACTCATACATTTTCCTTCTCTGGGCAAACAGTCTCTACCCTTTTAATAATATTGGTTATCATTCTCTTACATTATTTTTGGTTCCCCTTCTAGTCTTCTCTTCATTTTCAATACTATATGTTCTTTTAAAAAATGAACTTTTCAGCTAACACTTAATAATAATGCCGAGCATTCATATAGTGCTCTAAGGTTGGCAAAGCACTTTACCTGCGTTGTCTCATGTAATCCTCACAACTGCCCTTTGAGGTAGGTTCTATTATGAAACCCATGGCGTGTGAATACTTAACCAATGCTTGTTGATTCAGCTAGTCTATCCAATACCTCCCCAAGAATCTCTTTTGTGCTTTGCTAGGCTGGATCACCTCCTGGAAGAGAGAGTCTTTTGCCTCCTGAAAGAGCCCAGAAAAAAAAACAAATTATTTTGGACAACTCTGAGTATTAGGAAGTTTTCTTCTACATTAGGTCTTTATCTGTCTGCAACATCCACTCAGCTCCTGGTTATGTCTCTAAAGGGCTGCTAGGTGGTATTGCAGCGAATAGAGCTGACCCTGCAGTCAGGAGGACCTGAATTAAAATGATTCAAATTTACAGATACTTCCTAGCTGTGTGACCCTGGGCAAGTCATTTAACCCTGTTTGCCTCAGTTTCCTCATATGCAAAATGAGCTGGAGAAGGACATGGTAAACCACTCGATCTTTGCCAGGTACTTTCACTGCTGAAGAGGCAGACTGCAGATAAATAATGCAGCATCTAGAAAATCATTCTTTCCCCCCCCCCCCAATCCCCCTTTTTATTATTAAAAAGTGAGCCATGGTACCTATCTTTGCCAGGAAAACCCCAAGTGGGGTGGGTAATGAAGAGTCAGACATGACTGAACAACCACGTCTCCTGAATTGAAAAGGGACTCTAATCCTTCCTCCGCATTATAGCTGCTCAAATACTTGCTGACACCCATCATATCTTCTTAAATCTTCATAGTCACAAGACAAAAACTGTCATAGCAATGCCTGGTATGAAGCACTTCCTAGGAGTGACATATCACCTCCATTTTATAGATAAGAAAACTGAGACTCATGAAGGTTTATAGAAGTTGCCAGGTGTTGCAAAGTTCTTTCCACTTTACCAGACCACAGAGTGGGGAAGGGATCACCCTATTGGCTCTGTTGTTTTTTTAATTAGCTTATTTTGACATTTTTTGTGTATACATCACCTTCCTACCTGAATATAGTTCTCCTTCCTCTCCTACCCCATGAGTCTTCTCTTATAGCAAATTATTTTAAAAGGGGGCAGGGAAGGAAGCAGTGCAGCAACATTGACCCATATAAAGCAGATGAGCCTGAAAGCATGTGCCATGGTCCATATCTGACTCAGTAAAGAAGGGACACAGGTGGGTTTTTCATCTTCTGCAGGATAATGCTCTTTATTAGCTTTAAGTGCCTTTAAGTTCTGGAAATAAACCCATTCTAAAAAAAAATTCTGAACAGTGTCAAAGTCAATGCAAAGCTCTTAGAAAGAACTACAGAGTTTGAGTGCAGATTGAAGCAAACTATCTGCTCTCTTTCTTTTTCTTATTTGGTTTTGTTTCCTCTTTCCCATTGTTCATTCCATCCATTATAATCCTCCTTTACAGCCTGACTAATAATGTCTAATGTGAAAGTATTTGCAGATCCTATACTTGATTGCATGCTTATGGTGGAGTAGGGGGGAGAGGGAAGGGTAGAAAATTTGAAACTCCAGGGATTGTGGAACTGAATCTCGTAAACTAAAAAGTAAACAAATTAATGAAGACAAAAAACAAGTTAGCTCTTGAGTCTCCCTTGTCTACAATTCATTCTGACCCCCAAATCTCACTGGAGCTGCAGAAATAGAGAATTCCAATCTATAGCTCCCTCCTCCATTTTGGTTTTTTCTTTCTGACTAAGTTTGAATCAGTTGGCTTCTGAATGACTTTAAAGCTAGGCAGACTATGAAAATTGTCCAGGAGATGACCTAGATAAGACAGTCACTTGTTAAAAAGACAAATTTCAGTGGACTCATGGGTGAATCTGAATGTCCTTTGAGACCTATTTTTATTCATTATGATAGCGGCCTTTATGTAGCCCTTTAAGGTTTGCAAAGAGTTATACAAATATTCTCTCTGTTTCTATTTGGGAAGTAGATGTTATCTCTGATGAGGTGCAGGCTCTGGGAGCCCCTTGAGCTCTCCTAGAATCTTCCCATGTAAGGCATTTGCCTGAGGCCATAGGCCTTTCATTGTGACTCTGCCCAAGTCTTTAGCTAGCCCTCTTGTCCAGCAATTTCCCACCTTTGATCCTCCTGTCCCACCCTTGAACTGGCCTTGCCCACCATTGTCTGTAGTCTCCAAGTACTCTCCAGCAACTTCCCACCCTTAATCACTCATTACTGGAGTCTGACCTCATCTGACTCCTGAAGACCCTTCCCAAAATCCTCCTCCAGACCACCCCTAGATTCCTCCCACAACCTTTCTGTGTATAGGATCCCATCTTCCCTCCATGTGGTATGAGAAAGCCATAAAATGACCTAGCACAGACTTGCTCTGTGAGAGTGCCATAAAATGACTTAGCACAGCACTCTCACCACCTCAGCCTGGGTTTGATTCCCGGTCAGGGAACCATAAAAATGATGTGGTTAGGGTCAGGGGTGCTCTAGAGACCCCAAAATACCAACACGCTGGGTCCTGCCAAAAGAATTAGACTCAAGTCTTCTCTCAGCCAAAGAAAAGCAAAGTTTGTTGAAAGTTCATTAAAAGTTCACCATATTGGGTAGACTCTTAAGGAGCCTAGGTATCTGTAAGGCTTGCATTGGGCAAGCAGGTCAGAATCATCTGACACAGAGGAAGTCTGTGCGTGCTAGGTCATTCTATGGTGCTTTCATACCCATGGGGGCAAGAAGGGGTTTTATATACAGAAAGGTTGTGGGAGGAATCTACAGGTGGTCTGGAGGAGGATTTTGGGAAGGGTCTTCAGGAGGAGTCAGGTGAGGTCAGACTCCAGTAATGAGTGATTAAGGGTGGGAAGTTGCTGGAGGTTACCTGGAGACCACAGACAATGGTGGGCTAGGCCAGTTCAAGGGGAGAACAGGAGGATCAGGGGTGGGGAATTGTTGGACCACAGGGCTAGCTAAAGACTTGGGCAGAGTCACAATGAAAGGCCTATGGCCTCAGGCAAATGCCTTACATGGGAAGATTTAAGGAGAGCTCAAGGGACTCCCAGAGGCTCTACCTCAAAGATTCAAGGAGAACTCAAGGGGGCTCCCAAAGCCTGTACTTCACCATCTCCATTTTACAAATGAGGAAACTGAGGGTAAGAGGACTTGCTCAGGGATATGAAGTGTCTGAAGGGGGATTCAAAATCTGGTCCTCCTGACTCCTAGTCCAAAGCTCTAACCATTGTACCACCCAACGTGAATCCATCAACTGATAAAAAAAATAGGAATCTTCCTAGGAGTCTTAGGACCAGCAATGACAATAAAGGTCACAAGAGCTTAAATATGCTTGGTTTACATTTATATTGTTTATTTACATTTGACCCCACCCTGTGAGGTAGGTGGCACAGGTATGAGTTTCAGTGGTTTTCCTTGAAGCTGGTGGGTAGGTAGGGATATTTTCAAGTAGGTCCTTTAGTTGGTTCTGTAGTTCAGTAATGCCCTCAATCAGAATCCTCCTCCTGCTGACTCATTGATGATACCTGTTTTGCTTTAAGTTTCTCTCAATATGTACAGGAATGCAAGTGGGCTTCCAGTGTGGTAGATAACTAATAAAATGAACGTGGAGTACTTTCCAAAGTGCTATTTAAATGCTAAAGTAGAACCCTAGGCTTGACTCTGAGATGAACAAAGAACTATCTTCTTAAGAATAAATTACTCATGATATTGAGATGAATCAACTCCTTCCATCAGTTTGGGAGGCTTGCTCTAAATCAGACTTTAACAATGTCATTTCATGGCCATTTAGGCAGAATGAGGGCACAGTGGGTGGATTTTAAAATGCTGCTGGTGGTAAGGTTTCACCAAATGGTGCCTGACTACTGCCAAAGTCTGGAGCTGAGGAGATAATGGAAGAGAGGAGCCAGGAATGGAAAAAATGAGCAAAGCAAGCAAATCTTGAACTGGAGATTAGCATTCTGAGCGAGTAGTAACACATAATTAATTGTGTGTGCTCTGAAGCTAAAGGGTGTACATACCCAGAAGCTTGGTGCTACCTTAGGAAGGTACCATACCCACAGCTAATGGCCTTGCTTGGCCTTAGAAGCCCCGAGACCATCCTGAGACTATAAAGTGAGATGCAGGTGACTAAGTAACTTTACCCTTTGTCCTAGGTCCCTGCCTAGCTTTCGTGTGTTCCTTGGCAGCTCACTTATGCTTAGATTTTTCTTGGGACTTTCATGGGCATCCTTTCATAGGACCTTCCCCACTCTCAGGGACCATCCTTTATAAGAGAGACTCAAAAAATTGAGGGTAGAGGGTGGAACAGGGGGCAGTTCAGCAAAATTAACCAACACATTGACTAGACCTGACACTACAGGCATCATTTTAGCTGTGTACCTCTGTGCCGTGGGGGAAGGAAGATACTCCTCCCCACCCCCAATCCTCTTCTGGGCCTAAACTTTATCATTGTTCTTTTGCAGCATTCAGTTTCGTATTTTTCCACTTATGTTGCCAGTCCTCCATTTTACCTGAGGACATTGAGTCTCAAAGAGGTTTAATGACTTGCCCAAGGCCACACAGGGAATAAGTAAGAACCAGGGCCTGAATTGAAGCCCTGCTCTCATGTTTTCAAGAGCCATCACATTTTTAGCATCACATGGTTAATCTCTAATGATTAGCCACTTATTAAGTAGTACCCTAATGCAGTGGTTTTCATCCTTTGGATGTGATAATAATCTAACTGTGGATGGGGATAATATGAGAGAGAAGCAAAAGTGGGGATGATGAAACTTTAACATACCTCTTCAAAGTTTGCAGAGTGCTGTTCTTGCAACAGCTGTAAGGTAGATAGTACAAAGTAGTATTATCCCAGTTTTACAGATGAGGAAACAGAATCTGAGAATTAAAGTGAACTCACCTTGGTCAAACATATCTTGTTGGGGAAATGTGCTACAGATGACTCAGCCAGAAGGAGGTAATGGATAATGCTTTCCTGATAACATACTGAAAAGCTGCCTTGGAGGACTTCTGCTGCAAGTCTTACTCAGCTAAAAGCATAGAATCTGATCATTTGTTTGTCCTGCCAGACACTTTTTCATCCCTGAAGGAAAAGGAATGTGATCAGGGAAAGTATTACTCAGAACTTAATTCAGATGAGCAAATTGCAATTTGTTGGTAAATGAAAAAGATGGTAACCTTGGAAGAAAATAACCTTGTAAACAGAAAGGGTCCAAATAGCAGAACCCTGGACTTAGCTAAAGTTACTTAGCTCAAACTAGAGTTTGAGAGGATATTTTTAAACTTTCAAAGAAACTTGATAAGCATGATCTCATGGTTTAGGACGCTAAAAAGGAAAGTGGTTGAGGAGGAATGCACAACACTCAGAATTTTATTTCTGATCCCAATGAAGAACCTCTCAAGTGACGCCTTCTCTGCATGGGGACGTCTCTGATGACCTCGCATTATACAAGGACATATCCAAAAGGTGAAAGAAGGAGAATGTAAGCAAGAAGAAATACAAACAGTTGTAGAAATTGTAAGATCAGTACCAGGAATTCCAGAATGAGCTGAGGCTTGTGACAAAGTTAAGAACAATCAAAAGGATGTCTCATGCTTTCTTCAGAGCAAAAGGAACAAGGAAAGAGACAGAATTGCCTCTTGGAGTGGATGATATGCAGACACATGACAGAAAGAAAGCAAGACTCACCAAATCCTATTTTTCTTTCCTTTTCTTTATTGAGAAAGTGAACTTTAAGCCAGGAATCATACCTTCCCTCCTCCCCCCCCCCAAAAAAAAATGTGGTTAAAGACAGAAGCAGCTGGGTGGTACAGTGGATAGGTGCTGGTCCTGGAATCAGGAAGACCTGAGTTCAAATCCTGGCTCACGACAATGGTCAGGTCACTTAATCTCTGTCTGCCTCAGTGAAATGGGGAGCACAATAGCACCTTTTCTCCTGGGGTTGTCGTAAGGATCAGATGAGATCCCATTTGTAAAATTCATTGCGTTATATAAAGGGTAGCTATTATTGTTAATTGCTTTTAAAGAGATAGTTGGTATGAAGAAACGATTTTAAATGAATTTGGGCCTTTAAGCCAGGATGAATGGCAACCTAGGATGCTGAAAGAGCTTCCTCATGAGGTCTGTAGTTCTTGAGAAAACATGGAGAATGGGCCAAATGTCCCAATTTTCAAAAAAAGAAAGAAAGATTATATTCCTTGAACTACGGAATGAAGAACATGATACAGTTCTAGGTACAGGTTATTATATGGATGCTTTTTTGAGGACTTAGAAAAGGATGCAGTGATTACTAGAATCTATTTTGGGTTTACTTGGCATGGCAGGAGCAGCATGGCTTTTAATGGAAAGAGAAGTGGCCTGAGATCAGGACTTCTTGGTTCAGCTCAGCCTCTGACTTGTGCAATGCTGAGCAAGTGACTTGCTTTCTTTGGACTATAGTTTTTTATTTGCAAAGAGATGGTCTGTATCTCTATGGTCTCTTCCAGTTTGAGCCTCTCCAAGTTATTTCAGGCTAATTTTATTTTTTTTTAATGGATTTCTAATAAAGACCAATAGATCAGACACGTATCTCTTTATTTCAGTGAGACATTTCACAGAGCTTCTCATGACATAGTTGATGCCCAAATAAAGTCCCCATAGGCTATAAAAAAAGTTAGGTGGATTTGTAGTTAATGTCCAAAAAATGTTGGTTACTGTAGTGATGTGATCCTTGGAGGATGGTTTTAGAAGCATATAGCAGCATGGTCTTTGTCCTTAGCCTTGTTTAATATTTTTACAAGTGCCCTAATTTTAAGGCATAGGCTATAAGATATTGAATTTGTGTACCTAAGACAGAGGAGGTAGAAAGCTAGTATTTTGGATGACAGAATTAGGATATGAAAAGTTATGGATGGGCTAGAGCTATCAGCCAGCTCTAACAAAATGAAATTTAAGAGGAATAAGTATAAAATCCCAATTTGGAATTAAAAAACAGCTTCATTTTACAAATGCAGGAGGGAGAAAATGTGGCTCAGCAGTTTATAGGAAGAAAAATTAGGGATAAATCACTTCATTCCCTGGGCTTTAGTTTTCCCATCAGTTAAATGAAACAGCATCTGCTAAGTCTCTGCCATGTATCAGGCATCATAGTAGGTGCTAAAAATATAAAGACAAAAAAGGAAACCATTCTAGTGCTCAAGGAGCTTACATTCTATCAGGGAAAACAGTGTGTACACATATAAATAAATACAAGATATATGCAAAGTGAAAATCCTGAGTAATTTTTTTTTATAGCGTAGGGGGGGAGACACTACATAACCTCTTCTGTGGTCCTGTCTAAACTCTATATCTGTGACCTGGGTCTAGCTGATTGCCATTTAGTCTGAATTACCAGTGTGATGTGGCTATCAGAAAGCTGACTTCAGATACTTGAGGGAAAAGTACAGAATACAGAATAAGAGATAAAAATGTACCCACTGTACTCTCATCTGAACAGACCACATCTGGGATGATGGTGTTCATTCTGATGCACTAAAATTTTCATTGATTTCTTTTCTTTTTACATCACCTCTATTCTGAATTTAGCTTTCCCCCTGCTCTATCTGATCATCCATTTAAACCAAGAGTCAAACATAGATGTTAAAAGGCAGTTCAGCAAAATTAGCTCATGTATTAGCTGAATCTTACAGTATGTACAATATTCTACATCCATAGTCTTCCACCTCTCCAATGAAGAGAGGGAAGTGAATTTTCTCATCTTTAGGGCTACACTTGGTTATTTATTATAGTTACATAGTTTTATTTGCTTTTTAAAAAATGTTCATTCCCTTTGTGGTTATTTTGTATTTTTTTTTCCTAGTTTGGCTTCCTCCTCAGTATCAGTTCTCAGAAATCTTGTGTTTCTCTGAATTCCTCAGATTCTTTGTTTATTGTGCAGTTGTATTCCCTTAAATCTATATCCCACAATCCCCCAGTCATGGATACACATCTTGTTTCTGGTTTTTTGTTTTTTTTAATTTACCACTAAAAGTACCGCTATGTATGTTTTGATATATTCAGGGTCTTTCCTTGTGTCTCTGACCTCCTTTTGATGTATACCCAGTATGGAAATACTGAGTCAAAGGACATGAACAATGTAATGAATTTTCATATATAATGACAAGTTGTTTTCCTAAAGGGCCATATTAGTTCACAGCTCCACTAAGACTATGTTAGTATGGACACCACATTTTAGGAGAAACATCAACAAATGAGAGCTCATCCAGAAGAAAATTATTAGAATGGGGTGGGGAAAAGAAACCATATTGTATAAGAGTCAATAGAAGGAATTGGAGGTGTTTAACCTGATAAAGTAGTAGTTGTCTATCATTTGGGGGGGGGCGGGGCTCCAAGTATTTTAAAGGATGTATGGTCAAAGGATTAGAATTATTCCATGCAATTCTACCTGGCATAACTAGGATCAATTAATAAAAGTTTCATTTTATTACTAACTCTATAAAGAAGTTATTCTTTTTGTTTTTCTAACATTTGGGGATTTCCAGCCATTGCTGGCTATCTTCAAGAAGAGGCTAAAAGTATTTGTGAAAGATATTATAGGATAGGAGATGCCCATCAATTGGGGAATGGCTGAACAAGCTATGGCATATGAATGTAATGGAATACTATTGTACTATAAGAAATGGGAAGGAGATGGACTTCATAATTACCTGGAGAGGCATATACAAATTGATGCTAAGTGGGAAGAGTAGAACCAGGAAAAGCTTGTACACAATCACAGACACATCGTACATATGATGACCAACCTT
>CM053592.1:111073945-111120922 GCA_028646515.1 Pseudochirops corinnae | reverse complement strand
ATAGATAGATAGATAGATATACATACATACACACACACACATATATATAATATGAATTCAAATAACCCAACTCAAAATTAGAATCTGATTGAGTGCCTACGGAAGTTTAAACAGCATGGTAAGAGCTTTGAGGAAGGGAGTAGTCTCTTCTACCTGGTGGAAGCAAGGAGGGCTTCATGGAGAAGAGGCATCTGAGTGGAATAGGGAGAGAGAGAATTTCAACAGACAAAGAAAGCTGTGCTGCAGATGTGGGTATTAAACCAATTAGGTCTGTGGGCAGGCAGGCAGGAAGGAGGAGAATAAATGAGTGTAGATAGTAGCTAATGTTCTGATGAAGTTCAAAGACAGACTTGCCTTGGAAAGCGAAAGACCGCAAACACATCTGTGTGATATAAAGAGATAAACTGTACACCCACTGTGTTCATTTTCATGTAAGAGACATTGGGCTCTACTTTAGTAAACAAAGGCTGTTGTGGAGCTAAGACTACTGGTAACAGCAGCTGGTGGTAAAATCAGCCAAACCTGTGGTCACTTGGTTGATGATGGGAAGCCCTTTGATCTTTTGCTTAAATTCCCTTATTAATGAGGTTGTAGAGTTGTTGAGGTATTGGAGTCTCCTAAAGCTACAACCAGATTAATGCAAGTACAACTCGTGTGCTCTAGAAGGATGGTGGTTCTGATGTTCATGGTTCTTTCATTTTCCAATTTTATCATGATTTTTCCTTTAACTTGGACACTGGTGCTTGCATGTTCCGAAATTCTCAGTGTATATTAATTCACCACTGAAGTGTGCAGAAGTCTCTCTGGGCTGTTGGGAAATGCAAAGGTTAGATAAGACTTTTCACCTCTTTCCTCTTAGGAAGTTCTAGTCCTAATGGGATAGTAGGATAGTAGGTCTAGTTCTAATAGTAGGATAGAACATAGACCCAGGTAAGTGCAGTAAATAATACTACCCCTATGATGTGGATCTAGCATATGGTGCCCTCAGAAGGGCATTAAGCAGCTAGATGGGACAGTGGATAGTGTTGGACTTGTAGTCCTGAAGTCCTAAGTTCAAATCTCTCCTCAGACACTTTTCTGTGTGTACCTGGGCAAGTCACTTAACCTCATTTCCCATCTTTAAGAAGGGGGAAGTAATAGCACATCCGAGGGTTGTTATGAGGATTAAATGAGATAATATTTGTAAAACATGCTGCAACCTTACAGCACTGTGTAAAAATCTATCTATTATTAGGGAAGTACAACACATAGTACTACTCAGTGGTCATATGGAAAAATGTGTAAAACTATCAAGGCAAAATACCTTTGACTTTTCTTGACTCAGCTGACCATCTTTACCCAGTGTGGTTGGGAAATGAAAAGTGTATCACATTGATTGTACAAGCAAATTGGAATGCTCGTAATTCATTGTTCCTGCCTGGCTGAATGAAGAGCTTGTAAATTTCATACAACAGAATATATTAGCATATTAGTGAAAATAGATGTTAGTAGAGTATTTTTGCCCTTAATTTTTTCTGAGTGGAGAATACCAATTAGAAAAAAACCCCAAAACAAAACAGTTCGAAGTAGTAACACAATCACAAGACTAAAAGTAAAAAATTGAAAGTAAAAAGTAAAAACAACTTGTATTAGAAATGAAAGCCAAGATGAAAAAAAATTTAGAGTTTTCTAAAGGCATTTCTGGGGCCATAGAATTCACCCCCAGAGGGCCAGGAAGTGATGAGCCTTTCCATCCTTTGCTAGGTTGGTGAAGGCAGTGTAGGAAGGCAGTGACTTTTGCCAGAACCACACTGGAAGTCTTTCTGGTCTAGCAGAATTGGACAGTGCGTCTGCCCTCCCCCCCACCTTCCAGAACTAAGGGTCACTTCCACTTTACAGTGAGACATCAGAGTACATAGGTTTTAAGTTATCAAGAGATTAGGAGGAACCCTTCCCCTGCCCCACATGTTGAATGTAGCCCCATGGCAAATTTATGGGAGGCCACCAATATCAGATAGACAGGCTTCTATGAATTGTCATTTGAATCACTGGGGGTGCAAATACCCTTATTGATGAAATGACTGATCGATTGGAATATTGTAGTTTGCTTAGTTACAGTCAGAAAATTATTGCAATTGTAACTAAATTGATCTAACATTAGGATCAAAGGATCATTGCTCATGAACTCAAATAGACATTAAAGGTCACCTGGTCCAAGTCTCTATTCTATAAATGAGGAAACTGAGATCCAGGGAGGTTGAGTGGCTTGTCCAAGGTCATAGTTACTGCCAGTCAGGATTTGAACTTGGCTTATCAGTATCCAGACACACAATGCCCTTTTCCTCTGTATCACATTTCAGTAAAATGTTTCAGAGTTTAAATGTATTCAGAGTTCTTTTAAGTACATATGGCACCAATTTAAATTAATTGAATGAAAGGGCAGTTTGATTTTCATTTGTTTTAGACAAAATACAGAACATTTTAAAGAATACTGTTTTGTTTCTTTTAGGTATGCAACAGTCAGTGATTCAGCTAGATTAAATATTGCCTAATTAGGAGTATTAATGGACTTTGTTTAATGAGTAATATGTAATTATTAATTGTATGCAAATGATCTTTTGAAATTCTTAAAACAAGTCTGTTCCCTAAGTAATTGAAATATTTTCCTTATTGATAATGCTAAGTATTTAGAAGAAAGACAACACAGAGCTTAGGTAGCTACAACTCTAGTTGAAGCAGGACAGTCAGTACTCAATGTGAACCAAGAGTCCCACCTCTTCAATGCATTCACATTCGGGTACCAGTGAAAGCAGAGACCTGTGTTATTTAGGCTCTGGGGAGGGTCAGTTGCCAATGTTCATGGTTCCACAAGTAACATGTATGCCCCATTTAAGGCATTGTTCAGTCTGTTGGGGTTGGTGATTGTGGAGACTGGCCACTACAGTTTCCTGAGGCACAATGAGGGTACTCCTTGCAGACACTTGAGACTTAGTCTTCATGGCCTCACCCCGGGAATCTCATCATGATTCTCAAAGAAGAATGAATAATTAACAACACATCCAGAGTTGTGTGGCCTAGGGTGCATCCCATTTTGCAGCAAAAACTGACAACTATGAAGTCTTCTAGGGTTGGGAATCCCCCTTTTCAATTTCCTTACCATCAAGCCCCTGTTATGTACTAGGCATGTGGCTACTGAAGAAAGGTGACACTATTGCTGCTTCCATCTAATATGGTATATACTCAAAGACATAAATTACCATGGAGAACAAGATAAGGATGGAGGTGAAGCCTAGGCATTGGTACCCTTTGAACATTTGAAGAGATCATTTAGGACTTTGGGAGAATAGAGGGGTGACATACAAAGTTAACTTAGTCTCCAGTGATTAAATAAAGAAAGCTTCCCCAAGGGACTCTTCCTCTTTGCCACTATCTCATCTATCTTTCTATTCTTTTCGCTCTAGCAAATGAGCTAGAGAAGGACGTGGCAAACCACTCCAGGATCTTTGCCAAGAAAACCCCAAAATGGAGTCGGGAAGTGTGGGCACAATTGAAATGATTATTGGTTGTAGGATCCTTGGGCACTAATAAATTCTCTTTAAAAAATCTCAAAATCTAAGTTTTTTTATTTGTAAAATGGGATTAATTCTTGTTGTTAGGATCAGATAACACAATTATACAAAAAGTGCTTTGTAACCATAAAGTGATTATGTGAACTATTAATGACAACAGTAATAAATAGAATGAGAAGCAGCATGAGTAGTAGATAAGGAGCTGGCCATTGAGCCAGGAAGCTCTGAGTTCAAGTCTTGTCTTACACACACACACACACACACACACACACACACACACACACACACGGTATGACCTAGGGCAAGTCACAGCACCTCTTTAGTAGTGCTATAGGCAACTCTTTAGGGTTATAAATTGCAGAGAAGTTGGCACCCTGTATTGGTAGGGGGAGTTTCCTCATGAGGGCAATTCATAATTTATAATGAAATCACAAGTTCAGACCTGCCCCTCAAAAAAGGGATACTGTCTATATGACCATTTGAGCTCTCTGTATTTTTAGTCTTGTGATTGTGTTACTACTTTGAATTGGTTTTTTTTTTTTCTGATTGGTATTCTCCACTCAAAAAATAATTAAGGACAAAAATATTCAATATGGAATAATTATAGAGCCTTTTTAAAAAAATTCATTTCCTTTTCTCTCAGATCCTTTGATATTGGGTAAACTTGGTTTCTGCTAATGTGCCCTGCAAAATTTATTTTAATCTTCAGAGTGCTGCTGTAGAATCATTTGCCTTCATGCCATCACAGTGGATAGTTCCGTGACATGACAGAAGGAGTTGAAGAAGACAGATGTGATAGCTCCTTAAAATAGCTTCCGCACACAGTGTACTTGTGTGATACGAGACGGGATATTTTCTCCAATGAATTTTTGTACCTTAAGGGTAGGATATATAGTGTGGTGCTTTTAAAAATGGCATCTGATGAGAATACAGGGGTGGCATTATTTTGCGGAATTAATATTACCTCTTGGAAAATTCCAGATACATTTTTCATTAGCTGTCGCTATGTAGTCATAAAAATCTGTCTTAAAATACAAAAAAAAAATATTTCTGTTTCTTTTATTAAAGACATTTGTTTCTGGTTCTTTTTCCATCATGGAGAATAAGCCATAAAACAACAGAAACTGGCAGAAATTGGCTTCTTTATCAAAGTATTTTTGTTATATCAAAAATAAATAAATTTGAGCACAGGTGTTGAATTCAACAAACATTTATTAAGCCCCTGCTGTGTGCGAGATTAAAGTAATTTAGTACATGTTCCTAGGTTGTTCCCAGTGGTATTGAATGGTTCATCTAGAAGCAAGTTCATGCTCACAGCTGACCAGGACATGTCACTTTTGTCATTTTTTTTCATAAGAAGAATAATGTAAGAATCAACAAGTAATCTAATGCTACCAATAGAAACAGTTATTGGGTGGCGAAAATTCAGAATTTAGGAGGGACATTGCAGGTCATGGCTGTTTTTGGATTAAGCATTTTGAGAGGAAACATTCTATGAGATCATAGAAGATAATATATCAGCTATCAACTTTCAGAGCTGTTCCTGGTGCAATTATCTTTTTAAACATTGAAGGCTTTCATTATCAACTGCTTGCTGCTTCTCATTATCTTGACAAAAAAAGCTGGTATAGGACATGTTGCTTGAATTAAGAAGCATATGTAAGTAGTAAATGCAAAATCCAAAGAGATCCAAGGCTGTGCAGAGAATTGCCAAATGTAAGCTATATGTACAGTCATCCATTCCACGTTGTGACTTTCCCCATTGCGGTCGGCATAAGAAATAAAATGGGAATTTGGGGGGAATTTTGCAGAAGCCACAGATGACACGCAAAGGCCAGCAGATGACACAGAAAAAGTTTAGAAACTCAGAAATGCATAAAATATATGTGTAGTATTGCATAATATTAACATATTTTATATTTTAATAGCATAGTAATTCAGACTTCTTCTCTAATACAAAGGGAGAACGAAAAATTTTTATGTGGATTTTCCAGATTGTAGGGACACCATGTCCCTAACCCCCATGATGTGGAAAGGATAATGATACAGTTTCCAAAAAAAGGATTAGAACTGCCCTACAGCTAAGCAGAGTCCCAGCCTCATCCCCTCATTGCCCTTTCTCCAGGTAAGGAGGCAACCCTTGTCAACTGGCAACAACCCTTGAGCAATTTTGAATGATGTCACAACAAAGACCCACATAAAGGACTTACTGAAATGTGATGCAAAGAAGTCACCACTTTAGCAAAAGCAATGAATGTGATTGTGCACAGCTTACAAGTTGAGGTTATCACTGTTACAGGAGTCCATGTTGGAGGGACAGGTAGGAATAGAGAGATGCTTCCATGACTTTAGAGGCTTCCACTCAGCTCCCCCAAAGCATGGAGCACCAAAGAAAGAAAAACACTAGTTAGTTTGAGTGTATATGCTCAGCTTTTATAAGAGGAAAAATGGAAAGGCTGACTGGGAGCTGTCAACATTCCAAGTTTATTAAAGGTTTCTCTCCTTCACACAAATTATCTTCCAACCAAACCATCCTGCTTAATGTTTGTGGTACGTGATATTATATCTTCTGTCTCTGTGCTTTTGCCTGGAATGTACTCCCTCCTTACCTTGCTGTCTCCAGAGCTGCAAAGTTTCTCTGACGTTCAGGCCAACTAAAATCATCTCTTAGGTAAAGTGTTTTCTGATTCTTCCCTGGTGTTGTGTCCCCTATTCTTCTCCCCTCTATTACTTTAAATTTTATATATAATGGGGTTGGGAAGGCAGTGGTGATGTCATGTTGTTTTCCCTGATAAAATTCAAGCTCTTCAAGGTCAGGGACTGATCAATTTTTGTTTTTGTGTTTGCAGCATTTATCACAGTGCCTAGTATATATTAACCACTTAGTATTTAGCATGTTGATTAGTTTATCTTTTAGGTTTACATATCACTTTATATATATTATGTTATATCATATCATATTATATTATATTTTGTATACATTAGCCCTTTGAATATACAATATATCCTAGTGCTTCAAATGAGGAAATTCATGCTTGGAGAGGTAACGTGACTTATTGATGGTCACATCATTGTCAGAGGTTAGATTTAAACTAAGGTCTTTTTTTCCACTTCAAATTTATTTATTTTTAGTTTACAGCATACAGTTCCACAAGCTTTTGAGTTCCAAATTTTCTCCCCTTCCCTCCTCTCCCCCACAAGATACAGGCTCTGCATATACATTCACACTAAATATATTTTCACTTAGTCATGTTGGAATTATAACCAGTAGGTGAACCATGAGAAAGAGAAAACAAAAAAAAAGAGAGCAAATAGTTTGCTTCACTCTGCATTCAGACTCCATAATTCTTTCTCTCGATGTGGATATTTTCTATCATGAGTCTTTTGGAGTTGTTTTAGGTCCTTCCATTGCTGAGAAGAGTCAGTCTATCAAAGTTAGTCATCACACAATGTGTCTGTTACTATATACAATGTTCTCCTAGTTCTGCTCCCCTCATTCAGCATCAGTTCATATATGTTTGTCCAGGTTTTTCTGAGGTTCATCTGCTCATCATTTCTTATAGCACAATAGTATTCCACCACAATTTTTGTACATGTGGGTCCTTTTCCCATTTGTATGATCTCTTTTGGATATAGCCCTAGAAGCAGTATTGCTGGGTCAAAGGGTATGCACAATTTTAGAGTCCTTTGGGAATAAACTAAGGTCTTCTTGATCCCAAGTCTAAAGCTCTTTTCTATGAAACTTCCATTTTCCTTCACTGGCAAGATGGCAACTATATTCTTTTTTGCATACATGTCATCCTCCAACATGGACTCCTATATCACTAATGAAATGTCAATTATTCACTCATTCTTTTTTTTTTCTTGGAGACTGAGTCTATGTTGCTGAGACTGGATGCACAGCATCCCCTCATAGGTCTAATCCTGGTCCTGATTGCCTTGGAAACTTTCATCTGTACCATTTCCCCCCTAGTTTGAATCAGTTTGTTCCTATTTAGTCAGCCTAGTGAGTGGACCATGAGGGCTTACCATATTGGTGTCAGACTTAGTGTGGAGTCCTACTGTAGCTTAGACTCCTCAACTCAAGCAATACACCAACTACAGCCTCCCTCAGAGCAGGAGCTACAGGCCTGTACCACCATGCCCAGCCATTCATTGACATTTTAAAAAAAGAAACACTTATAATGTGCAAACCACTGAACTTAAGAGCTACACAGTATATTAATAAGATAAGATTCCTGCTTTCAAAGAATTTGTAACTTAGTTAAAAAAAAATACATGAATAAATAGAACACAAGGCAGTTTAGGATAAGTGCCTTAAAAGGGAGACATGTTACTGAAATGTGGGAGTTAAGTAAATGGAGAAATCACTTCTACTTAGGGTGATAAGGAAAGGCTTTAGGAAGAAAGTAACATTTGAAGTGAGTCTTGAAGTTTGGATAAAATTTCAATAAGTTGAACAATACAGTCCGAGGACATAAGCAAGGGAAAGAAGGTGGGAAAGTCTGGGTCATGGGGAATTGTCCAGCCTTGCTGAGGTACAGGTCATGTACTTAGAGAAGGAGATAATTCTCTTCTGTCATTCTCTATGGGTAGATGAAGTAGCAATGTCATTGAATATGAAGGAGGATAATGGTATGAGGTATCTACGGAATTCTTTTACCCCTGGTTGTCTGATTCAAGCTCAATTATTTAAACCCTACCAATTAAGAAAAAAGAAGTCATTATCAAAAGACCATTTTCTAAGAACTTTCTGTGACATGACTTAAGGAATAACCTAAAAAGTGAAAGATTCATAACCCTTATATGTCAGTTATGACGTTAACCATATACATAACCAGAATTCATTAACTTTAAGACAGCTTACATTTGAATTATTCTATAGTCTACCAAAAGTTCATATATTGCTTTTTCCTCTTTACAGAATTCTGGATTATAACACTGTAAAAGAGAAGTTTAATTTTTAAAAGATTTAACTAGAAGGAAGGAGTGATTTGACTATTAAAGTAATATATTATTCATTCCATATGAGCACTCATGTTTCATTTATGATCGTTTAGTTTTCATTAGTTTTATTCATGAGCATGATTGCTTTTGAGAATATCAAAGATGCTGTTTTACTTGCTTTTGAAAGGAACATTCTTTAATTTTTTTCCCTTTTAAATAAAATTTGAAGAATAAATGTATCTCTTCTTAAAGAGCTCCTTGTCTTTAAGTCAAAATGTTGCACAGGGTTGGGGCAGGAGGGGTGGAAGGGAAAGTAAGATAGGAATGGTTCTGTTTTCTTATTTGCTCAATCAGGGCAGGATTGCTATTTATGCAGTTTTACTTGGAACAGATTTTAATCCTGTGTGTTTTTATGTACCAAGGAACATTCTGACCAGTTAAGTTGCAAATGTTTTGTGATGGAGACAGACATTCCAATCCTTATTCTGCTACCTCTTTCCTGTATTTAAAGGAGAGGTATTGGTGGGAAATTTGCCTGACTTCTTATTTCTTAGCATTCTTCTTGTAAAAATGCCAAAAGGCAAAGGTCAAGAAATGAATCTTCCTGTTTAAGGTGGTCACAGAAATGAATTTACTTTTAATTTACAGAGGCTATTTAGAAATGTCTCATGTTTCTCCCAGTTATAAATAATAATTTTAAACAATGAAATCTGATTGTTGGGTTTAAACCTCCGGCCCCTTTTCCTGAAGTTACTCTAGATATGTCTGAGGAGTCTGGCTTCCCCGTCCTTCTTTCAATCTAGTTAAAAAACAAAGACCTTTACATTTGTATAGTACTATAGGGGCCTTCAAATATTATAGAATTGTTAGGTGGGAGAAAAGGTCTGCAAATTTTGCTTGACCCCACAGGATAAAACAAGCAATAATGGAGGGGAGGGGAGATACGTGAAGTTATATTTTTCCCCCATAAGGAAATTCAGAACTTTCCTTCCAAGAAAAAAAAGAAGTAATACGTTCCCTTCTGGGATGGTTGGGCAGGAATTATTTGTTATGGATATTATAGACTGAATGAACTCCAAGGACCTCAGGGCTCACCGAGAAGTCTCTACTCATTTTAAGATTCCATGAAGTTAGATTATGAGCTCCTTGATGCAAGGTCTGTCTTTTGTCTCTCTTGTCTCAAATGCATGGTTGATGTCTTGTACTTCCATTAGTTTGTAAACTATGAGGACCAAGAACATTGCTTGCTCAAACTTTGTATCTCTCCCAGTGCCTAACACAATTCTCCAACCAAGGCAGATGTTTAAAAAGTTCTCAGTGAATTGAATAGAAATGTAGTAAGACTTTTCCTTCTTTTCTTCCTCTTTCCTATGATAATAAATATGGCTTTTCATTGAATAGAGGCTTTGGGTTTTGCTGTCCCTCCTTTATGAGCATTTTAAAGTTGGTAGTCAAATATAATCAGAATGAACTACCATCCTATTGGTGAAAAACTTGTGTGAGGCATGTATTTTTTGCTTGTGAAAAAAGAAGCTGTTTTTGTAAGACTGAATCTTTGGAGGGACAGTATTTTCAAATGTGTATTAGAATATGCCGTGTTGTCAGAATTACTCGTAATCTAGTAAACTAGTAAAACTCTAAAAGAAAAAAAAGTACAGGAATCTGTAATGCATGCTAAGCTGAATATTGAAGTTGAACAAATACCATTATATAGAAAGGTAACTTGCTCACAGACATTTCATCATACTATGTGTGTGTGTGAGAGAGAGAAAGAGCTGGGGGGAGAAGGATAGGAGGAGAGAGAAAGAAGAGAAGGGAGATGGAGAGGGAAGGAGGGAGGGAAAGGGACAGGGAACTATATTTTATCTGAAATCAACAGAAAATAAGAAGTTAGATTCTTGTTTTGGGGTAAAACAAAAGGAAAAGCCATTCTATTTTCTTTTTGCCTGTGCTAGTCTGACTAAACTATCAATGCACTGGCCATATCAGCAATGTCAATTCAGTAGAACTTCCACCATGAAGGAAATGCTTACATGTTCTCCACTGAAATTTCTCCTTTTAGAAAAAATCTCTATGGGTAATATATGAGATGGAGATGGATAAATGGAGTAAACCCTCCCTTGATTTTTATGCTGAAAGGCTATTGAGTGTACCTGACTTGTTTCTTCTATTCCTTGCTGTAGATTCCAGAGGACAACCCCTGGTAAAGTTTAAGTGGGATTGTTTAAGTGTTCAATTGTTAGTGTTTAAACATGATCAGAGGGTGAATCTGCAGCTAGTCTTCTCCTTCTATCTACCTTTTCCTCATAGAGCACCCATGCATCTAAGGCAGACTTTCTGCCTCTATAGAACATCAGCGTGACAAGCCCTTTATCCTCCACTGCCTTCAGGTGCCCTAGTGTGGCCTCTTTCAAAGCCTTTGACCATCTGTCCCCTTTGAAGCATAAACTGAACACGACCATTTGGGTGCAGATAGCTTGTCACATAGTGTGCATTAAACACTAGCAGTAAAAATCTGCAGGGGTCCATGGGACACGGAGCACATGTCAAATTGGGTTGAGATCTGGATCGAAATAGAATCATGTGCTCCGTTGTACATGAGGACATATGGTTGATGTTGGGAGAAGTGGAGAAAAGAGACGCTGTCCTTGGTGGCAGCTGTGCTGGAGTCTGACCCTCCTTCCTCTCCCCAATGCCCCCCCCCCCCACCTCCAAAAAGTTGTTTTGTTTATTTATCTTTTTTTTTCTTAATATTTCTTCCCTGGCAGCCCTTAGGGTACTTTGTACCCAAAGCATTATACAGCTATACAGGTCAGGCTTTCCTCTCTTTATTCTTTGGCCAAAGAATCTGGAGGGGATCCACATGCCCACCGGGATTTCCTATAATCCTTGTTAGCATTTATATCGCTTTCAGATTTGCAAAGCACTTTGCAAACATCATCTCATTGGATCTTCACATGAGAAGTAGGTGCTTTTGTTATCCCCATTTTACAGGTGAGGAGACTGAAGCAGACAGTGGACTAACCCAGAGTCACAGTGCCAATGAGTATTTGAGGTGGGATTTGAACTCAGGTCTTCCTGACTTCAAAGTCAGGAAGTTGTCAATAGTTGTATATAATTAAGTGAAAAAACTGTATTTCTTTAAAACCACTGAGACTTTCACTCACGTAGTTAATTCACTCAACTGCACCTTCTAGCTGCCTCTATTGATTAAGTTCCTCATGGCAAATTGGTGGATTGGAAGAGTTTGGCCTGGAATATTTTCCTGTCAGATACCATTCTGGGTTCAAGAAGTAGGATGGGCAGAATGTACCTCCTTGGCCAGAGATGATACTATAGTCATTATTAAGACTGCTTCAAAGAATGAAGGGCAGGGGAAGGCCCATCCTAAAATGAGCAAAAACTGACCAGGGTGAGAAAAGTCAAAAGAAGGTACATTTCCTCAGGATCCTCCCTCTGTCCTTGCAGGCTGGTCCTCTGACTACAACTTGGAATCTTAGATAGTTGTCTAGAATGCTAAGGGGTTAGGTGACTTGTCCAGGGCCTCACAGCCAGCGTGTGTCAGAGGCAGGACACAAAGCTGGGTTTTCCTTGCTCCAAGGCCAGCTCTCTATCGACTACGTCACATGGCCTGTCCTCAGCTCCAATGAATGCCGTCCAGATTTAGACAGAGATGCCTTGGGAGTTAGTGTCGCTAGGGGCCTTCAAGCAGAATCTAAAAATTATTAGAAATGAACAGAATCCCTGCAAAACTAATATTTAAAAGCTGTCTTTCAAGGGAGAATTGACTAAGCTGTAGTAAAACTTAATTCAAAATAATTGAGCAAAACAGCAATCATTTTAAAAATATATAAAAGATTTTTATTAGTGCGTTGGGGTGGACAGCAAGTTATATTTTTCCCCGGAAATATATAATATGCTTATGTTTTTTTTTCATAAAAACATCTGAAAAGTATTATAAAGTTCATGTCTGGCTATAGCTAATTTATCTTAAATACTTATCACTGAAAATTTTCTCAAGTTGATCTTTTTATATCTAAAAAGTATTACCAGATTATGGTTCAGAGATGAGTTGTTCATCTGTTATACCAACTCAAGATAGATCCTCTTTTCCAATGCAGGAACAACCTGGTACATCAGAGCAGTACAGTTCAGATGTGAACTTAATGGCCTATCAGTGCATGCAGATTAGATTAGGTCATTTTAAAAAGCCAGTATGATAGGTGTGTTACCAGACTCTAGTCAGAGGAGGAGAGAGATATGAGAATTCAGATAGGACATGCTGGATCAATTGTTTCACAACTACTTAATGTGGGGCCTTATCCTCATCCTGTTGTATGACTAGATCTGCAGACCTATCCTCTACGATCTCCACATAAGTGTTTTTTTCTTCTTCATTCAGTTGCCATTTTGATTTCTTACCTTCATCTAAAGGGGATACAAGGGGTTGTTCAACTTCCATTTTCAGCAGATTAGCTTGTGGGCCTGATGAATTATTTGAAAATGGCTATTTATATAGTCCTAGCCTACTGAATATTTTCCCACAAGCCTCGCAAGGGCAAGGCCATTCTTATGTATAGAATAGAACTCTTTGTTGAGTGAATTAACTACGTGAGTGAAAGTCTCAGTGGTTTTAAAGAAATACAGTTTTTTCACTTAATTATATACAACTATTGACAAATACGGGGTCCCTTTGGGCCTCCCTTAATGAATACATAGTGACTGGTCAGTATCAGTTTATTTAGTAAGCATAGCTTCTAAAATGTTTTGAAAATAATTTTTGATCTCAAGTAAACTAGATGCAAAACTCCTTGCCTCCAACCACCATAATCTAGCTTTTACTGTTTGCTAAACATATCCTTGTCTTACAGTGCAAACAAAATAAACACAAATTCTTTTAATGTTAATGGGATATAAGATCTTCCCAGCCCATTAATAGGCCTCAGGTGGATCCTGTTAAGGGAAACTTGCTTAAGGAAAGCTTGCTTGTAGGAAGGCTTTCACACCTTTTCCTAATTTCTAATTAGGCACTGAGGAGAGTTGTGATGCCTTCTGGCTCTAAAAAGGGTATAAATACTCTGATTTGGTCTTTTGCTTTGGGGGCTTGCTTATGAGGAGGATTTTGTGATTCCCTGGTCGAGATTCTGAGTGACCATATGTTCAGAGATCCCCCACTGCTCAGATGTAAAGACTCTCTTGATCCAGGGATGTATGTAAAGTATATAGTTGATTCAGGCAGTCAGAGCCCTGTCTGTTGGTCTTTATTTCTCTGCTTGTATTTTCTCTAAAGTTCAGGGTGCTGACTTTTCCCCTGAACTAGTGAATGTAATTAGAAAGATTGCTGACCCCTTGAACTGCCATCTTTCCTAGTAAAGTAGATCTAAGAACCTGTGCTAGCAGCCATCCTGGGTATGCCAGTGTGGTTGCTGCTATAATTCCTAATTAGTTTGAACAAGTTAATGAGTGTTTTTGTCTATGAGAACAATAAACCGCTGCTAAGTGTGTGATGATGGTATTTCCTTAGCCTCCACATGAATGGGTACAAGTGAAGTAATCTCCACATTAAATCAGCCTAATCTTTGTGGATATAAATTTTTCTTGTAACAATCTCTATCAAATTAACCTCTCCTCCTTCTCTTTCCTACATTTTCAGAGTAAGGAAGCAAAAAGGTTTAGGTTTTTGTTATTGTTACTTCTTTTGCTGCTTAACCATATACATCAATGGCAAAAAGTAGTCAGCAAGGCCTCTTGGGTATTTTTCTTCCTTGATTCTAGTTTTCACTCTGCTCTTCATTTTACTGGTATGGTAGGGGTTGGTTGGTTGCTTGTTCTACAGTCTTGAGGAAGACCAAAATGACAGCACTGTGCTAGAGTCAAGTTTATAGTGTGTCAGCTGTGACTGATCAGACCAATGCAATCTCCAAATGTTCTACCATGGTTCGGGCACAAATAATCCATGTGAACATTTGGGGTGAATTCTCTAAATTTTCACATACTGCATTTCCTTTGAGCTGTTTCAATTCTGTTTTGCTCATAGAGCACAGCACCTTCTCTGATGTGGGCATGCCAGTCTGAGCGGTCCTGTGACAGCGCCTCCCATGTCATAGAATCAATTCCAAAGTTCTTGGACAAATGTGAAAGAGATGGTCTGCATTGGAATGCTCTACTTATGCTAAGACCTTGTTGCTAGGAATGCTCTTAATAGTACTTACTTGTAGGCAGTTCTGAAAGTTTAGTAAAGTCCTGAGATGTGTGTGCATCATGCTCCTAAAAGTCTTATTGGGATAGGCATACCCTCTGAATGTCTAAGATAAGAAGTAGTGGTAATATGCCCAGGGGAAAACCCTCTAACTTCGACCAACACTCCAAAGAAGCCTAGAAAATTAGAGCTTGTGCAGAATTCAGGAAGAAAATCAACCTGGCAAATAATGAGAGCTGTAGGATCACAAATGTTCTTGTTTATATTGTATAACAAAGCAGCCAGAAACTTTTCTCCTTTCCTTTCTTCCTCATTAAAAAGGGAGGAAAGGAGGAGTTAGACAGGAGAGATTCTCTCTCATCTTTTTCTAAAGATGAACATTGAACCAACAGCAAAGCAATTTACCTTTCCTTCAGTCTCATTGTACCCCTTACTTAAAACTCTACAAGTGAAATTTAAAAAGCTGTTGTAAGATCACTTCTGAGAAGTTCTACCCATTTAAGAGAAGCTTCCCTATAGGATAAACAAATAAATAGAAATATTGGTGGAGTAGGTTTTTTTTTTTCCAACGAGAACCACAGGAAAATTGGAAAACTGGTGGGAAAATTGGTTTAAGCAAGCATCTTACAACATATATCACAATAAATTCCAAATTAATCAGCAACCTAAATATAAAGTCACTCCATTTAACAATTAAAGAAAATGTGAAGTTATATCATTTACAACTACAGGAAGAGAAACAATTACTATAAAATATATAGAATCAAAATGGTCTGGCTTTTCTTTTATAATTGATTACTTCCAGCATCTGTGGCTGTCTTCAGATATTTAAAGAGTGGTCATGTGGCTAGATTTATTTTACTTGGTCCCAGAGCCCAGAACTAGGAACATTGAGTAAAAGTTACAGTGAGATAGTTTTATTTATGTCAGGAAAAACATCCTAACAATTTAGAACAAACTTCCTAATGAGGGATTGAGTTCTCCTTCATGGGCAGTCTCTACACTGGGGCTAATGGTATTTCTCAGCTACTGACAGTTTGGACTAAGATTGCTTCCAACTCTGAGATTAGTACTCTTAGTACTTACGGCTTAAGTATCTTCTCAAATCCCCCAACATAAGGAAATGTACAGTAGTGAATCAAAGCAAATAGCACATTTGATGGCATGCTACAATTGAAAGAGCATTGAATTGGGTCACAGGACCCTTACCTCCATCACCTAATACCTTTGTAATAACACAGTGGCTAATAAGTCTCTTAATGTCTCTGGGTTTCAACTGTGTTAAAAGAATTGAATGAGATGGTCTGTAAGGTACTGCCATTTCTAAATCTCTAATCATGTAACTCCATATGCTGTCTCCTAGATTTTCCACAGACATTATCAAAAGAATGCCTTTAAGGGCATTTCTTAGATTTGATTGATTACTTTTGGTTTACTCTTTAGTCTGGATACTTGTTGCTTAGACCACATGTGACTGTGTTAAGTATTTGGAAAGTGGGTTTTTTAATATGTTGTTTAAAAATGGAATAGATTAATATAGATAGGATTTCAGCCTGTCTCAAAGGTGAGCTAGCACCAGGTAGGAGGAAAGGTGGGGAGGGAGAGGTTTCTGTGAGAACATCTGAATAGACCAGAAGTTTTGAGGTCAATCTTCTTCCTGCCTTTCCTCCTCATTCCCTTCTTACAAATCTGTCTGATCCTAGATTTAGAAATAGATTTAGATTTAGAAGTAGAAAGGAGCTTAGGTCTTCAACAACAACAACAAAAACCAACCCTTTTATAAAGGAGCTTAAGTCTAGAAAGTTTAGTAACTTGCCAAAGGTAAAATCAGCCCTCAGTAGGTGTTGGATTTGAATCCAGGACCTCTGACTGCCTTCAGGCAGCTAGGTGGTGCAGTGGGTAGAGGACTGGGCCCAGAGTCAGGGAAACTTATCTTCATCTGTTTAAATCTCACCTCAGACACCAGTTGGGTGATCCTGGGCAAATCATTGACCGTGTTTGCCTCAGTTTCTCATCTATAAAATGAGCTGTAGAAGGAAGTGGAAAACCATTCCAGTATGTTTGCCAAGAAAACCCCAAATGGGGTCACAAAGAGTCAGACATGCCTGAAACAACTAGACAACAACAAAACCTCTGACTGAACATCAGGCGTTGTGTCCGCTGTACTACATTGTGGCTAAAGCCTTGCACCTCTAATTTCTTTGGCATGAGAAGCCAAAATGCCTAATATGTTCTTGGAAATAGAGCATGCTGAAATGGAAGTTTAGAAATGATGGTGGTGGTTTGGAATGAATTAAACTGATATTTGATTTCTTGTTTTTGTGCACATGTGGACACATTTAAATCTTCTGAACAATTCCTGAATGATGATACTTTTGGTCTGGATTCCAGAGCAATGATGAGATTCCCACAAAACCTCTTCATGAATGTTGTTAAGTTTTCTGGAAGTAGAGGGAGTTCAGAATAATAGGTTTTGCAAATTCCAAGGTGTGTTTTACATTCACTCTTAGATTAAAATTGTAGTTGTGGCATGGATTGTTTGAAGTATCTTGCCATCTCTGAGAAGCATTTGTGGTGTAGTGAATTTGGACTCAAGACTTAAGTTCAAAACCTAACTCTGCCACTTAGTGCCTGTAGGACCTTCAACAAGTCACATGATGTCCTAGAGCCTCAATTTTCTTCTCTGTAAATTGAGGGATTAGGATCAGGTGTCCCTTGCAGATACTTTCCTGCCCTAGAGCTTTGATCCTATGATCCATCTGAGTTCTGCTCATTGTAATCCTTTCTTCCTTTCCAACAGCTATGATTAGCTTTGTGGTTTGTCTGTCTCCAAAACCAGGCAATCAGAATGGTGAAGGGTCTGAATACTGGCATACAAGGAGCAATCAAAATAACAGAGGGTGGTTAGCTAGGACAAGAGAAGTGATTTAAAATTTGTTTTCAGCTATTTGAAGGGATGCCATGTAGAGGAGAGAGAAGACTAGTTCTGTATTTTTCTAGAGAGCATAACAAATTTACAGTTACAAAGGGGCTGATATTTCAAATAGAGAAGGAGTTTGTAATAATGGAAAGGACTGCTTCAGAAAGAAGTCAGATCCCTAGAAGTATTTAAGCAGGAGCATATGGACACATCAGGGATGTTTGGGAGGGAATTAGACTATATGACCTTCACATCTCTGATTCTGTTATGTGACTGACTCACATTGGAGAACATTTTACAGTTCACAAGGTACTTTGCTTACAACTCTGAGAGTAAGTAACAGGGAAGAATAGGAATTGGAAGAGTAAGAGGAAGAAGAGGAACAGAGAGTACAAAGGCTGCTTTCTGCATTTCGTAGAAAAGTTCAGGTGAAGTATCATTTCTAAAACTCCATAGGGAGTAGGAGGAGGAAGAAGAAGAAGAAAAAGAAGAAGAGGAGGGAAAAAGTAGGAGTAGTAATAGAAGGAAGAGGAGGATGAGGAGAAAAGTAGTAGGAGTAGTAATAGGAGGAAGAAGAGGAGGAAAGTAGTAGGAGTAGTAATAGGAATAGTAGCAGAGTCAGTAGCAGTAGCAAGAACAGTAATGGGAGGAGGAGAAATGTAGTAGGAGTAATAGGAGTAGTAAAAGTAGTAGGAGAGTAGGAATAGGAGGAGGAAGAGGAATAGTAGAAGGAGATTAATAGGAGTATTCATAAGAATAGTAGGAAAAGAGGAAGAAGAAAGTTGTAGAAGTAGGAGAGGAGGAGGAGGAGGAGAGTAGCAGGTGTAGTAATAAGAATAGTGAGAGAGTAGGAATAGGAAGAATAGGAGGAGGAGTCGGAATAGTCACATTAAGCCTCACTGAAGATGAGCTTACACCTAATACTTGTATTCCACTATAAAAAAAAAAAGAATTTATTTTATTCAAATATCTAAACTTTAGACAATAAAATAAGAGTCAAGTACTAACTAACTTGTCCTAGGACTGTTCCTATCTGATTCTGTTGAACAAGATGAAATGGAGACAAAAATGATAGTCATAGTGATTGACATTTATTTTGCTTTAAAGTTTGCAGAGCATTTGACAGATTATTTCCCTTGAGCCTCACAACGGGAGTAGGTACCAAAGCTATTTTTATCCCCATGTTATCAGAGCAAACTGTGGCTTGTCTATGGCGACATTGGTAGCGTATGTCTGGGGTGGAATTTGAACCTGGCTCTTTTCAGTCTCCGAATCTAGCACTTTACTTGCCAAATGGATGACTGGACTCAAGCCTAGGTCTTTTATTACTGCTTTGTCCCTCATTTATCTGTGAAAATGTGCAAATTTGCATATGTATGCATGTGTGTAGATATAAATGCATCATGCAAATTTTGTAATAATACTTTACATTTATCTAGTGCTTACTATATGCCTAGCATTGTTAAATGCCTTACAGTTATTAACTCATTTGATGCCTTTTTGTATCGTATTTACATATAATGCAATGTATACATAATTACATAAATACAGATGTGTGTGTGTGTATATGTAGGTACACCATTGTGCTCCATTCCCTTCTCTTGTGCCCAAAGTGCTCAAACTTTTATTTCACTGCAAGATCTTTTTTTGTCCATATGCCGTCTGAGAATGGTGCCATCTGAGCACAGCTTGCTAGTAAACCTGAATGTTTTGTGAACCCAAAAAGAAAGAGCTCCAGGCCAAATGGCCTGGTCCGTTATTTAAGTTGAAGTTCAAGGAATTTGGAGTGCATTGAGTCTCAGAGTGGTCACGTGCTTCTGGATTGTAGGAATATTGCTGGAAGCAACCCTAGAGAGCCACACACCCAACTTTCTCATTTTGCACATGAGAAAGCAAAGACCCAGAGAGATTAAATGATTTGCCCAAAGTTGCAAAACCAGGATGTGAACCTTGGTCATTTGATGTTCAATCCAGGGCCTCTTTGTGTTTTTATCACATTATGTCCTAGGGCCATGTTTTTTCCCCTGCAAACTTGGATGTACTTGAGCTGCATACTTGTTCTAGACCCTTTGCGTAGGGATGAACATATCCTCCTTTCCCATTCATGGAAAGCACCTTCTCTCCATCTCCTTCTTGTGGAATCCTCTCTTATCTGAAAGCTTAGCTAAGAGAAACCTTCCCTGAGCCCTTCCTATTAAAATTATTTAGTCCCTATTTTTGGGAGGTACTTCCTATGATCCCATCAGTCTCTACCTTAGACCTCCAGAACATAATATCCTTGAAGGCAAGGACTGATGTCATTAATTTTTTTTTTTTTTTTGTAGAATAGAGCCTCTAGGTAGGAGATGCTGTTGTTTAGTCATTTTGGTCATGTCTGGACTCTTTGTGACCCCATTTGGGATTTTCTTGGCAAAGATATTGGAGTTGTTTGCCATTTCTTTCTCTGGTTCATTTTACAGTGGGGAAACTGAGGCAAATGATTTTTTTTTTTAAGTGACTTGCCCAGGGTCACACTTCAAGTAAGTACCTGAGGTCAGATTTGAGTTTGATCTTCCTTAATGTAGGCCCTGGGCTCTATCTGATGAGCCACCTAGCTGTGTCTCGGAACTAGTTTGGAATACTGGGTATTAAAGAGCTTTTGACAGAGCTGTTTTCTGGAATCAGCAGAGAAATCCAGAGCAAATTCAATAAAATGTTATGGTAAGGCAAAGTTTTTCTACAATTATGAGGGCTCTAGAAAGAGCCAAAGTCAGCTCTATGAGAAATGGATGTGATCTCAGGGTACAAACAGATGTGGCACATCTTGGGATCGTCTTTGGTGTTCCTCTAGTGTCAATTCAGCATAAAATGGAGTAGGTTTAAGTTTCAGATTGAAAAAACATTTGAAACTCTAGCAGTGCCAATGCCTTTGGAATTTAGAGAAACTCAAAATGCTTTTTATAAACTCCTCTTTCTCTAATATGCAAGGTAAATAGGGGGGAAAATGAAACAACTGATGTGTTTCACTGATTTCCACTAAGCTTATCTTGGCATGGGTTTGTTGATTTTTTTTTTAAAGCTAAGCAGTGACAGGAGCCAATGTTTTTTATAAGCCATGAATTCTAGATCCAAAAATATGAGTTTTTGGATCTCACAGTGAATGTAACCTTTCTCCAGGAGAAGGTTCTGCCCCCTGCAGCAAATTTTAATTCATTCTTGTGTCCAGCAACAAAAAAGTACAAATAACAAAACAATGTGGCAGAATGGATAGAGAGCCAGTTTTGGAACCAGGAAGCTCTGGGTTCCAGTCTGGCCTCTACCAAATCTTCTCTGCTCTCATAAAATCTCTCATATCTGTCTCCTCTCCACTCAGCAGTCTTTGTTCAGTCCCGCATTACTTCTCATCTGAACTATTGCAATAACCTTCTGAGTTGTCTACCACCATCCAGTCACGCAGCCTAAGCTGTCTTCCACCCCGCCGTCAGTGATTTTCATATGTCGCTGTCTTTCTGTGTCTCTCTCTGTGTCTCTCTGTCTGTCTGTCTGTCTGTCTGTCTGTCTGTCTGTCTCTCTCTCTCTCTCTCTCTCTCTCTCTCTCTCTCACACACACACACACACACACACACACACACATTCATTAAACTCCAATGCTTTCCTCTGACCTTTAGCATCAACTGTAAACCCCTTTATTTGACATTTAAAGCTCTTCACAGCCTTTCCATCTTTCCCATCTTCCTACACACTATTCCTCTCCACTGACTCGGAGGTCCAGCCATCCTGCTCATATGCCATGTTCTACCTTCTGTCTCCCTCCCTCTGAACTGGTTGTTGACCATGCCTAGCATTCAGTTCCTCTTCACCTCCTTCTCTTAGAGTCTTGGCTTCCATGGAGACTCAACTTAAGCTCCTCATTCTGCAGGACACCTCTCTTAGTCCCTTCACCTCCTAGTGCCTTACTCTTTGTGGCTACCTTTCATCTACTCAGTTTATATATATGTTGTTTCCCCCGTTAGAATGTAAGCTCCTTGTGGGCAGAGACTATTCCATTTTTTGCTTTCTCCCTATTCCCCGGTGATGAGCACGGGGCGTGGCACACAGTGAGTGCTTACTAAAGGCCTGATGGATTCACACAGACTAGCCATGACCCTGGCAGCCTCTCAAAACTGTCATCTCCAGATGCACTACATCCCTGGAAGGAGTTTCCACTCCAATGAAATTACGCATCCAGCAAAACAAGACAGCAGAACTTGGCTTTTGGCAAATGCCTTAGTAAGTTCCTTTGGTCTCTTGAAAGAGAAATGAGATCAAGGATATGTCCCAAAATAGTATTTCCTGCTTTCAGAGGGAGTTTAGAAAATAATCATAATCAATAGGGGGAATTGATAATAAATAAGAAAACAATAAGAAATTGATATATTTTCCTCGCACTCCTCCTTATCTCTAAAAATCTACATACAGAGATATAAAATGCTTCCAGCCTGCTTAAAGAAAATGAAGTGGGCTATATCAGGCTTCCATTTTCATGCCCATTAGAGAGTATACAAATGTATATGACTATGAACTGAAAGACAGCCAGGCCTTATAGATAGAAAGTCAACCTCAGAATCAGGAAGACCTTGGTCCAAGTCTTTTCTCTGACACATGTTGGCTATGTGACAGACTCCAAGCAACTATATCAGATTATAAATTATAGACCAGGTGTTGATATGTATTGAGTCTCTTCACAGCAAATTCATTATGCCAATGAAATGACAGATCTAGGAGCACACTACTGAGCATGAAATATTTTTTAATGAGTCTTGACCTTGTTAAAGCCATTGGGAATTGGTATACCACTGTAATGGGATTTTGAAGACTCCATCACACTTAACTTTGCATTATAAATTGTCCAGAGCCAGATTCCAATGTACATATATGTCCTGTTTTATCAATTTCATCAGTTAAGTGCCATCTTAAAATTCAAGTTTCTCCCACTATCATATAGAACCATAAAGTCTTGGAGTTGGAGGGTAGAGCAGAAGTATTCTACTTCAGCAGTCCTCACCAAGCAGGAATCATTTCAATAACCCTGACAGATGGTCAACTAGCCTCTCTGTTAGATCAAAGCAATGGGAAATTGGACAGATGCCTGATTGCCCAGAGGCTAGCTGGCACTTTTACTAGAGTTGGGTGTGGAAACCGAAAGAGGCCACAGTTGTTATTTATCCAACCCCAACCTACCGTGTCTTGACCCATCAAAAAGAGCATCCATTCATTCAATGGATATTTTTGAATATAATTTTAGTCATGATATTTCCCCTGCCCACCCAGATTTCCATAGAGGAGTTCTGTGTTAAAGGTGATACCATTTTGAGGGTGTTGAGGTTAATGCGCAAGGTGTTTGAAAGAGAAATGATACCAAAGGCTTGGAAAAATGATTGAATCATATTATTATCAAAAATAAAGTGACCTAGAATCTCACTAGTTTCCAACCCATGGGCCTCCTTTTCCTATTTCTACCAAATTTTTATAGCAACAATCTAGGGCATCCCTGATAAGTTAGTAGAAGGGAATAAGGCAGTCTTTTGCAAATGGCGTTGAACAGCAGACCATACCTTTACAATTATGTCGACTGAAAGGTGACGGACATACACAATACCAGTGGACTTACTGTTTGTTGACTATTAAAGCATTTGATTCAGTGTACCATTCTGGATTAGAAATCTGTAGAGCTAATCAAGCAGTGCATTGATTGGGCAGAACTGTGAACAGTGAATGAACTGGGCTCAGTTTTGAAAGGGCTACTGAGGAGAGGAGTTTTAGGGAAATTGTATAGTGCTTTTAATAACCCCCCAAGCTTCTTCCTAAAACCAAGGTCCACCAATTTAAAAGCAGTATTCTTCTATTGACATCGTATGGCTCCTGGTTGTAAAATACACCATAGTCTTTGAAGAATTAAAAAATTCTTAACGTTCTAGAAAATTCTTTAAAAATTTTAAAAATAGCCAGAGAGTAATATAAAGGAATATGGTGGATATGAATTGTCTTCAAGAAATTTTTTTGCTAGATCATTTCAGTTGTGTCCGACTCTTTGTGACCCCATTTGGGGTTTTCTTGGAAAAGATACTGAAATGGTTTGCCCTTTCTCCAGCTCATTTTGTAGATGAGGAACTGAGGCAAATAGGATTAAGTGAGTTGCTGAGGGTCACCCAGTTACTAAGTGTCTGAGGCTGGATTTGAAGTCACAAAGAAGAGTCTTCCTGATTTCGGGCCCAGTGCTCTATCCATTGTGCCAGCCAGGTGTCCCCTTCAACATATTACCAAGGGATAATCGTGTAAGAAAAGCAGCATACTTAATGCCAATAGGTAAACGTGTGACCAGAAAAGACATTAGGCCAGTCATGTAGCAAGAATAACCAATGACCAGTGGACAGTCCATATGCTCCATTAGTATTCACCCAATGTCAAAAGTTCTAGAGGGAAGTCCCCAACACGGGATGTGTACCTCCCCATGTAGGATTTATGGTGCAGCACAGACAACAAGAGAACATGGACGGGATGACAAGGCATGGAAGAGGTTGGCATCCATTTCATTGAGATTATAGACCCATCAGAGCACTGCTTAGACAAAAATGGTTCTGTCTCTGTCCTCATAGATCATTTAGTCTATTAGAGAAGCTAATACAAGTACTTATGGCTATTTAATCCAACAGACACTTAATAAGTTCCAGTGATGAGCTGGTGTTTTACTGATAAGTACTAGAGCAACAAAGGTGAAATGTAATGCTGGCCATGCTATGGTAGAAGTGCTATAGCCAGCACTTACCTAGCACTTCACAAATCGGCCATCTGATCCTCACAACAACCCTGGGGGAGTGGGTGCTTTTTATTATCCCCATTTTACAGATGAGGAACTGAAGCTGACAGAAGTTAAGTGACTTGCTCAGGGTCACACAGCTGGTCTGAGACTGGATTTGAACCCAGGCCTTCCTACCTCCAAATCTAGTGCTCTATTCACTGTCCACCTTCCATAAGTCAAAAGCCTAAAAGCATGGGTTTGAACCTTGGTCTTGGCCCTTTGGAGCAGGTAACCCTGGGTTCTCTCTGAGCATCTGTGAAGGTGGAGTGATGTTAATTACCTTATGCACCTTCCCGGGTGGTTGGGAGGGAGGTGTTTTCCAGAATTGGGGTGGTACATAAATGGGAGTTGTGATCATTAATGATGGCGTCCTGAGAAAGTGTCTAAGACATATATGCAAATAACTGTAGTACAAAACGGAACAGAAGTTACCTGTAATAGATGTAGGGTTAGAGTTTTCTGAGTCCTTGGTCAGAAGTGGTGTGTGACCTTATATGGAAATTCTCCTGATCTATTTAGTGGAACTAGTCACACCCTGATTGTGTTCTGCTATTTTATTGTGGAAAGTGTACTCTCACCTAATTAAAAACAATGTTTTAAGGATTTACTCTGAAGATTAAAATGTCACCCCCCCTCCCCCATCAACAAAACTTAATCAAATATTAACTTTACTTTCATTGGGAACATGCGAGGTCCTTGGTCAGAAATCAGCTGGTCATGAAGAAAGGGGAAGCACTGTTCTATTTGCCAGCTGAAAACTTGGATATTAGGAAGGACCTGCCATATACATACATACATACATACATACATACATACATACATACATACATACATATACATATATTTAAAGCAGGCTATCTTATTCCCTATCAACTCTTCCACAAGGATTTGAAAACAGCTTTTTACAATTAAGATGCTAGCACCTGACTATGAATTGGGAAGATTTCGCTTGACCATTTTTAACCATACCTTTAAAACAGACTTCCTGATGACCTGCTTATTCTTAGATAGGGGTTGAAGAAGAGCTTTCTACAGTTTGGCTGTCAGCACCTAGAGTGTATGCCCACTGCCTGCCAGGTTTTTCCACAGCAGTGAGATATGGGAGGTCAGATGATGAGAGATCATAATGTAGTTTCCCTCTGTAACCTTGCTTAAATTCTTTCTTTTTCTTTATATCTGAGCTCTGCTTCAGTTCTTAACATGATCCAAAAGGCAAGTTATAGCATATAGTTAATATTTCCAGCTAATGTATAGATTTCTTAATCACAATAATTTATTGGTCAGATGTTAACTTAATTTTACTCCTACTCTGTGCAAAAAGAAAAATCTGTTTACTGGGTCATTTTGGCTGACATGATTTTTTGGCTTTGCTTTAAATTATTGATTACAGTTAAAGGGGAGGGACTTTGTGATGAGAATAGCACTCTCAATAATAGCCTTTCACTAAATCAATGTCTCTTATTGCTGCAGTACCCCTTTGGGGAGTTGAAGGTTAGTTAGTAGTCTCAAGAATTTTGCCTTCAAAGACTGCATCTCTGTAACAAATTTTTCAGATTTTTCCACCCCCTTGATGTTCCCACCTCAGACCCTCCATGTTTGTGCAAGCTGTTAGGAATAAAACAAATTTCTTTTCTTTATATATTTTCTTTTTCCTTTGCTTGGAGAGAGGGAGGGAAGGAGTTGGGTTGGTTAAAGACATGATTGATACCTACCAGCTTATGGCCTGAATGTACCATGTCCAGATCTTGTCTCTTGAATGGATTTGATCAAAACATGCATCAGTGTCTTGCAAAGAGGAATCGGCTCAATAGAGAATGCACACACAGCTTTAATCCTATTATCCAGGGCTTGTTTTTAGCTTCTTGGGATGGGCAGTCATTTGTATGACCAACATGTGGAGCATCAGCTATTCCGTGGTACACAAGCAGA
Source organism: Pseudochirops corinnae (assembly GCA_028646515.1). Lineage (NCBI taxonomy): Eukaryota > Metazoa > Chordata > Mammalia > Diprotodontia > Pseudocheiridae > Pseudochirops > Pseudochirops corinnae. Next base: position 111,094,562 of record CM053592.1, on the reverse strand, counting down.
TGTGTGTGTGTGTGGGAGGTTGCTACTTTCTCCCCACAAAATTCATTTCCAGTTAAGCTAATTAAGTAAATGCTTGTTTACAAATGAAGCTATTTGCCTTGCTTTGATTGGGAAACTGATTTGGAGGCACTGTAGAGAAGAGTAAGAAGCCTCCGGGAAATGTGTTTGAAAAACTCAGAGGATGCTGGGAGCAGATCAGCCGAGAGTGGAGTGTTCAGAAACAGCTCGAGGTTGTAAGTCATTCCTAATTGCATATTTTCCTTGGATTAGTGTACTCATTGTCTGCTGTGTCTTTGTGGTGTTTCAGACTTGTGAGTTGTCCTAGCCTTTGTGGTGGAATCACAAAGATAATAATAAGCAACTGGTTAAAAGTTGAGAACTTTGAAATTGGGCTTGTGAGTGATGAAATAAATTCTTGGCAGCAAAGAGGTGTCATGCTGTTAGATAGCATGGTGACTGAGGCTGAAGTTTGGAACTCGTGATCCTGAAGCTTAAAGGTTTCATAAAGAGCTAGAATTCATTAGAGGGCTCCTTGTTTTCTCCTTCACATGTCACCGATTTCTCCTCTGGAACAACTTAGTAAGCCATTCAAGCAGAAAGAAAATCTTTGCTCTAGATCATATGAACCAGCAAGTATATTCTGGCCAAATCTTGGGGTTCAAGGTAAAGTAACTTTTTAATATAATGAAATAGAAACTGGATCTGAAAAGTGAGACTTAGCATCGACAAAGCTTCTGGCCCAGAGTTTGACCCATGTTTGGAAATAGTGCTGGGCTCAACCTGCCAGAAATAATAACCCATATCCTTTTTTGTTTAGCCTTGCCTCAAATGAATCCTTTTGCCAATATTAGTTTTATCTTGATTTAGTACTTAGAAATGAAATTGGAGTGGTATGAAAAAGATTGCTTTAATTCTGGTGTATCTGAAAAGAAGTATTTTTAATAGGGACAGAATTTATCCTCTTTTTGTCTTCCCCAAATTACAGTTTGTAGATAGTCAATATGTTGTTGGTCATAAAATGCAATGTTAGTGAAGTGGATTTTGTAAGGTAATGAAATCAATATTAACCTGAAATGACCTGATTCAGATCTAGCTAACAGTATTTTTACACTGTACTGTCCTCAAAGTGCCTGACACTTGCATCTTATTCCACTTCATACATCCTCCTAAAGAGATCAGTTTCCTCTGAAAATGATTGCTTCTGCAGAAATGTGAATTGTTCCAATTGAATATTACCAATTCAATTCAATAAGCATTTTAAAAAATTATTATTTCCTTTTTATTTTAATATGACCTTGATTTCTGAATGTGTCTCTTCCACCTCTCCTTCCCAATAAACCATCACTTATAACAAAGATATTAAAAGACAGAGGAAAAAAAGATTAGCAAAACCAACCAACAAATTAGCTAAGACTGGTAGCACATGTAGTTGTTCTACACTCATAGTCTCCCACCTTTGCAAAGAGGGAGAAAGATAAATTTTCATCTTCTTTTGGACCAAACTTGGTCTTTATAATTACACAGCATTTAACTTTCTTTTCTTTCCATTTACACCTTTATAGTCATTATATAATTTTCTTATTTCTTCCGATTTCACTCTGCATTGGTTCATGCCTTTCTGTTTCTCTATTTTCTTCATATTAAGCATTTCTTTTGGCACAATAATTTCCCGTTATATTCATGGACCTCAATTTGTGAAACAATTCTCCATTTGACAGTCATTGACTTTGTTTCCAGTTCTTTGCGACCACAAGAAAGGGCTGCTAAGAATATTTTGGAGTTTATGAAACCTTTTTCTCTTTTGTCTATACTTAGCAATAGAATCTTTGGGTCAAAGAGAATGGACATTTTAGTCACTCATCACAATTTCAAATTGTTTTCCATAATCATCAGAACACTTCACACTTCTATCAACAAAATTTCATTCAGCAAGCATTTATTAAGTACTTATTATGTGTCAGACTCTGTGCTAAGTGCTGGGGATACAAAGAGAGACAGAAGAGTCTGTCCTCAAGTTACTTGTATTCTATTGGGGAAAGAGCATAAGCAAAAATTGTACATTTAAGATATATCTAGTGTACATGGAAGGTAATCTCAGAGGGGAGGTACTACTGGGGTTGGGGAGGGGCAATTTGGAAAAGTGTCCTGCAAAAAAAAAAATGGAATTGGAGATGTTTTAAAGTAATCCAGGAGGTGGAGATGAAGGAGAACTTTTCAGTTTTGGGATATAGGCAGTGGAGAAGTCCAGTCAGGAGATGTTCCTCATATGGAAGGAACAGCAAGAAGGTCATGCATGCTGTTTAATCTTATGTGGAGGAGAGTAAAGTGTTGGGAGGTGGACTGTCGTGTTGCATGAGGAACAGCAAAGAGGCCAGTGCCACTGGATCACGGTGTTTGTGGAAAGGAGTAAGGTAAAAGAAGACTGGAAAGGTAGCAAGGGGCCAGGTTGTGAAGGGCTTTGAAACAAAAAGAGAATTTTATATTTAATCCTGGAGATAATAGGAGCTAGTGGAGTTTATTGAGTAGAGAGATGACATGGCCAGACCTGTGCTTGAAGAAGATCACAACTGAGTGCAGAAAGGACCCAACTTGAAGCAGGGAGATAAACCAGATAGATGACTGTTTCAGTAATCCAGGAATAAGGGAATGAGGGCCTGCACATCAGGGTGAGTGGAGAGAAGGGGACACACTCAAGATTTATTGTGAACGTAGAAATGAAGAGACTTGGCAACAGAATAGGTATTTAGGGTGGACATGAATGGAGAGTCAAGATGGCACCAAAGTTGAAAGCCTGGATGATTGGAAGGATGGTGATGCCCACGATAGTATTAGGGAAAGTTGCCTGAGGGATGGGTGGTGGTGATGAAGATAATGAATTCTATTTTGGGTATTTTGAATTTCAGATGACTATGGGATATCCAGTTTGAGAAGTGGATGAGCTAGTAAGTATCCGAGGCTGGATTTGAACTAAAGTCTTCCTGGCTCCAGGTCCAGCACTCTATCCACTGAGCTATCATTCTGTTGGGAGAAGAAAAAAGGCAGCTCATCTAGCTGTCATTGATTTGAGGCAAACTACTAAATGGTTGTTTATAGTTTGCCATTCTTATTTTTAAAAAATATTTATTCATGTCCTTGGACCATTGCTCTTTCAGGGAATAGCTCTTGGTCTTATACATTTGTGCTAGTTTCCTATATATTTTAAACATCAGACCCTTATCAGAGATATTTGATAGAAGGATTTTCCACCCAATTGGCAGCTTCCCCCCTTCAACTCCCTTTGTTAATGCCAAAGCTCTTCATTTTTAATATGACTTTGAAGATTTCAGCCACAAAAAAATCAGATGAGATTAAGATTAGGATTTGGTAGAATTCCTTTGGCAAGATTCATAGACTCAGATTTAGAGCTGGACCAACCATCTCCTTTTACAGATGAAGAAGCCTAAAGACTTAAAGTTCAGTGATTTGCCTAAGGTCATGCAGGTAGTTAGTAGTAGGCATCAGATTCAAACCTATGTCTGAGTCCAGATCTTGTTCCTCAAAGCCCTGCTGTTTTCATAGGTATTTCTAAGTAACCTTCACTGTATCAATATCTAGATCAATTTTCCCTCTCTGGGGAAAGGGGTTATCTGGTCTGTATGTAGGACATCCTCCTTATTTTAGACATAAGAAAACTGACATCAGAGACATGAAGTGACTGCCTGCATTAAGTGACAAAGGGAGACTCTTTACACAGCATCGCACAAGCTAGAAGATTGTGTGCTCTTGGAGAGTAAGACCTGATTTTTTTGTTTGTTTTTTGGTTGTTTGTTTTTGCTACTCTTTGTATCTCTAGCACTTAGCATAGTGCCTGGCACATAACACACTCTTAATAAATGCTAATCGACTGATTGACGAAAGGCTTTCAACTTTCAGAGACCTGAAATTTCCTTCTAAGTAGGAAAAATCAACCTACTGCAGGAGGAAAATGCTGATTTGTGAAAGTTACCACACATGTGTCTCTAAATAAATACTAATTGACTGATTGACTAAAGGCTTTCAACTTTCAGAGACCTGAAATTTCCTTCTAAGTAGGAAAAATCAACCTACTGCAGGAGGAAAATGCTGATTTGTGAAAGTTACCACACGTGTCTCTAAAAACCTCATTTCTTGGATTGTGATAGATCAGAGTTTAAAATCTTATCCCATTTTAAAGCCTTTTTCACTATTAATCACATCCTTACAAACCTTATAGCATTAAATAAATGCTAGCAGATGTAAACTCTAAAGTTGCTATGTAGTTATTAGTTAACATTCCTATTGTTATTATAAAAATTAAAGCCACAAGAGCATGTACACTCTTGACTTTCAGACGGCACATCCTAAGTGTGGGGTAGAAGAAAAAACAATGGGTTGGCTTAAGGAGAGACCTTTTTTGATTCCAGGCCCTGGCACTGCATGATCCTAGAAAAGTCATGGTATCATGAATTTTGAATTGGAAAGAGACCTTAGAGGGCATCTAGTCCAGCACCCTCCTTTTAAAGGTGAGGAAACAGAGTCGCAGAGATTGTCAGGGGCTTGTTAGGTAGAAGAGTCTGGATTTGAAGTAAGATACCGTGATTCTAAATCCTTTAACTGTCTGCTGTGCTATCCTGCTTCCCTAACTCATTTAATTTCTCTTAACTTCATTTGTTTTGTCTGTAAAATGGGGAAGATGAGAAAACATCTGTTGTCTGCCCTTCAGGGTAAGAAAGAACTTTGGAAATGTTAAATCTCTAAACATACCACAAGCGTGGTTTCAATAGCAAAGCTACCCACAAAATGCCTGTTGGTCTCCCTGGACGTGACTGTCTACTTTCTACCAATTGGGAGAAGCCAAGTGTGGTTACTCATTGAAGTTGACAGAAGCTGCTCTCCTGCCCTTGCTCTTGACCAGTGGTTCTCAATCTGTGGGCCGCGACCCCTTTGGGGGTCAAACGACCCTTACACAGGGGTGACCAGGGGTCGCCTAAGACCATCGGAAAACATGTATTTCTGATGGTCTTAGGAACCGAGACACTGCTCCTCTGTCTGTCTCCAGGCAGGTCCGCCCACATGCAGATACGCCTACATACAAGTATCAAAGGGTTGCAGCATTAGGAAGGTTGAGAACCACTGCTCTAGAGGCTTAGGGAGAAGGAAGAGGCAGCTGCATTATTGATGTTCAGTATGGCAGCATTGTGGCCTGAAATGGATCTGCTCACATAGTTTTACCTGAGTATGTTTGTTTAGGATTTTCCTTGTTAAGATGCTATCATGGAGTTGCTTCCATTTCCACCAACTGTATTGATCTCCTGTGTGTCTTTAGTTTTTAGCTATTCTACTGAAACTGCTGGATATCTGATCGATCCTGAGGAAACACTAACTGGCTGTTCTGTTATTTTTGGCATGGGAAGAGGAAATTTCAAATGACTATCAGCTGCCTTGTAAATAGAGTAGCCTCTGAAAAGTAGCCAAAAGTCAGCATACCTTTGAGCGACAACCATGTGAATTGATTTGAGTCTTTACATTCCACCTCGGATATCATTTGCTTGCTTGAAGAAATGTTTTAAAAGGATGTATGACATTAATGTATCACTTAAAATTGCATTTTGGTATACAAAACCACAAATCTATTATGCTGTTACATAATTTTCAAAGCAACATTTTATGTTTCTCACTTGAAAAATCAGTTCCTATTTAATGTATCAAATTATCAAGATTAACTTCTGGTTGGCCACAAGGTCAATAGAAACTGACAATATTATGTGGAAGCTTTAAAAAACCAAAAACAACAACAAAAAACAAAAACAAAACCTACCACAACTTGAGATTGTGTTAATAGAAGAGTTTGGAGTCAAAGTGAGATCTAACTGTTGTATTATACTCTGGCTTAGAGTACACCAAGTAGGTATCCGAGGAGTATAGAAAACCCTGTCAGGAGGGTTGTGTTTGCTTCTGGGAGCCAATGGTAACTCCTCATATTTATAGATAGTGCTTTCAATTTAAGTCCAGTTTCCTCAGCCTGGTACTGAAATCTATCTTTCACATAACATTCTCCCCTTCCCCAGCTAATATAACACTAATAAAATATCTAGACTTTGTATGCCTCCTACTATGTGCTAGTCACTGTACTTAAATGCTTTACAAATGCTATCTAATTTGATCCTCACAACTCTCCTGGGAGGTAGGTGCTGTTATTACTCCCTTTTTACAGTTGAGAAAACTGAGGCAAACAGCAGTTAAGTGATTCACCCAAAGTCATACAGCTAGTAAGTATCTGAGTTGAGATTTGAACTCGGGTCTCCCTGACTCCAGACCCAGTGCTCTGTCCACTGTACCACTGTAAGCTGCCCCAGGCTTTGACAGCTATCATTGATCTACTGCCTTCACATGTTGAAAGTCCAACGATTACTTTTTCTCATTTGAGCCTTTCATAGCAATCGCAAGGTAAATAGAATAAGAATGATGGGGAAACTGAGGTTCTGTTGTTCTTGCTTTATACCTGACAACACAGTGAGTAATTTTTGGTCCTGGACTTAAACAGAGTCTCCTGACTCTGAATGCAATATTTTCTATTAGTTACATATGTTCTCTCTAAACAATCAATAAGAATTTATAAGTTGCCTACAGTGTGCCAAACAGTGCCAGGTTACAAAGGTGAAGAATGAATACTTTCATGGAACAATGGGACACACAGATATGTGTAGGTGTGTGGGTGTGGTATCTATATATGTTCTTACCATAAATATAGAGAGAATGAGTACAAAGTGAATCAATACAAAGTAGTTAAATTAAAAGATAGTCAGGGCTAGCACTAGAAGTGGTCTACCCTTAGGTAAGGCTTGATGAAAAAGAAGGTGGTATTTGAGCTTGAAGGAAGACAGGGACTCTCTGACATGGAGGTGAAGAGGCAATTCATTCCAGTATGGGGTAGAGGCTAGTCCTAGGGTAAATAGATGGACATTGGAATGTCCTGTATGAATAATAGAGAAAAGTCCAGTTTGGTTGGATCACAGAGTGGGTCAGGGGTAATAGGACAGTAATACCCATTAAGGGCAGAAAGATGGGCTATCCCAAAGTCATGGAAGGCTTTTAAAAGCCAGACAGAGGAGCTTATATTGGATCCTTGAGGTAACAGGGAGCTGGTGGAATTAATTGAATAGGGAAGTCATGTGGTCAGATTGACAATTAAGGAAAATTGCTTTGGCATCAATGTGGGGGGTGGCCTGTAGCAGTCAGAGACTTGACAAAGGGAACCAATTAGGAGACTGTTGCAGTAATCTAGGTAAGAGATGATGTTGGCCCCAGCTGTGTGAATTGAGAGCGAGGGTCAGATGTCAAAGGTGTTGTTTTTGTATCCCCAATGCTTACTTAGCCGGGTGCCTGGAACGTGGGCACTTAATGAATATTGATTGATTGATGGATTGTTATAGAATCGGTAGAAATCTACCAGCTCTCTCATTTTAATAGTACTTTTTCTAATTAATATGTAAAGATAAATTTTAACATTTATTTTAAAATTTTGACTTAAAAATTTTCTCCCTCTCCTCCACCTCTCCTTTTCTTAGGTCAGTAAGCAATTTGATATAGGCTATGTACGTATAATCATGCAAAACACATTTCCCTATTCGTTATGTTGTGAAAGAAGAAACTGACCAAAAGAAAAAAAACACACACACAAAAGGGAAAACAGTACGCTTTGATCTGCATTCAGACTCCATCAGTTTTTTCTCTGGTTGTGAATAGCATTTTTCCTCATGAGCCCTTTAAAATTCTCTTGGATCGTTATATGGCTGGAAATAGTTAAATCATTCACATTTTTGATGTTACTCTATACAATGTTCTCCTTGTTCTACTCACTGCAGTTTGCATCAGTTTATGTAAGTCCTTCTAGGTTTTTCTGAAATTTGCCTGCTTGTCATTTCTGATCAGCTCTCTCATTTTAAACGTGAAGATTTCTACCATTTCTGAAGGAGAATTAAGAGTCAAGAGTAATGCTGAGATTATGATCACGGGAGACTGGAAGGAAGGATGGTAGTGCCTTTTACAGAAATAGGGAAGCTTGGAGAAGAGGTTTTCTGGGAAAGATAACTCAGCTTTGGACATGTTGACTTTAAATTTGAAGTGTCTGCAGGACATCTAGACTAAAATGCCTAATTGTCATTTAGTGATTCAGGACAAGACAGGTGTGATGGGATTAGTGAGAGATTAGAGAGATGGAGAAGAAAAGTGTAGTCAAAGAATAGGAGATTTTTAGGACAATAGGTAGGAAAAGAGAGTAGTGTCATGAAAACCCAGAGAGGAAAGGTCTGGGAGAAGAGAGTGGTTGATAGTGTCAGTTGCAGCAGTTAGATTGAAAAGGATGAAGACTCAAGGAAAAAGGGAATAAGCATTTTTATAATGCCTACTATGTGGCATTATTATCCTCTTTGATCCTCACAATAACTCTGCAAGGTAGGTGCTGTTATCTCCGTTTTACCATTGGGGAAACTGAGGCAAACAGGCTAAGTGACTTTCTCAGGGTTACACAGCTACTAAGTTGTGAGGCAAGATTTGAACTCAAATCTTCCTGACTCCATGCCCCAGTGCTTTATAAACTGTGTCCTTTAGTGGTCTTGAGGAAAATGCCTTAGATTTGGTTATTAAGAGATCATTAGTAACTCTAGAGAGCAAGTTTTGGTTATGTGATGATTTTGGAATCTAAACTGAAAAAAAGATTGAGTTGAGAGTGAGAGAAGTGTACTGACAAAGCCCTTGCTGTGTACCAGGGACTCTACTAATTACTGGGGATAGAAATTAAATTAAATAATACAGCCCCTACCCATAAGAATCTTACATTCTAATGGTGAAGCTAGACAGGGATAGAGGGAATGATGCCATCTGTGGATCAAGGAGGTGTCCAGGGGGTGAGTCAGGTGGGGAGTAAATAAACACCGTTGGGGCCCCTCATGAAATGGCCATCTGGACCAAGTAGTGACCAATCAGGAGATCAGACTCAAGGGAGCAGGTTTCTCCAAAGGAAGGACCAGGGTGCTAAGGGGTCTGGGAGCCATGTCATGAGGTGTAGCTGAATGTGTTAGGGTTCTTTAACTTAGAGAAGACTGGTGAGACATACTTCAGATAGGATCAAGTATTGGAAGCGAGGACAAACCAAAGCATAGTTTATTTGGGGAGAGGTAAGTTGTTTTCTGGGTCAGAGGAGGAGGAGGTATGGCCAGGAAGAAAGCAGAACTTGCTCTGGGTGCATGTCATGTCTACCTCCCCCCTTCCCGTCAGGGTATGTGACCAGGAGCCCATCACTTAATTCTTCTGGGCCTCAGTTTCTTCATCTGTAAAATGGAGATTGTTTGACCTGATATAGCTATAACAAAAGGTTGTTGTGAGAACCAAATAAAGTATTTTGCAAAACTTTAAATTGGTGTATAAATGTTAAATTTAGTAAACATTTACTAGGAACCTACTGTATGCCAGCCATGGAATTACTGAGACAAAAATGAAACCATCAAAGAGCTTATATTCTGTTGTGCTAATGGAGAAGGAATTCATTTAAATGTGGAAAACACAGCAGTAGATAATTGTGATGTGACTTTTTTTTTCTGCTAAAGTAACTTTTAAATTCTGGTTTCTAGTTCTGACTTTTGTCCCCAACTAGCTTGGGAAAATCACATAGTCTCTCTTACTCTCATTTTCTTCATTTGCAGAGTAAGAGATTAGACAGATGATCTCTATGACCCCTTGTAGTTCTAAAATTTTGTTCTTTTGTCAAGTCTTGGTCATAGATGGATGAAGTAACAGAAGAGAGAAGGAGCTGGAATAATCTTCAAGAGAGAATATGAGAATTGGAAATAGTGAATTTAACTCTTGTCTTCTGACCTTTTTTGACACCTCCCTTCTCAATTAACTGTTGTACATTTCATATCTTGTGCCAGTGAAGAACAATGAGGTTGCAGATCAATAACACATTTTTTTGGATTAATAACCATTTCAGTATTCAAACTGATGCTCAAGGAATGAATTATATAGAAGAGAGAGAGAGATTTGGATTATTCTTCTCTGTTATAGGTTCTTGGGTCTTGTTGAAATTATAGCAGAGGAATCAGAGAATTGGATGTGACTTTAGAAATCATATTTATTCCTTCTGTTTTTACATTATCTACATTTTCCAACTTAACCTTCCCTTCCCATCATCCCTTAAAGTAAAGAATAAAAAACATAAACAACAACAAAACAGTTCAGCAAAACTAACCCGCACAAGGATCAAGTCCAACATTATAGGAAGTCTTCCATGCCCATCGTGGTCCCTCACCTCTTCTTTCCTTGTTTCTTTTAATTTTTCATATGCATTGTTTCTTATAGAACAGTAATTTATTTTACAGTTCAGTAATCCATGTGCCACAATTGTTAGCTTTTTCCCAGTGGTGGGCATCTATTTTGTTTCCAGGTTTTTGTTGCTGTTAAAATTAATGCTATCAACATTTTGGCGCATTTGAGACCTTTTGCTTTCTTTATCAGTAACCTCCTTGGAGTATGTGCCTAGAAGCAGAATTTCTGGGCAAAAGATAATAAATGCTCTAGTCACTTTCTTAGAAGCAGAATTTCTGGGCAAAAGATAATAAATGTTCTAGTCACTTTCTTAGATATAATTGATTTTTAAATTTAAATGCAGGATTTCGTATTCATCCTTGTTGCAGTTTATCTTATTCACTTTCGACATGTTATTCGAGCCTCTTAAGCTAATTTTGCCTGATTCTATCATCCAGTTTATTAGTTATTCCTTTTCCATGTTTCTGTTATTTGCTGATGTAGCAGGCATTGTTTTCTTTAAGTTTTAATTATAGTCATTTATAAAAAGGTTGATCTGGACAGGCGCAAGGTGCCATCTGTGACAGAGCATTAGAGGGATCCTTTCAGATTCCCTGAATGATTGTTGTTTAGCTACCAATCTATCTGTGGCTATGGGCATGCCTAGTTTTCTCCATCACATCTCAGGAAAGACTGTTTTCCCACTGGAAAATTGTGCATTCTGTTACAATTGTATCCTTTTCTCAAGTCACAAGAGTCTCTGGTTCTGGAAATAAAGAAGTGTAGAATTTTTGCTAAAGTAAAAATGCATGCCACCTAGTGGATAGATCAGAAGAGAATCAACTGACTAGAGGAGTTATTAACCCATATGAAACAAAAGCATTGATTTTTTTTTTTTAAGCTTAGGTATTATAGCAAGTTAGCCACTTCACAGAAAATTTAAATAATGATATGGTGACCTAACTCTATAATTCTTAAATTCTTTCCCACTAATAATATTTTTTCAAGATATTCTAGAATTGTTTTTTGAAAAAAATTATTTACCTTTATTTTTCCTGCATTTTAGAAGAGGAAAAATAATACTTATTTTATATAACATCAAAATAACCTTAAATTATTCAACTTTAAATAATCATTTTGCAAAATTCAGTATTGCTGATGTCCTTCCTTCTTTCCTTCCTTCCTTCTTCCTTCCTTTTTCCTTCCTTCCTTCCTTCCTTCCTTCCTTCCTTCCTTCCTTCCTTCCTTCTTCCCTACTTCCTTTCCTCCCTTCCTTTCTTCCTCCTACTGTGTTCAGAGGGAAATGAAAGGCAGGACCATCCTCACAAAGGCCATACTTTTTTTTTTTATAAGCACCAGTTCTTAAAGAAAGACATTTAGAGGACACTTGGGACTCCAGCCCATTGCTGTTAGTTGCCTATGGAAAATTGCTGTCTGACCTTAAAGCATATTTCTTCTTTCACTCTTCCTCTTCCAACCCCCTCTTTAAAAAAATCTCAGTATTGTGTTTTTTCTGATCCAGACACTGTTTAGTGACTCTGGCTTATCATATGTTTCTGGCAGATGTTCCTTGCCCCCAGCCAGTAATATTTCAGCTTGTACCATTGAGAACTCTCAGGCTAAATAGCAGTTTGCCTGAAAAAAAAGATGGGTGTATTAATGATTTGGATATTCTATGTATGATAGCAAAAAAAAAAAAAAAAAGCTAATACTATCCTTGGTTGTATTAAGGAAATCAAAGTACTAATCCTTGACTTCTTATCCTACAGACAGGGAGGTCTGTGTCATGGACCCTTTTGCAGTCAGGTAAAATTTGTTGACCTCAGAAAAATGTTTTTAAATGCTTAAAATAAAATCCAAAAGATTATAAGAGAAGCCAATTAAATGAAAATATTGTTATCAAAGTATTTCAAGTGGGGGAAAATGTTTGCTGGGCCCAGATTAAGAACTTCTCTCCTAGAATATGATCAGGTTTGAGCCCTCTAATTTTTCTAATAGGAGTTAAGAGTTCCTGCCCTGGAGTCCACATTAGCAAGGCACAGTAACCCAGAGGGAGAAGGGCAGATAGACTATTATGGCTGAGATGATGGGCAGTACCTGGTATCCTGCCTCTCACCTTGGCCATTGTACACAATTACTCATATTTGTCACTGAAGAATGACAGACACCAATAGAAGAAATCCTGTCCCTTTTTGCTTGTGTTCTCTGGCCGAAGGCAGCCTCAACACGACTGAGAAGCAGCTATTAGAGATATTGGCTGGAGTGGTTTGACTGTTGACAGCAGAAACCCAGCTGCCCTCCCTTCATCACTGTGCCGTCATGTACTTTGTAGAATATGTGTATTCTGAAAAATGTGTATGCATAAATATATGTGAATGTATGCATATTCATATATACAATGGTATAAATCTATTAGAAAAGTTTATTATTTTTAAAGAAACCTTGTGATGAAAATTGTAGAATGAAAACTGGTCTTTCCCTTTTACAACTCTGAATTTTCTCTCTGTGTGTGTGTGTGTGTGTGTGTGTGTGTGTGTGTGTGTGTGTGTGCGTGTGTGTGTGTTTTAATGGAACACACCTATATCCAATTTTTAGAGAATGAAACAGGATCTTGGTGAGAAGTTTTTTCCTCCTTTACTTTTGATCACTGTTCTATGACTAAATAACCAAAAAGAAAATGTACTAAAGTTCAAACACATATGGAATAAAAAAATGAAAGGGTTTATAATGTATCGTGTAGTGTTTCTGGGTTGACGTCTTTGGTTTGAATCTAGACTAATTCATTAGGAATTTTTTAAAAAAGCAATTGTGTAATAGGGTCTATCTTTATCTGTGATTGAAATATTCCATAATTTGAAATTTATGATGTTAAGTTCTCCATATCCATAAAGTACCATTTGCTCAGCAAAATGAATGTTGTTTTAATGACTTTCTACGGAGAGTGGTTGTGAATATACATCAAAAAACCCATGCATGATTCCAGTCAGCTTCAGCTACAATTTTCGATAGGGTAGATAGGAAAGGTTTTGTTTTTTTAAACTCCTCCAAGAAGCTTGCTCAAGTTTGGGGCTAAGATGTATTTCCTGACCTGTGGACATTTGTGCCACAGTGATTTTTTTTAACCCCTTAATATGAGGATTGTAGTATGTGGAGAATGATTGTTTGTACCCTTGTCAGAAGGACCAAATGCTTTCTTAGCTTAAGAGAAAGGAAAATAAATTACTGATAAGATGATCTCAGCAATGACAAATCTAGGTAGGAGGGAGTTGGAGAATAACTGGTTCTTTTCTGAATATAGGCATAGATTTTTAGGTGACAGTTTCCTCTCTTACCTTTCATTTGATTCCAATGCTTCCTGTGGTGAAGAGAATTAAGTGTTAATAGCTCCCACTGTCGCACTCTGATCAAGCTCATTTCTCCTTGAAACCCATGCCGCATGAGGTGACTCCATCCATGACCTTGATTGAGGAGATTTTACTATGTATGCTAATTGAAGTGTTGGCTTCCTTACATTAGCTTCTTTCTAAGCAAGTCTGTAAATTTGTCATCCTATTTAGCTGAGCATCTAAATGTAATGGGGTCTGGTAGTAGTTTGGAATTTTGTAGAGTAGGCAAAGCAACACATGGGCTAATAAGGTAGACAAAGGAGAAATGTATAGTTATAAAATAAATATATGTAGCAAGCAGTGATGAAGACTGAGTTGGCATGCTAGAAAATGTATGGAGTAAATCAAGAGGAATTTTATAAATAGGTGTTGACCTTGCCTTGTCAGGAAGAAATATATTGCCATGTATTGGGCATAAAAAAGGCTACCTGATGGATGTGAAATGGTATAGGCAGAGTGGGTCAGTGAGATGTGGGATTTAGGATATAAAGAGGGACCATAATTTAGTTAATCTGATTGCTTCCAATTCCAACCACACCCTGATTATGTTATATTGAGGGGGTTGCGCAGAGAGATCGTTTGAGAGGATATTAATCATAGTATAAAAGAAATTTAAAAATGTTTATGAACATTTGCACAAATTCTCATCTTCTGTAAGATTTTTGGTTCTTGTTAGTAGCATCTTTAAAAGAATTTACAAATACAGCTGAAAAGGACCAAAATTTATGTGACTTTATTTTTGAAAATTAATGTTAAATTTTTTTTAAAAGATTAGCATCTAGACAGAGAATAGAATGCCAGATTCAGAGTTAGGATGGTCTGGGTCCAAATCCCACTGAAGACATCCCAGTTTTGGCATACTTAGAGATAGCATTATCAGGAGTTCCTGGAGAGATGAAATTATATATCTGTGTCATATTGATGTTGAAAATAAATTCCTGCATCAACAAAAATAATTCAGAGAAACAATGTTTCTAATGAACTCCTTACCTTTCTGTGCTGACACTTAGATTTCAAGTATATGTGATACTAATGATCGCTTAAAAATGCTTATTGTCACCTTTGTATATGTGTCCATTTGGGTGAGTTCTCCATCACTGGAAATCTTTGAGCAAAGGCTGTGTGAAACTTGGATGTGTTGTAGTGAGCCTCTTTCCCAGACGTGGGTTGTACAAAATGCCCTCAACTTGAAATTTTGGTGATTCTATCATTGATAGATGCGAAGCTAAGCTTTGTGGGATTTCCATTTGTTTGTGATAAAGGGTGGTGATGGTGTTTGCTATTTTTCATTGGCCTGGACCTTCTTTCTTCAGGGGATTTTGAAAAGATTACTATGGTGACCTTGATTTAAACATATTTCCCTTAACATTTCAAACTTGGATAATGTGTTCTGCATCCTGATTGAGTCTCCTTTTCTCTTCCTTTAAACATGCATGTGATTTTTTTTTCTCACAGAGATATTGTGAAGAAGATCATCAGGTTGTCATGACAACAGTTGCATACTGTGAGGAAAAACTCTTTAAAATGACCGGCTTCTGGCCTCTTATCATTGATATGTAATGATACTGAAATTAAACAAGGCTACCTAATTTGCAAATGTTATCTTGAGTCTGTCTTTTAAGAACTGTCATTTCTGAGTTACCAACCATGCCTTTTGAAATTGTACAAATTCACAAGATTGCATACTGCTCAGAACTATGCTACTAGGTGATTGTAAATTGACAGAGAGGAGGGTAAACAAGAGTGCAAATTGATATCAACTCTTCATCTTGGCATGTATGTGTATAAATTCTCCATATAACTAAGATCACTATGAAGAAGGGTTTGGTTTACAGTTTCTAGGACTGGGGACATTCAACAGAGAAATATTCAGGTTAAAGAAGAAATAATTCATGGGATGGCTAGGTGGTGTGGGCGGCTAGGTGGTACAATGAACAGAGCACCAACCCTGGAGTCAGGAGGGCCCGAGTTCAAATGCAGCCTCAGACACTTAACACAGACTAGCCGTGTGACCTTGGGCAAGTCACTTAACCCCAACTGCCCTGCCTTCACCCCCCTAAAAAAAGCCAAAAAAAAAAAAAAAGAAGAAATAATTCATGTTGATGTAGGTAGATTCTGTCTAGTGGGGTTTGGGCAGGGGGGGTGGGGTGCTTTCTTCTAAAATGTCTGACTGAGTGAAATAAGGATCACTGCTCTATAAGGATAAATCCTCATTTGTAAAAATCCCTGTGATTCAGAGATATTTATTCATCCTGTCCCCACCAAGAAAAAAAAAAATGCCTCCTAGAAGAGTAAATAACCTTTTCTAGTAAGTCCTTTATTAAACTTTGAGTAGAAATAACTAGATCGGAGTTTTGTATAGAGACATGTTAGAGATAATGAGTTTTGAGCTTTTTCTATTGGCAAATTCCTAATCAACAACTTGTAGAGGGATAGTAGAGGGAATATATGTGTCACTTTTTGTGTGTTTCCTGCTTAATAATTCCCTGTTGAGAAATTGGATTATCAGTTCTCTCTCTTTAGGTTAGGGCTGCCCTTCCTGGTCAAAAGGTAAGAAGTCTCTAGTATTTTTTGACAAGGGTCACGATGAATATTTCTGCCCAAATGTTTCATACCTGATTCAATTACCTAAGTTTCTTTTATTATTACTGTCATTGTTGTAAAATTGACAAATGTCAACAAACTTGAATCATTTCTTTTAAAAAGAATGGAAAAAGAGGATTGTACACAAAATCATCTCCTAATTCATTTTGTTTTGTGACTGGCTAACTGGAGTGCTCTCATGTCTTATAATGGCCAAGAGAAGAGAAGCCTAGGGGGCTAGGGGAATGTGATGACTGTCTTCAAGTCTTTGGAGGCTTGTCATGTGGAGAAGGTATTAGAAAGTATTAGATCTGTTCCATTGGCCTCAGAGGGCGGAACCTGTAGTAATGGTGAAGATCGTGCAGAAGGCCAAAATGATCTTAAGGTCAGCAAAATCTACCGTGTTCCAAAGTGAAATCAGCTGCCTCACAAAATGAATCCCCCTTCCTTGGAGATCTCCAAACAGAGGCTGAATGAAAGGCTACTTGTCAGCCATGTCCCATTAGAGATTCTTTTTGCATAAGGATCTGGATAGAATCCACCAAGTGACTTAGTGGATAGAGAGAGCATTAGGCCTGGAGTTTATGAGATTTGAATTGGAGACACATACTAGCTGTGTGATTCTGGATAAATCATATAACCTCTGTCCACCTGAGTTTCAGTCTCTACAAAATGAGGATATTAATAGCACCCGCTTTCTAGGACTGTTGTCGAAACCCAGTGAGATAATATTTGCAAGGTACTTATTATTCACACAGTACTTGGCACATAGTAGGCATCTGAAATACTTTTTTCTCCTCCTCCTTCAAGTTCATTTCAACTCTCAGATTTTGTAATTTTATAACATCATGTTTAGTGTTTTAAAGGACATCATGTTTTAATCTCAGCAGCAGTACAAATTTGAGTGGAACATTTTCCTTCACTATGTTTCAAAAAGAACTGAACATTAAAGGCTAAAGAGTTATGACACACAGTGGACTATCAGTTTATCACCCCTGCCCTCATAGGCTAGGACTGTCATTTCTAACAGTGGAACCATTACAACAAATTTTCTCAAAAAAAAAAAATCAAACAAGTAACAAATTGGAAGTTGCAATTGGAGTTTCAAATGGGCTTATTGATTATATTGATTGATACTAAAGTGGACTAAGGTAAGAACAGGTATCACAGTGTTCAAGAATTATGTGATCCAGCCTTGGTTTAGGGCATTCTGGAGTGTTTCCAATTATTTTAAAGGATTTTGGGAAACTTCTCAAAATGTAATTTGTTTTGGTTTTAAAACAAAAACATCCACCAGTCAGCAACTTTACGAAGTTGTCTGGATATGAAGGTGTTCTGAAATTGGAATGGCAGAAATAGGGTGTTAACAGCTCAAAAAGAAATAAAATCTCACTGGTTTTAGAATTCCAATGTTTGCTTCCAAACTACTTTGTAATTTTACTTTATTTTTATATTTTTCAGTTATGTAAGTTTGATTTCCAAGGTTCTAAGGAAAACTTAACTTAAGGGTCACCATTCATTGTCCATGGGAAGGCTGTTGTTACAGACCCTAAACATTCCCTCCCTTTCCCCCCAACCCTTATGTGAATCTCGTAGCATTTAAGGGTGTTATCTTTTTGAGTTATTGCTATAATTTGTGATTTTATGATTAAGAAATAAATGTAGATTAAGAATACTACATATCATATTTTTATTTCCTATCACCAGTTCTAATTATGAAGAATAAAACTTTTGATATACATAATTGTGCTTATCACCCTACTTTTC
This sequence comes from Pseudochirops corinnae, assembly GCA_028646515.1. Lineage (NCBI taxonomy): Eukaryota > Metazoa > Chordata > Mammalia > Diprotodontia > Pseudocheiridae > Pseudochirops > Pseudochirops corinnae. The sequence goes on along the minus strand of CM053592.1, from coordinate 111,076,527 downwards.
ATTTCTTAGAGGAACATTCTCTTTTAGTCTACTCAGAGGTTCCCAAAGTGAACAGTACTATCTTCTGGGGGGCACTGTAATAGCCTGAGTGGGCAGTAGTAGCCTTGGGTGCAATTGGGGGGCAATGAATAAAAATAAGGGGGCAGCGGAAGCATAAGGAAAGAAGAGAATTTTGAAAACCATTCGTACATGTTTCATCTGTTGTATAACAGAATTAAAGTCATAGTAACTACTTTATTTAAAAAAAAAACTACACACACACACACACAAAATGCAAGTCTGCCAATAACAAGTGAGTGTTGGCAGGCAAGTGTGTCGTGAATTGTCTGGAAGTCCAGCATACAGGAATATGTGCACATAGTGACTCATTTACAATACAATACTATACATTCACATGATGCAGTATTGTGTCATCAAAATTTCAACATGGGAGAAAAACCACAAATTTACAATAAATTAGTAAAGTTAAGATGTGTCATTTTAAAACTATTTAATATATTTTTTTGAAATGAAACAATTTTAAAAAATGTTAAAGGGTAAAGAAAGTAGATTTCCAGGGGGGATTCTGAGTAATTTTTTTTAAAGGAGGCCAAATAAGTTTGGGAACCTCTGGTCTACATAGACACTTTAAAGTACTAATTTCCAATGTACTCTTGTCTTCTTTAATCAGTTAGTTGCTTCTAGTGTGAGCATTTGAAGACTCTCAGTGGTTGAATGATCAAAGCATACTATCTGTGTGACCCTAGGTAAGTCTCTTAACCCTGTTTGCCTCAGTTTCCTTCTGTAAAATGACCTAGAGAAAGAAATGGCGAACTATTTCAGTATTTTTGCCAAGAAAATTTCAAATGGGGGTCACAAAGAGCCAGACACAACTGAAACGACTAAATAACAACATAAATTGCAGAGCAGTCCCTGGTAAGGGATCTTTCCACAAGGGGAATTTCCTAGGCTAATGATGTCACAGGTGACCTCTTCTCCTTTGCCCCTCCAAAAAAGCTGTAAATATGAAAACCATGTATCCCGAAGTTTTCAGGGCAGTCTTGATCTTATTTTTTTAATGTGCTTTTTATTGAGGCTTTGGAAAAATAATTTTCTTTCTTAGACCATATTCTCCAATTGTGATTTGGAAAAATATGTCAGTTACCCCTATGGAGAATTCAAAATCAATGTGCTATTTTAATGTCACTACCCGTCTTGGCCAATCTGTTGTTTTTTTCTTTGCATACATCCTTGGAGAGGATTGTGTTGAATGAACATCACAACACATCTGTGATCCAGTGAGATGAAAAAGTTTGCTTCCACAGAGAAGGGCACACAAACAATTCTTGATATCATTGGCCTCTTAGTCTTGGGCCAGATTCTTCCCTTGGATGTACCCCCAGTTCCCACTGCCATTCCGTTGCATTTCATCTCTATCAAGGAAGACTTTGATGTGGCATCTTATTTAATTTTCTTCCAAAGAATTTCCCCGGCACTTATGGGGTCTAAGGGTCATTTGCTTGGCTTTAGCGGAATCATTTCAAATGGCTTTTCAAATGATTTTTCTTTTGTTTAAAGAAATAATAAGGGCATTGTGGAGGGATATATTAATATGCCAAAATTAAAGCCTACTCTACTTCCCCCCCTCAAAAAAAAAGAACCATGTAAGTTCTTGTTTTCAAATGGAAAAAAAAATTAATGGAAAATAACTACCAACAAATGTATGAAGAATGAGTTGGCTCAGCACATAGCAAAAATACACCTTGGGAGTGAAAAACCTAGATTTGGGGGCACTAAAAGACATTTCTAAAGTATGATAAACCTATAATTCTTCTCAGACTCTGCATCTGAGGCTTTAAGAGCATTTTTCTCTAAGACAATAATTTTAGCAAATCAGCGTGGCATCTGAAACTGTCATGTAATCGATAAACTAGTGACTTAACAAACCCAGAACTTCATCAGATTTACTTGTGCCTTTTTTTCCTTCATAATTTGAGTGATGAGGTGCTTTGGCAATCGCAAAGAAGCATAACATGGAAATCTGTCATCAGAGAGCTTACAGTCCAATACAGATAAAACCCACCATTCAACAGGTGACCATCCAGTACTTTTACTTGGCATTCCAAATCCTCTGTGTCACCGAACTTTCTCAGCCTTATTTCTTATTATTCTTTTCCATATACTGGACCCTCCAGACAACCTGAACCACATATTTTGTTTCATATCCAGCTTCCATCTTTTTGATCACACTTGTGCCTGGAATGTCTTCCTTCCTTCATCATCACCATCATTCCTCTCTTCTTTAAAGTTCCACTCAAATATGGCCTCTTCCACTTATCTATAAGGGATAGTGCAGTGTAGCAAATATGGTACTGGACTTGGTGTCAGGGGGACCCAGGTTCAGATCCTGCTTCAGATATAGCTCTGACATTCTCTCTAGGTAGCTCTTTCCTCATCTGTTTTATAAGGAGGATGAACTGAGTTATCTCTAAGGTCCCTTCTAGCTTTGAATCTATGAACTAGTATTCCTCCTCTGCTTGTTTGTTTAAAATAGCCTTGTTCTTCTGACTTCATATAGCATTTGAGCTTTTTTCTTTTAATTT
>CM053592.1:111022791-111073445 GCA_028646515.1 Pseudochirops corinnae | reverse complement strand
AAGGGAGGGGAGAAAATCTGAAACTCAAGTGATTGTGGAACTGAATCTTGTAAATTAAAAGTAAATGAGTAAATTAAAAAAAAAAAAACAGAAAAAAAAAAGACTCTAAAATGAGATGGATTGTTTAAAATCCCCAATTCCACAGCATTCTCCATACCTAGAACACACTTTCCTCCTCACCTCTGCTCCTGAAGAATCACTTACTCTCTTCGAGATTCATCTTAAAATACCATATTGCACATAAAGTCCATTCTGATCCTCTTCACCCTCACCCCCAGCTCCTAGAGCCCTCATTCCCTAAAGTACCTCATCTTCATTTTGTATTTGTTTGGGGTGTACTTCTGTTTGGACATGCTACCCTTTACAAAAGAATGTAAACTTCTTGAGCGCAAAGGCTGTTCAATTTTTGCTTCATATCTTCAGCACTCAGCATAGCATGCCTGGCACATAGTAAGCACCCAATAAATTCTTGATGATTAGAAGGAAAAAACCCAAAGGTGTGAAATTGCCTGACAATTTTTAAAATGAAAATATTGTCACAATTATGGATGATACATGAACACAGACCCAGGACACAACAGAAGACCTAGGGAAAGGACTCCAGCATGCTAGATGGGTTCTCTTTGGAGGATGTGTAGAAAAATGTACACAACAAGAGAAGGTATGAATGAATTGGGATCTACACTGATGGAGGGAACAGCTAGGTACAAATCTGAGCAAAAAAAAAAGGGGTTCAACTTTGTGACTCTGACCTAACTTAGTTCCTCGACCCTCATTCAGAGCTTATATGTTAGTTTTATAAATAGGCATGCAGTCTTAAGAAAGAGAAGGGAATTCAGAAGTAACTTATTGTGCCTCTTACCAGAATGAGAATCTACCCTGCCCAACACAAGAGAAGAGATTATCCAGGACCTTTGATGAGGAATCAGTCACTTACCAAGCATTACTAAGTGCCAAGCACAAAGAAATGCCCAGTCCCTGTGATCAAGAAGCTTCTATTATGTTGTGGGAGTCAACATGTAAATAACTACATACATATAAGACATAAGGACAGCTGATAAAACATGATTTCAGAGAGGATGGTGCTATCAGCCAGAGGGGAGGAGGGCTTGGAAAAGTCTCTTACATAGGGTAGACTTCGAAGAAAGCCAGAAAAACTAAAATGGAGGTGAAGAAGGATATCCCAGGCATGGGGAACAAGCAGAGCAAAGGTATGGAGAGAGGAGATGGAAAATTGTGGGTGAGACTGGGGAAGGTGGATCACAGAATGTGTGGAGGGACATAAAGTGTGAGAAGCCTGAAAGGCTGGGAGGGAACAGGCTATAGAAGAATGCCAGAATCTTTACATTTGATTAAGGAGGTAATTAGGAGCCACAAGAGTTAAAAGGAGAATGATTGGGCTGACTTTTGCTTAAGTAAAATCACTTTGGTGCCTGAATGGAGGATGTACCAAGCAAAGTGCTAGGCACATAGGAGGCACTTAATAAATGCTTGCTGATTGAGTGAGATTGGAGGGGGAAGACAATTCAGGCAGGGAAACCAATCAGTAAACTACTGAAATAGTCCACCAAAGGGGAAGTGAGGGCCTGAAGTAGAGCAATGCCTGTGTGAGTGGAGGGAAAGGGACCCCACTACCTTATATGGCAGCCCATTCCACTTTAACAAAACTCTAGCTGTTAGGAAGTTTTCCCTTCCATCAAGCCTAAATCTATCTCTCTACAACTTCTACCCATTCCTCCTATGGAATCATAGAGAATAAGCTCAAACCAGATAGGACAGACAAACCAATCCCCAATTCCTTCAGCTGGTCCTCATATGAGATGATTGTAAGGCACATCACCACCCTAGCTGCCCTCACCTAGACACTTTCTACATATCAAGCTCCTTCCTAAAATGCAATATCCCGAACTCAGCATAGCATTCCATGTGTGGTCTGAACGGGGTGGTGTACACTGGCACTTTCAGCTCCCTTAGTCCTGGATACTGTGCAATCTAAGATCATGTTAGCTATTTTTGGTTGCTGTGTCATACTACTGAATCATATGGTGCTTGCATGTTCATTAAATCTCCAGCTCTTTTAAAGATGAATTGCCATCTGGCCATACTATGCCCATCTTGTGCTTGCAATTTTGATTTTTTTATTTTGAAACCAAATGTAAGACTTTATACTTAGCCTTATTAAATTTCATCTTATTACCTCTGTCAAACTGTTTTTGAACCTGACTTAGCCATAACATGTGTCAGCCATCCTTTCTAAGTTTGTATCCTCTGCAAATCTGGTAAGTATGTCATCAATGCCTTTTTTTCCATGTTACTGTCGAAAAGGTTAAATGACCTGGAACCAAGCAGATACCTGGGGCACTCCACTAGAGACAGATTTCCAAGATCACATCCACAATTACTCTTTCATGATTATTATTCAACCAATTACAAATCCACTCAACTGTACTGGTATTGAGACCACATCTTTCAATCTTTTGTTTTTCCCCACAAAAATTGAGCATAAGAGTCTTTGTCACATATCTTGCTAAAATCTCAGTAAATTTGATCTGCCACAATCTCCTTGAACAACCAATCTAGTCACTCTGTCAAAAAAGGAAGTGAAGTTAGTCTAGCATTATCTGCTTTTAACAAAGCAATGCTGGTTCTTCGTGGTCAAGAAGTTCAATAACTGTTCTCCTATTGTAAACACATTTGAAAACAGAAATTGCAGTGGAGCCTTTAGGTAATGCAGAAATCCCTCCCCTTTTTCTAAAAGGATCAGAAGGTTTTCTAAAAACTCTTTGCCCTTTCTGCCATTCCTGAAGTACACTTTTAGTTCTCCGATAAAAGATTTCTGACAGTGATTTAGCAATTGTGTCCTCTTTCAAATTTCTGGAAAATAATTCTTCTATTTTCCTGGGTTCTCATCTCCCTCTTCATCTAGTATTTCCACTTCCTATTAACAATTTCCTTTTATTCTGACCTTTCTAATCCAAAGACAACTCTTCTTGGCAGAGAATACTGGGGGGAAAAGAAAGAGTTGAACAGTTTTGCCTTATCTCAGTCATTTATGATCACTGGTCCAACAACCAACTCTGAGTAGCTGTCTCATCACTCCTTTAATCTTATTGATTTCACCAAGGTAGACAGCTACAACAACAACAACAACAATAACACTTTTTTGGTCCATAGCATTCTTCCTGACCATTGGCTCATTTTTAAGCTTGAGCACATAGCAAAATTCTAAAGAGGGCCATGTCACATTTTTGTATTGATCCTCAAATTATTTGCCTTGCCTTTCCTATTTTGCATATGGTCTTTAAAAAAATTAAATTGGCTGATAATTAGCACTGGCTTGTGTTCAGTATCCTCGATACTCTGGGCAAAGGGACATTAGTAATCTGGCAACATAATAAACTATTACTTATTTCATCTTCCTTTTAGCTTCCAGTCACTTATAATGTAGTGAACTTGGGTCCCTGGTTGTACCAGTGGAGTCCTTAGACTCGGCTGTAAAAGTAGTGTTGTGATCGTATGCATATAATATTACAAGATTTCTGAAGTCAGGTTTAGCTCTAAACCCAATAAGTAAAAAGAGAAAAATGTGTGTGGAATAAGGACAAAAGAAGATTGAAACCATATATATCATAGGCATACTTTTGAATAAAAAAAAAAATCATACTGAATATCACTAAATTAGCCAAGGTCATCTAATACCATGGGTACCTATAATATTTTCCAGCCAATTTGTCACATGAAGACTTTACTGGTATATTAAAATATGCAACCAAGCTAACCAATAGTATGGATCTGTCTTTTACATACCAAATCGCTCTCAATTTCCCTTTGTTACTCTCCCTCACTTTTCACTGGAACTGAAAAACATATCCCATTAGTAGACCTACATCTTAACTTTTCCACTGGCACTGTGAGCTTGCAACAAGCATTTGGATTAATAGAATTAATGGCTGAACTGTGTTTTGCAGAGCCGCACCTATCTGTAAGTCTTAACATTTTCTTTGTTTTTGCTAAGCAATTTGACTTTCCCTTAAAAAAAAAATGTTAGGAGCCTTATTATTGTATGAAGTCTTGGGAATGATGACTTTGGAACTAGCTCTCACAGTTTTAAGGAAGTAAAGTGAATTGAAGTTTTTCCTCTTAGGAAGGAGAGGTAAAATGTGTCTGGTTTCCTGAAGTTACTCAGAAAAGCAAATGCCAAGTGGTCACACCCTCTCCATTTGAAAAATAGTCTAAAATCACGATATAGTTTTAAATAGTAGAAAATTCTCAAAGCATTTTCAAAGTAGCAAAACAAAAAAAAACAAAGACCAACAACTCTAGAAAGAAAGGTATTCTGTCAAATGCCTAAACAAACTGTGGTACATGCATGTCATGCAATATATTATCATGTAATATTAACTATGCTTTAAGAAAGGATGTCAGGGGGGCACTTCTCCGGCCCTGGAGTCAGGAGGACCTGAGTTCAAATTCGGCCTCAGACACTTACTAGCTCTGTGACCCTAGACAAGTCACTAACTCCTATTTACCTCCAAAAAGACAATTTTTTTTTTAAAGAAAGGATGAATATGATGAATACAAAGAAACACAGGAAGATAATAATTTGATCCGAAGCAAAGTCTCAGAATCAGGAACACCACATATACAATGACTACAACACTGTAAATTGAAAGGACAACTGTTAACTAATTGAAGCTGAATGCTGGGATTATTCTGACCAAACTTGGCCCTAAAGAAATGAGAATGTAAAATATTTCATCAGAAAAACAACTGACCCGGAAAAGAGATCAAGAAAAAATGAGAACGTTAACATTCCTTCCCTTTTTCTGTGGTAGGGGATTATGGGTATGGAATACTACATACTACGTCAGACTTGGTTAATCTGTCCGCTAGCTTTCCTGGACCATTTTTTCTTCCACTTTTTATTCTTTGTTATAAGAGATGGCTCTTTGGGAAGGGAAGAAGGGAAGAGACATATGCTAATACTGATACTGATGAAAATTAAAAAGAAAAAAAAGACAATGATCATAGCAATAACTTTGGTCACAGACCAAAGGCTAGATGGGAGTAAAATAAAAGGATTTCTATGGTCAGGAGGGGATGCAACATCCCTTACACTCTTTTACCCTCCCAGAATTAAATGATATAAGTGATTTCAACATCCTGCTTCCTACCTTTTTACCCCACACTGACTACCTCAGTTTGGGCTTCTAATACAGGCTATATAGGAGATATATCTCTATGTTATTTCATTGTTGTTGTCTTGTTTTATCATAACAAAATATCCAAACGAATGTTGCTCCCACTTCAAAATAATATTCTTGGTAGGTTAGATAGAGTAATAATGCTTCCAGTAGTCAAAATACATTCATAACTCCTTCAGAAGTCCCACCAGATCCTCCAATAATTGTCTTTTGCCATTCCTCAATATTGAAATGAGCTTGATTTTGGGGCAAAAAAACCACTCCAAAACTTCAATCTGAGTAAGGCCCCACGAGAAGGGGGCTATAAAAGCTGGAGAATTAGCTTTTCGGTAAAAAAACGAAGCATGAATATATAACTTTACTTGGCAAAGCTATTTTGCTTCCAAGAAAGAAAGAATTAAATAGTTCAACTTCCACACAAAGGGATAGGAACCAGAAACAGAAGTGGGGGAAACAGGAATATTTATGAATTACTGGGAGAGTCATTCCAGAGAGCAATTTGAACTATGCCAAAAAAGTTACTATACTATACATGCCCTCTGACCCAGCAATATCACTACTAGGCCAATAAAGAGACCAAAGGAAATCAGACTAACTTTCTTATGCAAACTTCTGAAAACTGTCTGGTTCTTTCTTTACATCACCAGGTCCTAGACCAGGGCTTGGTACACAGCAAGGGCTTAAAGCAGAGTGACTGACTGATTGTGTGGCTCAAACTAGGTACACAGACAATTCCTAAAATGTTGTTGAAAAAACAGCATTATCATTAGAAGGGAAGGATGATCTCTTAAAATGCCTATAATAAAAACAGGGAAAATCCACATATAATTATTTCTATTTTCACTAAAGTCCTATTCTGAGACCTCATCATGGTATGGGCATGACCCTGAGTTCCTGAGGGTTATGTCAGCTGAATTAGAGGTAGAAAGTCTTTACATATGGGACCAAGGAGGAACTATAGGTCTATTATCCGAGGATAAATCAAGTCATATTCAGAGAGACTCATCACAAAGTAGGTCACAAGATTTTGAATTCTTTACTCACAGTGATACTCAAAAACTTTCCACTAAATCACAGTGGAGTAGGGAGCTGTCAAGTGAAGGTGGAGGGGAGGGGCGAGAGGGACCAAAGTGGGTAAAATATAGAATTAACCCACAAAGTATGTGTTTTTAAATAACACCATTTTGCATCTACAAAAGAAAACAAAGCATAAAGGGAGCTTTGTTAGACCACTGGTGTTAGGAAAAGAACAACGTTTATGTTGTGCTGAGGAAAGTCTACTATAACTCATATGATTTGACCTAAAGTGTAAAGGGAGGTAACTTTGAGAAGGATATACTGCAGGAAAATCCTTTTAACAAATGTACATAATAACATCAATAATTGTGTCTAAAAGTTTTTCCCTCTTTTTTAAAAAAATTTGAAACATACCATGATATATACGGCCATCCTTCATAAGGATGAAACAGAAGAGCAAAGCTAAGACAGTATATAATGAATTTCGTCCACATGCTAATAATACCCTTCTGTCTTCACTGCCATAGTAACACAAAAAGTGATGTAGTAAGAAATGCTTCGTGTAGTTAGCACAAAAACAGTGCAATAACACAAGGTGACCAAACACCCATATACTCTACATACTTGCCTTCTAACACAAGTAATAGTAGTTTCCCATTTAGGGAGATAAATAATAAAAACTGAATAGTCTTAGAATCATAAAGCTAGAAGGCTTCTCAGGAGGCTTGGCCTTCCTACTTCTAAGTAGGTCTACACTTCAACCACCCAAGACAGATGGATACTTGGCTTATTTTTGAAGATCTGCCAAGATGGAGGCTGAAGAACATCCTCTCATAGTCTGTTCAAGTTTTCATGTTAACAAGATATGCAAAAGGAATAATGCCATGGTAATACAAATGATCTGGCTCTTATTTTCAAAGTAACACTGACAAATGAGTTTTAAAAAATTTTAAAAATTTTAAAATTTAAAAAAAAAGGAATTGCATTGCCTAATTACTAGTGAAGCAACAGGATTCAGGAATCTAGCACTAGATAATTGTTTTTAATATCTTCTGTACAACTACCAGGGGATTGAATGAGCAAAAGAGAGCTAAGTGAAGTGAATACATTAAAGTTACAGAACCAGAAACCGTCCACAGGAGTCTCTTGTTGGTCTAACCAGCCTCTAGGAAAGAGTATGCTTCATCATTTCACATATCTTTCTATTTCCAAAAATAAGTCCATAATCTAAAGTTCCTTTTAGCCTTTTTTTTTCTTAAAAAAAACATCTGAACCAGAGGCCCAGATTCTGTTCTTAGATACACTCAAGTGTCTACTGGGGCATTATTTCTCCAACCTAACCCTTTTTAAAAAAAAAAAACATCATAGAGACATAACATTTAAAAAAAAGATTCACACAATTATTCTTGACATTTAAAGACCCTCTATTTTGGAACACACAATACCCGAGCGTTCATCATGCCAAATGTTTACTTATTTATTTTTAAACAATGAAAGACGATCTAATCATCTTAGCAGAATCATCTCTGACTGAATGCCCCCTCTGGAACTGTGATCTTGGGTACATCATTTCATGTTCTTTCTCTTCCCCAGCTATAAAAAAGACTGTGTTGTTACTTAAGTACCCTATTGGGGGCTTATTATTCATATAGTCTTTTGACTTCCTTAATGGAAATGTAGTATTCAAAGTTATGATGATGGAGAGCGAAACAGGGCCACATTCAAAGTCAGTCAGTCCCACTGCAGTTGTTTAAAGTCAACAAATATTCCCTTTAAGCATCTTTGATAGGATAAACTCACCTATTTGTGGTTCTAAACTGAATAGCCTATCCTCATACCTAACTCAAAGGGAAGGAACCAAACTATACTGTGGGGCTTAGCATCATCAGCCTTAAACCAAGGTTCTTTAAATTTTTTATCAAGAACTTTTTTTATTCAACAGTAGCAACAACTGAAATTTAATTCTAATTTTAAAACCTATTCACATTGTCCTTTCCAAGAGCCTAACAAACAGAATGTGCTAGAGTGTTCAAAGATTTGCCAAAAATATTAAATGAGAAGCACCGCAGGAAGAAGAAGCAGAACTTCCTACCAGCATCTCCTTAGCACCTCAACTTCTGACTGAAGGCCATGGAATACACAGCATTGTCAGAGCTAAGTTAGAGGAAATCAAAGTTGACTTGCACTGACCTCTCTGGCGTAAAGCCTCCCAACATTTAATAAACTCTGAAATCACTTTACATTTTCTGTTTTATTCAGCTCAAGCTTTTTCATGACTTAATATATCCTCAAGCACTTTTTTTTATTTTTACACAATTTAACATGAATGTTTTTCCTATTTATTGTACATTTGCTTTTCTTAGGCTGTAGCAAGTCAAGGAAATGAATTAGCATATTAGGTGAGTTTACCTGGCGGAGGCCACAGTCCAAAAGAAAGAAAAAAACTATTTTCAAATCACAAGTATAAGGCTGAAACAAACATAGGTCAGATAACAAATTTTAAAGAGGCAAATGCTTCTTTGCATTGAAACACATGAAAGGGTATCTGACCTGGAAGTACTTCTGACATGGATCACTGGGCGCCAGCAATGGATCAGGAAATAGGTTATAATTTGAAATCTGAAAAGAGGGATCATTCAAGAAATTAAAAACCCAATAACCAAAAACATGAAAGGAAACAAACAGTATCTCATTAAATTTTCCAAATTTTCCAAATTAAATTTTCCAAAAATTGTTACACATTTTGAAATAAAACTCTTTCAGCCTTCATAGCATACCAATATTAAATAATACCCCAAAAGCCTGCTCACCACATTCTCCCAATTCAATACATACAAATCATATTGTGTAACAGTATTTTTATTTTTAATAAATATTTCCAGTTTTTAATCTAAGAAAAATCTTAAATCTGACAGTCTGCAAAATTGGATTTTAAAAAATATTTTTTAGTTTGAGAGCAAGGCAAGACACTAAGAAAGAAATTATCCTCATCCCACCCCTCTCCCCACCAAGAGTTAACAACAAAGATGTCATTTTCCACAGTAATTATAACAGAGTAAAAAAAATTGGGCACAGTTCTTCAATTATATTCAAATCCAGAAACTGCACACCTGGAAGGATTATGTTTCTAAAATCCTGTCTATGCCTTTCCAAATTGGCAATTTTTTAATGAGCATTGTTTCCTACTTTACAATTCAGATAACAGCCTGACAATCTGGTCTATTGACCCACAATATATTTTTAATTATATTTTCATACACTGAGGGCAAGGCTCATTGCTCTGATATAATTAAAAGGACGGGCTTATTCCAAACTGCTTAGAAACGGTAAACGACAATGGATTGTTCTTCCATGATGATTTCTGGGCCTGCCTCCTCACTTGTTCTATACCCTTTTATAGATGCTTAAAGCAATTTACTTATTTTTTTAAAGTTCACCTTTTATGGTCCCTGTTATCAGCCCACTTCTAATTATGTACAGGCAACAAAGAGGTAGTGAGAAGTGTTTAACAGAGGAGCACGCAGATGAATGTGTTTACATGGGGAATTTTAAAAGGTTAGAATATTAAGATTCTGACAACTCTTTAAAATATGTAATTCCCATAGGAAACTGAGTTAGCTGATAAATTCTCCACCCTCACAAAAGCTTTTTTTTAATGAGATGAAAATAAAAATTCATTTTCTTGTACTTCTCACTGCTGTTCCACAAACACATTTTAACTCAAGGACAATATTCTTCCTGTACGTGGTAACGTACTGTGAAATAGAGGAACAAAGTGAAATCCATTGGGTTAGCCCTCAATTTTTGCTTCCTAATGAACGAGTGTGTAATATAATCTACAACAGGTTTGGAGAGGGCATTAATATTATAAAATAATTCATATGATCACTACTTTTGCAACTGAGTCTAAGGACTGTTGGAGTGAAACATACAGATCCATGAATTGTACCTTTTAATCAAAACATTCTTTCACTTTCTTCTTTATGGGGGACAAAGAATGTGATTCTAATTCAGCTTTTATGACATACAAAGCATACTTCTACACATATGTTTTTTTCCTTAAATAATAATACCCAATGATAAGGTCAGAGACAAAGGACAAATGGCCAACTATGACCTGTATTACATTAAAAATCCAGTTGTGATTTTAAAATAAAATATAGAACTATTTAAGTGCAAACAGACTGCCAGCAACTATTCTCTTTCCAGCAGGGCTCTCATAAGGCTTATTAATGAAAATCCATATTGCTGATATGCCCCGTGATGATGCTATTAGGGCTAAATAAACTTCCAATCTGGCTAGAGATGAGGGCATTCATGTGAAAACATGAGGATATTTAGATCAAAACAAAACAAAGGGGAGAAAAAGCACACATTCTAAGTCAGGAAAAGCAGCTCTTTCCTCTCGAAAAGGGAGATAAGGAGACGCTGGCCATATATATAGTAGAAGACTCCTTCATTTAACCAGACAATAAGCTTTTATTAAATACCTACTATGTGACCAGGCTTAAATGACAGGCCTAGAGTCAGGAAGACTCATCTTCCTGAGTTCAAATCTGGCCTCAGACTCTAATAGCTGTGTGACCCTGGGCAAGTCACTTAACTCTGATTTCCTCAGTTTCCTCATCTGTAAAATAAGCTAGAAAAGGAAAATGCAAACCACTCCAGTATTTTTGCTAGGAGGACTCCAAGTGGGGTCACAAAGTCAGACACGACTGAAGAACAATCAAATGTGCCAGGCACTGTGCTTAAGGACATTCACACAAAGACTGTTTAGTTTTTTTAATTGTCACTTGGCAGATACGCTACCCAGGGGTGGGGAACCTGCAGCCTCAAGGTCAGTCCTTTAGGTCCCCAAGTGCACACTCTGAAACCAAACTTCACAGAACAAATCCCCTTAATAAAAGGATTTGTTCTGTAAAACTCAGTCAAAAGGCCACACCCAAGGATCTAGAAGGCCACATGTGGCTTCAAAGCCACAAGTTCCCCACCCCGATCTAGGAAGATGTAGACCCAGGCTACCCTATACTATCATTCATCTTTTTATGTCTACTATTTGTCTTCCCAACTAAACCATAAGCTTCTTAAGGACAGGGATAATGTCTTATGTCCCTTCTTCTCACTAGGACCTACATAAATACTGGTTACATGTTGTCTGATGATATTGAGAAGTCTCCTCTTGTCTCCCTTCTCGCCTGCTCCTATTCTCTAGTGACAATGTCTATAAAATGCATCTGAACATAAGAAGGCCGGGCCCAAAATAAACCAGGTGTCAGACCAATAAAACTTTGGCTAAGATAAAAAGATATGCTCCATGAGATTAAGTCTGGTCCTTCCTGTTGATGAAGTGCACAGCTCTAACAAGGACACTGGAACTAGACACAAAAGTGAGGAGTGTAGAAAATGTGCATCTGCCATTCCAAGGGGAGGGGAGAACTAGAACAATTTTATATTCTAGCCTTGGGTACAACATTATCCAGTTATAGTGCCAACACTCACTAACAACAGGTAGATGACCACTACTGAAAAGGGGTCACCACAGGTACAATTCGTGAAGTAACCAGAATGCCCTCTTTGTGTTTTATCAAGAAGCACAGCATGACAGAGAAATATTGATAGCAGCCATTCAACAGCTCCAACTAAAATGGCCACAAACAAGAATGAGATGAAGCCTTAATTTGCTTAACAGGGCCTCTTATATATCTATTAGAGAAAACATAAGAAATGAACTGCCTCATAAAGCAGATGGTCTTCTCTAGTTTCTTAACAAGATAATTAAAGGAAACTAAAGAGTGAGGATCTGCTAAATTGACCATGGAAAATGATTTAATTTGAACCAGACTGTAGGAGTTTCTGAAAAAGGGATTTCCAGTTTCCCCATAAAACTGACACAGGTCATTTGGCAACATCTAAATCAAGAGAGGGAGCCATTCCGAGGACGATTGGTTCCTGGGCAAGAAGAACCAATCTGGCAAGGCTCTACTAATGAACCAGGGTGGGAGGTGACAGATTAACATGGCCCCATGGAAAGAGGACTGGAAAGAGTAAGTCAGATATAGGTTTGATTTCTTCCTGGTTCTGCTATAAAATAGCTTTGTGACCTTGATCAACTTTTCTCATTTCCCCATCTGAAAAATCAGAAATAACACCACAAAGTTGCTTTTCTGCCTTTCTGCAAGAGAAACATTAGATGGTGGGATTTAAGAGTAATTAGTAGTTGAGGACAGAACAAAGGAGACTACAATTCAGCTAAACTGAAATTTCTTTATTTTACCCAAAATCCAACTCAAGGGTATGATTAAGATCTTTCTTTATGATTCTAGTGAGCTACCTATATTTATACGGATGAAAGCTCTTTGCTGGCCTGGACTGTTTTTGGTTTTCTATTTTTTAGTAAATTGTATTCCCCTCTCCCAGAGAAAAGGCCTGGCCTTTAGCAAATGCTTAATACATGTTTGCTGAACTTAAGTGAATAAAACCAGAAAATGTACTCGTTCATATAAGTTTACTCCTGGGACAGAAATATTTTTTAAATGTTTCCACGAGTCCAACAAGGACAGAAATAGAATCTTCTAAAGCAGGCAGCATGCCAACTTGTGGAAATAGTAAAGGAATTCTTCATGGGAGAGAATCTACTGTATCTTCTAATGCTATTTTGCATCTTGGACTATTACTATGCAATATGGCATAGCGAACAGGAGGCTAAAATTGGTGTCTGCAAGTCCTGGGTTCAAATTCTATTTCTATCATTTGTTACCTCTATTATCTTGGGTACATTAACTTCTCAGAATCTCTGTATCTTGAATCTCTGTATCTTCATATGTAAGATGGAGTGATAATACCTGTGTATGTCACAGAGCTATTGCTGGACTCAAAACAAATCTGTGATTTTGCTGATGTAGATATGTCTTCCAAACCCTTCCACAAATGGCTATGAAAATATAGGCTATTATTTTTATTCTATTTTTTTCTTGAATAAATATGTAATTGTGTTACTAATTAAGGAATTAAATACAAAGTAACTCAATGTTGATGAAACATGTTGTGGACTAGGAGTCATACTATTCTACAGAATTGTGACACAGTCCAAGACCCAAATAGTTGGCTATTTATTCACTCATCTGTTTCTAGGTCATATCAAATTATCTAATAAATAAACATTTATTAGGAGCCTGTTATATACTGGATATGTAATAAACATTGTCACCAAGAAGCATGGCACAGCTTAAAGTACTAAGTTCAATGCTCTGAATTTTACATCTTTAAAGGAAATAAAGCCTCTTCAACGCTGTTAAATCAAGTCCACAAGACATTTTTTAAAAGTAATTTGTGTTTTGTTTTCTACAGTTTTTGTTTTGTCATTTAATGATAGTCTGGAACTCCATTAATTATTACAGGCATTTTTATTTTAACAATCAATACTTTTTTTGCAAGCTTTTCCCTTTGGTAATGGAAGGCATAGCCCTTGGTTTTTAAAATAAGCTCTTTTTGAAACACAATTCAATTTCTTAAAATAATTAGTATTTCATACTTTAGCACAACTTCATTTGTATTCCTTTATTATTTAGCAAGCATCATATACTTAGTTATTAAATGTCATTTGATAATAAATACTGTTTTCATTTTAGTATCAAAGAAAACCCTCTGGCCAAGAAGTTTTTTTTTTTTAAGAAAGAAGCTCAAAGTCCAATTACTTTATAATTTCCTGGGTGCTTAACACAAGTTTAGCCTTAACTTAATGACTTACTGATAAATCTTACGTTTAGTTTGCTATTATATAGCTTAAATACAATGAAAACAATCAGATTTTACAAATTCATTTTTATTTTTTGCTTAATGTCACCACTCATACATATTTCAGTACTCAAAGGATCTGTGCTTTATTGGTGTGATGAACTGCTAGCTAGCTGGTCACATGCTCTTGTCAAAGACCAAAAGATTCATTCCTCCATGACCAATGTAGTGATAAAACTATCTAAATTTAGCTAAGTTTAGCTACCAGACTACATAGACGCAATCTCTCATTAGGCAATAATGAAGTTTTTGCATCCCCATAGTATCTTCCAAAGCTTGCATTCCTTTGGCATAGCTTTTGTGCACCAAGGGTCCCTCTATACCAGGATGAGGAGGAAGAATACTCTTCTGAGAAAAAGAATATTAAATAATTGAATTTCATTAGAAGGTCACTGTCTGATAAGAAGCAGAGCTAATCTGGTTATTATAGTTCAACAGCATCCACATTTCATTATCAGACCAGGTCTTCCAATATTTCATGGCTTGAAGTGAAATAGTATTTGGATCACTCTATCTCCTAATCCTCTACATGACCCACCACATTAGATTAGATGGGTGGGGACTAGGAAAAGAGGGAAGTGGAAGATGTTGGTATGAAGGTGATTACAGGTGATATTCTTACTGATACATAAGAGTTATGGCCTGTTTTTATTTGTGTGATCATGCTGGTATAAACATTTCAGATCCTTGAAAGAATCATGCTATGTAAGAATCAAGGCAGAAAGAGATAATTGTTACAATAGAGGGGGAGAACAGGAAGGCAAAAGGGAAAGAGTCAACCTTACTCTCGCAGTACTTGGCTTAGGGAAGGATTGACATAAACTCTAAACTGGGCATCTTGCCACATAGAAGAGTAGGGGGAAGGGGGATGAGAGGTGGGGTGATGGAGGGGAGGGCAGGGTGGGGGGGAGGGCTGATGAAAGCTCACACTTCTGTAGAGGGACATGGACAGGGACAGGGTAGAGAGTAGATGGGGGGGCAGGATAGGAAGAAGGTGCATGTAATCAGACTCTCACAATATGTCCACTGTGGAGAGGTTCCGCGTAATTACACGTGTTCAGCATGTATTTGATTGCTTGTCCTTCCAGTGGGGGTGGGTGATGAAGGAGGAAGAGAAAGAATCTAAAATTTAAAGTTCTATAATCAAATGTTAAAAATATATATGTGTGTGTGTGTGTATATATAAGTTTTAAATACATGTAAGGATTACATTATATATTGTTTTATATATGTGTATGTGATTCTCATAGGCATGACCTCAAGGTCATCCAAAACCTGCTTTATCTCCTCTGAATGCTGACCACTTATCAATGACCTTTCTAAAATGTACCACTCTAAACAAGTAGTATAACACACACACACACACACACACACACACACACACACCCCTTAGACACTATGCCTCCTTTATCTTGTACTTATGAAGCTGATTTTTTTATTTAGCACAAGACTAAGATTTTCTATTTCCCTCTGTTAAGTTTCATCTTCTTGGATTCAATCCAACATGACAGCCTGTCAGTTCTCTTTTGGACCTTGACCACCATCCAATGTGGTTAGCGGACTTTGTGTTATCTGCAAATTCCATAAGCACAATCTAGATCTATTGAAGTCACAGATAAAAATGTTAAACAGTTCAGGCCTAAGCACCAGATCTTTAAAGCACTCAACTCATTCTGCCAGTAGTCCATACAGCAAGAGCACAGACCTGGAGTCAGAGGGTCTGAAGGTAAACCCAGGCCCTGCTACTTATTACCTGGGTGACCTCAGCCCAGGACAAGCACACTTCATTCTCCTCCCAGATATGCTTCTGACTCTCCAGACTTCACTACTGTGTCTCAGCCATTATTCACACCCTGGAAATATCCTCAGTGCCTGGAACTCTCCTATGGACCTCTCTTTAGTAATCTAACTCCCCTTCCAGCTCCCAATTAGGTGATGTCTTTCTCTATTAGAATGTAAGATCCTTGAAGGCAGGGGCTATTTTTGCCTCAGCGCTCAGCACAGAGCCAGGCACGTAATAATTGCTTAATTAATCTTTGTTGCCTGCCTTCCCGGGGCTAAGTCACTTAACTTAGCCATGCCTCTGTTTCCTCATCTGTAAAATGAGAGGACTGGACTGGACGGCTTCTGAAGTCTTTTCTGGATCAATGATCCTAGGAACCTTTCAAGTTGGCAATAAACTATTAATGACTAACTTGGGGGATTTAGTTATTCAACTAGTTCCAAACCCACTTGGCCACTATTGTCTACCCCACGTCTCTCCATCTTTTTCAAATCTGACCTCAGACACTTGCTGGCTGTGTGCCTCCACACAAGTCCCTTCATTTGTTGGTCTCAGCTTCTTTACCTGTACAATGGGAATAATAATAGCACCTACCCCCAAAGGTTGCTGTGAGAATAAAATAATATTTGTTCAGAGCTTTGCAAATCTGAAAGCATTCTACAATGCTAGCTGTTTTTATTTTTAGCTCTTATTATTCACAAGAATAGCAAGAGAAATTTTGATAAAAACATGTTAAAACCAGTGATATCTACACTATTCCCTTGATCTATCAGTGAAAACATTTCTGAGCCTCCATTTTCTCCATCTTTAAGCTGGGGAGAACAATACTTGTAGCACAACCTCTCTCTTGGAGTTTTTGTGAGGAAAGTCTTTAAAGCTTAGCATCATATATAAATATGAATTATTCCTTATTATTATTTGTTATAATGCAGGAGGTGCAGAATCTGTTACAGGAAGTAGTTCTTGTCTTCTTGCCCCTCCATCACGTACGATAAATGCTCACTTTCACCTCTGTCCCTTTGGCAATGGACCGTGCCTTGGAATCTTCCCTTTTCCCAGTGAAAAGTTTTCCATTAAAACCCAACTTTAAAATCACCTAGCTGCAAAGGCTAGCAGATCAACAGGACCCTGCCAATAATTTCTCTGGCACCCATATTCAGCTAGCCCTTAAGGTGCATAGTTCTATTCTTTTACACTGGTAGATATTCCAATTTGTATTTTTCTTTTGTGTATAATCAATGAAAGGATAAAAAAACTTTAGGGCACAGGCCATGTATTTGGATATCTTTTTTGGCCTCCCCGTCCTCATCGAGTAACTGATACAGAGTTCTGCACAATTTCTGTTGTTCAGTTGTTTTTTTGGTCATGTCTGACTCTCCATGACCCCATTTGGAATTTTCTTGGCAAAATATTGGAGTAGCTTGCCATTTCCTTCTTCAGTTCATTTTATAGATAAGGAAACTGAGGTAAAGAGGGTTAAGTGACTTGTCCAGGGTCACACAGCTATTAAGTGCCTGAGGCCACATTTGAACTCAGGAAGATGAATTAGGCCTTTAATAATTGTGTATTGAAGGTCGAAATCAATAGCATGGTTTCCTTAGAAACTAAGATAAAAAAACTCAGGCAAAAAATACACATATTAACTTATGGTTATTCCTAAAGCGAATTTATTGTAAAAAGGACATCATATAGGGAACAGAAATCTAATTAGTCTATCTACATTATGGAATTGTTGGGAAAATACATGTCACAGTCCCAGATGCCATGTTTTCTTCTCTCTTGGATATTTTTTTTCAGGTCTCTGATTCATTTTGTCTTAAAATAATTTCTTTTTGTTCCTCTGCATCTCAGTTTCTGTCCCAATGAGCAGCTACAGACTAGCTTCCCATTCTGTGGAAGGCTTACACCAGCAAAGAATTACCATCTGATACTATGTCAGTGACATAACTATGTCTCAAAGAAGACATCTTCTGGAGTTAGGAATTAAATTGAAACTTTCTTTGAACATACAATGCATTTTTAACACGGAAAAGTAAGTTGCCTGGCCCATGTTAAGTCTAAAGCCTATTTTCCCAGACAAATGTAGGGAAAAAAAATAAGAGGAGAAGAGATAAAAGCTCAGCAGCAGGGAGCCTAAAGCAAAGACTAATTGTTCTAAAGCTTAAAGTTACATCCTTTAATTCAGAGGATCTTAACCTCTTAGAGTCCAAGGTAGGCTCAGATAGACTCTGGAGGGTCCATGCATTTCGATGAAAAAATTTTTTCTAAACACTAGCTGAAATTTAGCATTTACTTCTATTATAATTTTTTTAATATTCTGAGAAAGGATGTTTCACCAGACTGCCAAAGGGGCCCAAAACAACACAAAAAGATTAAGAACCTCTTCTTTAATTCTCTATAAAAATCTATTCTCCTTGAGTTCTCTCCTACATGCCACTTAATGATGAAAATGACACACTGTCCAACTGAGTTAAAGGAGTAAGCCACAGAGGGAAAAAAATGTATTTAGTACAACCTACCAGGGGCTACCCATCCATCAAAACAGCCCTTCATTGGGACTTCCCATCCATCCAGTATCAAAAAATGCAGGGCTGTCTTTGACTCCTCTCCCTCTGTATCTTGTCCCTCCATATCAAATTAAGTCAACAAGCATTTATTGTTGGTTTTTTGTTCAATCAGTTGTATCCAGCTTTTTGTAACCAGATAAACTCCATGGAGTTTCCTTGGTAAAGATACTGGAGTGGTTTACTATTTCCTTTGTCATCCTTTCCTTTGTCAGGCAATCAGAGATGAAGCGACTTGCCCAGGATCACACATAGCTAGTCAGGATTTGAACTCAGGTCTTCCTAAGACTCCAGGCACAGTGCTCTGTCCACTGAGCCACCAGCTGCCACAAGCATTCATTAAGTACCAAGCATTCACTATGTATCAGGCACTGTGGTAAGCTCAGGGGACACAAAGAAGGGAAACCTCCTCCCCTCCAAAAAAGTCACTGCTCTTAAGATGCCTAATGAGGGAGATATTAATATTAACTAATGTTAACTGAATTAATAGTCAGTTTATCAAGTCCTAACTCGTCTTTCTTCAAAATGTCTTTCTCATCCATCCCTCCTCCCCTTTTTACTATTCTCACTGCCAGATCCTGGAACTGAGTAATTCATCTGCAATAGCTTACTTACTGATCTCCATGCCTCCAATGCTCTCTACTCTAATACATCTTTACAATATAGTCAGATTAAATTTCCTTAAGTATGGTTTCAACCATATCATCCTGAACAAAATACTTGTGGTTATGTGGAACAATGGTTCCTCAGTGACTACCAAATTTGATCAAAATTGCTAGTCGTAGCATCCCAGGGCCAATTTTCCATCACTACTCCTTCTCCAATATATCCCTCTTTCCTAACACTGTTTCAGAGGTATGACCTTCCCTTTATAATATTTATCCCCAAATACCATATTTCTGTGGACTCAATGAAGGACATGAGGTCATTTGTTGATCATGAAACTACAAGGCATAGATGAAGGGATGGGTCAGTCCAGTGGATAGAGATGGAAATTTCTTATCCATCTCCAAATCCTTATTCTGAGCTCTAACCTATAGAACAATTTACCTCTCCAGGAGACAAAATGGCACAGTGGAAAGAGCACTGGATAGGAAGTCAGATTTGGTTCTAATCCCAGCTCTACCACTTAATATCTATGTGACTTTGAGCAAGTCATTATTCCTCTTAAGACCATTAGTTCTGTCTTATCAGTAAAAATAATGGGGCTGGATCAAATGATGCCTAAAGCCCCTTTCCAACTCTTAACACTGATGTCCTCTGATCCCAATAGTGCAAAAGGGTCCACAAAGTTTTTTTTTTAATTACAAACTTGGAATTTGGCCATAAGAAATTTGGAATCACGATTATTCTCAAATTGAATAAAGCCCTTTGAAGTTTCAAGTTTTCAAGATTCTAGGGTATTTACGTTATCTCCCGCCAGTAATGCTCTGGCTTCCTACGAAGTCATAAATAAACACAATGTATTTCATCAGTAACCTGACTAAGGCTACCATAAAAATGGCAATAAGGAAGATGCTGCCCAAGAAGTATGGCTTATAGGCACTTTTCCCCAATGAGTACACAGGAATGACTTCATTTATACTAAGGATTACACTTCAAGACCAAAACTCATCACCTTCATTTATGAAAATTGTTTTGTGTAAGTTAGATATTCTTTTCACAGGCTATACTGGAACTTCCCAGAAGCTTTTTTTATATACTTTAGGAAGTAATTCCAGAAATAAGTATACATTAAAGTGTCAAACATTGCAGAGAACAAAGATTATCACAACTTTTATATCCATGCTCTAAAACTCTATCACGGTAACTTAGGTAATGGTGTATATTGTCCCATACCAGTTCCCCATATCAATTGACTTGGGATGTTTTTATTATAAAGGCTGAAACTCTCATGCCCATAATTACATTTTAAAAACATCTACTATCACTTTCTCCTCTATACCCAAGTGTAAACTAGAAATATGACTAGACAGCAGAACAGGATTCTTATTGCTTAAGATCCTTGACTCACAGATCAGAGAAGCAGAGAAGAGTTCAGTGGCTTTGCCTGAGGTTAAATCTGGGTCATTCCAGCACCAGGTCTAGCCTAGACAATACCGAACAGGAGGAAAGAATATTTCCTTAAGCTTCTCAACTTCCAGACTGACCTCACTTCTTTCCTCATTTCCTAGGGATAACTAATGACTATGCCAACACAGGGACCAGACTATATCCATTTGGACCATCTACCCAGCATAGTATGTCTGGCTGGTCATATATTGACCTTATCCTCTCATTTTCTCCAGTGAACCAAGTCTCTCATGTCACATTCCCCCAAGATTAATAATATTCTAATATCTAAGTGTTTATTCCCTACTCAGCAGTACATGTGTCTGGAGTCTGCCTCTTATCACAGTGCATTTCCATTCTCCACACCCAGTCTCAAATCTCTCACTCATGCTGCCTTCATAAAATTCTCTCCCTCACTGTAACCATGCCCATGCCCATTCTTCCCCAATCATATCCTCTCCCATCCTTATCAAGTAAGCTCCACAAAATTCTATATGTACCTACTTCTCACCTATTCTATTATACAATTTAGTACTTAATTATATAATGTCTCAGCACTCACTGCTGTTTCATGTCTGTTGGTTCTAACCTCACAAATATGACAACTGCAAATTACCTCTATATAGGGACCATATTTTAGACTCCCTCTGCATTCCTTTGCATGGTGCTTAGTATGAAACTGGTACTGACTCATATTAAATGTACTTTGAACTGCTGACTCTCAGGGAAAACAAAGGAAAACCTCCATAAGTACTATACCTCTCTACTAGCTGGCGGAGCATGAGAATAAGAGTTTCAACCCATCACCACATCTGGCTTCTTCTATGCAGAGACTTTTGAGGAGATGTAGGGGATGAATCACTCTTACCCAGCACTCATATGCTCATTCTCTCTCTCTCTCTCTCTCTCTCTCTCTCTCTCTCTCTCTCTCTCTCTCTCTCTCTCTGTCTCTCCCTCTCTTCTTCTCTTGCATTCTCCCTTTCTCCCTCTTTTTCTTAAACCCAATGACAGAGAGGGAAAAAAAAGGCAAAGAGTTAAGCATAACAGAAAAAAACTGTCTTGAGTCCCACTGGGATTCTTGCTATCAGTTTCTAGATTAATGGTATGCAATTTGAATTGTTTACCATATTATTACTAAGCCCTAGGAGAAGAAGGACAATTTTCATACATAAACTGAAAATTATTTGATTTGGCACATTTTGAAGCATTCTTGTACACATTGAGAGGGTGGAGACTCAAGTGCAGATAATCTCTTCAATATGTCACCATTCTCTGACCAACTATGTAGTAGTATAGATTTGCCATGCAAGCAAATATACTGTATATATTGCCTATATCTGCTCCTTGTTGGAGGAAAAATAACTCATAGACCTCACTCATGCTCCTAAGTGTAAAAAATCATTCCTCTCAAGATTTTGCTGGCTCATTTTGCAAGTATTTTAATGAATTTACTTAAGTTCACTGAGAGTTCACATCTCTAAGGACTGCTTTGAATTTCAGGTCTGCAAAAATGAGAATACTTCCAGGATACCTGGTGAGACAAGTTGATCTGATCTATCTCCCAAAAATAAGCCACATTCCCCAGTAAACAAGTGAGCAAAGGATTAAGAACAAATGGTTTTCAAAAGAAGAACTGCAAACTACAAACAACCATATGTCAAAACGCTCCAAACTACTAAAAAGAGAAACGAAAATTCAAACAAAACAGTTTTCAGCCCATACCCATCAAAGCAATAAAGATGATAAAAGGTGGAAATAGTCAATGGAGGAGACATTGAGGGAAGACTGGCACACTAATACACAGATGATGGAACTGTGAACCGGTCCAATCATTCTGGAGAACAATTCAGAATCACATGAGAAAACTTACTAAATTGCTTATACACTTTAACCCAGCAATCCTGTTATATGTACTTTAAGAAAGACAAAGAGAAAATCCCATATATAATAAAATAAAATAGCATGGCAACAATTTTTGGTGTTAGCAAGAAACAAAGTGGGTGCCCACTGATAGACTGTTTGAACAGAATGCAGTACATCTCAATGTAAAGAAATAATAATAATTAACATATAAATAGTCCTTTAAGTTTTGCAATGTTATGTGCATTATCTCATTTGAGCTTCATAACAACCTTGTGAAGTGGTGGCTCTTATTATCCACATTTTACAGATGAGGAAACTGAGGCTGAGAGAGGCTAAGTGACTTGCCCAAAGTCGTGTGGCTGATAAGCATATGGGTCTTCCTGACTCCAAACCCAGTGTTCTTCAAAAATACCTTCTAGCAACCTCAATAGTGGATATAAAGATGAGGGATTATATAGATGAGGGATTCTGAGAAGCATGCAAAGATTTGTATGAACTGAAACAGAAGGAAGAAAGGAGAGCAGAAGAATGACATATAGAGTAGACAAAAATGGAAAGGTCAGAAAAAGGAAAAGACCACTTTGCACTCCAGTGGACAGATGAGGAAACACTCCTACCTCCTCTTGGGATGGCAAATATAGCATGTGCGCACACACATATACACACATATGCACGCATGCACACACACACACACGCACACAAATTCAGTTGCCATATGACTCAGTTTTCTGAAAGGGATGTCCTTTATTAGCAAGGAGGTTGCAGTGGTGTCAGAGCTGCTAATGGGGGAAGGGTATATCAGAGGAAGGGTGTGTCAAACGTGGTAAATGCATCCATTTGTTTTACCTAACTGTACTTCTTGGTTACAAAGCAGGGGTTAGGGAAATTGAGAAGGGAAAATGATTTTTTAAAATATCAATTAAACATTAGAAAACAACCTAAATCACAAAATTCTACTTTATTGCTCACCTCCCTTAATATCCCCCCCTCAAAGCAGAGGGCTCACTGTATCTCCCTACTTGCCTTTTCCTACTACATCTTTTAGCAAAAAATGTTCTGGCCAATTTCTTGGGGAAAACACATCTTCCTTACCTCAGTCTTCTGCTAAACATACCTTCCTATGCAAACAAATTCCTTTGAAAATTTTGAAACTTAAGAAGTTCTTTTATGGTTGATATGTCAACCCATAACTTTCTTTGCCATCTCAAGGACCTCATAATAGAGAATGAATGAGAAGAAAATTGGGATCACAGGATCAAACACTCGGAGCTAGAAGGAATCTTGTAGACCATCTAACACAGAAGATTGCAAAATCAAAGACCTAGAATTTGAAAAGAGCACAGAGGTCATCTAGCCAACTCCTTTCTGCTACAGATGAGGAAATCCAGTCCCAAAGGTCATGAAAGTATTAAGTGTCAAAGGCTGGGGTCATCTGAATTCACAGCCAGTGTTCTTTTCATAGTACCATACTGCCTTTTTTAATCCCTTCATTTTGCAGATGAGTAAACTGAGGCTCAGGAAGAGGAAAAAAATTCCTCAAAGTCACAAAACCAAGATGGCAAAATGAGATCCTCTGAATCCAAATCCACTGCTCTCTGTACTATATTACCCTTTCTGTCTTTGGGGCTCACTTTCTTTTATGGTTATAGGTGAAAATAGTGGGATATAAGGTTTACTGGCCTCCTCTTCTTATAACCAAATATATCTTATATCTCTTCTCATAACCAAAAACCTGTTGTGACAAAGAAGTTCTCTACAGGTACCTAGAGGACAGAACTTCCTAAATTTTATTTATGCAACACAGCCAGGAGTAAAGCAGGCTTCTTTCCCAAGCTACAGATCCCTAGTGTATAGACACATTGAGTAAAACTACATGAATCGGCTTGGAAGGCACAGAGCAAATGAATTTCTTGTTTGTTTGTTGTCTGTTAATCTATTTGAGTCTACTCTGCCACATGCCAAGAGGTTTCAAAAAAACTGATTGCTTGTTGTGTCTTTTATTTCATTATTTGTCTTTGTCAATGGTTATTAAATTTTATATTACATTTTTTAAATTAAAAAATTCCTACTGCTCAAGAAATTTCACATAGCATTATCTTATTCTCTTTTCTTCTACCTTATTAAAGGCAATGTGCTAAACAAAACAAGAAACTGTTCTACAAGAAGAGAATCCATCAATCAAAGAAGGGAACTAATCAAAGATCATTTACTCAATTCTTGATGTATGCTAGGCACAGTGTTAATCCCTGGAGACACAAAGAAAAACTGAAAACAGTTCCTGTCCTCAGGAAGTTTGCATCCTAACTGGGGAGACAACATGTTCATAAATAGGTATGTACAAGATATAAGCAGAATAAATGCAAAGTAAACTTAGAAGAGAAGGAGCTACTGAGGGGTGGGGAACTGGGAAAATCATTACTTTTCCCTCTTTATAAAAGATGCCTATGGAAGACTGTTTCACAAAAAGAAAAAAAAAGGAAAATAGTCAAAGGCTAAACTGCAAGAAGTTGATTATTTTGAACAGTAAAGTTTAAATTCACCTTTTTATAAAAAGAGGAAAAATGAAAATGATATTTTTTTTTTTGGTCTTTTTGGAAGGGGAGTGGAAGGCAACTGGGGTTAAGTTAAGTGACGTGGCTAGTAAGTGTTAAGTGTCTGAGGTCACATTTGCGCTCAGGTCCTCCCAACTCCAGGGCTGGCGCTCTATTCACTGTGTCACCTAGCTGACCTGTGATCTTTCTTTATTGCTGCTCTAGACAAGATGCCATCCTGCCATGAACATGAAGCAAGAGCCATTCTGGGTAGATGCTCCAAAAGGAAGGGGTCAATCACAGATGGATACTCACACATAAATCATTACAAAAAGAAAATTCTTCCTTGTTCCTAGAAACAGGGAAGGGAAACATGCATTATTAAACACCGGCTAAGTGCCAGGCACTGGGCTAGATGCTTTACAAATATTATCTCATCTGATCCTCACAAAAAGTAGGTGTCATTATTAGCTCCTTTTTACAGACAGAAGTTAAGTGACTTGCCCAAGGTCACACAGATTGTTTCTGCGGCTGACTTCGAACTCAGGTCTTCCTAATTCCAGGTCCAGGATTCTCTCCAATGCATCATCACCAAGATCCCTTTCAATGGACAATCTTATTTGTTGAATAAGCAGAATAACAGCAAACAATTTCATCTAGCATTTTAAAGTCTTCAAAACATAGTACATGGATAATTTCATTTGAGTCTGGATATTCCTGTGAGATGTAGGTATTCTAAATGTGATTATTCCTGTTTTGCAGATGAGGAAGCAGTACTTCTGACTCCAAGTCCAATACCATCCCCAATACATATCCTTCTTTGAATGAGATGATTCAAGACAAGGATGCTCTAGGCCTCTCCAGGGGTGAATGTGATGGTGGTTTTGGTGGTTACAAAGTTCTGGGTCACAGGGTTTACAACACATTTTTAAATTTTCCTGGATTATACTGAGAAATTGTGGCAGTAGTATCTTCAAGTATGTTTGATTTAAATGGGGAATTTTCTCATCTTTGAGTAATTTAAGGATTCAAGAATTCAACTAGATAACATTCCTATCACTATTTAAGCGATAGAGTGTGTTCTTCCTCCATACAATGTCTTTGTTTCTTATTCTCTTTGACCAGGTCCTTCGTAACATCACCTGAGGAGTGACAGATGAGTAGCTAATGGAAGAGGTGAAGCATGGACCTTTAGGATCAGACCCAGGGCCCAATTTCATCACTGAATTTTGGCTACAGAACATTCTTTTAATTGAGGTATTTTGACAGAACCCATAAAGGTTTCTCTCCAAAAGTAATTGAAGATATTGGATGACCTCTGAAATAAAGAATGAACAATGGGAGAAATTTTGGAGCAAAATAGATAAGAAATCAAGCCTACTTCCAGACTGAGGAACTTCCCCTGTGTAATAATTTCTGTTACATGGTTTGAAATTTTTTTTAAGAACCAAAAGTATTCATAGCTCTTACTACATTACTATAGTAATATAATTTTCCCCATGGAATCCCTATATACATTGTATGAAACCCATGAACATAGTCCTCAGAAAATGCCACAGGAGGGCACAAAGTGATTTGCAAAGTGATTTTTTTTTTTTAGTTTAGATATGTCAACTCCTTGCTCAATAAACTCTAGTAGTCCCAATTATCTCTACGATCAAATATAAAATCCTCAGATGTCTAAAATCTCTTTACAATCTGGCTCTTTTGGACTTTCCCAGTCTTTTGACATTTTCCTCCTCCCTACTTACACTCAGCAATTCAAGACATAATGGTACGACACTCCATGGCTGCTCCCCACCCTGTGCCTCAGAACACACTCTCGCCTCATTTCTTCTTCTTGGAATCTCTACTTTTCTTGAAGCAATACCTTCTATGAGAAGCATTTCCTGGCTTCCTGTATAGATACAGTCCTCATTTTACACATGAAGAAAATTGAAACCCAGCTGGACTCAGTCTCTTACCCAAGGTAACTCCACTAATTAGAGGCTGAGCCAAGATTAGAAAGGAAGTCCCCAAGTCCATTTCACATTCATGTTTCCATTCCCTCCATCAACCTGAGCACTTGAACTAGAGGCCCCTGGTGATGCTACTCTGCCTTGACTGATTTCAATGATCACCTTCCCATCTCCATTGTTATTGGGGAAAATGACTCAACAATCTGAGTTTTCAAGAGTCATATTCTACCCTAACAACCAACATAGGCCAAACATAGTTGAGCACTTCTGCAAAACTATCAGTCAAACACCCAGATTGTTGACCACGTTCAGTCTTGTAGGTTGTTCTGACTGCTATGACCTTCTGCAACTTCCCCATCTTCATTTACTCCAGGCTTATATTTCCTTTGTTCATTTATTTACAGCAGGACACCCCCAAGTGACCCTCCACTGCAATCATAGGATTTCTAGAAGGGTTTTTTCCTTTTTTTTTGTGCCATGGACCCCTCAACCCCTCTGACAATCTGCTGAAGACTTTTTCAGAATCATGTTTTTAAATCCATAAAATGAAATACATAGAATTATGAAAGAAATCAATTACACTGATATAAGTTACCAAAGTATATGTTTTTGTAAATAATTATAGACCCCAGACTAAGAATTTGTTTTACAGAACCCTTTTCTAAGGGGCAACTTGTCTGCTCTCTCATCAGGAAAGCGTTGAAAGGCAGGAGAGGAGACAGACTACCTCCATGCTGAGACAAACCAGTTATATCCTGGTTATGCTATTGTTTGGACTTGTCTGCCTATTCCAGATCAAGTATAATAAGATGCAGTATTCAGTCTCCTAGTTTGAATTCCATCCCTTTCATGTTTCCCCCTGTCCAGTTTGACCTCTGCCAACTCCATTTCTGCTTCTTTTTAGGAAGTTGGACCTCAGACCCACGTGCTCAAATCGGGCTTCTCCTTTTGGCTACAGGTGAGGTATGACCTCTGAATACCAGTCCCTGGCCTGCTTGCTTTTATCATGCCTGATTCTGAATCTCAGAAAAAATGTCCTACCTCTACAGCTTCTGAACCACGCCCCTGTTCTTCTCCAGTTTAGTCGGCATGCCTGATACAACCTTGGCTAACGACATCTGTATCCTGCCTATTCTTTTGCTTAGAATAGATTTCCAAATCAAAGATCCACTTTCTGGTTTTGGGTCCCTCAGTGCCCACTGCCACCTTAATACTTCCTATGAAGACTGCTGCATTTAGACCACTAGTGTCTTTCCAACCCTATGGACCTGCTAGAGCTCAGCCTGGGCTGGCTTGTCACTGTCTGGGTTACAGAAAATGCAAAAGTAACTTTAGAAGTCATCGAGTCTAGCCTCCTACCCAATGTAAGCATCCCCTCTATGACAGCCCATTTTAGAATGGATCCCAACTATGCTCTACCTCCCTCTTGCCTCGATTCTCTCCAAAATCATCTCCTCCTTGACCACCAAACTGTCACCCTGGGCAACCTCCAACCTAGGAACCTCTCTGCTCATTGGTGACTCATGCCTGAAACCACCAATCTGAGAGTGACACCAGCCATTCCTCACCTCATTCTTGCCTTGACTCTCCCCAGATGCCTCCATCTCCTCATTTGCCATGATGCCTCTTTTCTCTCTCCCTCTCCAAATTCTAACATCCCCTGTTGTCTTCCCCCATTGGAATGTAAACTCTCTGAGGGCAGGAAGTAAAGACAATCCCTCTATCAATGTCCAGATGCATTACTGATAGGGTTATAGAATATATGAGACCAGCTAGGCAGCATAATCTAGAGCAGGGGTGGGGGACTTGTGGCCTCAAGGTCACATGTGGCCCTCTAAGTCCTCAAGTGCAGCCCTTTAATTGTATCCAAACTTCACAGAACAAATCCCTTTAATAAAAGGATTTGTTCTGTAAAACTTGGAGTCAGTCAAAAGGCTGCACCCAAGGACCTAGAAGGCCACATGTGGCCTCAAGGTTTCCTTCCCTTACAAGGTTCTTATACAGGAGTAAATGACCTTGGACAGGTACAAACATTACATCTCCCTCCACCCCCAAATGAAATCTAGCATCCCTTTCAATTATTTAAAAGCATTATTCTGAAAAAGGGTCCATGAAACAAAAAAAGGTCATGAACTCTTTATCTAGTGGAAAGAGGGCAGAACTCGGCAGTCAGGAAGGTCTTAGGTTCAAATCTTCTGACGCTTAGTAGTTATGAATTCCTGGACAATTCTATTTTAGCTGCTAAGTCAGTGGTGCCAAACTCAAAGAAACAGAGATCACCAATCCGTACATGAGGATCCCTGAGGGCCACAGAGTGACCATTTTAAAATGTGATGTTATCTAGGTTTTATTATGTTTTCATTTATTTTATTACATATTTCCCAGATATATTTTCATCTAACGCCTGAACAAGCACTCTTGGGTGATCCAAGCCATGTGTGATATCTCTGTATTAAGTTATAGATGAGCTGCTGATGTTGCACCAGTGGAGGGAGTTTTCTATACCAGAAGTTCCCTAGACTGATAAAGTCTCAGATAGAAAAATGACAAGGGTGAATAAGATGCTATTTTCCTTCCTATTCTGGCAGGTGGGTTTAGACTATATTAGCTGAGGACCTCAGATCATCTCACACTTCTAGTCCTAAGGGACAGTAGGACTGAGCAGCTGCAACTCCTTCTACCCTACCACTAACATGTCTCAATGTTTCAATAAGCAAATATTACTTAAAATTGCTCACACAGGAACCCACAATAACCCTTCCCCACCTCCCAAACCAAATCACACAAAAAAAATCTCTCTCCCCCTCTCTCTCTCTCTCTCTCTCTCTCTCTCTCTCTCTCTCTCACACACACACACACACACACACACACACACACACACACACACACACACAGAAAATCAAGAAGACTGAAAGGGTCAGGCAAAGTCACCCAGTCACCCCAAAGCATTACTACCTTCTACCTTCAGAAAAAAAACACTTTTACAAAACTGATAATATAGCCACTCTAGAAACCAAGACAACATCCTTTACCCATCATGGGGAAAAGGCATCATCTTACTCATCTTCCCTAGCAGATGAAAGGCACACTTTACAGAGAGGCCATTCAACTTGTAAGCCCACTGGCTAATGACCGAATCACATACTACTGTATATGATCTCTAGCATGATATTGGCCTACAATGTTAGATTAAAAAAACATTTTCTGGGATAAGAGTCTTTGGCAATAGATAACTTAAGTGAGAAAGAACAGATTCCTTCCCACTCTTTTTCGGTATCAAGTAAAATACTTCTAAAACCTTCTGGTGGACATAGAAACATAGGATCACACATCACTTACCCAGCTTTTTTAGGGAATGAGTTACTCCCCAGAAATTAACTTTCTGAGTAACTGAAACTTCCCTCCGTACATACCAAAGACTCTATTTACAGAATTTATTTATAGAATAATTTATAGAAATTATTCTAAATTGCATCATATTTTCTGATGTTCTGAAAGTCAAATCCAGACATGTGTTAGTCATGTGACTCTGGACAAGTCACCCTGTTTGCCTCAGTTTCCTCAAGTGTGATATGGGGATAATAATAGTACCCACCTCACAGGACTACTGGAAAGAACAACTGAAATAATATTTGCAAATAATGGAAAAAGATCAAATCAAATAAAATTAACAAATAATCACAGCACAATGCCTGGCACACAGTAGGCACCATATAAATGCTAGCTCTCATCACCATTATTATTAAAAGATAATAAGCAATTTAACTTCTCTTAGATGATACAGAGTCATCAAAATGGAAACCAAAGATGACATGATGCTTTAATTTAGCTAGGCCTTTGGAGGATTCTGTGAGCAGACTAGCTGCTAATCTGTGCGATTAATTTATACACAATTGCCTCGAAGGGGTCAGAAAACAGCTCCCCAAATTCCACAGTGTCAAGGGTAGGACCTCTGACACTCCTTTTCCACTCAGAAAAAGCGGCTGGAGGTCATGCATCTGACAGAAGAAATTGCCAGAAGTTTCTAGATGAATAGTAATACCAGTAAACACATTACATTTTTACATGGTTACATATGCGTATACTGGGTGGCACAGTGAATAGAGTGCCAGGTCTGGATTCAGGAAGACCCGAGTTCAAATATGGCCTCAGACACTTCCTAGTTGTGTGACCCGGGGCAAGTCACTTAAACCCTGTTTGTCCCAGTTTCCTCAGCTGGAAAAGGAAATAGCAAACCACTCTAGTATCTCTGCCAAGAAAACCTCAAATGGGATCACAAAGAGTTGGACATGACTAAAACAACTGAACAGTAATACTGCAACCCTAGAAAATAGGGCTTGAAATAAATGTTAACAAGTGAAATAGGAACATGAGGAGGAGAAAAAAAAATATGGAAAGTGATCAAGTGACAGAAATGATTTTCTTACTAACCACGTTCATCATGAAAGTTCAACAAAGCTTGTTATTCATAAGCACGAGAAATTCTCTTCAGGAGAAAAAAAAATCGTCCACAGATATAAAAGCGAGGCCAGAACTGCCTTGGCACAATGAATTTTGAAAGATCTGTGGTTCAAAGTGGACCAAAAGCTTAATGCATTCTACTTTTCATTATTTTCATTGGCAGAGATAAATGGAATGCGGAAAGTGAAGTGTAGGTAAATGGAAAGTCATTTTAAATTCAAATGTGAAATACATTGTGATTATTTTTTCTGAGATTTAATATTTATGTTTTGCTTTGGACTAATTAAGTGGCATTTCCCTAAGCACATACCAGCTAATAATGGAAAAAAAAAGAGAGGGGAAAAAAAGACCAAAATTTCTTAAACTTGCTACAGATAGATAATTGAAAAAGTAGAAAATGTACATGCAGTTAAACAGGAGTTGACTCATACCCTGTTCAGAGCTAAGATCTTTATTTATCTCTTATCCATTTATTCATATTAAAATTATATTAGAATTAGAAGCAGCCTACTGTGGCTGACAGAAAGCTGGTTTCAAGTCAGGAAACCCTGGGATCTAGTCCCAACCACCTCTGTCCTTTATTTGCTGTGGGACCATGGGTAAGTCACCCAACCTCCCAGGGTCCTCAGCAACTTTCTATGATTAAAAATTGAGTTTTGTAATTGCCAATTCCCTACACAAAGAAAAGTCATGAATAAATAATGTAACAGGGCATATCTACAAAGGGAAAGAAGGCAAACTACCCTTTCTGATGGGTGCTGTTAGAGAACACAACTGAAAAGCAAGAGAAAGATCACAGAAACCTGATGGGCGTCTTCAAATATATGAAAGTTTATCTAATGGAGATGCCTGTCCTGCTTGCCCAGTTGGTGGCTACTAC
This sequence comes from Pseudochirops corinnae, assembly GCA_028646515.1. Taxonomy (NCBI): domain Eukaryota; kingdom Metazoa; phylum Chordata; class Mammalia; order Diprotodontia; family Pseudocheiridae; genus Pseudochirops; species Pseudochirops corinnae. Next base: position 111,041,338 of record CM053592.1, on the reverse strand, counting down.
CACCAGTAAAGTGATAAGCAGGCTTCATCTCAAAATAAGGAAAAACTTCCTAACAATTAGAGGTATCCCTCTAGGTTTTACAAGTTGAATGACCTCTCTGTAAAAGTGTGCCTTTCATCTGCTAGGGAATCACACGGTACAGTGGAAAGAACACCAGCTCTGGACTCAGAGGATGTAAATTCAAATAAACCTCCCTGGGACTCAGTTTCCTCATATGTAAAATGAGAGGGTTGAATTAAAGGACTTCTGAGGTCCCCTCCAGCTTTGGGTCCATGAAGTAATGAGTTCCCCACGGTGGATGGGTATGGGGCCTGGCATGGGTTGGGTTAGCTAAGTGGACCAATGGATAGAGTGATGGATTTAGAGTTAGGAAGACCTAAGCTTCCTGTCTCAGTCACTTGCTAGTTTAGTAACCTCGGCCAAGTCCCTCAGCTTCTCCAGGGCCAACCTTCCTCATCAGTAATGATAGAAATGAGAATAACATCACTTAGCTCAGAGTTTCTATGAGGACTAAATGAGATGATATAAACGCTGCCCAACTATTAAACAGAAGCTGAATGACCACGTCGGGGATACTGCAGAGGGAACTCATGCCTGGTACAGGGAATGAACGGAATGGTCTTCAAAGTGCCCTCCAACTCTGAGACTCTACAAATCTATCTAGAGATCACAGCCTTTGCTCTGAAAAAATTTGGAGGGCAGGGTTCAGAACAATGGAACAAAAAGAAATGCAGGACTGAATACTGGACTCAAGACTAAGTAGCACAATGGATCGAGGGTTGGCCTTGGTGTCGGGAAGACCAGAGTTCAAATTCTGTCTCAGACACTTACTAGCTGGGAGACCCTGGACAAGTCACTTAAACACTATCAGCCTCTAGTTTTGTCATCTGTAAAATGGAGGCAATGATAACACTTATCTCACAGGACTGTTTTGAGGACCAAATACATGTAAAGTGCTTTGCACACTGTACAGCATTATCCGAGAGCTAGTTCAATGGCCAAAGAAGTGATTTTTCTGTGGGAGTGGTGGGGAGAGAAAGAATCCATGAAGAAGGCTGCGAAAGACTTTGGTTGAGCAATCAATAAACAGGCATTTATTAAAAGGCTGGTCTAGGAGAGGCACTGGGAATATGAAGACAAAAATGCAACGGCTCCTGCCCTAAAGAACTTCCATTCCATCATGTACAGATAAAAGATTGTACATAAAGTTAATCTGACAGGGGGAGGCATTAGCAGTCATAGGAGTGGGGGGTGCTGATGAAAGGCTTTATATGGATGAGACTGGAGCTGAGTTTTGAAGAAAAAAATAAATACACACATGTATATAACACACATACACTAAAACGTAGAGGTAGTGGCAGAGGGAGAAGGGAATATAACATACACACACACACAAATATATATACACACACAAATATATACATTTACATATATACCTATAAAAACATAGACACTAAAAAGGTAGAGGTAGAGGCAGAGTTGGAAGGGTATGTATTTTCATACATATACACACATGCACATACATACATATATACACATACCTATACATATGTACATATATGCATATGTATATATACATATATCTATACACATATATACATACAGATATATGTACACGTGCATATAAAATTAAATACATACACACACACACTAAAAGGTAGAGGCAGAAGTGGAAGGCTCTGTATCCCAAGGATGGGTGACAGCTTGTGGAAAAGCATGGAAATGAAGAGAGCATTGTGTGTGAGGAACAGGAAGAAGCCCAGGTTGGCTGAACCATGGAATGTATGAAAGGCTATAATGTATAACAGGCATGGAAAGGGTGGGCTGGAGCCAGGGCATGGAGGGTCCAAATGGCAAACAGAAGAATTCGTGTCTGCTCCCAGAGGAAACAGAGAGGCAACAAAACTCATCGATCAGGGTGATGACATGATGCTTTAGCTCCTGTGTTACAGAAACATCACTCTGGCAGTCATGTGGAAGTCAGAGACTTGAGGCAGGGAGACCAATAGGAAGCTACTGCAGTAGTCTAAGCATGAGGGTATCAGAGCCTGAAAGAGGGTGGTGGCTGTGTGAGGAGATAGGACAAGTTTAAGAGATATATTTCAGAAGTAGCATTGGCAAGACCTGGCAGCTGATTGGATTATGGGAGGTGAATGTGATGAAGGAATCCCAGGTTTTGAACACAGCTACCTAAATGGACAGTGATGCCCTGGAGAACCTGCAACTTCAAGGCCACATGCAGCTCTCTAGGTCCTCAAGTATGGCCCTCTGACTGAATCCAAACTATCCCCTTAATAAAAGGATTTGTTCTATAAAACTCGGACTCAGTCAAAAGGCCATACCCAACGACCTAGAAGGACACATGTGGCCTCAAGGCCACAGGGTCCCCACCTCTCTGGCCAGAAATACAGAAGTTTGAGACAAAAGGAGGCTCTGGATGAAAATAGAAATTCTATCCAAGTGGCAGTGGGTAATGAAGGACCAGAAAGCAGGACAGAAGCTAGGTCTGGATAGAGAAGGGCAGCTATGATTGCTGGCATGGGTAGACCAAGAATCATACCAAAAAGGATTAAACTGTAGTAGGGATGATTCTAATTAAGACATTTGGAAGAGTGTGAGTACTATGAAATACTGTATTTCCTCACTAACAGACTAGATTGCAGAGACTCTTTGTTTGGAAACCACAAGGAATCAGAGTCAAAAGCTCTCTCCCTGGGGAAGCTTAAGAACTGTTCTGCCCAGAGTTCAGAGCTGAGACTGGATGAACTCTCTCCTAGACTCAAGGTTCCATGATTTTATGATCCATGAAAGGCTGAAATAAACCTTCTGAAATACCCTTTAAAAAAAAAAAAGATAATGTTCTGAAATGGAATTCATTATATTGCCTCTCTCTGACAGGGCTGTTCTTTGTTGGGACCCTGAATGTCTCAGTAAAAGATGCCTCTCTACATACATGGGCATGTAAGAAGAGAGGGGATTGCTAATTAGCAAGTCTAGTCTTAAAGGACACTTAAACATCTCATCCCAATTTAGACAGAGTTTCTCCATCCAAAAACAATTTTAAAAATTAAAAGATGTCCCAGGACAAGCCATTCTCTGCATTTCTAAGTAGTCTTATTTAGCATTTACAGCCTTGAGATCTTAAAACATGAGCAGTTAAATTCAACATACTACAAATTTTTAGTAAAATGAAAGGTACATACATGAACTGCTTGGATGACAGTGAGCCCCTGGGTATCGCCGGCCCATAGTGACCAGTCAGCACATTACCCGGAATTGTCAGCGTTTTCCAAATACTTAGGAAAGACTGAGGATGTTTAGCTGGAAAGGAGAGAAAAAAAAAATTGAAACAAAAGGGAGATTTAGGATAATGACAGCATTTTTTTCATTAAAATGGTAATGATCACCACAAATTTCACCATAACCATGCTTATAAATTATTCAGTCACATCAGCAGAGAGGAAGCCTCTCTATAGCTACAGGCAAGGAAGGCAACAAATGTTTATAATTAATATGTGGCCGCTATAAAGAATTGGGCTGGACACAGAAAGCCCTTAATCAGACTTCTTCAGTGTTTTTATTTAGAACGTGGTATAGACAGAAGAGGCCGACCTAGCCTCATTACTCTAATATGGTACACATTTCCTTTTTTCTTAAAGCCCAAAGATGGCATCAACCCAGAGCTGACAAACAGCATCAGCGCCAATAATCTGGCAAGCTTGTAAAAATCTAGATGGTTTCCTGAAGAAAAGAAAAAAAAAATCCTCTGTAGCATGGGTGGCTGACATCAAATTGGCTTAAGACAAATACTGCCCTGGAAGTCCCTGGGCCTCTGCTAATTCATTAAAGATGGTCAAAGCTGCCCTTCAAAATTAATGATGTAAATAAACAAACCTAAACAGAGCAGGGTGAAAGAAGGTCTGTTGCAGAAGAGAATACTAAAGAGTCTGGATATCATAGAAGCGAAAAACCTGGTTTCTTCTATAGGTTAAATTTTGGATGTGGAATGACCAGAAAAAAAAACATTCAATGCTTTAGCACAGATTCAAAAGAACACAGCCCCATTCTAATTCATACAAATTGCCTTTGCTCTTTATTAGGCGTTAGATGTTCTGGTATGAAAAGCTTTCTCAAGGAGACTATGACATCCAGGAATGCAGCATGTGAGGATACACATTATGAGACTAGGGCAATACTGGAGGGGGGGAGGGAAAGGGGTGGGAGAGATGAAGAGATAAAACAGCAACTACCACTAAGATTAACAACTTATGAACAATGCTTTTTCACTGCATGTATCAAACAAAAGCAATGTAGTTTACTGCTGGACTTGCAGTTAGGGAGATCTGAGTTCAAAACCCAACTCTGACCCAAGAACTGTGTGACTGTGGACAAGACACCCTCTCTGAGTCTTAGGCAACACTCTAAGGAAGTTAAAAATAGGTTACTTGTTCATGAGCACAATTTTCATCACAGTGATAGGCCTTCCCTGGTCAAAAGTCCTTGCTATTTTAATCTCCAGCCCGTATTATAGGAGACAGAAGCATAGGTGTTAGTATTTTAATAAGGCATTAAAACACAGGGCCTTGTTCCTTTTGGGGAGGGGGGGCGGGAAGAAGGGGAGGGAAGTGAAACAACAAACTGTGATACAGTCATGGAATGGAATATTACCAAACTCAGAGAAATAACAAATAGGGAGCATCCAGACATGCATGGGAAGACTTATATGAATTGATGCAGAGTAAGGTAACTGGAACCCAGAAAACAAAATACATGAACGCAACCTAAAGGAAGGGAAAGAAGAGCAGACAAAACTGAGCATTGTCCAATTTCGTTAGCCAAGGTTGGCCCCGGCATTTTTGGGTTTTGTTTTTTAAGGCACCTTTTTCTCCCTTTTTGGTGGAGGTAGAGGGACAAAAGGTAGGGAGTACAGCATATTCTATCAGAGGCAGCTGACATGGCTGTTGATTTGGTGGAACTGCTTTTTCATTTTCTTATTCTTTGTTACAAGGGATAGCTTGATGGGTAGGAAAGGGAATTCAGAAAGGAAGATGACATCACAAAAAGTATTAATAAAAATAAGATTAAAAAATACAGGGCATTAGTGCTTCTCTATAGAAAAAAAAATAGCCCTGGCATTTCTTACCTACCTACCTTTCAGGTAGCCCAGGTTGTTAGTGTGGATCCTTTCAACTGTACCCTAATGCTCTAGCTCACTTAACAACATCCAAATCCAGTGTCAACTCCTGATTCTGCAGCTCTTTCAAGACTGATGGGATTCTGTAATTGACCCTTCTTTGGTGAAGTGAACCAGAAGAGTGTGGACTGTCAGAAGCTGCCTACACTGCCGACACTGGAGACATGCATTGAAATATGGCTTCCCCTCCATGCTTGTGGGGGGTGAAAGAGACAATGATTTCCTAACCTGGCAGCAGGCTCCAAAATGAACCAAACTCACTCATTTCCCTCCAAGTGATAGAAAATACTTAAGCAGATGGATCACAAATGACTTATTTGTTGATGAGAAAGTCTTGAAAATTATAAAATCTTAAGTAAACAATATGTGGAGAAATAAGTGGATGCGACTTCTAAACACAGAAAAACAAATTCAGTAGTTATTTTTTTCTCTCTTCTTTCCAAGACAACACAATCTAACAGTGTTGTGCTTCTTGTCATAAAAAATTATTCTAAAAAATTTAGCTCTAGTTATTAGGTAAATAAAGCAACCAGAACAGTTTTTTAAAGTTCTTCTTTAAATCAAACTGACATTTCCATGTATTTAAATTCAAAAATATTTGCAGAAAGAAGAAAAACTTGCCTATTGTCTTTGTACAATAAAATCCTTTCATTTACTGGCAGGTAGGAGATCAAATTTCAAAGAACTGAAGGAAAGGAAAGGTAGAATCTTAGGGATTAAATTCCACAGAAGGTCAGCTCAGGAGACAGGCAAAGTTGTCAAGCATAAAAGTCTGAAGATACAAAGAAGCAATTCTGACAAAGATAGGAGGGAGAGAGCATGATGTGGATGCACAGGGAACTCACTGACCCACTGAAATTTTTAAAAGATAAATACAGAAGTTGGAAGCAAGAACAGGTAATAAAAGAAAGAAAAAAGGTCATCCTGACTTAAAAGAATAATATCTAGCATGCTAAAAGTAAAAATTAATTGAAATTTGTTCAGTTGTTTTTTAGTTGTGTCTGACTCTTCATGACCTCATTTGGAGTGGTTTGGCATTTCCTTTTCCAGCTCACTTTACAGAAGAGGAAATTGAGGCAAATAGGGTTAAGTGACTTGCCCAAGGTCATATAGCTAGTGTCTGCAGCTGGATTTGAAATCTGGAAGATAAGTCTTCCTGACTCCAGGTCCAGCAACCTACCCACTTATACCCCTTAGCTGCCCCATGTACATATTGACTAAGAGAGAGCATGGTTAGAGGGCTAACTTTGGGGTCAGAAAGACAAGTTCAAGCCCTGCCTTTGATGCCTATTAGCAACTCGCTCAAGGAAAACTCCATTAACTTCCCAGGACTTCAGGCAACACTCTAAGACTTTAACTGACAAACTGCCAATTTCCATTGGTGGAGAAAGTTTCCAGACTAGTTTCCTTGCATGGACAAAATCATGGACCAAAGAAACCTAAAGCTATGGATGAGGCAGAACGCATTAGAAAGATTATTTTCTGGCTTTCCAAATCCTTTTAGAACACGTCTCAGAATCATACTAATATACTTTTAAAAACCACATCATCAGTTCAGTATAAGTGGAATAACCGCCAATATGGCGAATGACGTCCTCATTCACGTGGGGATACCATTACTAAGGGCCCTTACAACAGGACATAAATTTCCAGGCAGTCTTCGTCAGGTGTGACGTTTCATTTAGCACACAGCAGGAGAGTCTATGTAGCCTAAGGCCAGCAAGAAATATTTGACGAGAACGCTGATGAGAAAGGTTTATATTCTTGGTGACTTAATACAATTTTTTCCAACTGTTAAAACAAAAGTGAACTTTTTTTTTTTTTTTGCTTTTTGGAGGGGGGAAGGTAGGGCAATTGGGATTAAGTGATTTACCCAAGGTCACATGGCTAATCTGAGGCCGGATTTTAAATCAGGTCCTCCTGACTCAGGGCTGGTGCGCTATTCATTGCACCACTTAGCCACCCCAAGTGAACATTTTTTTATACAATCTCTGTAAAATTAAAAATATTTCTGTCCATTTCATCAACATAGTATTTCAAAGAAGAAACAAATCATTCACGGCAATGAACAAAGCAGTATCTCATTCTATTCCTGGACTAGGTATGTGAAGAGGCTAAGATAGACAGGGTACACACCTTAGGTAAGCAGCAAGGGATATATTTATGAGGCCTTGAAGTGTTTATTTCGCAACTTTTTATCACTATATTTATGGGGCTGGGAACAAAATATTCAAGACCAGAAATGGTTTCTAAGGACAATCATCCTCAACAAATCCATTAACACCTCTTCCAAGAATCCTCAGTATGCTGATCTGGGTAAAAGGGAGGAAGAGCCTCAAAAAAGAAACATCAAAGACCAACAGCCCTCAAAGATCTGCTAGCTTCTTTTTTAGTGCCTAAGAGCAGTCCCCTTCTCCAGAGCATCTCTCCTTTTAACATTTATTACTCTTAGATTTATTACTGTTATTCCAAAATGGAAACTTACAAGAACATCAAGAAACAGGCAAAAAGAGTACTGTTTTAATTAGTTTGGACTTCTTTAAAAATAAATGAAAGCTAAAGCCACCTACTAAAAATCTATTCTGTAACATTTAAAACGGGGTGGGCTAGGTGGTGAAGTGGATAGAGTGCTAAGCCTGGAATCAAGAAGACTCATCTACCTGAGTTCAAATCTGGCCTCAGATACTTACTAGCTGTGTGACCCTGGGCAAGTCACTTAACCCTGTTTGCCTCATTTTCTTCATCTGTAAAATGAGTTGTAAATGGTGCCTTTGCCAAGAAAATTCCAAAATGAGGTCACAAAGAGTCAGATACAACTAAACGATAACATTTAAAACAATATATTATACAACTTATAAAATCACAATTCTGGATATCTCCCATAATATTATGATACAGTAAAATTATGGCTCTCTCAAACCTTTAGGAGAATGTGATTCTTCATAGTCTTTTCCTTGATAGATCAGGGTTTACTCCTCCCCCCACACCCCTTTAAGAATTAGTCAGAACTAAGAATATCCCTCCGAGATGTTTTATTTTGGTTTAGGACAAATAGTGAAAGGAGAAAGGAATAGAGTCATTATTAATGATTTTGTTGGTGGAGAGAGATGTTAGTAATGTATGTATGGGATGAGTGAAAACTTCTCAATTTGGGGTGGTTAACTTTTCAAATGGCTTCTGTCAATCACTTTTATCTTCCTTTGTCTGTTTTCCCGCCTTGGTGGGACCTTCCCCCCTCTTTCCTTGCTGTCCCAGTTGGGGAAGAATTTGGTGAAGTATGCCTCTCCACCAATGAGACAGGAAGCAGTCGGGGAGGGGTCTTGGCTAAGTCAGATTATAAATTCCAGCACTGGCTTTTGTAACTTGCCTCTTCTCCATGATGAGTCATGGGGAAGACTGCCCTCTTCTCCTGGGAAACAGAATAAAGTCCTGTTCTTATCCTAAGAGATCTCTGTGTTTATTTCTTTTTGTTAAATTAAGGATGAAAGATATTTTTCATCCCAAACATGTATGACAATAATCGATCAACAAACATATCTTAATCATCACTGTCTTGGGCACTGGGCTTAGAAATTCACAAAGTAAAAAAGTCCCTGGCTTCAAGACCTTACATTCCACTGGGAGAAACAACACGTATGGGAAAAATTGTATATAAAACACATAAAAAGAATTTTCTGAGGAGATACTAACAATATGAAAGTGCAGGGTAGAGGACAAAATCAAGATATGCTTCCCAGAATGATAATGAGCATGGCAGGGACCAAGGAATTGGACCCCGAGATTTGAGACACTGGGCACTTTGTATCATGGGGGCACTGTTGTATCCATCTTACTTCCCTGACAAATACTTCTAAGAGTTCAGCACAATAGAAAAGAGAAACAATGGGGGCAGCTAGGTGGCGCAGTGACTAGAGCATCAGCCCTGAAGTCAGGAGGACCTGAGTTCAAATCCCACCTCAGAAACTTAACGCTTACTAGCTATGTGACCTTGGGTAAGTCACTTAGTCCCAATCACGCTGCCTTCCCCCCTCCAAGAAGACAAAAATAAATAAATAAATAGTAGCATTTTTCTTTAAAGAGAGAGAAACAATGGGACTAGACCTGTTAAGGCAATAACACAAATCCGTTATTTTAAAAAAAAAAGAATTTGAACCTGATACTTCAGAAGCTTTAATTCCATGAGGAACACAAAAAAAGATTTTAAAAGGAACAAATAAGGATACTGACCACAAATCAGAGAATAAAACTTTAGAAGAGACAAGATGGGATGAGAATTAACATAGAGAACAAAGCAAATAAATTCTTCTTAGAGGAGGGAGCCCAAAGCACAAACAAACACTAATAAAAAAATCTTTCTTTCTGCCTGTGTCTTTCTTTGCATGTCTCTCTCTCTCTGTCTCTCCTTTCTCCTCTCCTTTTCCACGGGCTTAGAAATCAAGCAATAAAAAGTTCTTAGAACTGTATACAGGAAAAGGTAAACTATACACAGACAGGTACTAGATGAAAGCCCACCCAAAGAATTAAGTACATGAATCCTGGGGCATCGGCTTTGAGACAACAACATCAGGAATGTCTACCACTGCTATGATGCTATTTAAAATGCTATTTCATTTTATCTTCACATTAATCCTGGAAGGCAGATACCATCATTATCCCCATTTTACAGGTGAAAGAAGTGAGGCAAAGGCTTACCGAGAGTCACACACTAAATGAGTCAGGATTTTAACTCAGGCAGAAGAGTGTAAGGTCACAACTGGTTCCAGCACACTCCTTGACTCAGGTCTCCCAGATTTCAAGCCCACTGCTCTCTATTCACCACACCATCCAGCTGCCTGATTGAACCAAAGAAAGGCTTTTTCCTCCCTTCCTCCTTCTTTCCTTGTTGTCAGTTAGCTGAAGTTGCCCGATACCTTTGTTCCTGAACACCAAAGTGTTACTAAGCAGTAGAGATAAAAATTGGGCAGTATCTAGCACCAGCACTAACAAGACTGGCAATTAACCTACAAAATTAAAGAGGAAAACAAATAGAAGGAAAATCAAATTGAAAAGTATGGGCATCTCTAAAAAACTTGGCGGTAGGATCTTTGCAGGATTCTTTACATTTACAAGACCAAGAATCCACCTGGACAGCAGACCTTTGGACAGCAGTGATTCTGCTGCTGTCAAATAATTGAAACTATTTAACTAAGAGAGTAGGTCAAGAGACAGAACAGAAAGAACTATGTGGAGAATGTGGTTAGAATGAGAAAGCATTCTCCCCTGCTCCATGGAAAATGTAAACTTACTCAGGCTTGAGAGGTCATCTGGAAACCCTGCTTTCTGTCTGTCAGACGCAATGCTCACCCCAGATGGAAGAATTTTGCTTTCAAATATTTTCAATGAGCTTTTCTTTTTAATATACACAACGTTCCAACTCGAGCAACTCAAATCTAAGACACTGTCTTCGGGAGACTTCTTAAATCAAAGCCAGACTTTGTAAATTCCCCTGAGCAGTTTTCCAAAAAAAAAATTTTTTTTTAATTGCTGCTTTTCTCTCTCCATTCTTCCTCACCTCCGTCTTCATTTTTCTTTCCTCCTTTTATGTAACCTTCCCTTTCTTCTGCCCTCCTCAATCCTCTTCTCGAATCCTATCCTAAAACAGTCTTTCTCCTCTTCTTGGCTACTTCAAATGGATAGCAGACTTTTTTTTCCCCTTAAGTCAACAGAGATATTATCTTTTCCAAATGTGCCATCAGATAAATAAGCCACCTGTGTCCATTGAGCCAAATAATAATAATATCAATATTAATCATAGTTAACAATTATATACCTCCTGAGGTTTGTAAAGCACTTTACATATGTGATCTTGTTTGATTCTCACACTCTCAGATCCCTGCCACCAGCTTCTGGGGGTCTGTCTTTGCCTCAGGGCCTTCCCAGCAAGCTCTGCTTCAATTCCTTCTGGCCACCTGCCTCCAGAATCTGTCTTCACCCCACAGGCCTTGAGCCAGCCTCATCCCAGCCACTCCCCTCTCTGCCTAGGTCTTCACCCCAGAGTCTTCTCCAGTGCTTTGGAAGCCATCCCTGACCAGACTCATCTTCCACTGCCACCTACTGCCTTCAGACTGAATCCCCCTCAGGCCATGCCTTTACAGGTACAGCTAGAATTCACCGGACATCTGCCCTGGGGTTGGATTTCCAGAATAGATCCCATGAGGAATCTAATCATTTGGCTCCCTCATCAGTCTTTTCTCCAGTCACTGATAACCTTCCAAGACTCTCATCCCTTAATTCCTTAGCATATTTGCACACCCCCATATTTTCCCTATCCCAGTGATTCAGAAACCCAGCTAGCTGACCATGTAAAACCAACAATAAAAGCTACAGCCTGAGATAGTTATCCAAATGTTCCTAGAGAATTTGATGAAAGAAGGAAAACTTGACCCTTCAGGAATCCATGAAACTTGGTAGGTGGGACCTATCATGGATTATGACTTAGTAAGAGTATTCTTTAAGCCCAAAGTGTGGGTGGGGATATTACACATATTATACATATATATAGATATAGATATAGATATAGATAGATAGATATACACAGACAAATGTATGTTCTAATTATATATTATCATACAAAAAATAAATTATATGTAACTATATAATGTGGTATATATTTTATATTATGAGATATTACACAGGTACATTAAAAAGATATATTCATATAAAGAAATATATGAATTAGAGAAAACATGGTAGAAAGTATTTGGATGAAGAGTGATAAAAGCATAACACAAAAACAATAATGTCATTGGACCATACACTCAGACTACCTGGGCAGAAAAAAAGGAAATACACATAGATGAGAAGATTGGAGAAAAGATCACAAGTCGAGCATGGAGGCATGATAGACTAGCTATGGGAAACTAATTATCTTGACATCTCCTCAAAGCCATTGTCTAAATCAGGACAATCAATAATTTCCTGGCTTGATTTACTAATAATTTCATCCTTTGAAGGGTAGAACTCACCCACAAAGGAGGAAATGGAAGATGAAAATAAAAGTGTGACATGTTGTCCTAAGGACAGCTCAGAATGAGCTACAAGTGGCAAGAAGGTTATGACATTAACAAGAGTTAACAGTTGGCTGATTTGCTGTTGTTGTTTTATTTAACTTTCTTGGAACAAAGAAGGAAAAAAAAGCAGAAAAGATTTTTTGTGTTTTTACTGATTGAGTTGAATGGCCTGATGAAATGGACAACAGAAACGAAGGTGTCAAAGACTGTTTTCTTGGCCAAGGAACCACCTATATGTCCTAGAAGACTGCAAATCAACCAGATTCAGATGAACTACACACTAGTGTATTTTTGAGGAACTCAAAAATATAATTGCTGAATTGTACAGAACTTTATTTTTTAAAGGAGTAACTCATGATTTCCCCTATTAAATTAATAAAATCTTGCATTTTGCCTTGAGCCCAAACTCCCAGAAATCAAGTCAGGAGGGATCCAACCCAACTGGTTGGATCAGCAAAAAAAAAAAAAAATACCACTAATCTTTGCCAAAGGTATGGGAAGAACGAAAAGGAACAAATTTCCTAATTAAAAAAAAAGACAAGTGAATCTGGAAATGATTGTAGTTTCCAAACAGTAATCTTAAATTTCTTTCAAAATTCTAGTATACATTATTAAAAAATTAGTTTGTAATACATGTGTGTATCTCCCCCCCACAGTAAGTCAGAGAAATAATAATTCCTAAAAATTATAGAGCACTTTAATTTACAACAACCTTGCTGGGTAGATAATGCAAGTGTTATCCCCATTTTACAGGTTTGAGAAAACCAAGATGCTAGAAACGTGATAATTATATACAACTTTGCATAAGTCTCAAGAGAGTTTTGGACTCAGCTCTACTTACTGAAAGTCTAGCATGCAAACCACTCATTATATTTCAAGGTCATGATCAAATCAATTTTGGTTTAATACAGATAAAATCTAACCAAAATTTAGCATAATCCAACCATTTTTGCTCTTACGATTTTTTTTCTTTTTGTTTGTTTTTTGAGTTTTTTTTTTTTTTTTGCCCCTATAGATGTGATCTCTGGAAGGGCAGACTCAAGACAAAATGTGTTATTTTATTAATTTTGGGGGGGGGGGGGAATCACAGGTTAACCCTCTCAAAAATAAAGTACAAAACAGGGTACGAAAGAAATTCAGGAAGCATGAAAGAGGAAAAAAAGGAAGTGGAAGTTAGCCTTTTTAAGCCTTAGTAAAAGTCGTCAATCTGTCTCTGTCTCTCTCTTCCCCCTTTCTTCCTGCCCCCCCCCAACCTATGATAGGAACAATTTGATCAGTTAGCCAGTAGAAACCCCAAGGGAAGGAATTTGTCTTCCTCATTAGAGGGGATGATCCTTCCAGCCGTAGCAATTAGAACAGCACCTAAATTGGGTTTTAAATCCACAAGTAGTTCACTGCTTATTACTCACAATTGATTGAATTTCTGGCTTTAGTTTGTCACAAGCATGCTAATTCTCTGAGCAAAAAAAAAGCACAAGGCCTGAATACAGGCTTTAAAGGAAGAAATGCAACCTTTGAGATTTACAAATGTACAAACACAGGATACAAAGTATCTTAAAAGAAAAATAGATTTTTCAGAGTATTAGAAATGCCAAAATGAAGAGTCATTATTCTGGGTTCATCTGGTCCTCAAACATCTATCAATCTACATACATACATACACACACGCATACATACATACATACACACACGCATACATACATACATACACACACGCATACATACATACATATATACATAAATACATATTTAAGAAAAATGTATTATACATAATATAAATGTGTATTTTATATATATATATATGCATTTATAAGAAATTTCATTGAAATCCATTTAAAATTACAGGAGATGTGATCATTGGAAAAATGTAATCAATTGCCATTTACCAATAGCATATCAAAGGCTATAATGATAAAGCAATGGAACACAGGCTACATCAGTTCCTACTTCATTATCAAGAATGGATTTGAATACAGGTCTAGCAATAAACTGAAGAACTCTAACTAGGGTCGGGTCACAGGAGCTTTGTCCAGGATGTTGACATCTGAGGAGTAACCTTCCTTTCCATACCTCTTGGTCCTCCACTGTCACGCTACCTCACTCAAGCCTAGGCCACCACCTATCACTGTAATTATAATCTTCTCCCACCACCCACCTTTCTTCTCAAATCCCTCAAGGCCACTGACAAGGCCACTGCCAGAGTTTGGAGCACCCTCTCTCCATGAGGGATTGTACTAGGGGTCCTCTTGCCTCCCTCCACCAACTACTTTTGACCCAGGTATATATCTGTCTAGTTATGTTCAAAGAAATTAGTTACCTGTTGGCCTCGAGATGAAGAATTTTTAAACTATAGCAACTCTCAAAGAAGCTAAGCACCTAAGGAGTTAGGTGAGTATTTAACTAAGTGCCTAAATAAGTGTACAGAAAAATGAGAGTGATGAAATCCTTTACATATAGGATATTAAAAAGGATGGTGAACTGGAAGTCAGGTTAATTAGTTATGTAACTTTGTAACAGAATATAAATTCCTTGAAAACCAGGACTGTCTCACTTTTATTTTTGTATCCCCAACATCTAAAAGAGTATATGACATATAGCAAGTGCTTTTAATAAAAGATTATTGGATAAATGATTATGAGACATAATCTCTCAGCCACATTTTTTTCTGAAGTGAAACAGAGCAGTCTTAGATGATCTCTCCGGCCACTTTGTCCTCTAACACTATGATTCTGTAAACCACATTACTAGTATGTGTAGGTCAGGGAAGGGAGGGAAGACTGAGAGCCTTTATTCTGAGATGAAAGTTTTGCCCTAATTGTAATAGGTTCTTTATTCTGGCCAACCAACTTTGCTAGGATGAACTTCGGCAAGTTTACTATCTTGTACCATAATCATACACAGGGCTACAAAATACGAAATAACTTCCTGGAAATAAAAATACTTTAAAATAACAATTTAAAATAAGTTAGCCTTGGACAACTTCGACAGACCTAAAATTTTGAGAAAGCGTGCCACAAAAACCTGTTTCTCTTCTTAGGCACAAAACAAAACCAAACCAAACCAAACAAACAAGAAATCCTAATCTGTGTTTGACTAACCACAAAGTGGCACTAGGGGCAAGCACTTGTCATGTTTTTCTTGTAGGTTTTTTCCAGAACAACACTTCCCCTACCCCAAATGATTTTAAAACAAGTACAACATTACATTACACAAAAAGTGATACCATTACTAGGTCTCCACAAGGAGATCAAAGAAAGTAGGAAAGAATATACAAAAATGTTTAGATAGCAAAGAACTGGAAACTAAGGAGATGTCCCTCGATGGGAGAATGGCCAAACAAGGCAGGGTACATGAATGTAATATTCCATTACATTCGTGTAATGGAATATTATTGTACTGAAAAGAAAATGTTTCAAAGAAATCTAGTAAAATTCATATAAATGGAGGCAATATAAAGTGAGCAGAACCAGAATAGTTTATACAACAACATTGTAAAGATAAATATTGAAAGCCCTTAGATTCCCTAAGGAAGTCCTAACACTTTAACATAATGATCAACAATTTCCCAGGACTCATGATGAGCTACTGACCTCCTATCAGGAAGATAATAGATACAGGTTACAGATTCATATACATACATACATACATACATACACACACATAAATATATTTATATATATCTTTTTTTACATGGCTTATATTGGAATTTATTTTGCTTAACAATGCATATTTGTATGGGGCAGCTAGATGGTACAGTGAATGGAACATGGGTCCTGGAGTCAGGAGGACCTGAGTTCAAATCCAGCCTCAGACACTTGACACATTAGCTGTGTTACTTTGGGCAAGTCACAACCCCAACTGCCCTCCAAAAAGCAAAAACCAAAAAACAAAAAAAACAATGGATATTTGTTACAAGGGCTATGCTTTTCTTTCTTTTTCAGAAGAAGAAGAGGAAGTGGGAAGAAGAAGAAATGATTTTTGTGAATTAAAAAAATTTCTAAAAAAACAAAACATTGGATTAAAAGCATATGGTCTCCACCAAACTTTCTGAAGATGCAACAAAGGATGCCAGGAACCCAAGCTTACATATTTGTTTGGATGTAAAAATCTGAAATCTATTATTTTAGCATCACAAGAGATAGTTTGAGATGATTCTGAATAACAAATATTATGGGTAATATTTATTTGAGAGTCTATTCTTTCTCTCAAATAAACACATTTTCAAATTGTCTGGGGAGTTTCATTTGGTCAGTTTTTCTGTTATTTCAGTGGTCTAAAGAGTGCCTGGCAAGGAATTCTTAACCACAGCAGATCCGCACCTGCTCTATAACTTCTACCTGGAGCACTAAGGGGTTAAGCACCTTGCCCAGAGTCACATGGTCAGTACAGCCTGAAAAAGATTGCTGAACACAGGTCTTACTGACTCTGGGGTTAGTTTCCTATTCATTATGCATGCCGCACTGCCTCTCATTTACTTTCTTATAGCCTCTAAAACTATCTGTTTTCTAACACTATTTTAATAAATATAAAGGCCATCATCCAATTAATAAGAATTTATTGAGCACCCACTAGGTTCTATGCTAGGTGCTAGGGATAGAAACACAGAGGTCAAGAAGCTTACTTTTTGGGGGGAGACCCTATGATACATGGATATATACATAATAAATAAATGGTGGAAGAGTGCAGGGTCCTGGAGTCAAGAAGACTTGAGTTCAAATCCAGCCTCAGATACTTAATAGCTGTGTGACCCTGGGCAAGTCACTTAATCCTGTTTGTCTTGGTTTCCTTATTTGTAAAATGAGATGGGAGAGGGAAATAGCAAACCACTCTAGTATCTTCGCCAAGAAAACTCCAAATGGGGTCCTGGACACAAGTGAAATGACTGAAAAACAACAAATTTTCTGGGGATAGAATGGAGAAGGACTAGTAGCTGGAAGGTGGAAGAGGGAAGGAATCAGGGAAGGCTTGAGGCAAAAGATGGCACTTGAGCAGAGCCATGAAGGAAACTAAGGAGAATCAGAATGAGAAGGAAATTCATTCCAGGCACGAAGTATAGCAACATTCATATTCCTTAACTGCTTTAATTGAAAGCACTTAGCTCTT
This sequence comes from Pseudochirops corinnae, assembly GCA_028646515.1. Classification (NCBI taxonomy): domain Eukaryota; kingdom Metazoa; phylum Chordata; class Mammalia; order Diprotodontia; family Pseudocheiridae; genus Pseudochirops; species Pseudochirops corinnae. The sequence goes on along the minus strand of CM053592.1, from coordinate 111,023,992 downwards.
AACTCACAGGTAACCCTTCTACTTTCACTGTTTCCTTTCATTCCTTCCTCTCATTTCTAGTTCTTTTCCATCAAAAAAAAAAACAAACAACTTCAGCCTAAAACACAAATACAAAATTTCTGTGTACGTGTCTATCTGGAATGGCCCAGACATCCCTCTGCAGAGAGCAGCATGATGCATTTGCAAACTGATTTTAGGAGCAATACAAGGTTCAGTATCTGCTCTGCTACCACCTGATCCTTCTGCTGGCCTAAAATTCTTATGCCTATTGTTATTCCTTTGCATTAAGGATATAGTTATTTTTAGAAAACAACTATGAAAGTGCATGGTTAACTGTAATCAGGACTGGGGGAGCCATATCTCTAACACGTCGATAGAGATGAGGTTAGTGGATTAACTAGCTAGCAGCTTTAACAGAAGAAAGTGGAAGCTTGAGGGACTGGAGGCCTTTTTTGAGGTCTTGAGGTCTGTTTTTGTCCATGGCTAGAGAAGAAGAAAAAGCTGAGAATATAAGGCACTACCCCGAAGAGCAAAGAACCAAGGAGGGAGCCGCTTGGGAGAGCACTAGCTGTATCCTGTGAATGTGCATCTGAGAAATGAGTTAAGGGCCAGCTGAGGTACAGAGAGAAACTCTTGTCTGCTTTTGTTGTCAGGGGAATCCAAAAAAGAAGAGCTCAGGAGGTCAGCAGGATATCAAACTGAGGAAGCAGAAAATAAAAAGTCGACTCTGAACAGACAAATGGAGCAGCCAAAGCAGCTTCCCGTCCTTGGAGACCTCCTGAAAGCTCCTCCAGTCATCAGGGGCTGTGACCAGAACAGGAGTGACCTTTTTACCCCGAGACAGCTTTCTTTTCAAAGGGAGGACCAGCAACACCAGTGCAGTCTAGGTGGCGCAATGAATAGAGCACCAGCCCTGGAGTCAGGAGGACCTGAGTTCAAATCAGACACTTAACACCTTACTAGCTGTGTAACCTTGGGCAAGTCACTTAACCCCAATTGCCCTGCCTTTCCCCCTCAAAAAAAAAAAAAAGTTTGAGTCTTATGTTGATAGTAGGAGGATTTGTCATCTGTCAATATATGAATGATAATGAATTTCTAAAATTTCATTCTAGCCATGTCTTGCTAGGTATTCAAAAGAAGTATTTTTACAGATGACAGTGCAGCATCATATAATTTCTACCACATTGAACAAGCCCAAGCT
>CM053592.1:110975821-111022291 GCA_028646515.1 Pseudochirops corinnae | reverse complement strand
TCTGATGACCTAATCCTGAATTGCAATAAGAAGACCCTGTGTTCTCATAAATAAATTTGAATGGCATCCCCGTTTTTATTATTATATGTGATTGTTGTTGCTGTTAACTGAGGGAATCAGGAAAGAATTTCCCAGAGGGAGTGGCACCTGAGTTGAAGTATTAAAGAAAGATAAGGATTCTGAGAGGTAGGCATGAGGAAAGAATGAAATCCAGGCATGGGAAGTGATTTCTACAGAAATGGTAGGAAATGAAATTATGACTTCAGCTGGTAGGCCTATTTTGCTGGAATGTCAGATATGTGATTGGGGGGAGGGAAGAAGTAATACAAAATCAGGCTAGAACAGAAATCAAAGTCATCTAAAAGTCTGCACACAAATATCAATACTTTAGGAAAGATACATCAATCAGTTCAATGTGCTGTGGCAATTAGATTTCAGGTTTGAGGAGGCTGAGTCATAGGTAATTTATCTGCATGTTATCTCTGGCAATCCACACACATTTAGCAGATGTGAATGGTAGCTAAGACAGATAGTGCTGGTTGGACTGTGGATATGAACAGGCTTTCCAGACAAGAGTCAATCACTGTAAGAATGTGGATCAGAGCCAAGTCTCTAAACTGGACCCTACTGTCACTGGCAAGGGACAAAGATTTTCACCACAAAAGAACTGATAATTTTTTAAAGCTGCACTTTAAGGGAACTTCTAATGGGTCTAGGAACAAGAATGCCTACCAACGTAAATGCTAAGCAAGAGTATAGTATGCAGACCATTTGCCTGCCTGATGGGGTTATTTCAAAAAGTCTAACCGAGAGATCAATCACTCAGTCTTCTTAGCTTTCTTGCAAGAATATAAATCACCTCGAAAGAAATTCATCAGTTTGGAGATGTCAGCTCTGCTTCAAATTCTATTGACTACCCAAGCTTTCTCTACCCTACAAACTTCCAGATTCTTCTTTGTTCCACCGGTCCTCATAAAAAATCAAGAACAGTTGAAACAAGAGTTTCATTTCCGAGTTGTACAAGTGAATTATACCGTGATCACACTATGTTTTGAAAAGCAGAGATAAATTTATCTCAGCCAATCTAAGAATTCCCTCCACCCCCATCCCCATACCCTTCTATGTTTCATCTGAAAATCACAATAGGATCTGATTCCCATGCAGCAATGCTGGCATATGTGTCAAAGAAAATTGGCAATTTAATCACAGTGCTAGAGAGGTGCAATATGGCAACCTAGATGATAGAAATGCAAAAAATGAAAGAAAGAAGGATGCCAGGACTTATAAGCCATTTCTATATGTACCTGTTAGAGGAATATGTTAAAGAATGAGTCTCTCTAGATTGGGACAGCTAGGTAGCACAGGCAGATAGAGGCCGGCTTAGAGTCGGAAAGACCTGAGTTCAAATCCAGCTTCAGACACAAACTATGTGAGCCTGGGTAAGTTACTTAGCCCTGTTTGCCTCAGTTTCCTCTCCTGTAAAAATGAAGTGGAGGAGGAAACGGCAAAATACTCCAGTATCTTTGCCAGGGTCACAAAGAGTTGAAACAACTGAACGACAACTCTTCAGGTCAGTAACCATTGGGTATAAAGCAGGCAAGTTCATAGGTATCCCTACCTTCAGACTCTGAAATAAGTGATACTCCAGAAAGCATACTCAAAGTACTACCTGGTAAATTAACATTTCTAGACTGTCTAAGAACTATGTGATTTTTAGCATTCTCTGTCCCCTTGTTCCAGTACTCATGGCACCATAACTTTAAAAACTAAAGTTGTTTGCATGAGACTCAGGCACATTTTGGGTTTCTGAAAATTTCATGTACTGATGGGGTCAGATATCTAAATACAGATTTAGAGTTGGGAGGGATCTCAAGAGGTCCTCATTCAGGCAGTAAGTGGCAGAGCCAAAATAGTCTATGGTTTAAAGGGTCACACAGGAAAACAAAGAAAGCCAAAGGTAAAAATAAAAAAAAAAATCGTCCTCAACACAAAGACTACATCTTAAACAAGTAAACATTCAGTTTCAGCAATTCCTTTAAAACTCTTTAGTTTTCCATTGTTTCAGATTATTTTTAAAAATGCTTGATTTCATCCTCAATAATTAGCAATGGTGGTTTAGTACTGAAGAATTTGTGAGGAAATTATTCATTTGGAGGGAAAAACAAAAACGATAATACAAGGTTGCTTTAACTTTATGGGAACAATTAAAACATGACACAACTGAAAGCAGTGATGGAAAACAGAAAAGTTAAAGTGATTCACTCTAAAATTATCGTAAAATGCTGATTCTTTAAACCCAGCATTCTTTTACACATCCAAGTGGAAAATCTATTTTCCATTGCCAAGCTGCAATTATAGAACTTAGAAAGTCCATGCTAAAGTGGCATATAATTGGACAGCTTGACAGTTTTGTTCATAAAAAAAGCAAACTACCTAAAAAGGCATATTATTTTCAATAGGAATTTGTCTCGATGGGGATATTGTTGACAGTAATTGCCCAGATATTATCATATTATCATGGTCTCCAGCTAATATTTCTTCAGTTTCAGCCTTTTTCTTTTACCCACCTATGTAATTCAAGATTATATTTTACACTGAGCAGTGAAATACTTGTCTGGGAGATCTTTTACAATTGGATTCTATGAGGGTGTTAGATCATAAATCTTACATTCAGAGTATAAGTCATTTCATTTTTGAGTATCTATTAACCTGCCCACATTCTTAATTTCAGCTCCGTAGAAGAGATCAGTGAATTTGGAACAAAGATTACCCAGGGAGGCAGACACAAAACATGTTTGTAAAACAATACTTCCTTTGGCGGAAAAGGGAAAAGACAGACTTCAAACACTACTGGTGTCACTAAGGGCAATCTAGTCTTCCATGCAATATATTCTTCCTTCTCAAGCCTTTTTCACTATAGCAACAAGGATAGTTCACTACAGTGATCACATACTCAGGGAAGGGGAAAGGTAGGAGAGAAGGAGAGCCATATACTTATGTGACATAAAGGTTAGAAAAGGGGAGAGAGAGAAGAGAAACAGTGACAGAATGAAAAGAATACTGGCCAGGAGAGAGTACAGTTAAAGAAAAAAAAAGAGTTCCAAGAAAGATAATAGTGCAAAAGGGACAAAAATGTATTTGCTTATAGGTCCTTTCCTAAACACATTGTAGCATATGAAGGTAATGGAACATTATTGCACTATAAGAAAGGATGCATATGAGGAATTCAGAAAAACATGGAAAGACTTGTATCAGCAAAGAAATATATATATATACAATAACTACAACATCGTCTACATGGTCAGACTTGATTCATGTTTTACTTTCATTTGCTGAACTGCATCCCCCTTTTTCATTCTTTGTTATAAGGAGTGCTCTGCTGGGTAAGGGCAAAAAAGGATATATTCAGAAATAAAGATGATGCAAAAACAAAATGTAGCAATAAAAACCAAAAAATAAAACAAAATGCTGGCCCTCACTCTACCTGATACATTGTCATTGCAATCATCTTTGAATACTAACAATACAATAAATTATACAAATTTGAAAGATAAAAATGATGGTTTAGTTCATCTTTTAAATTAACATCTGTGAAAGACACCAGTAAAGCTTGTTCTAAGAATGGCTTTCCAAAAATGGAAACTCTATGTGAATATTTCCTTTAACCACCAAGAATGTCTTTTAGAAGACATTATTTAATAAAGTTAATGTCAATTGGGAATGGGGAGGGGGCAGGTAAGAGGCACAGTGGATAGAGCTCTGAGCCTGGAATCAAGAAGACTCATCTTCCTGAATATAAATCTGGCCTCAAACACTTTCTAGCCATGTGACTGTAGCAGCAAATATACTGACACACCCAGGATGGATGCTAGCTAGCATAGGTTCTTAGATCTGCTTTACTAGGAAAGATAGCAGTTTAAAGGGTCAACAATCTTTTTTAATTACATTCACTAGTTCAGGGGAAAAGTCAGCCCCCTGACCTTCAGAGAAAATATAAGCAGAGAAATAAAGACCAACAAACAAAGCTCTGACTGCCTGAATCAACTATACACTTTCCATACATCCCTAGATCGAGAGATTTTACATCTGAGCAGTCAGGGAGCTCTGAATATATGGCCACTCAGAACCAGGGAATCACAAGATCCTTCTCATAAGTGAGCCCCCAAAGCAAAATGTCAAATATACACTTCTCAGAGCCAGAAGTCATCACAACCCTCCTGGCAGTACCAAATTAGAAATTAGCAAAAGGTGTGAGCGTCCCTTGATGGGCTCCAGGTGAGGCCTATTAATGGGTGGGAAAGATCTTAAATATCATTAACACAATTACTGAGACCCTGGACAAGTCACTCAACACTGTATGCCTCAGTTTCCTCATCTGTAGAATTAGCTGGAGAAGGAAATGGGAATCACCCTTGTATCTTTGCCAAGAAAACCCAAATTGGGTCATGAAGAGCTGAACAGGACTGAAATAAGTGAACAAGTGAACAACAAAAATATCATATTTTCCCTTTCATAACTTCCCCCAAGCCATTTCTTTCTTACAATAAAAATTTATGTTCTAAAAAAATAATGTATTTCTCCCTCTACTTACAGATTAAATGGAAATGAATCTGAATTAAATTGCTATTGCCATAGAAACGCTGATATTTCAGATCAAAATTACTGATGATGCTATGAATGCTTTGAAAGCTGTTGGGTTCTATAAACATGCACATTATCACATTTATCTATGATTACCCATTCTGAGTCACCACTATATGGGCCATCACTTGTGATTAACAAAGTTTATCTTGCTGAAACAAATTAATAAATGCCTACTTATCTGACTTTCCAAACAGCTAATGAACATTTCTCCTCCTTTCTGCTTATTGCAAGATGTATAACAGACTATCAGATATTTTCTGGGGCAACAAATCCATAATAATTAAATTATTTATTAGCATAATCAGGATGTTTGGTAAGACAGAGATACAACATTGTCAAACTCCAGTGAAAAGAACCTAAAATCGTACTTAACATTCACAAGAAATAGAAACTGGGTTAAATAATAATGATCTATTACTAGGATACCATATTGTTATATAAGAATATTAGTCTAGGAATACATTCCTATAGGGGATAGATATTAGACCGGTGATTTCATTGGTATATGGAGCTCCCAGTGACAAACTTCCTTTACCATTTCAGGTCTCTACCTTCCCTGTTATTTATATTTTTGGAAAGTTACTTGGAGCGCTGAGAACTTAAGTGTCTTGCCCAGGGGTCATACAGCCAGTGTACATCAAAGGCAGAACGGGAATCCAGGGATTCCTGCCGCCAGGAATCTTGCTTATAGGTCCTTATAGGCACCACTACACTATGATGCCTCTCCAATATATTACCAATTACATATCAAACTATAAGACTATCATTTATACTTCACAATAAAATATTACATTGCATCAAAATATAGTTAATGCAATACTTTAATACCAAGCACTTAAAATAACATTATCTTATTTTTATCCTCAAAACAATAAGCATTTGTTGGGGTCATAAGACTCAGAGGTTCAAGGAACCTTAGAAATTACCTACAACAACTCCCTCACTGTATAGATAAAGAAACCAAGAAGATCAAGAGAAGTGAAGGATCTGGTCAAAGGTCAAACAGGTGGCAAATAGCAAAGGTGGGAACTAAACCCTAGATCAAGTCAAGTAGAGTCAAAATTATGGGGAGAAAAAAGAAGGGCGATCTCTCAAATGAATTTTTAAAAACCAACTCATTCTAGTTCGTTCAAGTTCATTCAACATTCAATCAAGTCAGACAAATAAAAATTTGAATTATTGAATAATACAAATGAACTGAAACACAATCCCTTGGGCTCTTAAATGCTGGCTGAATGGTGAAATAGGACAATCAACTCTCTAGACCTCCCTTTACTCCCCTTTTTTCACTTTCTTCTCTTGTGACACCACCAAAATCCAGTCCTATTTCATCTTTTCTCTCTTCTCCAATTCTACTATCACTTAATATACATTTTATATTGATTGTCCGATCACTTCCCTCTCTTTTTTTATTGGAAGCATCTGAAGGATAATAACAGGCTGGTAGAGTACTATATATTGCTGGGTGTGCTCCATCAACATGTCTGTAAATATTTATCGAGTGACTAGTGAGTATGAGAGACACTGTGTTATATGAGAAGCAGTATACTGTAATAATAATAGTAACAGCGATAAATAAGATTATATAGCATATTACCATTTGCAAGGTGTTATCTCATGTGAACTTCCTAACAGCTCTGTGGGTTAGGTGCTACAGATATCATTATCAACATTTTAGAGTGGAAAAAACCTGAGACTTGGACAAGAGACTCAGACACCAGACAATGATACGGCTATGGCTATAGTCACATTGCCAGTAAATAATAAGAGGCAAAGTTAGAGCCTGGATGCTCCCAGCTCACTTCACCAGGCTGCCTCAAAACAAGGAGAGGGGGACAGGGCTTTTAGTCAAGAGAAGATGTGCCTGAAAACAAATTCTGCCTCTGAAGCTTAACAGGACAAATCACAAGCTCTCCATTTTCTCATCTGCCTTACCTGGCAAGGCTGTCGTGAGGGTGAAGTGAAAGAATGTACATGACAGAACCTAGTAAATGCTGAGGCCCTGTAGGAATATCAAGTGTCATAATTTCAAGCGATTTTCCTAGGAACTAGAAATTAAAAGGGAAGAGCTATTAAAAAAAAAAAAGCAAAGTTAGGGATGTGGTTCTTGTCCTTAAGAGCCTGCTATTCCATCTGGGATCATGACAGAAAAATCACCAAAAAAAGCTAAGAGAGGTATGTGGTAAGTGTCAAGTGAATGGTACAACAGACAATAAATGCTGTCAAATTCAGAAGTCGAAGAGATTTACTGAAAGCTTCAACAGAGAGGAAAGGCTTCAAGGTAAAAAAAGAGAAAGAGAAGCCAGAGTTTGGAACTTTTGTGCTGGTCGCATTTGGTTTTTTTTGTTTTGGTTTTTTTTTTTCGAGATAAATGAGCACTTTTATTTCTTTGTTTCACAACTAAACTGGCTGAAATAGTCGTTTCCTGTGGGCTAATCAAAGAGACCAAATCCCGTATCTTCATCAGACTCCTCTGATTCTTCCTTGGCTTCCACCTTGGCCGGAGCAGCAGCAGCAGGTGCAGCAGCAGCTGGAGCCGCGGCTGCAGGAGCAGCCACTGCAAAGGCTGACGGGTCGGCCAAGAAGGCCTTCACCTTTTCAGCAAGTGGGAAGGTGTAGTCAGGCTCCACAGCTATAGCCAAGACCCGCTTGTACCCATTGATGATCGAGTGGGGTACCGTTGCAACAACTGGGTAGCCAGTCTGCAGACAGACGCTGGCAACGTTACAGACACTCTCTAAGAACTGAAGATGCAAAGTCTCCTCCGTGATGTCCAGCACTTCAGGGTTGTAGATGCTGCCATTGTCAAACACCAGCTGAATGATCAGTCCAAAGGAGAATGGGGAGATGTTCAGCATGTTCAACAAGGTCGCCTTGCTGGCACCCACTTTGTCTCCGGTCTTAATCAGCTGCATATCACTCAAGATTTCAATGGTAACCCTGGACATCTTGGTGGTGATACCCAGAGCCTGGAAGAAGGAAGTCTTCTCGGGACCCAGACTGGTATTCTGTGCTGGCACGGTGACATCACATGGGGCAATGGCACCAGCATGGGCAGCAGCTGGCACCTTATTGGCCAGAAGCATATCCCTAATTTCAGTCAGATCTTCCTTGGTAAACACAAAGCCCATGTTCCCCCGAATATGAGGCAGCAGTTTCTCCAGGGCAGGATTGTTCTTCAGATGCCCACAAATGGCTTTGCGCGTCATGGTATTTTTTCCCATCAATACAATGGCCTTCCCACAGAGGGACATCCGGATCTGCTGCATCTGCTTGGAGCCCACATTGTCTGCTCCTACAATGAAGCATTTTGGATAATTATCCAAAAGTTGGATGATCTTGAGGAAGTAATTGGATTTGCAGGTAGCCCTGTCTTCCCTGGGCATCACGGCGGTGCTTCAGGGATTGCCACGCGGGGTTTAAAGATGATGTCACTCGCACGAGGACTCCTGGGGAGAGATGCTGGTCGCATTTGTACTTGGTCCAGATGCTGCTTGAGGTGCTCTCATGTCACTAGCAGCCCATACCTGGCCTGTTCCTGGCCTTCTGCAAGCCAGCAGAAATACAGGCTCACTCTACAATTGATGAGCATAGGAGTAAGAGTTTATAATTTTATCCACCAAGTGGAATACTATTCAAGCAACCAGCCCAGTGTTCCCATCATCCTTGATTCACAGGCCCAAGGTTGGCTCCCTTTGTGCATTTAAAAGCTGCCCAATTCCACCAAGCCAGGAGACCTCTGAAGTGGGCAAAAATAAATACTAGATAAACTGGGCTCTGAATGAATCTGGGGTATGTGAAACATGGGTCAGGATTATTAAAATATGAAACTGTCTGTGGCTTTAGCCCCCAAACCATCTCTGAGAAAGTTCCTGCTCTCTGTTGACCCTCGGTAGATCTGATGAATTTACTCATATTCAATTTTCTGTGGTCACATGATTTAGTGAACGTAGTAAACTTTCAAAGAGACTATCAAGAACTCTATCCACATCCAGGACTTTTCCCAACCATCTGCCAAATTCTCTTCACTTTTATATAGTGCCCTAGAGGGCACTAATGTATTGAAGGGAAGAGGTTTTTAAGTTCGTTAGCTCCTCCAAGGAAAAAGAAAAACCAGCTTAGCTTCAATTGGCAGTCCTGGGGTGGTAGTACTTCCAGATCTTAGTTTTGAGACAAGAGAGGCTCCAGATGGAGGATATCAGCTCTTGTGGGCAACACCAAAGGAGTAGAAAGTGGAACAGATGTTCTTATGTAGAGATCTTTTCTAAACTGAATGTTTAAAAGTAGAGGACAGCCAGTCTTTGAAACCACCAAAATATCAAATCCAGAGGCTGCCTTCTACTTTGGTTTTTCTAACCATAACATGAGGAATTGGGAATAAATTATAAACTGATGGACCTGAAAAATTTCTCAGAAAGTTGACAGTTTATAATTCTAGAGATGGCACTGGAAGGGACTTCAAAGGTTCTTGCAAAGAAGAAAATACCAGCCTTTTCATCTGAGCAGTTTACCATTTGGTGGTTCTAGATCAAAATATAATGGCTGAAATACCTTGACATTACTGATCTTCATTTGTTCAATGATTTATTTATTTATTCATTCTACAAATGTTTGCTGTATGCCGTGAGTGACCAATAGGGCTTGGGTGTCCACTTCACAAAGAGAGTACCATCGAAAGAATGAGTTTAATATTTCATGCACGTGCCCCAAGAAATGTATCATCCCTAGGGTGATGCATGAAATCACTAAGATTTAAAACAAAGAGAATTATCTTTGCACAGAGGATGCATAAAAAGAAACACAATCTAAAGAGTTAAGAAAACAATTTAACTTTTTTTGCTGTTCCCATTCTTCCACAATCAGCAAAGTGTAGCCCCAACAGGCAGGTGTTCACTACGACAAAAACAACTGGCCAGAAAAATATTGTATCTATTGATATTTTGCTAGCAACTTAACACACAACATGCTCCAGTAGGAAAAAAAGCAAAAAGGTTTTGTGTTAAAATTTAAAAGAAAAATAACTAACTCGTGACAGACAAAAGCTGGTGGATCACTGAATACTAACAGCCTAGAAGAGCCATTCCTATTCCTTGTTGGCCCCGGTACAATACCAATATTTCTTAGTGATTGTCTTTTCCTTTCACCTCAGGGGAGACTGTGCAGAATGGAAATCAGCAAGCAACTCATCTACCTGCACCAATGCTTTCTATGCAGAATTATGCTAGAGTTATTCACATTGTGTCTTTTTCCAGCCACAGCAGCAAATGCAAGCTAGGAAATCAAGACCCGGGGACATGTTTGGTTCTCACAGAGGGCTAACAATACTGTGTTGCAACACCCCCAAGTATTTCAGAGGCCAGAAGTAAGGATGCTCTTGAATAATATTTTCCATAAAAAAAAATGAGCAAGCACATACAGTATAAAACAAAAACAAAACTTCTTTTAAAGATCTATAAAAGCTGGTAAACTGATTACAGCAGAACCTGAAAGTCTTAGTTGATCCACAGATCATGGCCACCCTTGGCACATCATTCCAACTCCACGAATGATGTTTCTATGACCAATTTCGTCTTCCAGATCCTTCAAAACTAGAGCTTCTCCAGAATCAATCTCCAAAATAAGATCTAGCTTGTCTTTTAGTCATTTTTAATTTGAATTTCTAGGGGTGCATCACCTTCATTTCCTGGTAATTAAAATACCTCTCCCCTTCTACCCTCTCTATGCCTAGCAGTGCTTTCCAGAATAGTTGGACAAACCACATTTCCACTACAAGTTGTCTTGACCTGAACAACTTAGAAGTGTTAATTCTGTGCCCCAATCTAGAATGTACTCCTCTATACCCTTACTGCTTGGCATGGGCCTCCCATCCTCCCCCCACCAAAACTTAGTTCAAACACCACCTTGAAGCCTTTCTGATGCACCCTACCCCCAGCCCCAGCCCCAGCTACGAGGGCCCTCTTCCCTCCCAAAGTCCCTTATCATTCTTTGTATACCTATCTATCTCTATCTTTTCTCACCTGCCAGAAGGAAGGCCCCTTGAGGAAAAGATCTGTTTCCTAGTGACTTTGGATCCCCAGGATATATGTAATCCAGTGCCAGTCATGCAAGAAATAAGGTTCATTTATTGAATGAAACACAGCATTTGAACGTAACCCCTCTGGCCACCCTCAAGGTCTCATGCAAACATCTCCAAGCAATTCAACGTAGAGGAGGATAACACTAGAGTTTGGCACCAATTAATACAAATAGAATTAAGCAGTATGCTAATCCATGGACCTTATGTCTCACTCATCTGTCATGGGTATGGTAACTCATCAAATTGGCAACCTCTCTCCCTCACAGTCATTAACACTAGTGTGAGGGAAAAATCCATGGAGAATCTGAATTAATGTCATCTACCCACGGCTTCTTTCCCCTCCAACACATCTGAGCTCCCTGGCCTCCATTAAGTCCCAAATGAAATCTCACCTTCTACAGGAAGTCACCTCCAACACTTCTTAATTCCTTCATATGTTAATTATTTCCTATTTATTCTGCATATAGTACTATTTTTTGCATGTTGTCTCTTCAATTAGATTGTAAGCTCCTTGAGATCAGGGACTGTCTTTTGCCTCTTTTTGTATCCAGTGTGCTTAGCATGGTGCCTGCTACAAGGTAGGTAGGGGCTTAGTGTTTATTCTTACTGCTTGAAGATGCCCATTCCAGTTAAGCAGGCTAAAATAGCACTCACTGTTTTGGGTTTTAGGACTAAGTCTCTATTGACACTTCTCAACTGTGTGATACTAAATCACCTCCCCTCTCAAAAACTCTGTTTAGTCATCTCTAAAATAGCAGTAGAAAGAACCTTGAATCTGGATAGAGGAGGCTTGGGTTTGAATCCCAGACCTGTCGCTTGTTAGCTGGGTGACTATTAAAGAAATTCCCTAACTTTTACGAGCATCAGTTTACTCATCTGTAAAATGGGGAGATTGGACTGGATTAGATGACCTCTAAGGTCCTCCCTTAAAACTTACCTCACAACTGATATAAGGAAAATACTTTGAAAATCTTAAAACACAATGTGAATACGAATGATTATAGAACATATAATATTCTAATATATCTAACATCTAATTTCTAATATGTCTAATACAGAATAATAATAATGCTATAAGACTGGGTGTGTTGCCTCCTCTAATGAGAGGAGGTAGCATGAAATGGTCCAGAGATGTCAAACCCTGGCCTGCCAACTGATTCCCTCCCAAGTGGTGCCTTAACCAGATTAAAACGCAATTGGGAATTATTTAATAAAACAAATTTAAAATACAATAAAATATAGATAACATCACATTTAGAACTAAATCAATATACATGTAATGTATATTTATATGCATTCCCCCAAACGCCTAAGGATCCTTATGTATGGATCAGTTGCCCCATTTCTGAGTTTGATACCACCGGTGTAGTGGACAGGGAGATAGTAAAGGAGTCAGGAAAGCCTGGATTCAGTGCCAGGCCCTGGTACAAGTAGGTAGATGACCCCAGGAAATTTACTTAAATTCCAAGTGATTCCTTACATCCACCTCACCCCTCATTCTATAAGACCCAAACTTATAAACAAAATACTGATCTGCATTGGCAGAGGGGATCCAAATTGGGGACTCCCCAACACTGATCAAATCCCAAGCAACAACTCCTCCCGAAAAAGAACCAAGCGTCAGTTTAAAAACCATCCACAACTCTGTGAGGTAGGTTATAGGAATCTTTTCATTTTCATTTTACAGATGAAAAAAAAGTAAGATTGAAAGCTATTCAGTGATCTGACTATCCTTACACAGCTAGTAAATGGTGGGACCAGAAACTGAACCTACCATCTTCTGAGTTTCAATCCAATGCTCTATGATATAGCATGCCTGACAGTCCTCATTAGAATATCTCTACAGGACATGTGCTAAAAAGCACAATTTGCATCTATCCTCCTACCACAGCTCCTCATCTTTGTCCCTCAGACTTCTTCACTCTCACGTATTATATCATTGTTGTAACAGCTCCAGGTAGGGGCTCCTATGCAAGTATGGCAGGTATCAATATCCAGGGAGACCTCTGCCTTGTATAGACTATGAGGCAGGTTGCCTCTCAAAGCTTGATGATCAAAGAACATAAGGGTACAGAAGAAAAAAAAAAAACTATGGTGTTCCTGCCTGGTTTGTTTTTTATATATCTGTGAAAGTCAAACAAAGTATGATTTCACATTTACTCAGCACATCCTAGGCTTGGAAATCAATACTGCTGAAAGCTTACAAATAATGGGCCAAAGGTGAAGGAGCCCATTTCCCAACATCACTTCATTCTCAAAACAAAACCTCTTGAATATTCCTATCTAATGGAGTTCACAAAAATCTCCCCATCCATCATCAGGAAGGAATGATAGATGACTATTTGGAAATCTCATCACCAACTGGCCAGCAAGGCTCTCACTTACACATGGAGCATGCTGATGCCTCATCCTTCAAGAGGCAGTTTCACTGGAAAACACCTGGCTTCTAGAAGCTTACAATCAAAATCGGATGAAATTGATTCATTAAAATAAACTTAATTAATTAGAAACCGTGTAGGTTGAGTATATCTCACTCAGGCTGATCTTTAAGGCATAACCTATAGGAGGTAAGCAGCCACAGAGAGCCTTCAGTAATAGCACTCTTGCATATGACGCAGAGAGTAGAAAGAATGCAAAATTTGAAAGCAATGAATAAATGTTCATTAAGCGCCTACTATGTGTCAAACAACGCAGGTTCAATTCCTGTATTTGACTCTGGGTCAAATTAAAACCTCATTTCTTCACTTGGAAAACATGGGTTTGGGATTAGATGACATCCGAAATCTCTTTCAACCCTAAATCTATAATCAAATGATCCCAAGAAAACCAGCTGATCTCTAAGCTCTGAACTGGTCTGCTCTCTCCTCATTCAGTCTTGAAGCAGTTCTTCCATAACACCATCTGAAACAATTCTTCTGCAATACATTAGAGAAATTTTGGGGGCGCCTCCCACTTTTTTCTCTGCAACAGAGCTGTTTCTGAAGCAGGTTCCCTCTAAAAGTCCTATCTATACCCTTGATCCTAGCTGCCCATCAGTTAGCACCTCCTAAACCAGTATCCCACACCTGCCAGTGCTCTTCCCTCAGGCTACTTAGCATCATAATATTAACATTTATACAGAGCTTTAATGAACTTTGCAAATGTTATCTCATTTGATCCCTACCACATCTCTGGGAAGTAGGTATGATTAGTATACTCATTTTACAGACACAGAAATTTAGGTGAGAATTTAAGTGACTAAGTGCCCAGGGTCCCCCAGCCAGTAACTGTATGCAGCAGAATTTGAACTCAGGTCTTCTAAACTCCAAGTCCAACTTTCTATCCATTTAGATGATCAATCTACTTCTAGCAGGTAATTCACTCCTACTAGAGTCACTGAAATGGGGAATTATGCCCCTAAACAAAAAAAATTACTTTTAACTTGATCTTCCTAATCTAGAGGCCACTTGGTGTAGTGGACAGGACAGGACCTTGATTTAGGAAGACCTAAGGTCAACTTCTGCCTCAGACACTTACTGTATCACCCTGGGCAAGTCACTTAACCTCTCTGTGCCTCAGTTTCACTATAAAATAGGGCTAATGACAACACCTACCACTCAAGGTTGCTATGAAGCTCAAACAAGATAATATTTATAACGTGCTCTTTGCAAATCTTAAAATGCTATACAAAGGTTCGCTGTTATCACCATGACTGTTATTTGTTTATTAATTATAATATTGCATTATTACCATTTTTACTATTTTTTTCTGTCTCAGTTTTTTCAGCTGTAAAAATGGAGACCAGAACAGCACCTCTCCTCCAGTATTGCTGTGAGGACAAAACGAGATAATATTCGGAAGGTGCTTTGCAAACCTTAGAGTGTGCATGTTTTCGTGTTGTCTTTCTCTCTCTCTCTCTCCCACCCCCATATATGTGTGTGTGTGTGTGTATGCATTTGTGTGTATAAATATGTATATGCAAATGTATATATATTAGCTATTATTATTAGCATTGCAAGTCTAGTGTTGGCTGACAATTTCTACATCTAAACTGGGGGGAAATTTGCTTTGTCCCTTTCCTAAACCCGAGTATTGAAAGACTCCAGAAGCACAGATGAACCTTGATTCCAAGAGCTGTTTTTGGTTTTGGGAAGAGGGGAAGAAATTATACAGCATGCATTTTATAAACAGGAGCTTGTGTTATGTTATGTCACATTAATTAGTCATCAAACTAAAGCCTTCCATCTCTAAAAATTGCCAGCGAGAAGTTAATTTTAACTTTAGTTTCAGTTATTCAATGTGACAACTAGGAATTTCCTGAAACTAATCAATCTGGCAATCTGTCTAAAATTCAAGAGCCGTTTATAAATGTCCATTTGATCGCAAATGAAAAGGAAATTTTGTGCCTATCACACAGGCATGTCATTTCAGAGCTAAAAGGGATATGAGATCCCCATCTAGTCTACCTCCTTTCATTTCACAAATAGGGAAGTTGAGGGCCTGCTCAGGATTGACAACAACTACACAATGGAGAAGTAGTACGACCCAGTAGACTGCTGAACATGGAGCCAGGAAGATCTCCTTGGGTTCGAATTCTGCTGCGTGACGCTGATGATTCATATTGAGATTACAGTCAATTGAAACCCCTCGTCAGATCTCCTTTGCCACACATTCTGTCTAATCTTTTCTACCCTTACTTACATATCTAATCATTTTTAAATTTAAGGACAGGACATCTTTGTTTAAATTTATAACAGGTGTTCCATCATAAAACAAAAAGAATAAAAGATAAAAGTTTTCAAGTGGTCATATCTTTTGTAATTTTTAAAACTTTTTGATTAAATTTAGTGAAAAGGAAGAAAGCATAGATAAATACGAAACATTGCATGAAGTCTGTGGTTCAGAGAACCAGTTGTTTTATCTTGGTTTTTGGTAAGCCAGTATTACCAATTTACATAACAAACTGTGTAGACCTGTGCAGGGTCTTAGCTTAGCAATTTTGAGTTGTAAATAGGCAAACATATTCTAATGAAAAGAGAAAAATCAATGTTTTGTGTTAATTTGGGCAGTGATTATTCTAAAATGCTGTTCTACTTTAATAAGTTAAAATGCTATTTGTGGCTTAAACTCAACTAAATTAATACAAATAAGTAACAAAAACTTTACCAGACACATAGACGGACTATAAAGCAAGGAGAACAACAGACCCCCAAAATAATAACTGGCCTTTGAGGTTTGCAAAGCCCTGTGCATACGTCACCTCATTTGAGCTTTATATCCAGGTAAGGTAACGTAGATGATACAAATATTCTATTATTTTCTTTTTATAACTGCCATTCCCTAAATCCAACATTCCATATAAGAAATCCCTTTTATGGACATTTGCAGCATTGATACAGATCAACAATTGTCCTACATATACCTCAGAGTCTCTAAGAGTTGCCTGGAGCACAGAGAGGTTAAGCTGCTCGCCCACAGACAGTATGTGTCAAAGGTAGGACTTTCTTCCAGATGCTAAGGCCAGTCCCTCCATCCATAAAATTGCTTTTCAAAGACTATACTACTTTCAAAATAGAAGACTATGGAAAGGTCTAAAAACATCTTTCACCTTCAGATTAATTTACACTGAAATTTGCTTCAACAATAAAGCATGTGTCCCCCAACAGCTCTTTTTTTCAGACACCATTCCGCAGATACAATTTCTTGGTAGGTCAGTGAAGAAAGCCCATTTACGCATGGTAGAAATCCACAAGCCTGATCATCCTAATAGCACAGAATAGGCAGGCTGCTGCTGATGTGGTCTGTTCAGTGGGAAGAATGGGTCATCAGTCATACAACAAAGAGCCCAAACAAAACAAAACAAAAGGCCTTATACACTAAGCAACCCTTGACAGCCATCAGACGTTTCTGACGATAAGCACGTATCCAGTACTGTAGAGTCTACTGGTCCCATTCTTTCTGATTACCACGAACACTTAGTGGATGAAGAAGAAGAGTTCCATTTAACTCCTTTTTTCAGACAGTACACTGGAAGTTGAGGCACTGCATGAAGTTTATGTATAGCAAAGAAGACAAAGACTACCGGACTTGGAGCCAGAAAGATTTGGGTTCAGATGCCATATCTGACATTCATTAACTGTGCAGCTCTAAGCAAGCCACTTAACCTTTGGGTCATGTGTGGCTCAAATCTTTATTAGCCTTGTTGTTGTTGTTCAGTCATGTCCGACTCTTTGTGACCCCGTGGACCATCCTGTCCATGTGGTTTTCCTGGCAAAGATCCTGGAGTGGTTTTCCACTTCCTTCTCCAGTGGATTAAGGCAAACAGAGGTTAAGTGACTTGCCCAAGGTCACACAGCTATTAAAAGTCTGACACTACATTTTAACTCAAGTCTTCCTGACTCTCTACATCCAGCGTTCTATCCACTGAGCCTTCTAGTGGCCTATATTAATTTAGAAAATCCCATGCTGGAAGTAACTCACATTGAGAAAAAAACCAATAAGCAAGGGATTAATAAGCACCTACATGTACAAAAGTGAAATAGTTCTTACCCTCATGGAGCTTACATTCGAAGAGGGGAGACATGTATATGAAAATTTACTGAACATAAACAACCACTTCATGTATTCGTATAAAAAACTCTGTCTGCTCCTAGCTCCCCCTAACTGAAAGCCAGTACGGTGCAAAGAAAGGAACTGGGATCCGATCATAAGCAGCTCATTTGCTTTAGGTCTTATCCACAATCTGCCAGATTCAGAGGAACGGACGCCACTGTTTTCATGTTGTCTTCCTCGTGACTATACAAGCTCCTTGAAGGCAGGAACTGTGTTTTTCCCTTTCTTTGAATACCCAGAGCTTAAGCACAGTGCCCAGGACATAGTTAATGCTCAACAGGAGCTAAGAGGCAGCTGGTAGTACAGTGGATAGAATACTGGACCTGGTGTCAGAAAGATCTGAGTTCAAATCCAACCTCTGACACTAACTGGGTTACCAGTTCACCTATGTTTCCCTCAACTGTGAAATGGGGATAATAATAGAATCCATCTCTCAGGGTTGTTGTGAGGATGGGATGAGATAATACTTGTAAAAGCACTTAACATGGGGCCTGGTACATAGAGGCTCCCACATAAATGCTCGCTCCCTTCTCCCTTCCCCAATATATACTTGCTGAGTAATTGAATTCACCTCAACCGCGCGCGCGTGTGTGTGTGTGTGTGCGCGTGTGCGTGTGTGTGTGTGTGTGTGTGTGTGTGTGTGTGTATTTCTTGTGTGTGAGGGTATTTCTTGGAAAAGAGTGAAGAGGAACATAGGAAGGTGCATTCAAATATGTAATTTGAAGGCCCAGGTTACAGAGGGGTTCATTTTTCCTCTAAAGCAAAAACAAACAGGGAAGACAGATCAGATGACTGATTACTTTTGAAAATCCTGGGCCACCAAACACAAATTTCAGAAAAGGCCTCTGTTACCCTTTGTGAACTGCCAGATAAACAGCTCCTTAGCAGAGAGGGGAGCCCTTCCTTTCTGTAATACACAGCTTACTCGGGCTCCATTTGTCAAAAAGAGTCAAGCAGCTTTCACACCCGTGTAAAGGGGTTTTAAAAAGGGGAGGGTACAAGGGTTAAGGAGGGCGAGATTTCACAGCAGAACAATAACATTCCCTAACCACCAGTGAAAAGGCTATTTAATACAATAATTTAATTTAACACAGTTAATAATTTAATAATGGACAATATTTTTTTCCTGAGGACAGCAAATTAAAGACATTTCATTTTTGCCATTGAATTTACAGTCTTATGAGATTCCGTAATATTCTCCTTCAGCTCCATAGCAAAGGAAGGTAAACAAGAAAGGAATGAGAAAGGTAATTTAGCCACGTAAAGTACAAATGACTGAAAAGGCAGGAATAAAGCACCAATGATGCCAGGCTCTGGAGAGTCACATGCATATTCACAGGAGCAGAGATCTAAAGCTGACAGAGCCCTCAGAGGCAATCTAAGCCAAACCTTGATTTTACAATTAAGGAAACTGAGGCCCAGAAAGATGAAATTAATTACTCATAGACCCACAGGCAGGAAACACATTCCAAACGCTCAAGGCATTCTTGAGAGCTGGAAGGCAACACGTTTCCCACACACACATTTGGGGGGTGGGGGGGAGGATGAGAGGATTTATGACTATCAATTGATTCCTGGTTCACACATGCATCAAAGACAAAACAGCAATTTAAGCAAGTTTTTCTTTATTGCATTTTTTTAAAACTACATGATCATCACATCCCAGGATTCTCAAAGACATTCCGGGAATTTTTTTTTTTTAATTCCCTTGACAAATAATTTGGGTTGTTGCCATTTTGGGAGTTCTATATGACAATGTTATTGATTACGAAAGGGACTGACTACTTTGGGAAGATTTCCAAAGTATTTGTTTTCATTGGCATTCCTTTCCAGTAGAAAGACTATCATCCCTAGACATGCAACAAATGGACAAATCCTAAGGAGTTTAATGAATCAGTATTTCTTGGAGCAAATTTGAGTACCCATGAATCTTTTTCAATGTTAATATATTCCAAAATGCCTGGCAATAAAAATCTAGCTTCATTTATACTTTCATTTGCATTCATTACACACGGAAGTATTTTTACCTTCAAAGATATTTCAGAACCGAAAACACTTCCTTCTTTATAATTATTACAAAATGCTTAACATAAGACATATACAAAAAACAATGTATGATGTATAAAAACGCAACCCATAAAAACCGATTCTACCTTCTTCAGAGATTCAGTGCCCCAGCTCAATTTCTGTAGCACTGCTATATATGTTTTAAAAAATTATTTCAGTATACTGTCATTGTATACTCATAGCTGCCCCCAAAATGAAATGATCTGCCTCACAAGGAGGGGCACTCTTGTCATTAAAAGTATTCAAGAAAAGTCTGGATAACAGATAGCCTGTTAGGGATCCTCCAAAAGGAATTACCACATTGAAAAGATGGTTGGACTAGGTGACCTATGAGGACCCTTTTGAATCTGAGAGGCTATGGTCAAAATGAGGTAAACGCTCTTAAAACACAAGGGAGCTATTACACAATTTAGTTAATTACCTAATATTTTTACGCTGCAAAGAACATAGATTCTCCATAACTGGTTTTTTGGGAAATGTCAGAAATAATTTTTTTTACATTTTGCCCAGCATTTGGCAATGTTTCAGTCATAAATTGTGTAAATTAAGACTTTCAAACTGCATAAGTTATCTTCTAATTTTTCTTTTATGTTCATTCCACCTTCTTATCAGAATGCTCAGTTGGCAGAACTGAACCTTCTGCCAGTAAAGCATGTTTTTCAGGAGAGCAAAAAACATTGATGCATTAACTTTAAAGTGTATTTCAAATACCAGAAAAACAATGCACAAACCATGGGTCTGATGGCTCATCAATTTCCCCCAAGGATTAAACCATTTGATTAATCTGTGAATCAGCAATTCACTATTTCCACATCCTATTCTTGGTCCTTCTCAATTAGGTAGAGTCAATTGCAACTACTATATATTTCTTACAAATTCAAAAGAGAGAGCCAACCTGAAATCTGATGTATCCTGAATCCTGAGACTGAGAAAAGCAGCTTAGTTTCTGTTCTATCCTGCACCACAGGATACTAGCTTGCCTGGGACGTATAATCCATCCATTTCAAACCAGATAAAGGTTTGATCACAACCTGAAGGGCCCAATGTGTGAAACCCAGCAGAAATGGCCTACTGTAAAAGGTTATCCAATTTCTTGGAGGTTCTTTATAGAACAGATCCCCTCTTGGCTTTGAAAAATCACAGAGCGGGCAAAAAGTACCACCCTGGGAAGTCGACTGAGCCACGGATGTCACAGACACTGTGTTCACCCTAAACTTTGAAGAAAAATATAACGGCTTTTTTTTTAAAGGGAAGTTAGAAAATAACTTACTTTTCCCAGGTCTTTGGTACAAAGTACAGACGGTAAAATTCCTTTCGTCCCTCCAAGACGTTGTCAATTAATAGCAGTCACTCAAGTAGGTCAGACAGACCAAAAGGAATCTGAAAATAGAATAGGAGCAACAATTAAAACCCCAAAGTCAATAGAAAAATCCAAATAAGCCACCAGTTATCCACAATATTCCAGGGCAAGTGAAATAAAAGTGTCTTTGAATTACAGAAATGACCACACACCTAAATAAAATCTAAGCCAATAACTCCTGCTTAAATCTGGACAGCAGTTTGCTCTGTTGCCTGAATAAAGCATCAAAGGCCAGGGACAAGCTTCTTGGAAACTTTCCATGGTAAAAATGTACACTCAGGAGTCAAAAAAAAAAAAATGAGATGGAGAGATCTCGGCTTCTAATTATACAGTAGCTCGGGGGGTGAAGGACTTCTGAAATTGAATGTGCTGGTCCTATTTAGCAAAGATGAGCTCATTCCACAAAGACAGATATAGTTGTAAATGGACATAAAAGACTAAACATTTATTATACAACCTGTAAGCATGTAGCAATTTTATTTCTGTTTTCAAAAAAATTATTTTAAAAAATTTTTAAAAAATTTTTAAAAATTTAAAAATTATAATTTCTTTTAAAAATAATGAAGATAAACCAAAAAACACAATACAGTAACAATTTATCCAAAAGTCATTTATCAAGCAATCTCAACTATTCATAAAACTGCCTCTGCATCAAAGGGGGCAATAAAAGGATCCTAAGAAATCAAAACACATATTAAAATCCACATACTGAAGAACCTTTCAGAAACAAATCTGGAGCAGAATTACACTTATTTTAGGTATAATTTTAACAAAAATGGTTATCTCTTTTCCAAGCCTCTAATAGATGAGAAATTTCAAATTAGGAGGGAAGAGTCTACTTTAAGACATACTGACTGAAAGCTTTCATTGAAGGAAACAAAACACCTATTAAATAACATGCAGAACTACAAGGGCATTTAAAAATTGATAAAAAGTTCTATACGCTTTAATAGTCCCTGAGGGCATGTGAATGTAAAAGTATACTGTGATTATTGACAATCCTCATGATGAAACTCAATAGAGCTTTTCCATATTTGGTTTTTGTTATTTACATTCCAACTTTGTCCCCTTCTTTAAGAGCCAGCATACTATGGTGGAAAGTTGAATAGAATTATAGCCAGGGTTGTGAGCACTTTGAGGAAATGGGAAGTATCCCCCTCATTTTCTCATCAGCCTTAGCAAAGTGTTTTGCATATACTAGTCAATTACAAATGACAAATGAACAGAAAGAAGGGTTACTGAATCATCCAGAAATAGGTAAATTGTTTTTAATTTGCATAAAATAATTAAGTATATAGTGCATTTTAGAAAGAGTACCTGGCATGTAGTGGACACAATAAATGTTTATTTTAAATAGTTAAAGAAGAAGATTAATATTTAAAAGGGATACATTTCAGTTGCTTTAAAAAAAATCAGTGATTCAGAATATCACATTCCCTAATGATGCCTGAAAAATAGGTACATGATACAGGAGTTATGAAGATATATAATCAGTGCTTCAATTCAGCTTCCTCATCTGTAAAATGAGAGGTTTGGCCAAACGGACAATGATTGATCACTGAAAGCTTAGATACCCCTCCCCCTTCCATGAAGTTTTCCCAAATATCTCCTCTCTCTCTCCCTGACTCTCTACCTCTCCCCTCTCCGACTTTTCCCTCCTCTTTCCCTGTTTCTCTTATCACATTCTATTTTGTACTATACTCCTCAGTAGAACATCAAGTCCTTGAAGGCAGAGATGTCATTTTTATCTTCACTTAACTACGTGATGGGTCTAAGTTATGTACGATAAATACATAACAGAACCATAGTATCATGGAACTAGAAGGGATTGTGGGGATGGTGGTAGTAGTAGGTAGTGGTGGTGGTAGTGGTGATGGTGGTGGTGGTGGTGGTGGTGGTGGTGGTGGTGGTGGTGGTGGTGGTAGTGGTAGTAGTAGTAGTGGTAGTCGTAGTAGTAGTAGTAGCAGTAGTAGTAGTAATAGTAGCAGCAGCAGCAGCAGCAGCAACCAGAGTTTATTTAACACTTTAAGGTTTGCAAAGTATTGTACATGTTATCTTCTCTGACTTCTGACCTGCTGGCTTCCTTTAGGTCCCAACTAAAATCTTACCTTCTATAGGAAGCCTGCCCTAATATCTTCTAGTCCCAGTGTTTTCCCTCTTTTAATTTTTTCCCATTTGCCCTATATACAGTTTGCTTTGTATGTATTTGTTTGTATGTTGCCTCCCTCAATAGATTGTAAGCTCCTTGAGGACAGACAGAGACTGCCTTTTGCCTCTTTTTGTATCTCCAATGCTTAGCACAGTACTAGGCACATAGTAGGCCATAAATGTTTGCTAAATTGGTTTTGATACTTGAAACAATCAAGGGAAGTAGGTGCCATGATAATCTCCACTTCACAAATAAGGAAAGAGGCTGAGACAGGTGAAGTGATTTGCCCAGGGTCATATGTCTGGTTAAGTGTCTGAGGCAGGATTCTAGCTCTGGTCTGTCTACCTGGCTCTAGGTCAAATGCTTTAAACATCAAGCCACCTAGCTGCCAACCATCATCTAACCCAACTCCCTATCATTATATACATCAAAAAATAAACTGCAGATTTGCAGTAAATTCCTCCAGCTCACACTGGTCAGAAAGTAGCAGAGCTGGGATTTGAACACAGCTCTTGAGACTGTACATCTGGCACTTTCTATTATGCTAAACTGGCTCCCTAATCCAAAGGATCCCAAATTTCAAATTAGTGGCACTTTGATTTTGTTTATTATTAAATGGTAATGTTTCACCTATTGTAATACATGAAAGAAATGAAGTTCTGAGCAAATCAGGCAGTTACACTTTTGGATAAGATCAACAATAAGCTTATGTAAATGGGGAAAGGATTCAGGAAAACAGTGAGCGATTAAATTTCTTTCTTGATATCACAGGTCTCATTTGGGGATTTTTTAAATTAGAAAGCAAAAACAGAAAAAAGGAAAAACAAAATATTTTGTTCCTTGAGTCAAAGGACACATCAGAACAAATAGAATTTAGATTCATTAAAAGGTTCACCATTTAGTTAAATTTAACAAAAACATATATTTTTAAAGAGTCACAGGTAATGAATTCAGCTTACCACTTTAAGTACCATTTAAGCTTGGTAGTTTAAAAAAAAAAAAGACAAACCAAGGAACACAAGTCCTGAACAAGATAGAAAGAGGCCTCTGGCCAAGCCCCTGGGTTTCTGAGGAGCTGGCAATATCGCCAAGGGCAACCTCAAAGTTTGCTCAAATGGTAACACACACGCTTCATTTTTGTAATTTCTCAATTGAGGATTGTAAAGAAATCAGCAGAAATAAGATAGGAGCAAAAAGACGAAGACTTTAAGGTAAGTCCTCATTTTCAAGTGTTCATTCTGAGCTCAGATTAAAAGCCACAGAAGAGCTTTTTAAGCTGGAAAAAACTACATGGTGGTGGCACCCGAGATGCATTTTACTTGACATTTGAGGATATGAGTAACCATGTCTTTGCTGTATACAAGGTCAACTTACTGGGTTTTTTTAATCTCAGAGACAAATAGTAAGCAAAAGTTTAAAAACCTTGGGTCCTAAATTTGAATTTGCATTTCTAGTTCTTTTCTCTTCAAATGGAAATGCTGTCAAGATTTTAGTTTGTCTTGGGACAGCTAGGTGGCACAGTGAGTAGAGCACCAGCCCTGGAGTCAGGAGGACCTGAGTTCAAATATGACCTCAGACCCTTGACACACTTACTAGCCCTGTGATTTTGGGCAGGTCACTTAACCCCAATTGCCCTCCAAAAAGAAAAAAAAGATTTTAGCTAGTCTCAATAAAGGCAAAATGAGGTAATCAATCTATCGTATTAAAATAAATGGTTTCAATTTTACTCACCAAAGGGAAGCTGATATTGCTAACCATAAAGAACACTAGTCTGAGCTCTGGCACTTATTCACTGGGTAAGTCATTAAACTTTTTTCAACCTGTAAAATAGGGACACTTCTGTTTACACTACCTACCACACAGAGTATAAGGAAAGTATTTGGTAAAACATAAAAGAAATTATGTACATCTTCTGAACCTTCAAATTAAGGATTCTCTTGGCAATCCAAAGTCCATTACATTGCCATACAGAAAAGAGTAAAGTTACTTTCCTGGGGACTCTTATCTGTTATTCTATCATAATCTCCTTTGGTGATTCTGTAAAATCTATGGAACCCTCCCAGAGAACAATGTTTTAAATGCATAAAATATAATATATGAGATTACAAAAGAAACCAAGTATATTGAAATAATGATGCCACTTACTTTCCATCTAAGTTCACAGACCTGTTGAAATCTGTCCTTGGATGCCAGTTTCAGAACTCCTGCTTTAGACAATGACTCATAGTCTTGACATTTGTGCTTTTTAAATCTCTGCCTAAATTGCTTCAAGGATGTAAAATCTATTTTGTTGTGTCTTTCCAATATTTTTAGAATAAACAGATTTTAATAGATGTCTAAATAGTGATCGGCAAGTTAATACAAAGACTACATACGATTATGGTCAAAGTTCAAAAAAATCAAGTTAAATAGCATTTTAAAGATACATCCAGTAGATAATGACACTTTAGACAAAGTGCTGGTTTTGGAGTTAGAGATCCTGGATTCAAATCCTGGATCTGACATTTACTAACTGTGACTTTGACCAAGTCCCTAGTTCTTCCAGAGTCTGAGTTTCCTTGACAGTCTGAAAAACTATTTGGAATTAAGAAAAAAAAAAAAAAAGAAAGCCACTCAACTTATGTGCCTTTGAACTAAATGCTCTTACTGCTGGACACAGAATTCAAGGATGTCAAAGACAGAAAGAAAGATCTCACATATCAAAATACTCATAGGAGCTTACTTTGTGTGTAGTAGCAAAGAACCAGAAACAAAGCTGGCATCCAGTGGTTAAAGGAACAGCTGAACAAACTGTTAAGTAATATTGTTATGGTGCAAAAAATAAAGACATTGAGAAAATCAGAAAAATATAGGAAGACTTTTATAAATTGATGCAGAGTAAAGTAAGGACAACCAGGAGGAAAAAAAAACCAATATACACAAACTACAACAAAGCAAATGAAAAGAATAAAACTGAACTTTATGTAATTATGCCCACTAAGAAAAGGTGTAGAAGGGGCAGCTAGGTGGCTCAGTGAATACAGCACCAGCCCTGGAGTCAGGGGGATCTGAGTTCAAATCTGGCCTCAGACACTTAATACTTATTAGCCATGTGACCTTGGACAAGTCACTTAACCCTGATTTTCCTGCCCTCCCCCCTCCAAAAAGCCAAAAAAAAAAAAGATGTAGAGAAAGTGGTGAGATGGGAACTACGGGTGTGGAATGAGTATATGCTGTTGGAGACAGTAAAATGTGTCCCTTGGTTTTGCTAAGTTGTTTTTTCTTCTTTGTTATATGGAAAGCAGCACTGACTAAGGGAGGGCACGAGTCATAGTATGGAACATAGTAGTATCAAGTGTCCAATAAATGCTGATTGATTAATTTATATTTGGAAACGACTCTGATGTAAAAAACAAAAGGAATCCAAAATTATTTTTTAAAGAAGTAAGAAATGAGGAAGTTAGCCTAAATGATCACTAAGATCTCTTTGAATGTCATGATGCTAATAGCACACACTTCTTGCTTTTCTTGAGAGGCACAGTCTAACAATAATACTGAGACTCACAGCTAACATTTACAGGGTTTACTATGTGCCAGGAACTGTGCTAAGCATTTTATGATCATTATCTCATTTGTTCCTCAGAATAATCCCGAGAGACAGGTGCTATTATTATTCAGATTTTACAGATGAGGAGACCAAGACAAATAGAAGGCAAATGACTTGCCTAAGTTCATACAGCTAGTAATAATACTAGCTAAGATTTCTATAATGGTTTTACTACGTGCCAGGGAGCATGCTAAACTTTCTATGTGCTTTACAATTATTGTGTCATTTCATCCTCACAATAACCCTGGGAGATAGGAATTTTTATAATCTCCATTTTAAGAGTTCCACTGATGAAATTTTGTTCCTTAAAATGCCTCTATAAGTAGTAGTTGTATTCCAAAGAGGATGAATTATCTCAGCATATAAAGCATATAAAGCATAGCCACTTACTGGGCAAGTACAGAGAAGACTTTTAGAAGGACCCCTGAGTCACAATCCTAAGGCAAATTTCATGTCCAACCTCCTTCCTTTCTGTACCCCTTTCATGTCTCTTGGTTTCAGTTCCCCAAAAATCCAAAGCCCTCACGCTACCTTCTGGGTCCTCAAAGTCATACTCAAGCCTACTTAGCTCCTTTCTACAAAATTCCTGGTCCTTTAGTTCACCTAATATAAAAATATATTCTTTAATTTCATAATTTCATAATAATTTAATCTACCTAAAAGGGGAATCTCAGCTAAATGAATGCTGACATAAAATCACATAAGACTGACAGTTTCCTTCCCAAATGATGTTTGCTTTTTTAAAGGGGAAGTGGGTTTATCCATTCAAATCTCTAGTCAGTAGAATGGAAAGAAATAAATTTTTAAAGCAGAAAAACCTCGCTATGTCAGCAGAGCACAAACCAAGCTGAAAAGCCTCCAAGTATGGCCCAGGTCCCAGACAATGTCTCCTTTTCAAAGACAAGGCTCACTAAATACCAAGGAGCTCATTACCAGGAGGCTGGCCACATAACGATGAATTTTTAGGCCACAGTAACCCGTGGTACAAAGAGAAATACAAAGACTAACCAGGCGGATCTGGTGAAGGATACAGTCCTATGATCAGGGGACTTAAAAATCAACGGTACCACTGATGAACTTGGGGACCCTGGGCAAGTATAAACTCTCTGCACTTGGACTTCCTCATCTGTAAAAAGAAGGCAATAATGCTGACATCACCAAAGGTGTTTGTGAGAATCAAATGTGGTGCTGAAGTACACATGAACAGAATCATAGGAGATGAGAGGAAGTTTAAAAGACACCTAGTCCAAACCTCTCATTTTACAGACAGAAGAAACTGAGGTCCAAGAGGTAATGGTAAGTGACTTGCTCAAAGTCACAGAGGCACTAAATGTCAAAGCCTAGATTCAAACCCAGGTCAAATCTTGGCGCTGCTATTTACTGCTTCTGTATTCAAATAGTTATCATTGTTATTATTCTGAGACAGAGACCACCCTGCAGCCATGCCAGCCAAAAGAAAAGGGAGAGGCAAGAGCCTCCCACTTCTGAAAGGCTGCTGCCCATCTCTGTAATTTATCATGGGATGCCACAGCATCCAATACTATAGTCAGAAGGAATAAGTGGGATCTAATGTAAAGAGTGCTGGCATTGGAGCCAGAGGGCCTGGGTTTGAACCTCAGTCCTGCCACTGACATCTGGGTGACCTTGGACAAGGTACTTCTCCTCTCTGGGCCTGTTTCTTCATGTGTAGGAAAGAGTTTCACTGGATGATGTCCAAGTAGCTGTAGTCCTTCCAGCTCTAAATCTGTGAGCCCCCAAGTAGATGACCATTTCCAGGGTCTCCTCCAACTCTACATAGTAAGATCCTAACTCCCTGAAGATGCCTTTTTTGGTAAATGGTTCTTATTAAACATACTCACTCTCTCTCTCTCTCTCTCTCTCTCTCTCTCTCTCTCTCTCTCTCTCACACACACACACACACACACACACACACACACACACACACACACACACACATGAGGTTACTCATGTTTAGAAACACATGAAACTTTAAAAGCCACTTCCTTCAGAATATAACACCCTTGAGGGTAGAGACTGGTTTTGGTTTTGGTTTGTTAGTGATCCCATTAACACAGTGCCTGGCACATGGTAAAAGCTTAATAAATGCTTATTGACAGAGTAAAGAAAATATCTAGATTCTTAAGAGAAACTCGAAAAACACCATATAGTCCCCAATTCAAAGATAATACAAAATGGAAGGGAGAATCATACTTTGACTTGAAAAAGACAAAGAAATCTTTGACTAAATCAGGAGCTTCTACTTTTACTAAGCAAAACTTTAAAAAGAAAAAGATTTGGCAAGGCAAACTGTTCTCAGATTCTAGGAAAAAAATGTCCTGTCTTTTTTAATATCTTTCAGTCAAGGAACAAATTCCTGGGGACTGGCCCTGTCCAAACACACAGCTTAAAATGTATACATGTTTACTTATTCAGAATACTGAAGGAGAATGTCAACCCAAGAAATTTTCATATTCATTTGTTCAATTCCAAATATCTGAAATGAAGCTCTTATTTATTTTGAAATCCTGTTCTGAATTTAAATAAAGACAATTCTCGAGACAGTTTCTAGGAAGAAAGACACATATGAGCATGTCCTTTAAAAGTTAGTAAAGGTCTATATGTGCTGTAAAACATGGGCCCCTTATCTTTCCCCTTTTTTCTCTCCAATCACAATTACAAATGCTGTCAGTGGAACAAATGAGGCAGGTAATTTAGCAGGCTAGCTATACAAAGGACAGAAATAAGGCAATGCCATTGCTATAAAGAACTTTCAACAATAAGGAAAGGGTTCCAAGTAGCAGAATAATTCAAAGAACCTAGGCACCATCCATGTGGGTACCAACTCCATCAATACAAATCCCAACATGCCTCCTTATTCTGTGCTCATCCTCTTGGACATAAATTATTAAATAGGTACATGAGACTCAAGAAGTAAAGTGACCTGCTCATGGTCACTTAATGTCAAGGATAGGATTCTAATCCATGTCCTTCTGACTCAAAGTTCAGGACACTATTGGTTACACTGCTTTCAAAGTACAGTAAATAGTCACAATTAACTAGACACTAGACACACTATCAACGTAGATCTGTAAAGAACTTGGAAACTTGAGGAAACAGCATACAAATGTTGACATATATGTTCTGGTTACCGTAAAACATTTAGTCAAAACCTTCTATTTCAGAGCCTTTCTTGAAATGATAAATGGTATGTATCCAAAAGTAAATATTGAGTAATGAATAAGCGTTACCTATAATGGGGATAAACTAGAAGTCTTCCCAATAAGATCAGAGGCAAGACAAGGATGTCCACTATCACCACTATTACTATTATTATTCAATACTATACTAATTCTAGCTATAGCAATAAGACAAGAAAAAGAAATTGCAGGAATAAAAAAATAGTCAATCAGGAAACAAAGCTATTACTCTCTACAGATAATATGATGGTGTACTTAGAGGCTAGAGAATCAACTAAAAAACTAGTTGAAACAATTAACAACTTTAAGAAAGTTGCAGGATATAATACAAATCCAAATAAATCATCAACATTTTTATGTACTACCAAGAAAACACAGCAGGAAGAGATAGAAAGAGAAATTCCATTTAAAATAGACTTAGTAATCAACCTGCCAAGATAAACCCAATGACTATATAAACACAATTACAAACACTTTTTACACAAATACAGATCTAAACAATAGGAAAAATATTAACTTCTCATGCGTAAGCCAAACCACTATAACAAGGATGACAATTTTTCCAAAATTAATCTACTTATTCAGTGCCATACTAAACTACAAAAAAAATATTTTATAGAGTTAAAATATATATGTATGTATATATATATATATACACATGGAAGAAAAAAGTCAAGAATATCAAGGGAATCAATGAAAAAGAATGTGAAGTAAAATGGCCTAGCAGTAGCAGATTTCAAACTATATTACAAAGCAATAGTCAAAACAATCTGGTACTGGCTAAGAAATAGAGTGGTGAACCAGTGGAATAGATTAGGTACATAATATACAGTAGCAAGTGACCATAAAAATCTAGTATTTTATAAGACACCAAATTCATGGTTTTGGAATGTAAAGTCACCATTTAATAAAAATTTCTGGGAAAACCAGAAAGTAATTTGGCAGAAACTAGGCATAGACCAAACATCTTGCACCAAAATAAGATCAAAATGGATAAATAATTTAGATATAAAGGGTGATAACATAAGTAAATTAGGGCAGCATGGAAAAAAATGTACCTGTTATATCTATGGATAAGGGGAAAGTTTATAAAGAAAAAAGAGATAGAGAGGATCACAAGAAGTAAAATGAATAATTTTTTGATTACATGAAAGCAAAAGGTTTTTGCACAAACAAAACCAATGCAGCCAAAATTAGAAGGAAAGCAGAAAATGGGGGGGGGGGTTGAATTTACAGCAAATTTCTCTGACAAAAGCCTCATTTCTCAAACATATATGGAAGAGAGCCAAATTCATAAAAATAAGAGCTACTCCTCAATTGATAAATAGTTCAAAGGACATGAATAGGATTTGAAAAGTAGAGATCAAAGCTATCAATAGTTACACTAAAAAATGTTCTAAATCACTATTGATTAGAAAAATGCAAATCAAAACAACCCTGAAGTACTTCATACCAATCAGATTGTCTAACATGACAGAAAAGGAAAAGGACAAATACTAAAGGTGATTTGGAAAAATAGGGACACTGATGCAATGTTGGTGGAGTTGTGAACTGGTCTAACCATTCTGGAAAATAATTTGGAATTATACTCAATGGGCTATAAAACTGTGTCTGCCCTATGACCTAGCAATACTACTACTAGGTCTCTATCCCAAAGAGATCAAAGAAAAGGGAAAGGACCTATATGTAAAAAAATATTTATATTACTTCTTTTTGTGGTGGCAAAGAATTGGAAATTGAGAGATGTCCATCAATTGGGGCATGGATGAACAAGTTGTGGTATTGATTTTGATGAAATACTATTGTACTAAAAGAACTGATGAAGAGGATGGTTTCAGAAAAACTTGGGAAGACTTAATGAATTCATGCAAAGTAAAGTGAGCAGAACAGAAGAACAATGTATACAGTAACAGCAATATTGTAAAGATGACCAACTAACAAAACTTAGCTGCTCTCATCAAGACAATGATCCAAAACAATTCCAAAGGACCCATGACGAAAAATGCTATCCACCTCCAAAGAAAGACTGCACACTGAAACAGACTTTTTTCACTCTTTTATAGTTCTTGCTTTATATGTGTTGTTTTGCAACATGGCTAATATAGAAATATGTCTGCCTGACTTCACATGTATAAGGGGTATCATATTGCTTGACTTCTCAATAGGTGAGGGAGGGATGGGAAAGAGAAAGAAATCATTTGGAACTCAAGTTTTTAAAAAAAAATACTTAAAATATAGTTGAGAAATATTTAGCAAAAGAAAATCATAATCTAAAAAATGGAGAAATTTTTGACATAATAAACTAAATATTTGACATAATAAACTAAAAAATTAGTTAAAAACAAACATGTCTATTTTTCCTAATCTCTTCTTGACAGTTACAAGGAGACAAGTATAGAAAGGAAAACAGGAAACATTAATGGGCAGAAACTGGCATTCTAAAAGTCTCCTTTTTCCATCTGCCATTTTTGAGGAAAGGAATGTGCCCTATAGCCAAGAAAATCTAGTCCAGGTGTCCCTTTCAAGTGAGACACTCAACACCCTGATAGAGATTGCAGGCAAAAGTGAAAAGTACTCCAATCATCAGAGTCAAGAAGACCTGGTTTTGAATCTTACCTCAGAAACTTCATTGTATGATCATAGGCAAGTCACTAACTTCTCTGAGGGTCAGTTTCCTCACAGGATTGTTGTGAGGACCAAATGAGAATGTGTAGAAAGTCATTTGCAAATCTCAAAGGGAATGTGAGTTAGTAGCAGTATCTCAAGTTTCATATAGAAAATTGGCAGTAGGGAATTCCACTGTCTGCGATTACAATGACAAATAAAGGAGGAAGGAGTCATGATTCTTAATATAATCATCACATTTTCAGGAAAAAGTATAGAGCAGAAAAAGTGAGACTGAAGAAAAAGAGAAAGGGGCATGAGTATGGAGTTCTGTCTAATTCTAATTCTGAAGCACTCCTGTATCTAGACAATAAATTATGAGACAAAGATGGCATCCAAACTTGCATCTAGAGTCCTCGCTTTTCTCTCAAAATTGAGTATCTATTTATTTTTTTCATGAGATGTCCTATAGACCTTTCAAACTCAAAATGTTATAAACTTATCCCATCCCTTCAAAACTGGCACCCCTTTTTCATTTTCTTCTATTAATGTGCCACCATCATGATTCTAGTCATCTGGATTTGAAACATAAAGGTCTAATTAATTAGACTCTTCCCTCTACCTAACTCCTCTTAGTTAATGTTCTCTATAAACTGTGAAGAGTCCACCTATTCTTCAAGTGCTACCTCAAACCCCATCCTTACATTGAGTAATTAAACAGGTATTTATTGCTATCGGCAAAATAAGTCCTGAGACAAAAGGATGAAAAGAGTTCTTTTGCTCAAAAATCTTACAAACATTGAACCAAAAAACCAAAGAACTGGAATTTGGAAAACATGTTGTCAGTGGCCATCTAGTCCAACCCATATACCCCTTTCCCAAAGAATCCTGGTACAATACATCCCATAAAGAGTAATCCACCTTCTGCCTCAAGTCCTCCAAAGAGGGAGAACCCACCACATCCTAAAGCAGACCACGCCATGGATCTGGAGGTTTCTAATTTCCAGGAAGCTTTTTCCTGACAAATACTAAATTTTCCTTTATTTGATTTCTACCGTGTGTCCGTGTTTCCATTCAGGGGACAAACAGAACAAACTTAATTCCTTTCTGACTTGACAGACATTTGACAGCACCTCTCCTCTTTCTCCAGGCTTTCCGGCTCCTTCGAACAGTCTACATATAGCATGGATTCCAGTCCATTCACTGTCTTATTTGACCTTCCCTGTATGTCCTCTATAACTGCACCCAAAACTGAACACAATGTTCCAACCTTGAAGAAAGGATAAGGGAGGCACATAAATAATAACATAAGGAAGACTATGGTTAGTGCCATAGAAAAAGGACAAAAGGGACTATAGGATTAAGCAGTTGGAAGAGGAACCCTCTCCCTTTCCTCTGAGCTCCCATAACACTTCCTCTTTATGCTTAAAGATATCTATTAGATGACATATATTAGATGAACAGCCAAAGAAGGGAGGTTAATATCATTGGAAAGAGGTCATTAGTGCGCCATAGGTATCTCTGTCCTTGATCCAGCTCTACTCAGCATTGGTTATCAGTTACTGATTTTTTTTATCAGTTCACTGAGAAGGCTAGCTAATATGTCAGATAAGTGATTCAAGAACCAAAATTCTCTCAACAGGCTGAAATAATGGGCCAAATCACGGATAAGGATGGGGATAGACCTGTAAGGATGGGGACAGACCTGTAACTGCACTGGTATAGGGAAAGTTCGGATAAGGAAATCCTCTACCAATACAAGTAAACAACTTCTCTACCAATCAAATTTAATTTAATTTAATAAGGATCATTTATAAATTCCTACATCTAGATTCAAAAATCAGCTGCACAATTATAAAATGGAGGAAATATAACTAGATATCAGTTTATTTGAAAAACAGACTTTACAGCTCTTGGGGATTGTAAGTTCAACATGAATCAAGAGTGACGTGGCAGTCAAAAAGACAGTGTGACTACAGGCAATAGAATATTCAGAACCAAAAAGAAGGTAATAATGACACCACTGTGTTCTTGTCTTTAGTGTGAGAACATCTCAAGAACTATGCCCACTTCTGGTCACAAAATTTGAGAAATAATATTATCTTCCTCTTAATGAATATCAGTCAGGATGATGAGACTCAAAACCAGGCCACATAAAGAGTCAATGATTATGACTTGGGAGAGAATATCTGGGTAGAATTCAGTAGCACTATGGTATAATGCAAAGAGTAATAGACTTAGAGGCAGGAGAGTCCTGGGTTTGCACTTAATACTTACTAGCTGTATGGCCTTGTACAAGTCACTTAAATCACTCTAAGTCTCAGGTGACCTTTTTTGTAAAATGGGGAAACCAATACTAATAGTACTTACATCATAGGTTGTTTTGAGGAGTAAATGAGATCATATGTGTGAAGGATTCTGCAAATTTTAAAATGTGATACAAAACATCATTTATTATCTATTTTTGCTATCATTCAGTTATTTCAGTTGTGGCTGATTCTTTGTGACCCCATTTTGGGATTTTCTTGGCAAAGATACTGGAATGGTTTGCCATTTCCTTCTCCAGCTCATTTTATAGATGTGGAACTGAGGCAAACAGGGTTAAGTGACTTGCCCAGGGTCACATAGCTACTAAGTATCTGAGGCCAGATTTGAACTCACATAGATGAGTCTTCCTAACTCCAGCCTGGCACTCTATCCATTGCACCACCTAGCTGCCCTTTTATTATCTATACTCAATAATTAACAGAAGTCATAATACTTCACAAAGAAATGATAACCACACACATATACTAGGTAGGAACCCAAACCAGAAACCCTCTCTCTCGGGTTCTTTAAATGGAATACCAAAAGAATTGTTGGCAGAGAAAAAAATGGCACAGATATAATGGGAGTTTCAATCCAAGTGGGTTAGAAGAACTGTGCCAATACTCCGGCAGTGACAAATTTCTTCTCCTACTTTGAAAAGTAACCAGAGATCTAATTGGCTAAGAGCTGGTCCAACATGAGAAATAAAAAGCAGGCCTTACCATGCATTTGGCAATGAGGTAAGGAAAAATAATCCTTTGAGGATTTACCTCACTAAAACATACTAGAGAAAGTTAATTAGGAAAAGGTAATTAAGGGATATATATTTGCAAGGGAAACATTCCTTAACAGTGCAATTCCTTCCATAGAATTATCAACTAAATGAGACCTTATCTCTTTGGGCCTCCATTTCCTCATCTGTAAAATCAGGTGGTCAAACTATATAAAGTCCCTTTTGGCCCCAAACTTTGTGATCCTATGACATCAGGTTACATGTGAATGAATTTTTGGTAGAAAGAGGCATTGAGAAATGAGCATTCAGGTCACATTCATCTTTTCTGCTGCAATCCAACAATGGAAGATACCCTGAATGTGATAAGCACATACACATCACAGCAGAAAGGGATGGCAATGAATAATGCAGGATTCTGGCCTCCACTAGAGAACTGACCCTTGGGACCCCTAGGCCATATCTCATTTTAAAGTTATATAAATGCAAACTTGTTCTTCAGTCTTCATCACATCTACCAAAAGTATACAGACTTCTGAGCTCTGGTGTTTGAATAGTAATTGCAATTCTATTTACATAATTATTCCATTGGAAATATTGATTTTCAGTTTAATTAAATATGAGAGAATAGTTGTAACTACCACAAGGTAACACCAAAATGACCTAGAATTTATTAAACAATAGATTAAAATCTAATATTGGTAAAGACATAGGATGACCATTTTTTAATGAATATCCAGATGGCCTCTAAAATTCTACCTTTGCTGAAATTCTATTATTCCACAGTTTCCTAGCAGTAGCATTTGCACATAGTTGCAAATAATATAACAGACTTTGCTAAAAGAAGATATTCTCACCATGATCCTATTTAGTCCAGTAGTAATTTTTGGGGGCCCTTGTTGAACACTGAATTTAGCAGTAGGAGAGGAAACAAAAGGAATCCCGGATAGGTGTTCTATCCCCAAAGTGTGTGCAATCTACATAAAAAAACCACAAACCTACTCTAGAAAAATAAAAGTATTAAGCTTTTTAAGAGTTTTATTGACAAGTTGTTTCTTTATATCACAGTCATTTTTGAATGTCACCATCATAGAACTTCCATTGTGACAAAGAAAAGTAGTTACTAATCCCTAATATTTATAAAGCACTTTAAGTTCTACAAAGCACCTTCTAGGGATATATTATCTCATTTCATCTCCCCAACAACTTAAGAGAGGTAAGTGCTATTATTATAACCATTTTACAGATGAGCCAAGAGGGGCTGAGCAAGGAAAAGTGAGTTGCCTAGGGTTACAAAGCTGATATCAGACGGGATTGAAATCCAGATCTTCCAGACTTCAGTTCCAGTGCTCCAT
Source organism: Pseudochirops corinnae (assembly GCA_028646515.1). Classification (NCBI taxonomy): domain Eukaryota; kingdom Metazoa; phylum Chordata; class Mammalia; order Diprotodontia; family Pseudocheiridae; genus Pseudochirops; species Pseudochirops corinnae. The sequence continues at coordinate 110,985,625 of CM053592.1, read as the reverse complement.
CTGCTATGCCAAGTTTCCCAGTTAAGTAAAACTGATGGAAGAAAATGATCACATCTGACAGCATATGAAACACTCTGCTTCCATAGTTGCCCACCTCTCCACTGAAAATAAGGAAATATACAAACTGGTATGAATCTAATGGAATGAAAAAGGGGACAATTTCAGAGAAATCTGGAAAGACTTGCATGAACTGATACAGAGTAAAGTGAACAGAACCAGGACACAATTTATGCAATAAAATTTGTCTCTATAAAGACAGATAACCTCCAAAGCTCTAAGTCCGGGGTAGGGAACCTGCTGCCTTGAGGCATGTGGGCGGACCCGCCTGGAGAAGGACAGAGGAGGTTCCTAAGACCATGGGAAATATGTGTTTTCCCATGGTCTTAAGCGACCCGTGACCCCTGTGAAAGGGTCGTTCGACTCCTAAAAGGGTCGCGACCCACAGGTTGAGAACCGCTGCTCTATGTCCTCAAGTACAGCCTTTTGATTGAATCCAAACTTCACAGATCTCCTTAATAAAAGGATTTGTACTTTTATCAACAAAATGACCAATCACTATTCTAGATGCCTCATGATGAAACATGCTTTCTACTTCCAGAAGAGAGATGAAGGATTCAGGATGCAGAATAATGCATATTTCTTTTTGGACATACCTAATACAGGAATTTGCTTTGCTTGAATAATACCTAATTGTTACCTGGGTTTTGTTTTTCTTTCTTTTTCAAAGGGGGAAGGGAGGTAAGAAGGAAAAAAAACTATTTTTTTGTCAATTGAAAGAAGTCAGGTTAATTTTTTTTAAAAAGAAAAAAACACATATGCTTATAGTAATATATGCCTATGCATGATGTATTAGACCTTTCCTAAAACTAGGATTATATGGATAATTGTGGCAGAAACACTGAGAAAGCTCAGAAATAAATAGCGCCAACAAATCTTCAGGATCTAGAAGTTCTTCAGGAAAAAACAGGATATCCCTTCTCTATAAAATCTTCCTTGGCTAGGGAGAGAAGTCAGCTGTTTTCTCTCTTCTTTGTTCTTAACTCTTTCCAGTAAAATATAAGTAGTATATTTTACCACATATATTTATCTGGTCTTTGATGGACAATAAACTCTGAAGGGCAGAAACTCTCTCATTTATATATTGCAGTCTAGGCCACAGACAATACCAGGTGGCTTGGGGATACTCAATCTCAGCTGCCTGAACCGAATAAAGAAGGCAAAGGGCATTAAATTCCTCCACGTTACTTATTTAAAGGCATCTGCAAGTTGGCATGAAGTGTGATTATAAAGTTATGTGAATGATTTTTTTAAACAAACATACTAGAACTTATACCTCCAAGTGATGGTCTCTGCCTTCAAAGTGGCGTCCTTAAGAGACGCAAAGGGCATTTATTCCAAGAATATTGCTACTACTCAAACACTTAGCAAACCTCTTGGTGTTGCCTTTAGAGGCTGGGGAACATTCTTCTGAACTTCCCAGACTAAGGGAAATCTTTGTCCTTTGAGAGTATGTTTGATTTTTTTGAAACTTTCAAAGTTTTTTATAACTGAGTCAGTTCTGGGGAAGATGGAGGACCAAGGTAGGAAGTGCCATTTAGAGGAAAGTAAACCAAGCCTAAATATTACTGTGAGACAGACCTTCCTCATGTAATTCCTAAACTGGCTGTTAAGGTTGAAATAATAATAATAGTAATGATAACAATAGCTAGCATTTATACAGGGCTTTAAGGTTTACAAAGTGCTTTACAAACATCTTGTTTGATCTTCACAACAACCCCAGGAGATAAGTTCTATTATCTCCATTTTTACATATGAAGAAACTGAGGCAAACAGAGGTCAAACAGCCTATCCAGAGTCACACAGTTAGCAATTATCTAAGGCAAAATGTGAACTCAATTCTCTTTGATTCCAGGGTCCATCAATATCTACAGCACTATCTGCCTAAAAATATAGACATATAATCAAACACACACACATACATACACACACACACACACACACACACACACACAGAGTCACTTACTGAACCTGATGAAAAGCAGAATCAAAATTTTAAATGATCAAGACTGGCCAGGTGCAGGAGTAGCCCACTGTAAGAGAGACTATATAAATGGAGCAGTCAATGACATTCAACAGAGATGAAATATGCTATGTAGTAACAGCAACAATAATAACGCTTGAGAGGCATGTTGTTGGCCTCTGAGTCATAAAGATCTGGGTTCAAGTCCTGACTTGGACACATGCTGGTTGTGGGACCCTAGAGAAGCCTGGGCAACTTCATCTCTCAACATCCTAGATAATTCTCTAAGACTCTAAATTGCAAAGCAGATGCAGTCCTACATCAATGGAGGGAATTGCCTCTGGATCAAAAAAAGCAGTTTCTCCTACCCCTGCTTCTAAAAAGAAAAATCATTAACTTACATTTTTATAGCTCTTTAAGATTTACAAAAATGCTTTCTTCACAAGTACTCTGTGAAGTTAATTAGTGCCTATACAGGACAGTAGTGAAGCGAGTAAAGCTTAAAATTGGCACTGAGCCTTTTCAGGGCACCCCATGTTATTACCTTCATTTTACAGACAAAGAAACTGAGAGTCAACACTATTATATATTCTGTCCAAGGTCTGTCTCTGTTTGTCTCTCTGCCTGTCTGCCTGTCTCTGTCTCTCTCTCTCTCATACACACACACACACACACACACACGCGCATAAATAACATGTCCGAGTTTCTTCATCTGTACAATCAAGATAATAATACTGTAGTATCTACCTCTTGTCATAAAAATCAAAAGAGATAAAATAACAGTTATTATTTTCATTATTATAAAGCACTCTGAGACTTGCAAAATGCTTTACGTTTACTATTTCATTTGATCCTCATAACAACCAGATGATGTAGATGCTCCGTTTTCCAGATAAGGAAACTGAGGCTTAGAAAGGTCGAGTGACTTAGACAAACTCTAAGTATGTAAGGTAGCGGTTCTCAACCTGTGGGTCGCGACCCCTTTGGGGGTCGAACAACCCTTTCACAGGGGTCACCTAAAACCATTGGAAAACACATATTTCCAATGGTCTTAGGAACTGAGACACTGCTCCTCTATCTGTCCCCAGGCGGGTCTGCCCACATGCAGATACACCCAGATATGCCCACTTACAAGTATTAAAGGGTCGAGGCATTAGGAAGGTTGAGAACCACTGATCTAAGGTAAGGTTTAAACACAGGTCCTCCAGACTTCCTTTTGCAAACTTCAAACCAAAATAGCAAATATCAACTGTTAATATGATGTTCAAGAAATAGTATTTTTAAAAGGCAGATGAATACTATGGAGTTGAAAATAAAGGCAGAGATGCTGGGTTTCCTCAGCACTGTCTGAGGGATAACGTCACTATCTAGTAGGATGTCCAGTCACTGGAAAGGTAGATTCTGTGATTGAAGAGGGCTCATTCCATAGAGATCTGCTGTAACCTACAACAAATACGATGCCCTCAAGATCACTGGACTTCCTCTATTTGCATTCCATGCCCACAGTTAAAAATTTCAGTTTCCCAGACAATTTAATCTTGCTAAGGGCAGGCCCTAGATGAAGGATACCAGCAAAGGCTCATAGGTTTAGAACAGGAAGAGATTTCAAATCCAACCTGCTTGTCTTATAAATGAGAAAACTGAAGCCCAAAGAGTTTAAGTGACTGGCCAGCCAGGATCACAACTCTAAGTAGGATTTGAAGCCCTGTCTCCCTGACTCTAGACCCAGAAGTCTATCCACTACAGCACACTACCTCTCCTCATGCTACAAATGGTCACAGAAAAGTTACACTCCCCCCAAATAAATGAATATTATCAATATTCCAAACTTTTAAGAGTGAATCAGTCTGGTGGAGAAGCTGATCACCTCAGGATAGGCTGAGAAAAACAAAGCAGCATGACTGAGGGCCAGATCTGACCTAAGTTAAACTTAAACGCACCAATGAGCCGCTGAGATGTGAGCACAAGAGGACCCATTTGCCTATACCTTCCCAACCAGATCTCTTGGAACACAACAAAGAGGACTCCAAAATGAGGGGCTGTGAGCAATCACTTTATGACAATCATCTCCCAAGGTCATTATTGCCTTGAAGGACAACACTCAGTTGGCAAAGTTTTCATTCCTTTCTTTAGAAACAAATCTTGGTACTCACCTTCACCAGAGATCCACTTTATAAATGTTTCAGACACAGTGGGGTACACAGGGATCTCTGTTCTCTAGCACTATATATCCAATATTTCAAATGAGATCATATGTGCGAAACAATTTGCTAAATGAAAAAGCCCTGTGGAGGGCATATCAAAAGTCTTAGTGTAGTTTTAAGGTTTATTATAAGTTATTAAAGTTTAAAACTGCAATTAGACTTTTGGGACACCCTGTATAAATGTGTGTTCTTATTAGCTAGCTATTATTATGTACCAGAAAGGGGATTTAATTATGCATTCTTACTTGTTTTAGCTGGGCAGAACAAGTCCTATGAGGAAAGGTCCTATGAAGCTAGGTATTAAATAATTCTCGATCTTCAGGGTCCTATAAGAATAACCACAAAATTCATTGTTTCTTTATCTAGGCAAATACACCACCTTACTTTTCTCCAAGCTACAAAGGATTATAGTCATAGATTTAATTTGAAGAGGCATCTTCTCCAACTCCCTTATTATTTGTTAATCCTTGGCAAACTATATTATAGTTTTTGGTAGCCAAATGCTTAGTAAACATTAATGGATTAAAAAAATGAAATTTTAAATGTGGAGGTCAATAAGTAACTGAATAGCAGCTAATATTAAAAGTACTATTTACACACATTCATATACTGAGCCACTGATTTCAACTTTGTCAAAATAAGATTCACTGACAAAACAAGGTAACTGAGAATCTGATTTAGATTTTAAACTTTTTAATTACAATGGTATTTTCTTCCATTAAAAAGCTGCAAATTCTAAATTCTCAAGAACAAATAAAATATTTAGACACACTTTGGCACATCATCAAAGTTTTCTAGCCTGCAAAGGAATGAACATGTACTTAAATTAGTTCTGAGGTCCAGAATCCTATATATTCTGGGTTGTTTTTTTTTATTTAAAATTTTTATTTTCAGTTCCAAATTCTCTCTCTCCTTCCACTCTCTCCCTCACCTATTAAGAAGACAAGAAATAGGATACTCATTATACATATGAAGTCAGGCAAAACATATTTCCCCATTAGCCATGGAGGAAAAAGAAAAAGTAAAAAGCTAATATATATGTATGCTTCAATCTGCATTCAGAGTCCATCAGTTCTCTCTCTGGAGGTGGATAGCATTTTTCATCATGAATCCCTTGGCATTGTTATGGATCATTGTGTTCATCAGAGTAGCTAAGTCTTTCACAGTCAATTAGCATTATATTATTGCTGTTATTTACAATGTTCTCTGATTCTCCTCTCTTCCATTTGCATCAGCTCATATAAGTCTTCCCAGATTTTTCTGAAACCTGTCATTTCTTTCTTTTTATTGATTGGTTTACTTTTAGTTTAGAAGATTCAGTTCCACAATCCCTTGAGTTTCAAATTTTCTCCCCTTCCCCCCTTCCCATGGCAGTGTGCAATCAAGTATAGGATCTGCAAATACTTTCACATTAGACATTAGTCTGGTTGTAAAGAAAGGTTGTAACCGATGGAATGAACAATGGGAAAGAGGAAACAAAACCAAACACAGAAAAGAAAGAGCACGTAGTTTTCTTCAGTCTGCATTTCTAGATCTTTCTCTGAATGTAGACATCTGCTTCCATCCTGAGTTTTTTAAGGTTGTCTTATAACCTTGAGCTGCTGAGAAGAGTCCAGTTTATCAGAGTTGGTCCTCACACATAGGTTGTATCTGTCATTGTGTACAAATTTCTCCTGGTTCTGCTCTTATCACTTAGCATCAGTTCATGTAAGCCTCTCCAGGCAAATATGAAGTCCATCTGCTCATCATTTCTTATAGCACAATAGTATTCCATCACAATCATATACCACAAATCATTCAGCTATTCCCCCATCAATGGGCATGGCCTCACCAGTTCTTTGCCACTACAACAACAACAAAAAAGCTGCTACAAATATTTTTTGCACAAATAGATCCTTTTCCCTTTTCTTTAATCTTTTGGGGAAACAGACCTAATAGTGGTACTACTGCATGAAAGGGTTTGCACAGTTTTATGTCTCTTTGGACACAGTTCCAAATAATTCTCCATAATGGTTAGATCAGTTCACAACTCTACCAACAGTACATTAGTACACTTATTCCACATCCCCTCCAGCATGTCATTTTTCTTGTCTGTTCATGTTAGCAATCTGATGGGTGTAAGATGGCCCTTATGAATCCCTTTATTTTCATGGAAACCAAGGCCTACAGAGGTTAAGAGGCTCACCCTAGGTGCCACAAATAGTCCAAAAATAGAGGTGAGTTTGAACTCTGGTCCTCTAATTCCAAATACAGTTCCCTTTCCAACTAAACTACACCGTCTTATTTGGATTTCAGGAGCTGAGAACCATCCTTGACTGCCTGCACAAGAGATAAAATATTTCTAAATCACAGGCCACTAATTATCTTCCAATTTATAGTCCTCTAGGACAAAGTTATTCCTTGAAGGCTGTTCGGCATAGTGCTATAAATGTATGAGTATTTAATAAAACACTTATATGGGTGATGACTCATTCCATCTAAATTATAATGCTTTCACTTTTATTTCTGTTTAACACAAATTACAAACATATAAGGTACATAGATGAAAAATGTCTAGCATAAAAGCAACAGATAATCTCTTTGAATATGTTATAATTTAAGAAAGTATATTCCAAGTTAGCTTTATAAAAGACAGATTTTTTTAAAAGACAGATTTAAGTGAATCATATTAATACGTAATAAAGTACAAAAGCAATTTTGATGATTGCATTAAATAAAGTTCACAATCTATTTAGCACTTTCTAGACTGTCACTGTAAAATAAAAATGATTAATAAATTATCTCTAGCTAATACTAGGGCAGAAAAAAATTATTTTAGACATCAAAAATAAATACTCTCTACTGGTAAAGAACCAAGAGATTAAGAACTCAATCCCTGAGCAAACTTGCATATGAGGAAAACTAACTATTGTGAAAACATCAGAAATGCTGAAAGAAGTAATTTATTATGAAGTATTTTTGTGTCTCCAAAATATTAAAAATGGCTGCCAAATACGGAAAGGGGTATAGGAAGAAAGGTAAAAGAAAAAGCCCCATAACTGACAAGGGGGCTGCACAATATAGAGCTCTGAATGTCTTTTCCCACAGAAATAAGGTGTTAGAAACAATGGCCAAAGTCTCTAATATTGCTCTGGGAACAGTATGATGGTTCAGATACATTCTTGGTCAAAAAAACTCTCATGAATCAAACCATCCATGGGGGGGGGGGGGGGGGGGTTGTTGTATGAATATATATGTGTACATGTGTGTATATGTATGTGTGTATACATACAGATATGTGTACATATATAACTTCATAAAATAACACTTTCTATGGGAAATAGCATTTTGGTTCCAAAAAAGTGGCTTACGAATAAATTTAAGGAACACAAACAGAAGATTGTTCCAACGTGAGAACTTTACTTAAAGAGTTAGGGTTCACATGTTATGAGGCCCGCATCCTAGAAAAAAAAGTGGTAGGTCCTGAATCATCCATATACTCAGAGACTAAGACAGAAAACTATGCTAGGGTTTTTTTTATTGGGGGGAGGAGGGTGGGGAAATGTAGGAAGCTTTTTTAAGTGACATTTTTCTTGAGCATCATGTAAAATAACTTTAAACTTGTATAAAATAAGTAACTTTCAACTTAAACAGACTAATAAAAACCTAAATAATGTTCTATTTTTTCTCCAGGCCTCCACATGTGTAGAAAATTAGGATGAGAAAGGGTCCCTATCTATCTAGCTTCTCAAACAGAGAGGTTATCTATTTAACAGATACATCTACAGATAAATATCTATGCACATCTATATCTATATATCTATACATATCTAGATGTATATATCTAGGTATTCCTATCTAGATCTATACATAGATTTATATCTACAGATATGTATAGATCTAGATATACACATCTAGAGACATAGAGATGTCTATAAATAGATATCTATGACATATCTATAGATAGGAATGTATGTATGCATCTGTCTGTGTAATTATACTTGGTTTTAGTCACACTGCAGAAATCTGGACCAGAAAAGCAAACTTTAAAATTAGTATAGTCTTATGTTATTATTTTTAATTACTCCTTCCCCCCCCCCCACACACACACTCAATTTACTTCAAAATAACTTATAAATAAATAGAAAAAAATATTTCTGAAAGAATTTACTCAAAGGTCAGGGTGATCATCCTGAATACAGATTTCCTCTGAACTTATGAGTCTTAAAAACTAAAGCAATCTAAAGCAGAGAAAAAGTCAAACATCAAAAAGATCAAATATTTAACAAAACTGATCTATCCCCTTGGGTCCTTAAACAAAAAGGCTCAGCTCTATAGGGAATGAATTATACTCTGAGAATAAACTTTTCATGCCAGTGAGAAGAACAAATCTTCCAAGAACATCAGGGTGGAGGAGAGCAATTTTTCTAAATGGCACTTCTGTGTCTTCAAAGAATTAAAGTGAGTTTTGCAGAGGCAAGAGTAATTTACTCAACAGATGATTCAGCCTTTTAATTTTTTTCAGAGGAATGGGAGTAATCGATGGATTATCATCTTTTGTTATGCGTATATGTGTATTTTTAAAAAGTAAAACTGAAATGGGACATATTTCACCAGTGCTGAATGACATGACCCTTTCTTCTCAAGCCAAACAATTATTAAACTACTATGTACCAGGCAGTAAGCACCAGCACTGAGGATTGATTGATGTAAAGAGGTAAATACAAAATAAGACTAGGTAAGGGCCCAGATTGGGCAACTAGGTGATGCAGTGGATAGAACATTGAGTTTCGCAGAAAGACTCATCTTCCTGAGTTCAAATCTGGCCGCAGACACCTACTATCTGTGTGACCCTGGGCATGTCACTTTACTGTGCCTCAGTTTCCTCATCTATAAAATGAGCTGGAGAAGGAAATGGCAAACCACTCCAGTATCTTTGCTGAGAAAACCCTAAATGGGGTCATGAAGAGTCAGACATGATTGAAACAACTGAGTAACACAACAAAAACAACAAGGACCACATTATAGAGGGTTTATAATGGAAGGCTGAGAATTTTGTATTTTATCCTTTAAGTAATAAGGAATCACTAAAGATTTCTGAGGAGGCTTAACATGGAGTAATATGTTTTAAATGCTTGAAATGAAATGCTAGAGGAACTAAGTTAATAGGACATGAACTCAGAAAGAACTGAGTTCAAATCCAGCCTCAGACACCTAGTAACTGTGTGACCCTGGACAAGTCACTTAACTTCTGTCTCTGTTTCCTGATCTGTAAAATGGGGCTAACAACAGTACCTCCCTCTCAGGGCTGTTGTGAGAATCAAATGAGATAATATTTGTAAAGTGCTATCTAAATGCTAGTTGCTATAATTATCATAAATAGAAAGAGGAGAGGAGAAAACTTTTCTCTTCCTAATGGAATATTTTTTTTAAAGTTACACTTGTGTCATTCCCCAATTGATAAATGGTCAAAGGATGTGAACAGGCAATTCTCAGAGGCAGAAATTAAAGATATCTATAATCATATGGAAAAATGCTCTAAATCACTATTGATTCGAGAAATGCAAATCGAAACAACTTTGAGGTACCACATCTCACCAG
>CM053592.1:110928390-110975321 GCA_028646515.1 Pseudochirops corinnae | reverse complement strand
GGCTCCTCCCAGTGCAGCCCTCTCTCTTCACATCAACAAGTCCATCCCACAAGTGGGATTCACAAGCTCTGGGTTTTAACACTCAGCCCAAAAACCAAGCCAATACAGGGGCATCTCCAAATTTCATTACCAATACATCTTGCTACAATCTGCCTGCCTTTCCAATTAAACAATACTTCCATGAGAACTCTGAAGCTCCCCACAGAGGCTGAACTCTGATACAGGTGCCATGATATAGTGGAAAAACTGCTTAGAGCAGCGGTTCTCAACCTGTGGGTTGCAACCCCTTTGGGGGGTGGAACGACCCTTTCACAATGGGTCACCTAAGACAATCAGAAAGCACATATTTCCGATGGTCTTAGGAACCAAGACACCACTCCTCTATTCATCTCCAGGTGGGTCCGCCCACATGCAGATAAGCCCACATACGAGTATTAAAGGGTCTGGCATTAGGAAGGTTGAGAACCACTGGCTTAGAGGCAGGAGGGACATAAGCTCCAAATCTCTGGAACACTAGCTCTACATGATATGGGCAAATGACTTCACCTTTCTAAGCTTATCTGGAATAAAAAAGGACAATATTATATCTAGATAATTGTGTGAAACAAAGAAGATCACGTATGTTAAGGACATCCCAAAACTCAAAGTATGAGCTAAATTTAAGGATGTGGATTTTTTCACACAATTAAAAAACAATGCTGGTGAAAATTCTGCATTAAATGAACTAAATTTCTGTTTTTAATACTTTGTGGATGTGTTATAATTACAACAGGGATCATGGGATCATAGATTTAGAAATGAAAGAAACCTTTGAGACCACTAAATCCACCCCCTTCATTTTATAAATCAGGAAATGTATTCTTCATGATAAAATCAAGTCCATTTTGGTTAAATGGAGAATTACAGAGATTAAGGATACTTACTCCCCTCCACTGATTTTGGTTGTGGGGTAATTGATCTAGTCATCAGGAAATGGCTCTAGAGAATGTGATTTGATTTTCTAGAGTCCAGTCCATGATGCATTCTTTGGTAATTTTCTCTGAGAAATCACCAAAGACAAGCACTTATTACAAGGTGACTTGGCAGAGAGATAACAGACCAGCTATCATCAGAAGATATTTGTGACAAACTAAGGTGTAAGAGTAGTCAACCAATGACATCACGTTTAAGCAGAAGTCAATCACTATAGTAATCTGAGGTTGCTGATTAACACAGAAAGTTTTCATAGAAAAGCCATGTTGGGGAAGCCCAAGACAAGGAATTTCATCTCCTTCATTTCCCCAGAACTAGGTTCCAATTCTTTTTCCAAGGCACTCTTCAACTTGGTCTCTTCCCTTCAGTGCCATAATCACCACCTTAATCTAGTTTTTCATGTCCTCGCAATTTAGATTAATACAAAAGACACTTTATTGATCCCTTGGTCTTTGGTTTCTCCCAACTCTAATCCATAGATCACAGAACTGCTATAAGAACCATCCCCTAATACCATTTTCATTACATAACTCCCTCTGTTAAAGAGGCTAAATTGGCTCCCTATTGCCTATCACAACAAACTTACCCTTCACAGGCTAGCATTAAAAACCTTGCATCAACTGGTTATTCCATCTACCTAACTTCTTTTCATATCATTCCCTTAAATTGGACCCATGGTTCCAGTCAAAGCAATTTGCATTGAGTCTCCAGGAGAATGTCTGTTCTTGTTTTTATGTCTTTGGTCAGCAAGTTCCTCTACCTCTAATACCCTCCCTACTACTCTCCCCAGTCTTCAAACCCTACCAAATCATAACCCCCTTCCTCAATGGAAAGAATACCAGATTTGTAGTCCAAGGACCTGGGTCTGAATCCCACCTCCATCATTTGCTACCTACGGGACCATGGGCAAGTAATTCAAACACTTTGTGACTTGGTTTACAAATCTTCAAAATGGAAGGGGCAGACCAGATGACCTTTAAGGTCCCTTCCAACTCTAAACCTATGCTTTTTGATCTTTACGGAAATCTATAACAAATAATTCTTAAGAGAGTGAGTAAGGAGGAGAGTGTTTGAAGAAAAGCAATTATCAGCCTCCACACATCTATTTTCTCATATATCTTTTTTTCCAATTCTTTTCAAATACTGGTTGTGAACCCCCAGAAGAACAAACCTTTGTTCTGTGTCTTCAGCATGTTCTCATTGTTGCAAATATGATAAAACAAAAAAGAAAATAATGATACAACACATGATAGTAACAGGAGGGACTACAATTATGAGATTCCTGGACATACTCTGTATTTTGGTTAGAAAAGGGAAACTGAGGCTTTGGAGAGAACAGCAGCTGTTATATAATAATGTTAAAATAATTTTTGTGATAACTGTTCACACTTGGTCTGCCACTGAAGCAACTATGCTGACAGTAAATACTCTACCTACACCTGCAGCTTAGCTTTGACATCCTAGGTTTAAGTCTTTTAAGCTTTAAGTCTAAACCATGGAGGACCTTTCTATTTTGAAGATTTAGAAAATAGGCAATTTAAAAAGACATGATAAGAAAATAATTCTAGGGGCAATGAGGTGGTGCAGTGAATAGAGCTTTGGCCCTGGAGTCAGGAGGACCAGAGTTCAAATCCAGCCTCAGACACTTGACACTTCCTAGTCCTGTGACCTTGAGCAAGTCATTTAACTCCAATTGACTTGCCTTCTCCTCTCAAAAAAAAAAAAAAACACAAAAGAAAAGGCAGCTAGGTAGCACAGTGAATGGAGCACCAGCCCTGGAGTCAGGAGCACCTGAGTTCAAATCTAGCCTCAGTGTTTACTAGCAATGTGACCTTGGGCAAGTCACTTAACCCCAATTGCCCAACCTTCCCCCTTCCAAAAAAAAAGAATTCTAAAGAAGAAATATATACATTTTCAGTAAGAGAGCTATTTATTTCTCACATGATACAAGTTATTTACAGGTGAAATAATGTATTTAAAGATTTTATAAATTGGCTAAAGTTAATTACTATTTCAATGTGTTTGAGATTTTGAATTTTTTTGTTAGAAAGAACATGAGATTAAAATCCTATGTGCATGTGTGTATATGTGTGTGTATATATATATGCATGTGTGTATGTATATATATACATACACACACATGCATTTATATAATACATATGAGTATACCTACAGGAATATATTTCATTTTAGAGAACTGAGTCAAATTTACAAGAATACAAGTCATTCCCCAATTGACAAAGGGTCAAAGGATATGAACAGGCAGTTTTCAGAAGAAGAAATTAAAGCTAACCATAGTCATATGAAAAAAATGCTCTAAGTCACTATTGATTAGAGATCTCCACATCACACTTATCATATTGACTAACATGACAAAACAAGAAAATGATAAATATTGGAGAAGATGTAGGAAAGTTGGAATACTAATTCATTGTTGGTAGAGTTGTGAGCTGATCCAACCATTCTGGAGAGCAATTTGGAACTATGCCCAAAGGGCTATAAAAAAAGTACATACCCTTTGACCCAGAAATACTATTTCTAGGGCTGTATCCCAAAGAGATCATCGTAATGGGGAAAGTACCCATATGTACAAAAATATTTATAGGAGCTCTTTTTGTGGTGGCCAAGAACTAGAAATTGAGGGGATATCCATCAATCGGGAAATAGTTGAACAAGTTGTGGTATATGAATGTAATGGAATACTATTGTGCTATAAGAAATGAAGAACAGATGAACTTCAAAAAAACCTGGAAGGATTTATATGAACTGATACTGAGTGAGGGGAATAGAACCAGGAGACTATTGTACACAGCAACAGCCACAGTGTGCAAGGACTGATTTTGATAGATTTAGCTCTTCTCAGAAATACAAGGACCTAAAATATTTCCAAAGGATTCATGACGGAAAATGCCATCCACATCCAGAGAAAGAACTATGGAGTCAGAATGCAAAGTGAAGCAGAGTATTTTCTCTTTTGATTTGCTTTGTTATATTTTGTTTTCTTTCCCATGGTTTCTCCTATTTGTTATAATTCTTCTATGCAACATGTCTAATATGAAAATGTGTTTAATAGAAATGTATGTGTAGAGCCCACATGAGATTGCATGCTGGTTTGGGGAGGAGAGGAGGAGGAAAGGAGAGCAAAACTTAAAACTTATGAAAGTGAATGTTGAAAACTGAAAGCAAATAAATTAATAAGTTGAAACAAAGAAGAAAATGTTTAATAGGAATGTATTATGTAGAGCCTATATCAGAATGCATACTATCTTGGGAAGGGAGGAGGCCAGAGCGGGGAGAAAATTTAAAACTTATAGAAGTAAATGTTAAAAACTAAAAATAAATAAACTTTTAAAAAAGAATATTTTCATTCTATGATACAGACACATATGCAATACACATACATCCCTCTACATGATGCACACTGTGCCATGACATAAGCTGTATAACTGATATAACGAAAAAAATTTCTTCCTGTGTATTGTTTTCTTATTCTGAATTTTTCATTACAAATCTTAAAGCAAAGTATGGGCTTCCAAAATCTATGGTTATACTGTTCAACCCCAGCAATACCATTATTAAGTCTGTATCTCAAAGAGATTTAAAAAAAAAAAGTACAAAAAAATATTTATAGCAGCTCTTTTGGTAGTGGCAAAGAATTGGAAATTGAGGGGATGCCCATCAACTGGGGAATGACTAGAACAAGTTGTGGTATATGACTGTGATGGAATACTATTGTGCTATACATGAACTGATGCAAAGTGAAGTGATCAGAACCAGAAGAACATTGTATACAATAATAGCAATATTGTATGTTGACCAACTATGAATGACTTAGCTATTTTCCGCAATATAATGATCCAAGACAGTTCTGAAGGACTTACAGTATAAAATGCTATCTACTTCCAGAGAAAGAACTAGAGTGTCAATGCAGATTGAATCATACTATATTTTTAGTTTTATAGGGTTTGGGGGTTTTTTTGTTCTGTATTTTCTTTCAGCCACGTCTGACTCTTTGTGACCCCAAGTGGGGTTTTCTTGGCATAGATACTTGGAATAGTTTGCCATTTCCTTCTCCAGTTTATTTTACAGATGAGAACAGTGAGGCAAACAGGGTTGAAAGACTTGCCCAGGATCACACCACTATTCAGTGTCTCAGGTCAGAGCTGAACTCAGGAAGATAAGTCTTTCCAACTCTAGGCCTGGCACTTTCACAACATGACTAATATGGAAATATATTTTGTATGACTTCTCATGTATAATCTTGTAATGGTAATGAGAATTTGAAGATCTTCCCTGGCCCTTAATAGGCCTAAGGGAATTTTAAGATCTTCCCTGTCCCCTAATAGGCTACATGTAATCACATGGAGCCTGTGGTGGGAGGAACTTGCTGAAGAAGGGAGTCGAACCCACAGGAGGCTAGGAGTCAGAGCAGTGAGGGGAGGGTGGCAGGGGAGCAGACAGCTAGGCTTATGAGTGTTTATGGGAAGGATGGTGACTCCCTGCTGTGGTATGGTAGATTAACTTCTTTGTTACTGTGATGGATTTGACTTTTTGGTGTTGGAATCTGTTTTTCTGGTATCTGAATAAATGTTTTATTTCTAATTTCTATATGAAGAGTCTGCTATATTTTGCAATTGAGAACTATGCTGGTATTTTCATAGTCGCTATCAGGGTTATGAATATTATGTTGGCACTACAAACTTCTATCAAATTGCTTACTGTCTCAGGGAGGTGGAAGGACAAAAAAAGAGGGAGAAGATTTGGAACTCAATATTTTTTTTTAAGTTAATTGTTTTCACATTAAATTGGTAAAAATAAGACATTTAAAAATTATTTACAAATAAATCAAACAAAATACCTAAGTGCTCAAAAAAAAGGTCTATGTTTAAAGCAAAATTTTCAGGACCTTCTCTCCTCCATACTTTGAGAAGTCTCATCAGCTTTCATGGGTTCCACTCTATGCAGATGACTCTAAAATCTAGATATCTAACACCAATCTCTCTCCTGAACTTGAGGCTCACATCACCAAAAGCCCACTGAACCTCCCTGACTGGATGTCCCATAGGCATCTAAAACATAACTGGCTAGAGTAGAAATAAGTACTGATTTTGGAATGAGAAGACCTGAGTTGCTATCTTTATTACCTTATGTGGTCAGTCACCTGTATGTCCTTAGTCAAGTCTATGTGGACCTCATCTATAAAATAAGGAGTGGGGGGTAGGGGGACAAACTAGATACATCTCTGAGGTCCCTTCTAATTCCAGATCTATGATTCCCAGTCCCAAAAAGAATGCTTTCTATTCCTCCCCTCCCCTCAACTTTCCTTTCTTCCCAACTCTCCTATTTCTGATAAAAAGCCTACCATCTTTCCAGGAGCCCAGGATAGAAACCATAGAGCCATGCTTGACTCTTGCATCTTCTTCACCCTTTATATCTGATAGTTTGCCAAGTTTTATGACTCTACAACCACAATATGTTTCAAACACATCCCTTTGTTCGGCACTTGGATAACTTGCACCATATATGGTTCAGTTCTCCATTACCTCTCACTTTGACTATTTCACAAGCTTCCTAATTCATCCCCCAGCTTCTGCTTAATATTCCAGCCAAAACAACATTCCCCTTTATAGGACATTTCATCTCTCAATCTTTGGGCAGGCCATCCTGTCCCCCAAACCTGGAACAAACTCCCTCCTCACCTCCAACTCTTAGATTTGCTAGCTTTAAAATTCCATTCAAGGGCCATTTATAGGAACTAGCCCTTCCCTCACCCCTGAAATGACTGTGCATGTATTTTATATTTATTTATATGCATTTCCTTCAGTAAAATGTAAGCCCCTTGAAGGTAGTACTATTTTATGTTTTGTCTCTGTACTCCCAGGACCTAACTCAGTGTGCGGAACATAGCAAGTATTTAATGAATGTATACATGATGTCAGAGTTAAGCTGTTTGTGGAAAGAGGGCCTTTTATTAACTATAAACACAATTATTAGAGGAATCCACAAAATGAGAGGTTATGAGAAAGGCATACAAAGTTTGCTTTACCACCAAGAGCAAGAGAATAGTTGTCCCCACGTGCTGAGGCTTCAAGAATGCTAAAGTGGATAATTATTATCTGTGTATACAGATGTGGCTGAAAACACTGATTCATGACAAAGAAGCTTGTCTTTGCCATGCATATTATCTTTGGATTTTTAATACCTATAATCTAAGATTCTGTCTCTGACTTGCAGTCACCCTGAGAACTTAGACCTTACTCTGTTTCAGACTGGTGCACAGCACACTAGCATGTCTGTCTGCCAACTGGTTATAACTATGGAATATGCGGGCAGAATGATGATTTCTCTTCCACTGACGCAAGTAACAACCCTTCTATATTCACTTTCTTACTGTGCATGACTCTGATCCATGACTTTCTATAAATCCTCCAAAGAAGATCCACATAGTGATCCTGCCTGGGCAAAGTCTTGATTCTCATTCTTTGGAAACCTCAGCATACCAATATACCATTCAGGCTTTCTATTATCTCTGATTCTTGACCAGCCCACCTCCTTTTCTGGTCGTATACATCCCTGATGGTGCCTTCGATGCCACTTCTCGCTCTAAAGACATATCTAGTAACATGTAGCAATCTGTTCAAACTCATCATGAATCTTTCTGATGTCCTTTCAATTACATACAGTTCATGGTGTTCTGTGCTTGGCAGCCATTTAGAATCAATGGGAAATTATTGTATACAAGAAATTGGTATCTAAGAGACAGGTTTTTGTGTCAAAGAGCAATTTGGAATCATTGAAAGTACAATCTATCCAGTATTTACTCAAATTATAAACAATAATAATCTAAGTCCAATTCTGTAAAATTGTCAATTATAAAAAAAATCTATAATTAGTGCGATACATGATCAATGTCTGCAAGATCCATTTTTAAGACAGTTAAATTCTGCTTTAGAACTCAACGATATTTTTTTTACTATTAGGCAATTTATATTAATAACTTCAATGTTTTGTTTTTGTTATTTTTAAATTCAGAAATTGAGAGAAAATGAGAAATTGCTATTTAGATAATTGTCCATTGTACAGTCATTTTTTTAAAAAATCTCAGTTCTGTGTGAAAAATGGGGGAAAATATACAAGTTGTATGGCTTTTCTTACAAGAAAAAGAAAAGATTCCAACTAAAAGTTGTCTTAGAACTTGAAGAATTAAGATGATTTGTAATATACATAATTTCTAAAAACATAAATTTTAGACTTAATAGGTAAGTCTAGAAAGAACCTTAAAAAGTTTACCCACATAAAACACACTTTTCCTCCCCTTAGCAGAGAGATGGGGCTCTCCAGGGCAGAATGCTGTATACACATCAGACACATTGACTTTATCACTGCTGTTGCTTCACTGTTTTTCTTTATTATAAGAGATAGCTCAATTGCATGTGTGTATATATTGGGGTGGGCTTAATATCCCCAAACAACTAAACTGTATAAACAAAAGGCATCAATTAATGATGATGACAATTAAGACATCATCAACATGAATTACTGTTTCAAAAAGTCTCTGAAATTATCTTCTCTATCTGCCACAGTCATGAAATATCATAACCATTTATTCTAGTCAAAT
Organism: Pseudochirops corinnae; assembly: GCA_028646515.1. Taxonomy (NCBI): domain Eukaryota; kingdom Metazoa; phylum Chordata; class Mammalia; order Diprotodontia; family Pseudocheiridae; genus Pseudochirops; species Pseudochirops corinnae. The sequence continues at coordinate 110,966,731 of CM053592.1, read as the reverse complement.
AAGAATCTATTTAAAAGCCTTACAGAAGAATATTCAGAACCTACCCTTCAGGGTGGAGGCCACTTTGCTTCCCTCCATGCACAAAAGACTTTTTTTGTGCGTGCAACCTTTTGACTGAGTCCAAGTTTCACAGAACAAATCTTTTTATTAAGGGGATTTGTTCTGTGAAATTTAGACTTCACTTGAGGACCTAGAGGACCACATGTGGCCTTGAGGTCACAAGTTCCCCACCTCTGATCTAGGTTATCCCAATGTGTTCCATTTCATACTGACAATTTCTATCACTTTCTTTTCAAACATCCATTTAATCATAAAAAAGCACACCAGGTGGCAAGAGGAAACAAAAGTCATCATATGCTTATTAAACTTTCCAGCAGTTGAGCGCAGTGCCTGAGAAAACCTGAAGGTGAGGCTAGTTACGTGTGACTGGCTTCACCTGTGTAAACTCATATGCCCTTCCCACACCCGTTAAGGAGCCAAGACCTCTCCCTTGCCTGAGATAACCTCCGTGGAAGCTCCAAGAGTACAATGTCATTAGCAGGGTCAGTAGCCACAGTATTAAGAATAATCATGGCATGTTGCAGATCCAGCCACTGCTGCAGAAGGCAGCACTGAGTCATCTGATCTCTTTGGCTCCTCAAGTGGTTCTTTCCCCCAGTCCATAACAATGCTGCTTTGTGTCTGCTCACACTTCTGTGTCATTAGAACATTTCTTCTGCCTATCTCAATGTATACTTCTCTGGAAAAAAAAAATCTACCTGAAAATGTTGATGCTGTACTGTTTTGATAGAGCAAGAAAGGGAAAAAAAATCTTCCCAAGCAAAGCTAAGGAAGCAGGGCCAAGTATCACTCCATGGTGGTAAGCGTATCTCTCTGCACCACTTTGTGGGCTTAGACCAGCAATTCTCAACCTGTAGGTTGTGCCCTCTTTGGGGGTTGAATGACCCTTTCACAGGGGTTGCCTAAGACCATCGGAAAACATATATTCCCCATGATCGTAGGAACCAAGACACTGCTCCTCTATTCGTCTCCAGGTGGGTCTGCCCATATGCAGATACACCCACATGAGTATTAAAGGGTCGAGGCATTAGGAAGGTTGAGAACCACTGCCTTAGATCCTTAGTCTTGCCTCTCTTCACAAAGTGAAAACAGAATGAAGAAAAAGGCCTAGTGACATTTCAGCTTTGGATGGAATTTATGAGTTGGAAAAAAAGAGAAGAAATTTATGAGTTGGGCCATTGGGTTTTTTCCTAGTCAAAGACAAGAATGTTGTCTTTGGCTATCATGGGTCTTTTTTTTTCCTAGACGATGTATCATATTAGAATATAAGCTATTATAAGTCTATTTTTTTTACCTAGCACTATATCAGAATATAGGTTGCCTCTCAGTATAAACCGTATTTTCCAAATAATAGCCTCTCAAAAAGAAGAAATATAACTGAGATCCCTTCTTGCTTTAAAATCTAGAAATCTAGGCTCTCATGAACCTGTGTCAGAGGGCTTTAGCCCCATTTTAGAGATAAAGAATCTTGGGCTCATAAGGAGTATATTGCAATTTGTACAAGTGGAATGTGGAAAGGAGGGAGGAGCAATGGGAGAGAAGGAACAATGGAAGGGGAGGGCAGGGGAGGAAAAGAGAGAGGGAAGATGAAAGGAAGGGAAGAGGATGGGAAGGAAAAGTAACAGTTATGAAAACTTTAACTCTTCTATACTTAGACCAATCTATTTTGTCTAGTAATATATAACTGCCCACCATTTAGGTCTCCCCTTCACTCACATGCTTTCTCAGAAGCTTTCTCCTATGGACTTCCCATCCAGCCTTTCTTTCTGTTCCACAGCTAGGCAGGTCCAACCACAGCACGCTGGCCTTCAAACAGGAGCAGCTCACCCATAGCTCTGACCTGAGGGTGAAAGGCCAGAATCAATCACATGAATTCATATTTATGGACAACAGAAAAATACACATGGGAAATAAATAAACATGTGGTTCAGCAACCAGAAATTGTTTTCAATAAAATGTAAGCGATTAAGAAACAACAACAACTGCCTTCAAAAAAGTGCCCTGAAAAGCCTACATTCTGGCCTAATCCTGAGGAAGGGGCTGAGGTCATTACTTACTATTGAAGAGAAATTCTATGTTCCCAGAAAATTTAAGCCAGATGTTTTAATTAGTCATGGAAAACAGCAGCTACAATGAAAAATTCATGAACACACAGCTCTGCCCCACAAAAAACCACAAGAATGCTTTGGCAAAGAGCTAATTCTGAATTCTTTGGACATGGCAAGTGAAGATCATCACCCACAGGAACGCAGGCTGAAAATCAACTTGTTCCATGTGTTTCACAAACAAAATAAAATCCAGATAGCATCTCAAATGTGAAAATATGTTTCACAACTTCAAAGGATTCCACAAAAAGATATGGAACAATGGTCACCAAAAAAATTTCATGTGGTTTGAGGCTAAGAAATTATGAGTGTGGTAGGTTCCTTATATACGGTGTGTCCATCCACTGAATTCAGTCCACTGTCCATGAACACGGTGTCTTAATTGGGCTGAAGTTTGGCTGGGGTTGAGGAAGAGGTGTGGAGAGGAAGAGGAAGTCATCTCTATTACAATGTGTCATTGTAGCCACTGTGGTCTTGGGCAGTCCCTGGTTCTCATCTCCTCATCAGCAAAACTTTATAGAGGATGAGGCTGGTCAGCTTTCAGCTTGTTTAGATACCAGAGGGCATGTTCTATGCTTGAGTGTTCCCAGAGAAAAGTAGCATCCAGTAAAATGTAAGCACCTTGAAGGCAAGAATTATTTTCTTTTTGGCTTTAATTACCAGTGCTCAGCATAGTATCTTGTATTTAGTAGGTGTTTAACAGTGAGGGAGTGAAGAGAGGAAGGAAATATGAGACCGACCCCCTGAGTTCATTATATAGGAAACTCCCAGTAAGAAAACTCCCTCCAACAATGCAGATCAGAACCTTAGAAAGTCTTAGAGGGATGCCCGGGACCACTGAGAGGTTAAGCCCAGGGCCACTGAGCCAGTACATGCCAAGTACAATTCTTCCAGACCATGTGGCCAATTCTCTCTCCAATATCCCTGGAAACCTCATATATCCACCGAGTGAGAAAAGGAGCATGAAAGAGTGGGAGACAGCACAAGGGAGAGAGGATGAAGAGAACAAGAAGGACACATGAGAGAGCAAAAAGAGGGGATTGAGAAAGAGAAAGAACAAAAGGAAGAGCAGGGTATACATGGGAGGAGGATGCTATAGGTGAAATCTTCAAAAGAAAAAAAAAAACAAAAGAGACTCATCCATTTTCTGGCAGATGCCTGTCCATGAATGGAGAAGCTCAAGCATCCTCCCACTGCGTAAGCAAGTGCACTTTTTAGATAACTGGCTTTTACAAACCAGGAAAGGAACATCTCAGCACCCAGTTTAATGATTACAATTACTTTAGCACATTCTGTGTCCCTTGGTGAGTCCCAGACATACCAGGGAAAACACAATGGTAAAAAGTGCATTCTCTGACCCTTCAAAACACAGTTCTTGATACAGAAGACCAAAGCTAGTTAAAAAATAAATAAATAAAGGCTAAACGGGCAGCCACTCTCATTTTCACATTCTATTAAAGCCATCAGTGCACAATAGGGATTAAGTGGCCTGACACCTTCATTTAATAAACTACATACTGAATATTGTAAGACTGTTTAGAACAAACTAAATGAAATAAATGATGTTATTTTCAGATACTAAGTCCCCAAAGCTCTCAGGCTTTCAGTATCTCAAAACAGACCCAGATACAACCATGTCACACCTACTATTAGCACAGAAGAATGGAAACAACACTAGCTTGGAACCAAGGACCATCTGATCCTCACAGGCTGGCTCTATCCAATCCCTCATGAACTAGGTGATCTTGGGCAAATAACTTGATTTCTTTAGGTCTCTATTTTTTTCAGTGTGATGAAGCCAATGGACCTCTTCCTAGAAAGCTTCTTAAATAACTGACAAAAGTGCTCAATTCCATTTAAAAATTAGTGAAAATTAAGATTTAAGTTTTCCCCATTCATGTTTATGTACCACCACCCCAAACATATTCATGGTCCCCTTGGAGGGAAGGAAAGAAGAATTTATTAAGTGCCCACTCAAATGCTAGGTTTCATGCTAAAAACTTTACAAATGTCTAATCTGACCTTCCCAACCACCCTGGAAGGTAGGTGCTATTGTTAATCTCTTTTTACAGTTGGGGAAACTGAGGCAGACAGAGGTGAAATGACTTGACCAGAGTTATACAGACTAGCGTCTGAGCTTGGATTTTAATTCAGATCTTCCTGACTGCAGGCCCAGTTCTGTCTCTGACATGTACTGACTGTGTGACCTTGGATAAGCCATTTAGCTCTAAGACTGAGTGGCAGAGAAAGGGCCCTGCCTGCATTAGTAAGTTTCCTTATTGGAGAGTTCGCCACCTAAATCAGGGAAATAACAGGTCCTGCACCAGCTTCCTTAGGAGGCATTTGTCTACTTCTCATCTATTAAGAAGGCCTGGGGGTTAAGAGCCCAAAGCTATTCAATCTACTTAAAACCCTGTATTCTACCCATAACTACCCACAAGGAATAACAACTCCCATTGCTGAAGGGAGGCACAGGCAGAAGGCTGCAGATATCTGCCTTCCTGCAATTCCATATCTTTTTCCTTTCTCTGTACTCATTTTTTTTTTTTTTTTGCTTTTTGGAGAGCAGTTGGGGTTAAGTGGCTTACCCAAGGTCACATGGCTAGTTTTTGTGTAAAAGCGTATGACTTTGAACTCAGGTCCTTCTGACTGCAGGGCCAGTGCTCTATTCACTATGCCATCTAGCCGTCCCTCCGTACTCATTTTTAACACTTAATTATTTATCATTTTGTACTGATATTTAAGGCAGTTAGGTGGCACAGTGGATAGAAGGCTAGACCTGGAGTCAGGAAGACTCATCCTCCCAAGTTCAAATCTGGCCTCAGACACTTACTAGCTGTGTGACCCTGGGCAAGCCACTTAACTCTGTTTCCTCATTTTCCTCATCTGTAAAATAAGATGGAGAAGGAAATGACAAACCACTTCAGTATCTCTGCCATAGAAAACTAAAATGGGTTTACAGAGAGTTGGACATAACCGAAAAATGAATGAATTGCTATTTAATTAATGTTTCTAAGTCCTGTCTTCCCAGTTAGACTCCCAAACTTCTTTACCCTCTGATAATGCCTAAGAATCAAACATAATAAAAATCATGGCATCTGAGAGCTAGGAAAAAAAAAAACACCTTAGAGATCTAGTCTACTCCCTCATTTTAGAGGGAAGTAAGCTAAAGGAGAGAGACATTAAGTGAGAGCCAGCACTAGAATTCAGCCTCCCATTCTCCCTTCCCACCACAAATAAATACCTGTGGAAATGAACTACAGTTTACTACAAACTCTCCTGCTGGGATTTTATTTGGACTTATGTTAACACCCTCAATACCCCAGGGTTGTTTTTCTTCTAACTATATCATAAATCCTATTTGGAGACAGGGGCAGCCCCATCACAATGCATGTTTTGTCTGTCAAAAGCACTTGAATCCTCAGGCACAATGTTTGCCCTGTGGCAGCTCAGCAGTGGGCATCTTGAATGGAAACTGCCCATCACACCAAATGCTTCCTGGGTGTCCCAAATGCCTTTTTGGTAACAGACTTGTCCTGTGGTCATTTTTAAAATTACAGCACTGAGTGAGGGATCAATAGCAGTTGGAGTCCTGGCGTAATGGAGCACACAAAAAAATGCCATTTCCTGAAGCAAAAGATTTTACCCCTCCCTCCCCAGTAATGGAACAGAAAGGGTGAAGTCTCTCTCTCCTTCCACATTCGACACCCCTCTAAGTCAAAGGGTTTTCAAGAACAATAAAGGGAAGACAACAGTCTGATCAGAGACAGAAAGGGTCAAATTTTCAGCAAGATAAAATGACACCTGCTACCTGGCCACCAGCAAGGACAGGTGAGAAATACATTCCTGTCTGTAATTAGGTGCTGTTGAACTGTGCCTTCTAGCCTTGACTTGTTCATCTCCAAAACACCCAGATCTTCAGAGAAAGATGGGAGGTTAAGAAAGCTCCCCACGTTTTGGCAAACATCAAATGGGAAGGCTGGTTTTCATTTACTTTCAAAAGAAACATCCCAAATCTGCTCTTTGAGCCAGAGTTCTGTAGTTCCTCTTCTTTCAGATTCTCTCTTTGTAAAGCTCCCCTGCCCATCCTCAGGACAGCAACACCTAGTTCAGCCAGAATCACAGCCAGAAACACACAATTCCACCAGGGAAGATGTGAGAAGGCTGAAAAAGCAGCAGGAAAGGAGAGAAGAAACTCACATGCATGAAAGCAAACACAGATGAGTGTGACAAAACCCAGCCACCCCCAAGTGAAAGGGGCACACTGTGCCTGCTCAACATGTAATGCCTCCATGCCCCTGAACAACCTCATCCTTCTCCCACTTCAGAGCAAAAAAAAAAGCACAAGTAACAATGGCATGAATTGTAAGCCTGCTTATGAAAAAGGGGCCACATTTCATGATGCGATGACCACATTTTGAAAGAAGACTGACAATAGACCAATGCCATCTGGAGGCAGGCATTCTATTAAAGGGAGAAAAAAAATTCCTTCAGAAAAAAAGACCTCTCCAAGAATTCTGCTCTAGCTATTAATTCAAGACTTTAAGGGATCTGAGATTTTATAAGTACAGGTATTTTGCCCCCCAGTAAAGACCACAAACCCTCTGTGACTTGGAAGACAGTCTTCAGGAGCTGGTATGGCCAAAAAAATTTCTTCACCTGGTGGCCAGCCTTCAAGTGATGAGTATCTCAAAACTTGGCTAGGTTAGTTATCTGATGACAGACATAGTCTGTAGATCAGCACTTGAAACTTGTTAGAAACTGTCAGGGCTTACATTCCATCAAAACCAAGGGAAAATCACCTCCTCAAGACACTGCTAGATGGTGCAATGGATAGAGCACTGGGCCAGGAGTCAGGAAGACTGTGAGTTCAAATCCGAACTCAGACATTTCTAGTTGTGTGATTCTTGGGCAAATCCCTCTGTCTACCTCAGTTTCCTCAACTGAAAAACAGGGATGATAATAAGAATAGCACCTACCTCCCAGGGTTGTTGTGAGGATCAAATGAGATAATAATTGTAAAGCACTTAGCACAGTGCCTGGCACATAGTAGGATGCTTATCAAATGCTTATTAAGGCACTTAACCCTGTTTGTCTCAGTTTACTCAACTGTAAAATGAGCCAGAGAAGGAAATGGAAAATTATTCCAGTTTCTTTGCCAAGAAAACCCCAAATGGAGTCACTAACTGAAACACTACTGAAAAAAGCGAATGAACAACAGTTGCTATTTAATTGATGTTTCTAAGTCTTGTCTTCCTTCCATAATGAGACACTAGGACAAGGTCAGTAATGGAAGTTCTGGCTATTTTTGTTGCTAAGTGTCTATATCAGAGAAAACAAAACACTCATCTCTTTTATATATCTGGGAATCATATTTTAGGAAGAACATTGAAGGGTTAGGAAGAACACTGATAGGTTGCAGGAGCTCCAGAGAAAGATAATTGAGATGGCAATGGACCTTGACACCATGTCATATATCAAAGGACAGAGCATATTTTAGCCTCTAGAAAACTGGGAGGCAGAAGAAAGTCTTTGGTGGGCTATACCCACAAATAAAATGGAAGGAGCATTAGAGCTGGCTTTGCTTAGTCCAAAAGGGCAGAACCAGGTTCAGTGGGTACAACTGACAAAGAAACAAATTTAAGATTGATGTAAAGAAAAACTTTCTAAAAATTAGAGTCATTTAAAAGGGAAATAAACAACTGCTACAAAAAGCACCAGGTTCCCTCTCACCGTTTTTTAAGCCAGTGCTTGGTAGGTAAGTGACTATTATCCAAGTATGGGTTGGACTAGATGGTCTCTTGAGATCTCTTTCAATTCTGAGATGATGTGGGTTTTTGTTCTTATACAGGTAACTGCCCATGGGCAAACACAAATTAGGCTTATAATAACCTTTTGCCTATTATCTTCAATTTGGTTCAATAGATATCACTTGACTACTAGAAAAAAGCATTCTTCAATGCTACTGAGAACACAATGATGAAAACTTGATTTCTGCCCTCAAAAAGTTTACCATTTCTTCAATTAGCAATTACTAATTGCTTCTGTGTGCATCGTCTAATGCTTTAACCTTTTGGAGCCCCTGTCTCTGATCTATAAAATGGAGGAAAAATAACTAAAAAAAAAACCAAACCAAAAATGTAATCTCTCTCTCAGGGTTGTAAGGAAAATGTTTCTGAGAACGTAAAAAGTCTATACTATTATGTTATTTTATTACTAGTATAGAAATATTATTAAAGAAATTAGAATGTTAAGTGTCTATTACAGTACAGGGTACTAAGATACCCTGTGAGAGAATAATTATTTCCAGCTAAAGAAGATAAAGGAAAAATTTCATGAAGCAGGCAGTCCCTGAGCTTCATCTTAAAGAACGGGAAGTATTTTAATAGGCAGAATCAAAGAAGAAAAGGGAAAGAACATTTCAGGAATGTGGAAATGGGTGTGGGGGAAACACAGGAAAAGTTCAGGAAACTGAGTAGACTAGTTTAGCCAAGTATGGAGTGCATGAAATCGATCAATCAGTGGGGATTTATTAAGCACCTCTTATGTACCAGGTATTTTGCCGATTGCCAGGAATACAAAGAATGGCAAAAGACAATCCTAGCCTTTATGGAACTCACAATCAATGGGAGAGACAACCTGCAAACATAAATGTACAAACAAACTATGTACAGATGAAGAGGAAATAATCAACAGAAGGAAAGTGCTAGAATTAATTGGGGATTGGGAAAGTCTTCTGTAGAAGGTGGAATTTTAGCTGAGACTTGAAGGAAGCCAAGGTGAGGGTAAGGAGAGAGAGCATTCTAGGTGTGGCTGACAGCCAGTGAGAAGGCCCAGAGCCAAGACACAGGAACATCAAGAAGCCCAGTGTTCCTGGATGAAAGGAGAAGAAGGTTCGAGGGGGTGTAAGGAAACTAGATCGATATGGAAGGAGGAGGCTGCTAGATCATGAAGGACTTTGAATGCTGAGCAATGATTTTATATCTAATCCTGGAGGCAACAGGGAGGCAGTGGAGTGGCTCCACTGGGGGAGTGATAGAGTTGGACTTGTGTTTTGGGAAAATAACTTTGTTGGCTGAGTGAAAGTTGAATGGAGGATGGACTGGAATGTGGAGAGATTCACCCCGAATAGTCCAGGTATGAGGAAAAGAAGGTAATAGCAGTGTCAGAGCAGAGTGACTAAAAAAACTAGTCTAGAACTCAATTATGGAGGACTTTGACTATTGTGGTAAAGCATTAGTTTTTAAGTGATAATGTGTTTGAATTAACTAAAAGGAATTAGTTTCAGTCAATATCGATCCACTGACATCTATAATCAAGACACAAAATTTCACTAAACCTACCAAATTATTATCTTTCTCAGAGTCTAGATTCGTGAATTTTCTAATTGTTCTTTCCTGTCTGAGACTAGAGCTGCTCCTTGTCTGGTCTTTAGTTTGAACATCTTCGCTAGAAAAAAAGTATGCCAAAGTTAATTAGTACCTTGCCATCCTTTGAAAGTCCTTGGCGTCTTGGCTAACTTTTTACTACTGTCCAAGTGCCAAAATGTTCCATCGAAACCAGTTTCATGGTACTGCAGCCTGACTGCTCATGAATTTAAGAAGGTTGAATAAAGTAACTAGAATGACGAATCCAAAATTATAGACTCACAGTCAAATTAACATCAACTGGAGCTTTTTTCTGAAGCAGTTACTGGAAATTTTGAAGCCTGAATCTCTAAAATCGGATAAATGGCCAAAATTTTTGCAGATGAAGGGAAAAAAGGACTCCTAGTAAATAAAACTGCTGCTTTCCAGACTTCCTCTACCATGCCCTGAAGTCTCATTCCAGCCTTGGAATTCACCCTCTGGAAGTACCCAATGCCCCTTTAGCCTCTCCCTCTGGTTGGATGGCTCCTCTCCAGGCTTCCCTCCCAACCTCCTCTATCATGACCACCCACTTGGTATTTGTATGCACTGTCTTCTCCTGTGAGACTGTAAACTTCTTGAGATCAGAGACTTTCTTTCTACTTGTAATTGTATTCTGAGCAGAGCACATAGCAAACACGTAATACATGCTTACTGACTTGACTTGTTATTGATAAATTTACATGCAAAAGAATACAGAAAGCAAGTTCTTAACCATTTGAAACATTGTTAAAAGATAACTTTGGAGTTTGTTTCAAAGATATCTAAAACTAACAGCTTCATTGGTTTTGATTGCCACTATAGAAGTCATCCGGAAATGACTTGTATAAAAACAAAAAACATCAGTAAAATTTAAAAACTAATCTTCTTAAAAAATATCTTTATGGATATCTGAGTAATCACTCCTGTTAATGGAATTGTAAACTTTAGAGATGGAAGTGATCTTAGAGATTACTAAATCCAACTCTCATAGTAGAGATAAAGACATTGAAATCTAGGATTGACCCATGGCCATCCACTGAATAAAGACAAAGTCCACGACAACTGCCAAAACTCCAAACCAGGGTATTTTGTATTAGGTCCCACTATATTACTCTTGATAGTGGTAGTAGTGCTGAGTGCCATATGATTAAAATGGGAAAGCACTTTGTAGCTACCAAAGATTTAGAGCAGGGGTGGTTTAGCCTAAGATCCAAAGGGGTATGTGAAGTTGGATGGTTAAAAAAAAAATCATACCTTTCTTTTCACTAACCTTTAACTGAAATTTAGCATTTCTTTCAATTAGTCAGGTACTCAACAAACCATGGTAAAAGCTTTACTCAAAAGCTAGAAGGATCCATTTTACACACACACACACACACACACACACACACACACACACACACACACACAGGTTTGAGAACCAGCGATTTAGAACTGTTTTGTTGGTTGTCACTGCAATATAACTTTCTAAGGAATTGGAGCAAAGAGAAAAATAAGTACCTCCTATTTTTAAGTCACTCTTCAACTGATTATGACTTTAAAAGTATATCAGTTTAAATAGGGTGCATTAGAAAGAAGTGAACTAGGAATGAGGGAGAAGATGTGCCCTGATCTTGGGCCTTACTGGGTTAGCTTTGGATAAATCATTCATTGATTGATGGCAGCCCCTCCCTGTTCTCTCATCTATAAAAAGAGGTTGGGCTAAATCACAGAGGGTCATAAAGAAATCAGATTTAGCTTTTTGGAAGGGACCTCAGAGACCCTTTAAACCCAATTCCCTCATGTTACAGAGGAGAACATGGAGACTCAGAGAGGCTGCCCAAGATAATGTGGGTAGGAAGAGGCAGCACCAGTTTTGAATCTATGCCTTTTGACTACAAATCTGGTCCTCCTTTTACCCCATGACCTCAAAGATCTCTTTTAGCTCTAAAATAGTATTTTATTAAAAAAAAAAAAAAAAAAAAGAAAGTTTAAGAAAAATATAAGACCATTTAAAAAATGTGATTGAAAGATTGCTCATGTCCTAGAATAAGGTGGTAATAGTTCCACTGCTCATTTCTCTCTTCAGACTACATCTGAAATCTCCAGTTCAGCTTTGGGCAGTATATTTTTAAAAGGACACTGCTGAACTAATTAGTCTCCAATATAAGGTGACCAGCATAGTGAAAGACCTTGAGATCAGGCCAACCAAATCTTTAATGAAAAAACTTAGGATATTTAGCTTGACCAATAGAATTCGAGAGGAGAATGACAATTATTTTGAGGTTTTGAAGAACTGTCATATGGAAGATATATTAAGCCTCTAGGGAATTAATTTATTTCTACTCAGTACCAAGCTACATACTGTTCATTGGCTATTTTTTATTACAGATTTTTTTCATGGGTATTTGTTAGACTTCATAATCACTGGGGCCACTCCAAATAGGAAATTCTATTTCTGATTCTTTGATTTGTCCTCATGGACCAACAATAAGGTATTGGGTGAATATTATAAAAAACAACAACAACCAAATTTAGGATTGATATAATGGGAAAAACAACTTCCTGTTGGGGCTATGCAAAAATAAAGCATCCTACCTCTGGAGATAAAATATCCTTTCTCAACACAAAAAGATGGATGAATGTTTGTCATGTATATTATGGAGTAGATTCTTGTTCTACTATATCTTGGAAAATATAGCCAAGGTATTATGAGGCTGCTAGGTGGCAAAGTGGATAGAGAGAATTGGAATTGGAATCAGGAAGAAGTCAATTTGAATCGTGCCAAAGACATATACTTATTGCATGACCTTGATTAAATAATTACTTCTCTCAGTTTCAGATTCTTCATCAGTAATATGGGCATAATAATAGCACCAACATCACGTAGTTCTTGTGAAGGTTGAATGAAATCACTTATGTAATAAACTTGGCAAATTTCAAAATACAAAAAAATAAAATAAAATAGTATTGTATTGATATAGTTCACCTACCTCCATGAGCTAATGCTCGACATCATGAAATTTTTTTTCTAATTAACTGAGCCATTCATACATGTTTATTTTACTTAAATAACATAAAAATTAAACTAAAATTCTGATTTCTATAAATGTGATCAAATTTTTAGCTTTTATTTTAATCCTCAGGCAAGCCATAATTTTCAAGGAAAGGCAACTTGTACATTTTATACCATATAAAATGAAAAACTGCAGCTAAGGCTGTTTTTTATTATAAGTCCTTATTCTGAGTTTGAGTGGATTATATTTGTGTATATTCTGGCAGAGAGTGGAATACTTTCTTAAAAGTAAGGAAAAGAACACATGCTGGAATCCATCCAGTAACAACACAGTTTTAACAAGGGGAATATCAATTACATTAGAAGCATTTCCTGCACATATGCACTTTTTTTAAAGTTGGAAAATAGATTTTTTTTTTTATTTTAGAGGTCTAAACCAAGTTTTCCTTTATCAAATCAAATGAGTGCCTCCACAAAGTTTATTTTTTTAAAAAATCACCCCCACTGTCAGTAAGTTAATAGATATGTATGCATGTATACATAAGTATGTGAGAACACGAGGCTGTGGCCTATAGCCTGTTTCCTCAACCCCTACCCCAGCTCCCAATCTCCCTCCCTATAGACACTGGAAATTAGAAAACTATATATGAAGAGAAGATGAAGATATCCATTGTTCAGAATGTCAAATGAGCAACAAGGAGGAAATGATTGAGGTAGAAGTGACCCAAATGACTCACAATGCTGAAAGACAGATGGCATCTGCTTATTTAAAAAAAAAAAAAATTAAAGGGAATCTATCTGGTCTCACTTCTCTAGAGAACATTAATTAGCAGAAATAACCTGACCGGCTGGATACCTTGTTTTTGCTATACAGACTTAAGAAGCCAAATAAATGGTTATCGGCATAACTCATTACAATCTTCTGAAGATTTTAAATTCAGGTCCAGAACCTGATGGCATACCCCCAGCTTGGGAGTGGTTGTGGAAACTGCACACTAAATGCAGAATGAGTATTGGTCCAGATGCCGTGAATGCCCATGGGTACAGCACTCCCTGACAGTAAAGTGAGCACTTTGGGAGGTATACTGTCAGGTCAAGAGGGCGATTTTAATTAAATTGCTGTTTCAGATCACTAAAAGGTGGCCTCCCAAAATAAAAGCTCCTTCACAAATTTTAATTTTTACCCAGGGAGAAGTTGAACCTTGTGAGATCTGGCCCATTAAGAATTATTGCCAATCGGGAAAAGAATGCAGAAGGTGCTCGGATACCAGCCACTCAACCCAACTGCTGTTTCAGTCTGTATGTCCTATAATGCTTTGGGGTTTTTAGGGCATGTATTTTTATTGTCTGACAGAGAAATTAAATAGCAACATTTCTACAAATTCCACAGGTATTTAAGATATTGGTTTATCAACTAATTTTTTTCTGAATTATTTTTACATTCTAAATTAAACATGAACTGTTAGAATAGTTCTGTGAGTGGCTGAAATGAAGTCCACAAAACCTCCCACACAAAGAAACAGAGGAAGATAGAAAAGTATATGGCTCACAGTTATGTTTCTTTAATTCCTATTGTCCCTTTCATCCTCTATTTTATTAAAATTCAGGAAGCCCAGGGAAGAATTATTTTCAGAGTTGCACCTCCTAACATTTCAGAGCTGGAAGGGGTTCTGAGGGATTAAAATGAGACAAGTATGACCCAAAGAGATAAAATTTGTCCAAGGTCAAATGGCTAGTCAGTAACAGAACCAGGACTAGAACCCAGGACTCACCAAGCACTCTCCACTTTCTCCCTCCCCTCCCTGTCACAGGCTGCCCACCTTTCAGAGTCCAGCATGCGCTGCCGCTGTGGGGAGTCAGACACCATCTCCTCTATCTGACCAAGTACCTACAGGCACCTGTGAACCAATCTAGACACCTGTGGCCAGCAGGACCAGGCCTCCTCTTGTACCACAGCCCTCACTGCCCAATTCTCATAAGGCACTTATTGCTCTGGATGCTGATCACCACCCCCATCCCTTATTTCTCTCTGAGGTAACCTAGAGTCCTCATTCCACTTCAACCCTTAGTCCCACTAACTGCTTTCCAAAAGGTCAGAGATGATCTGCCCTAAAGCTGGACCCTCCTCCATGTGTTAAATCTGAGCTCTTTGACAACAAGAGCTCTCCTGCTTAGCATGGTGCTTGGCACATATTTTGTGGTCAATAAATGGTTTTCCACCCCAGTTCCATTGTGCCATGTCTCACTTGTCTCTTCTCTGATTAAGCATCAGATACTCTCGTACAGGAACTGCCCAAATCAGAATCAATAAACCTGTGTTTATTAAGAACCTGATCCTTGAGGGCAGGAACTATTTAACTTTTGCCTTTGCATCCCCAGGGCCTAGCACAATGTATTAATAAATGTTCACTGATCAACACATAGAGCAATTAGATAAATATTTTTCCTCCAGATTGGAAAAAACTTAAATCCTTTTCCAATCTCTCATCACAGGGTGGAAATGACCTTGGGTCCTAGAGAGCCAGACCAGCAGGTCCTGTAGGTCCTACCAAGGTACTCTGAGAAGTGGCCCAGTGATGGATAGCATTTCTATTTTGAGAGGATTAGCCTAGCTTATCAATGGATTGGTCCTAGGGTTTCATACACACACACTAATTCTCAAAGATTATACTTGAGTCACAGAGGGGCTATGATTTTCTTTATCATTGCCATCTGGTGCCCAAATATCATCCAAAATTACAGAGTACAGAAGAGAATGGGAAAATTGATTAACCTGGTATGTGACTTACATACCATAGATTTCACACCTAAGAGATATAACAAATAAAGGCTATTCAAAGGAATAGACCACTGGCCTGAAATTTAAAAATGGAAACACACCTTCCCCGCCCCTCTCCCACCTCCCCCAGTTAGAAAGGCACTACTTTTCTTCAGTCTAACTTTTCTGTTCAAGGGCCTGGCAATCTGTAGCTAAAGTAAAAAGACAAAGTGAGTTCAGGTAAAAAGCATATCAATGGGAGCAATCAAAACATGTACCCTTCAAAATTAAATGAGATGAAAAAATGTTAAAGAATATTCTCCACTCCATCTGCTGCCCTGCTTGGTTTCAACTCCATAAACTCACCACCATGCTGCTACCTCAAACTTTGATTGACACTGCCTCCTTCAGCCTCCTCTCTCTGACTGGAGGGCTGGAAAGTAGAGTTTCAAAATCCTTCCATTGCCTTCCTTTATAGAGGGCTGGCAGAAACCATATTCTCAGATTACACCACTTTCAATCTGCTTCTTTGACTATTCTCAACTCCAGAAAACACGTCCCCCCTCTCCCTCACTTTTCCTTTCTCCTTTTGTAAATTGTCTTTCCCCTGACTAGATTATAAACTCCTTGAGGGGAGGATGGATATTCTTTTTATTAATTGTATCCTCAGCTCATAGCAAAAGTTTACTGTTTGTTTTATCTTTCCACTCTGCCACAATGTATCAGTAACATTTTTGAATGTTAACAGATTTTTTTAGAGTATCATAAAATTGTAACTTCATGTTTCCTATTAACTAGTGATACTATACAGTATTCCTATTTAGACTTTGTGTAAACTTTCACTTTAGGGACTTTATTATAAGATAATTTTCTGCTATCAATTGATTCCATCTCTGGTTAACAGGAATAGCAACAATTTGCCTCCTTGTAGGAAAAAAAAAAACACCCACCATTCTCTGTATCCTGTTGCAGTGGTGTCAAGGATCACAACGAGACAAAGCATTTCATACACAGTGGAGACAATTGGCCTTCAATTCAAGGGCAGTTTCAGACACGTACTACCTGTGTGACTCTGGACAAGTCATTTAATCTTGAAATAACTCAGGCAACTTGAAAAGTGCCGATCTATATTGATAACAGGAGTTTCCTTACTGGGAACTCCCTATTCCAGTGAAGTCATAAGTCTGGTTTTAAAAAAAAGTTATCCATTAAATTCCAATTTCTTGGTATTTAGGTATTATCTTGAGGAACTGAAGCCCTTTAGTGCAATCTATTCTTTCTGTTCTAACAGAAACTTGCTTTCACATATGTCTGATGCAAAGTAAAATATTGTTCTGCCCAGTTTCTACCAAAAATCTGCTTTTAATTCTAATTTGTAATGTTGCACAAATGTGCTTGGCACAGGAAAACAAATGAAATGTGTCAAACAAAGAACAGGCCTTGCCAAGAGGAAGTTTATTTCCAGGATATGGTTTTAATAGCCAAAGCCATTTTGGGGGGGTACAGTATTGTTTATTTCTGAATGACTCTTAGATACTCCCATATCCTTTTGTTACTGTATTCTGATTTAATTCAATAACTCGAGCAGCATTTTTTCAGTGCTTCCTCTGTGCAGGCAATGGGGATATACACAAAATCACCAATAGTTTCTGCTCCCAAGAGCTTACAGTTCAGTTCTCCAGGCATCACCCATATTACCTCCAGCCTTCGGACATTACTCAAGGTT
Source organism: Pseudochirops corinnae (assembly GCA_028646515.1). Classification (NCBI taxonomy): domain Eukaryota; kingdom Metazoa; phylum Chordata; class Mammalia; order Diprotodontia; family Pseudocheiridae; genus Pseudochirops; species Pseudochirops corinnae. Next base: position 110,949,699 of record CM053592.1, on the reverse strand, counting down.
TTAGTTTCCTTGAAGGTTCACCACTATAAGCATAAATGGGATTGTCATCTCCTGGTAAGAGACTTAAGAAGTCATGAGCCAGAGGTTAACCACTCCTATTCTAAGTTAGAAACCTCTCTTACCACAGAGTGGCAGAAGCTCAGTGAATCTGTAATTAAGGAAGCCCCATTGTGGACCTTCGGATTATATATATTTTTCTTTTCTCAACTTGGTGGCCACTATAGATCCCTTAAGAAACTGAAAAAGATTGGTTCAATTCCATTTGCCACTTATTAAGTGCAGGCACTTATCTGCAAGTCATTGACCTAGGCATAGCCGATACAAAGATTTTTTTAAAAAGCAGAAACCTGGCTCTCAAAGAGATTATGATCCAAAAAGGAGGGATATTAACCAGAGGGTTATCACACATATTGAATTGAAATTCACTTAATGGCCTCAACTTGGGCAGAGGGAAAAAAAGCTCATTCCTGAAAATAATATGCAGAATGGATTTAGATTATACTCTTTAGATTATATTATATTATACCCCTATGACCTATTCCATCTTTTTAAAAAAATCCGTTTTTATTCTTTTTATCTGGAGACTATTGCCCATTAGCAGGATTTTTTAAAGCTGAATCAGAAAAGAAACTACTCATTAGTAGCATAATGTCCTAGTGAAATGCTGACTCTATCACTTACACACAGGGCAGAAACTGGAAGCCTCTGCAGTTTTCTAATTTGCCCAAGACCCTTCTATACCTCCTTTTGCAAAGGCACGAAACTCAGTGCCATGAGGCCACATGAGATTTAGAGTCAGACTAAAAAAGGCACAGGCATTAAAACCCTCCGCTACCACCTCAAAACAGGGCTTGGTCAAACAGCACCCAGATGCCTTCCATAAGTCTGCCTTCTCCTGTTCTATGATAAGGTAAATGATACGCATCATGGAGTAGTGGACAAAGCATGGGCCTTGCATTTCAAAGGATCAGCTGTGCTCAAGTCACAGCCAGGTCATCACAAGCAAATCAGCAAAGTTCTTGGAGCCTCACTTTGGTCATCAGTAACACACAGCTAAAATCTGTATAGACAAACCTTGGAGATATTGCCGGCTCGATTCTAGACCACCACAATCTGCCATTTCCTTCTCCAGCTCATTTTACAGATGAGGAAACTCAGGCAAACAGGTTAAGTGACTTGTCCAGGGTCACACTTTGAGACCAGATTTGAACTCAGGAAGATGAGGGTTCAAATTGTGATGATTACCAAAGTGGTTTAAGTTCTATAACTTCTCTGGGCCTCCATTTCCAAGATTTTTTAAAAGGAGGGGATTAGATTAAAAGATATCTAGCTAAGGTCCCTTTTGATTCTAAATCCTTTTTTCATCCTATGTAGTTATGACTATGTTTTGGCTTAAATGTGTGAATGGAGTCCAAGAAATACACCTCTGATAGCCTGGCCAATTCTAAACAACCCTTCAGAGGGTACAGCAGCTAAGCCTGAAATTCTGTTAATGAAAGCCTTTGTTCCACACTTAAAGCTTACAGGTAAACGTACCTGGAAGATGTAACACCTTAATTAAATTTGCACTAAGGTATGACCCAGTAATAGTAAATCCCTCCTTAAAGCCAGTTTTGAAGAGAACAGGAAACTGCTATAAGGGAAGGGATGGCAGAAGGACAGGGGAGGGTCAAGCCTCCATCTGCTTCAGTTTTACTAAAGACCTCTTTCTTCATGGAGGACAAAATATCTGACATCCACAAATAATGTAAAGGCAGAATTCTGTCACCCAAGCTGCCACTTGCCAGATCAACATTGAGATGCTCACCTACTCTGTCCTTGCCTGCCTTGGCCTCTATTCTAATACACCTCTAATAATAATAAGAGCTTGCTTTACAATTTATAAGACACCTTCCAGACATTAGCTCTGGTGATCCCCATAACAATTCAGTGAGATGGAAGCACCATCATCCTTGTTCTAGAGATGAAGCTGAGCCTCAGAGAGTTTACAAGACTTTCATGAGGCCACATGGCTTTTGAGGCCAAATCTTGTGAGTTTTCTTCCACATTTTACTATCTCCCTGAGGAAAGCTATAGAAAGCAGTCATGTGGGCTCCAAGGTGAGTAGACTTAGCAGGGTGAAAAGTAAAGGGTACAGATAATCTACAGGCTTAAGAGCCATCTGTAAATCTATTTCTAGCTCAATAAAAAGAAAATAATAGGATGAAATGAAAGCAAATACAGACAAAGAAATCACAACATTCCAGAGGAAAGACTAGACTGGCAAAAAAAAAAAAAAAAGATGATTACGGTGGGCAAGGCTGAGACAATAGCTAGAATGCTTGATGCCCTGAGGAAGCTTCAGTAAAAACAGGGTGGTTCAGTCAACAGCCATAAAATGAAAAATGATTAAGCCTAGAGGCTGCTAAGTTAGAGGAGTAGTGAAATAACAGGTGTGGCTTGCCTAGACAATGAGTAAGATGGCCCAAAGAGCAAGATTAGACTATGATATCATCCCTGGGCTCCATCCTGGGCCCTATTCTCTCCTTTCTCTCCATGCCTTCTCTTGATGAGAATCCCATGGGGTCAGCTATCACCTCTGACCAGATTCCTAGAGCCAGACCTCAAGCCCCAGTCCTACATCACCAAATGCCTATTTGGACATGGTGAACTAGATGTCCCAGAGGCATCCTGATAGAATGTAAGCTCTCTGAGAGCAGGGACTATTTCATTTTGGTCTTTTCATCCCCAATGCCTAATAAGAGTGCCACACACATAATAGGCATTTAATCAGTGCTTGTGGATGGATCTGAAATTCAGCATGCCCAAAATCAAACTCAGCTTTCCTCCCCAAATCTCCCTTCTTCCTAACTATCCTATCTATGCTATGTTCCAGTCAAAGGTTCACAATCTGAAAGCCAGCTTCAATTCTCCCTTTCCCTGACACCCAATCAGATGTCGATTGTAATAGATTCAAACTCCCCAATACTTGTATCTGTACTTAGTGGCTGTTCTCCTCTCTATTCAGTCACCACTCTAGTTCAATCCTTTACCACCACTCACATAAACTAGTGCAATAGCCTCCTAAATAGTTCTTCCTCAAGAGTATCTGCTCTTTCCAAACCAACCTTCACACGACAGCCACTAAAGGGTCACTCCCTAAAACACAGATCTGACCATGTCACTCCTTTACTAAAATTCTAGTAGCTCCTTCTTGATTCTGGGGAAAAACAAATACACAATTCTATGTTTGACGTTTAAAGCCTTTCACTGTCTGGCTCCTGCCAGGATCAACTGAACTCTCATCAATACTCTCATCCATGAATTCTATAATTCAACCAAACTTGGTCTAGTCCTTACATGACATTCCATATTCAGTCTTCTGACTTCTACACACACTTCTCCCAGGTCTGAAATGCACTCCTCCCCCACTGCCTATGAAGAGAATTTGAAATTCCTTCAAAACTCAACCCAAAGTCACCTCTTTTAGGAAATCTATCCTGCCCTCTCCCCCACCCCCAGTTGCTGGTACCTTCAACCCAGAAATTACTTTAAAGGTACATGGTATTTAATCTTCTATATGTCCTAAACCTCCTCATAGTGAGGTTACATGGGGAGAAATCTTAAAGTAAACAAACTTATTAGGATAAATATCAGAATAAAATACGTGGAGCTGAAGAATATGGGTAGAAATGGAAAACATTTTTCTTGCAATTTTTAAAGTATTACAGGTAGAAAAGTAATGGGACAATTACATTAACCTAAAATACTTTATTTTGATGAATCTGCGAATAAAACCTACACCAAGCATAATTTTTTAAAATTGGGCTCTCTGATTTAAGAATGATGAGGACAAAAGAAAAAATAATAATTTCAGTAGCCCTCTGGCTCTGTGAAATGTGGTATAATGGATGGAACGCTGATCTTGGACTCAAGACCTCAGTTCACGTTCAGCCTCATTTAACTTAGCCATCCGTGTGACACTGAGCCACTTATAACTTCTCTAAACCTCATTTTCTCCTTTCTAAATGAGAATAATAACAGCACTTGACAACTATTAGGAGGGGCCAAAAAAGATGGTATACATAAAGTTCTTTGTCAACTTCAAAGCTCTACAAAATACATAAATACAAACAGATATGTGTGTTTTCCCTATTTTTACTATTGTTCCAGGATTGCACAGATCTTTGGCAATGCACAAAAAAACCCTAATAACTCAGTTTCTACACCTACTTGTCATTCTGAATGCAAATATACATGAAAATCATCCTAAATTTCTTTGGTACAAATTTTTAAGACTAAATAAGCAGAGAAGACTTTTTTTCCAAAAGCATAAAAACCATCTAATTTTCTATTATCAGAATGATAGAATGAGATGGCTTCTCTTTGTAGCATGCAAATGCAGGTCCATGTATGACGATTAAGTGCTTTATAAATGTGTCTTGATGATAATTTCTTTTGAGCAAAGAAATGATTGTACATTAAAAACCCAAATTCTCTCAAAAACTCAAATTAATAATACCATATATCTTTTAAATATTATATAGTCTAAGCACCTAAAATGGTGCATCTTCCTCTTGGAATTTCAAATTTGCCATCAAACTGGTTTTAATATCCATAAACACATCATGACAAACAAGAGACAAAATCTTAGTTTGAGGAGTTCAATATTAACTCAGGGCAATCACTAACTCCTCTGTTCTTTTAACCTCAGGATGCCTTTAAATGATCCCTAAATACAGGCTGCTGGGGGTTTTTAAGCTTTAAAATTCTGGTTTTGGGGGCAGCTAGGTTGCACAGTGAGTAGAGCATGGGCCTTGAAATCAGGAGGATCTGAGTTCAAATCTGGCCTCAGACACTTGACACATTTACTAGCCATATGACCTTGGGCAAGTCACTTAACTCCAATTACCCTGCCTTTCCCCCTCGAAAAGAGCAAAACAAATAAAATAAAATACTGGTTTTCAGAGGTAATTAGAGTGATAAACCTTAGGACTAGAGTTGGAGGGACATTAAAAGATCATTCAGGCCAGAATTTCTTAACTTTTTAAAAAAATTTTATTTTTATCATGGATCTCCCTTTGGTAGTTTAGTGAAACTTACGGACTTCTGAGATTGTTTTAAATGTATTAAATAAAATATATAGGATTACAAATAAAATTTATTATATTGAAATAGGTATAAAAATAATTATTTTAAAAGACAAATTAATGAACCCCAAGTTAAGAACACTGTCCAACTGCTTTATTTACATATAAGGAAACTGAGGCCAAAGGTAGAGAAGTGAGACAAAACAACTCACCTGGATCATAACAGGTCAGACACGAATGAGGAAATGTAGTGATCAAGAACATAAGGATGGAGGAGATGATCCAAGGTTTTGTTTGGGTTTTTTTTCCTTTTAATTTCCAACCAGGACTCAATTCTGGTGGGCTTTTAGTTCATTTTGGATGCTTGTTTGTTTAACAAATCCCAATAAGAACGGTTCTACAAACATTAAAATAAAAACTTCCCTTTCAGTTGAATCTTGAACAATTACTTCATCATATCAAGGCACCTATAAAGTCCTCTGTTTGTCATTTAAAGCCTTTCCCTACCTCTCCTGTCTTCTTCTACTTTACTCTCCTCAACATATTCCAGGGACCGCAGCCCCCAGCTCTCATTTCTATGCCTTTGTGCTAAACGTCCTCCATACCTGAGATGCTTTCTCGCTCAACTCCACCTGCCAGCATCCCGGGCCTCCTTCAGGATTCAGCTGAATCCCATCTGATAAAGAAGCTCTTTCCCACCCACCTCCTCCCCTCAGCTGTCACTGTCCTCCCTTCTGATAAAAGTTTCCATTTAGTCTGTATACACTTTGTATGTATGTAGTTATTTACATGTTATCTCTCCATTAGAATATGGGCAAGTTCCTTGAGCCCAGAAAATGTTTTTGCTCTTCTCTGTATATCTACAACCCCAACCCCTCAACTTAGCATAGTATCATAGCATATTATATAAGTATGTTAAGCACTTACGACGTAAACATTTAATAAATGCTTGTTGTCAAATTTTAAATTGACCTTATTCAGTTGCAGCTTTCACGCATTAAATTCAGAGGAGCATTCATGGCATCAGAGGCAAACATCTTCATTTTACACCAAATGATGCATTTCTACATTTATCTATAATTTTTCCACATTGTCAGTTTTTCCCAATAAAACATGACATTTCTAGAGCTAGTGGTCTCCAGAGGTCTTTTGGGACGGGGGTTGGGGGGGGGGGAGTATTTACTGTGTACCTCATCAGTAAATTGGTTTTAGCATGCAGTATCCAATGTATATTTATTCATATATTATACACATTTATCACTTCAGGTTCAAAAAACCTTTTTGCTCTCAAAAGAAATGTTATTTTCAATAATAACATTAGGAACCCTGGAGAGTGAACAAGAAAAAAATCTAGGATATTGTCTCTGTGGTTAGAAATGTGATTGAATATGCTTCATTATTTTTTAAAAATCCTTTTGCTTCCCTTAACCACTGTGTGATACAATGATTTGAATGTCTGGTTTTAAGCCGAGTTTATTCTAATACTGGGTTTGATAGAAAGTACAGAACACTAGATTGACTGTCTCAGACAAAGAGCATGGGACTCTGGGCAATCAACTTTTATCCTCATCTATGAACTAGGGAACGTAAAAACACCGCCCGCAGAGGGTTACTGTGAGGACAAAATAAGGCAATATATGTAAGACATTTTATAAGCCTTAAAGCGCTATGTAAATGCTAGTCGCTGCTGCTGCTGCTGCTGCTAAATAATAATAGCCATCGTTGGTGAAAAAAAGAACTCACAGGGATATGTTGAGTCAAAAAGAAGAAATACATCAATAGTGGTAGGTACTAAATCATAATGCTTTTTTCAATTCTACTCACTAGCTATCCAAAAGTTTTGGTTAATATTCAGCTAATAAATTTCCATCTTCCTTACCATCCATCTGCCATTCTGGTAAAGCAGAGATTCATAAACTGAGGTCTGTGAATTTTTTTATTTTTTTAATATTTTGATAACTGTATTAATATAACTGATTTTTCTTGTAATACCACATTTTTTAAAAAAATTATTATGAAATGCATCTATGTGTTTTACCAGAGTGCCAGAGGTATCTATAACACACAAAAAGGCTAGGAATAACTATATGTAAATTAATAGGAAGGTTTTGCTTTTTAAAATTAACATCATTTTTTTTAAAAGCCACTAAACAGTTCAGAAAATTCTTTTTCTAAGTTTTCTAAGTGTGCAGATAAGATTTTTTTTTGTTGTTGGAGACATACATTGTCTTCAAGTTTTCTAACTGTGCAAATAAGACATTTTTTTGCTAGATACACATTGTTTTTGACAGCAAAAGCTTAGTTTTTTAAAACAAAAATAATCATGATAAGTTCAAACTACTATTAGCTAATATCTCAAGGCACCATATATACCTAGGGCAAGATTCACTGTTAATGATAGCAGATATAAATCCATTTAAATAATCTTCTTGATAATTCCAGGGGTTTTTTGGCCAACTCATCGTCAGATCTGATTAAATCAACACTGGTTTTGTCCAGTGTTATAGGTGACAAAGAGCTTGTACTAGAAATAGAAGTCAGTTTGGTGATTTTCTTGTGTATTTCTGCTCCCATTGTAAGCAATATCTTTAATTCATGTTTTCTTTGAACTAATCTTTTGAAGCCACTTGTCCATTTGTGGGAGTTAGTTTAGTTAATATTAGAAAATATAATGTGTAATTCCACTTAACCAGGCATGCATAAACTGGAATGCTTCAATATCCTGAAAGCAAACAAGTAATTGAGGCAGTCACTGGCAGCCACTCCAAGAGACATGTGACCATCTGACACACAAACCTATTGAGTATGTCCATGTCAGTCCATACAATGACTGTTAATAAAATTTTGTTTCTTTAAACATAAATGTGTATATATACACACATACACATACACACACACAAACACATTTGTATTTACATTAAAAAAAATTGAAGTCTTAACATTTTCTTCCCACACCCCAACAAACCATTACTTCACTATGGAGATCATTGATTTGGAGGAAATTTGGGATAAGTGCTGAAAAAACAGAATCAAGAAATCATCTTAGAGTTTACAATAACAAAGGAAAGAAATAATGTTACAGTATAAATGTAACCCTGTGGTTTAAGACACTAAAAAAGAAAAGTACTTGAAGATTTGGGAAATTCTTAAAACTGAAATCCTAACAATGAAATCACAAATGACCCTGGTATGGGTGTAGCATACTGGAAAAAGCAACTGGATTTGGGGGGAGAAGATGGAAATTTGAGTCTAAGTTCCTCTGCTTGCTGGGTCATCTTGGGTTAAGTGAGTTCCAGGGGTGGGGAACCTGCAGCCTTGAGGCCATATGTAGCCCTCTAAGTCCTCAACTGTGGCCCTTTGACTGAATCCAAACTTGTGGCCAAAGGACCTAGAGGGTGCCCTCAAGGCGGCAGGTTCCCCACCCCTGGGTTAACCTCTCAGAGAATCAGATTCTTCAGTCATAACGTGACAGACCTGGGCTAGATGATCTCTAAGCCCACTTCTGGCTCTGACACTGCGATTCTAGAAGAAAACATATTCAAAAGCATGGAGGTTAACATCAGTTTCCCCTTTGGTAGTTACTCTGAATTAGCCTCACTTGGTTGTCAGTTTCCTTTGCCGGTATAATAAAATCAATCAATCCACAAGCATTTTTTAGGTGCCTACTATGAACCTTGTCATTACATTAGGTGATGGGAATACAAAGTACAATCTCTGCCTTCAAAGAGCTTAACAGTGAAGAGCACACAGACAAATAAAAGTATATACGAGACACATACAAAGCAGATACAAGGTATCACACAGGGACTGGGTTGAGGCAGGAAACTCCTTATAAAGAATATAGCCTTTGAGCTGGGTCTTGAAGGAAATCAGGGATTTGAGGATGCCTTTCTTTATCTCCTAGGCATATGGCACAGTGCCTAGCACATAGTAGGCACCTAACAAAGTGCTTGATGGAGGGAAGGAGAGAGAGCCCTTTTGAGACACAAGAGACAGCCAGCACTAAAGCAAGGAAATAGGAGATGCAGTGTTGAAGTTTGAGAAACAGCAAGAATTTTTCCATTCCTTAGTGTTAGGTGTTAGTGGATGGAGTCTCCCAAAGCTAAGGGGTTAGACGCATAAATCTTCCAACACTCCAGAGACCCTATTATGCATGGAACATTGCACAACCTGGTACAGTGGGAAGACCACTGGTCTTGGAGTCAGAGAACCTGGATTTGAATCCTTGCTCTGCCACTTACTAACTGGGTAACCTTGGGCAGGGCTCCTTCTCTAGGTCATGGTTTTCTGGTCTAAAAAATGAGGCTGATCTTCAAAACTTTTGCCAAACCTTTAAGCTCTAAATCTGTGAGCCTAATATATTCTGTCTTGCCTCAAGAAATTGACAGTACAAGCCAGAAGGCAAGACTAGCACACTTCAATAAAATTCAACAGACATTACTAAACAGCTAGCTTGTACACAAGGCACAGTGAGAGCCTAAACCTACAAAGACAACAAACAACAGTCACTGCCTATCAGGACTTTGCCTGAGAAGGAAATGGCAAACCAGTCCAGTATTTTTGCCAAGAAAATCCCTAACGGGGTCAACAACAGTCAGACACAACTGAGAAACAAATGAACAACAACAACAAAAAGCCAGTACAAGGTCTCAAGAATACAGACAAGAGCAATCACTGCTCAGAAAGGCTTGATGGAGAAGGTAGGATTTCAGAACTGCAATTTAGGATCATAGACGTAGAGCAGGAAATATGGTTAGAGAGTATCAAGTCCAATGCCTTGATTTTTGTTGTTCAGTCATTTTTTTCAGTCATGTCTAACTCCTTCTGGACAGAGATATGGAGTGGTTTGCCATTTCCTTCTCCAGTTCATTTTACAGATGAGGAAAATGAGACAAACAGAGCTAAGTGACTTGCCCAGGGTCACATAGCTAGTAAGTGTCTGGCTGGATTTGAACTCAGGAAGAGGAATGTTCGTGATTCCAGGCCTGGCACTCCATCCACTGTGCTACCTGGCTGCCCTGATTTTGCAGATGAGCAAAGTTACATCAAGAGTAACTAAGTGACTTGCCAAAGACCATACAAGTAACTGACAGAGCTGAAATTTGTACCCAGATCCCCTGACTGGGAATCTTTGGGTTCCTGAAGGGAGAGAGGGGTGGGATTGGGGGATGGGGAACAGAAGCACACTGAAGACATAGCCAACAGCAAGAGGGAATAAAAGCCCAGTGACCAGATCCTCTACAGAGGAACCTTGGATGCGGTTCCAAACATTATATCACACCGGATATGAAGTTTAGATGAGAAAAAAAATCAACCTATTCAAACAAGTACAATCAGAGAGAGAGGTATTTCACAGCTCTGTACTTAAACTTGTAACCTTGAAGGATTTCCTTCCTTTAAACAATGAAAGCATGCAAAAAGGACATTTGTTCCACCAGGCTTAACTGCAGCCTATTTTGACTATAAACAATTATCTTCAAGCAAATTTTGCATGGTAGTTACTGATTTCATTTCCCGAACTCATTCTTTAATATGTTGCTTAAAAAAAAAAAAAAGTTGCTCTTTTCCAAAAGGTAAGATGGAAGAGAAAGGCAAATTAGTGCTCAGAAAGAAAGAAAATTTATTTTAAAAGAGCAGTTTGTAATATGGTTTGATCTTTCATACATTGCTCCCACACTTGGCGTTTCCTATATTCTAACCTAAGGCAGGATTCCATTGCATTTTAAATGAAATTAAGACAATTTATTCTTTCTAACACTGCACCTAGGAGAAATTATAAAGGAAAGGGAAAAGGAATGAAAAAGCATTTATTAAGCACTTACTACGTGCCAAGCTCTACATGAAACACTGTGGATACTAATATAAAAGCAAAACTAGGAGACAATGTGTAGAGGGAAGTAGTTTTGTCACAGGCATGGTAAGAGGAGCCACAGGGAAGGTGATTGACACACCCTTTCTAGTAGCAAAGTCAGTCTCCATTTGATAATGGGTCTTGGAGGAGATGAAAATGGGCTGGGAGACATACAGCAGGGCAGATGGCAAGATTACTGGAGTGGAACGTGAATCTTGGCTTCACAATAGAGATTGAAAAAAAATATGACAAGCAACAAGGATTGTAAGATTATATTGCAAGATGAGCAACATTTAAGAGCAAAACTATTAAGCAGACCCCTTTTAATAAAATCTATATTAGTCATGTGTTCTTGTCCTTAATGCCATTTTTTTTTTTGCAGTAGTTACAGTTCTGATTAAGAAAAGGAAGCACGTAAGTGGAACAAGTCTTGGCAGCGTTCTTTATACACTTTTTTTTTGTACTAGCATTTCTGCAATCCTTCCAATTGATCACTCTGGGCCAAACACCATTCTCTTTTCAAATACCACTCATAGGGAAATTCATAACTGATTTCTTAAGGGATACCAATTTCAAGTCCTACTACAGACAGCAATTAAAGAATCTGAATGGGACAGCTAGGTGGTGCAGCGAATAGAGCATCAAACCTAGAGTCAGGAGGATCTGGGTTCAAATTCGACCTCAGACACTTGACACTTACTAGTTGTGTGACCTTGAGCAAGTTACTTAACCCCAACTGCCTTGCTTGAGAAAGAAAGAAAAGAATCCAAATAATACTGCACGTACTTAAAGACTCTAGGACGCTATTCTGCTGCCAAGTGTTAGAGCTGGAAGCTCATGTAAACCATCATCAGAAGATATTTTAAGCACTTTCCAAAGAATGGTTAATGTCTTTTTTTTTTTGCTTTTTTTTTAAGAGGGGAAGGTAAGGCAACTGGGGTTAAGTGACTTGCCCAAGATCACACAGCTAGTTTTTTGTGTTAAGTGTCTGAGGCTTGCTTTGAACTCAGGTCCTCCTGACTCCAGGGCTGGTGTTCTATTCACTCTGCCACCTAGCCGCCCCTGGAATGGTTAATTTCAAAGGCTATATTGCTGATGCAAATTAAGGATCACAGGATCAGTCAACTAACCACTAAATATTTATTAAGCGCCTACTATGTGCCAGGCAATGTGCTAAGCATGTGGGATACAAAAAGAGGCAAAAGACAATCCCTGCTCCCAAGGAACTTACAGTCTAATGGATGACTCTTTTAAGAGCTTAAAACTGACCTTAAAGGTAATTTAATCAAATACCTTCATTTTATAGATGGCAAAACTGAAGCCCGGAGAAGTCAGATGATTTGCTAAAGGTTCCAAAGTAGAAGAGTCTAGATCTGAACACAGATCCTAAATAACATGGCCTGCTCTTCATTGGGTTCCAACTATTTCATAAGATCAGTCTCAGTCCTGGAAAGAACTCAGATGCCATCTAGTCTGACTTATGCCCCAAAATGAATTCCTTCTTGCAGCACACTTGGCAAATGGTCACCTAGAATTTGCTTGAATCTCTTCACAGACAGAAAAGATACTAAGGCAACTCACTTTCTTTTTTGGATAGAGCTAATGGTTAAGGAATTTTTCCTGCTATCAAGCATCAATTTTTCTCTTCCCAACCTATATCTACTGCATGTTCTGCCCTCTTAGGGGTGAGCAGAATAATGCTAATCCTTCTTCCATAAATGGGCCCTTCAAATATTTGTCACCTCTACATCTTCTCTTCTTCAGGCTAATTACACCTACTTCCTTTCTGTCACCCGCCAATGGCACAATCTCCAATTCTTTAACCATTCTGGTTGCCCTGCTGTGGATAGTCTGCAGCTTGTCAATGCCCTTCCTAAAATGGGGCATCCCAAACTGGGAATTTAGATCATGATAATCCAAGGATAGTCCAAACAGAGAATAATAATAGCAAATACTTGTAGAGAGCCATAAGGTGTGAAGAGCATTTTATAACCATTATTTAACAATAATATTAGCACCTACCTCCCAGGGTTGCTGTAAAAATAAAATGAGATATTATTTATAAAATGTTTAGTTGGATGCCTGGAGCATTGTAAATGATAGATCAATGCTAGCCCTCATCATCACCATTATTCTATACTTCCCAGGGCTAAGATCATTTTCCACAACAGAAAAAGCAGCTCCTCTCTGTTGAGAGTGATCATCCACCCCCCAAACAGAAGTCCTAGACCTTATTTTGATCCCTTTTTCCTCGATATGGCAAAACATGAGACGATTTATATAAAATACTTTGCAAGCCTTAGGTTGTTATACGTTTGCCATTACTACCATTATTATTATTTTTGTTGTACTCAGCTTTCTTTGCCATCCTCTGCTCATTCTGAGCTTCAGCACTCTGGACACTATCCTTACAGAACTGGAGGAATCTCAAGAATTCATCCTGTTACTTGTCCTTGCTTTCACTTATATGCATGTCCTTTTAAAGCCAACTTAGGCTGGTTGATGAATTTCCTGTGTGACTCTAGTCTCTTTAGAATTGTTCTCCCACATCAGAGCTGTTACTTTCTGTGTCTTCAGTATTTTATTCCCGAGTACTCCCTATCCTTCTCCTGGGATGAATCCCTCTGTAGAATTTTAGTCTCTGGGAATCCATCTAACCCCTCGCTGAAACTTTTAAATCTGATCCACAGAATCTAGAGCACTTTTCCCCTAGGTTTCCTCTTTCTCTATTATAAATTCTAAGACAGAATGACTAATGTTCCCATAACTTTCACCATGGTAATTTGTTCTTCCTCCCAAGAGTCAGATCCAGAATAGAAATTCCTCTCACTGATTCTTCTACTTTTGGAATAAAGAAATTATCATTAAGGGAAATCAAGAAATTAGAGAAGTTACAACCCTTCTTTACAACCAGACTAATGTACAATGTGAAAGTATTTGCAGATCCTATACTTGATTGCATGCTGCCATGGTGGGGGGTGAGGAGGGAAAAAATTTGAAACTCAAGGGATTGTGGAACTGAATCTTGTAAACTAAAACTAAGTGAACAAATCAATAAAAAAATTTTTTAATTAAAAAAAAAATTAGAGAGACAAAGAGCCAAACATAAAGACAGAGGGAAACAGGCAGACACAGCTCTAGCACCTCTGTCCAGATAACAGAAATTCCCCATTCCTAGGTATAATGACTATGCCAGCCATATGACGTGTTTCCCAAAATTATGTTTCCTCTTTCTAACCAGGTGGCCTGTGGCGTATTCCAGTGACAGTATCACTTCTTTTTATGTCTCCATTCATCTAAATCCAAATGCTTTTCCCCATGTTTCCTCTCTGTTTCCTGTATTTCCTCATGAGTCTGTCTTAATATAGAATGTAACTTCTCTCCCTTGCCCTTTTACCTATTCTGGTTTTTCAAGTATAACTTTTCAGAATTACAGATCTAGTCCCACCAAATCAAAGCAGACTGCCTGCTTTGCAAATCTCTAGTGGAAGAGTCAGTAAGCTACACACTGTGGACCAAATCTAGCCAGGCTCCAGTTTTTATATAGCCCAGGAGCCAAGAATAATAATTTTAACATTTTTTTTAAAAGTTATATTAAAAATGCATTTTAAACAAAGTTATGTTGAAAAAATGTAAAAATCATTCATAGTTCCCAAGCCATACAAAAATAGTGGGTAGAATGGATTGGACTATAGTTACTTTGCTGGTCTCTGACCAGTTCATCTTGTTTATTAACTATATACTTTGTGCATTTGTACATAGATATCTAATGCCACAAGTTTTATTGATGCCCCCTTTTTAAAATTTATCTCCAAAGGAATTTCTAGGCATCACTTTCTTAGTAGTCCCTGTCATCTGTACACCATCCCTGAGCAGGGACCAGTCGCTGCTATGTTTTAAGCTATGGTCCATACTTAAGAAATGCAAACTATATTTAGGCCTAAGTTGAAAAGTATAGAGGCTAATAAAAGAAGCGCATGACTACTAGTTGGAAGACCACTTCGAAAAATAAACAAGTGATACTGTAATTTTATTTGAACTTTAAGTCAAGGGTCAGCTCATATAAAATAGCATTAGTATGACTAATATTTTTGCAAGAAATTTGACTCAGCAGAAAATCTGAGTTTGATACCTAGACTAAATAAAAAATAAAAAATTCAATACTTTTTCAAAAATTCTCCAACTTCATAAATGGAGATATTCCTCCTTCATACCGCACTAAAAATAATTCAATCACCAACCTTTTGATGACATCAACTTTGCAGATCTCTGAAAAGAGCCCCAAAGTCTATTGTAGGGGCCATACTTGAACGCTGATGAGTTTGGGAAAGGCTGCCAATAATTGTGCTCCAGGAGACTTACATAAACTGATGCTGAGTGAGGACAGCAGAACCAGGAAAACTTTGTACACAATTACAGACACTTCATATCTGTGATGACTTTGATAGACTGAGCTCCTCTCAGCAATGCAAAATCTGAATGCAGACTGAAGCAAACTACTTGCTCTCTCTCTTTTGTGTTTTTGTTTTGTTCCTTCTTTCTCATTGTTCGCTCCATTGGTTATAATCCTTCTTCACAACTTGACTAATGTTTAATGTGAAGTTATTTGTAGAATCTATATTTGATTGTATGCCGTCACTGGGGTGGAGGTGGGAAGAGAGGGAAGGGGAGAAAGCTTGGAACTCAAGGGATTGTGGAACTGAATGTTGTAAACTAAAAGTAAATAAATTTTTTTAAATTGTGCTCCAAAGCTCCGGGTCACCTCCAAACCGTGATGAAGCATCACAGTGGGACTTAAGTGAAGGAATTTAATACTCAAGCTCAACAAAACAATTACTAAGAAAAAAATCAGAACAGCATAAAAGTCACATAATGAACTTCACAAGACTGATACAATTGATCTTTCATCTCTAGTGTTAGATTCTCTGTACCACTGTTCCTACTCATTAGCACTGATTATCAAAAACTGATCATACTTTTCTGTGTATAAAACATTCAGCTTCATAATATCATTGGTCCACTGGATAGACATGCTCTCTAATGCTGTTCAGTTCAACAGTACTAGAGACAACTAGAATTCTTATCAGTACAAGAGGATCCAAATTCCTGACCACAGGCATCTCTAAAAAAAGATTATGATTGTATAACTACTCCCAATATAATTCATATTGCATGCCTTTCCCAAAAGTTCAGAATAATTCAAAGATTTCATACTCAGTTACTTTTTTTAGATTAATGTGCACTTGGTTAATGGAGTCTTCTTAGAGGTACAGTCAGATGAGGAAATAGCAAAAAAAAAAAAATCATAAAGCCCTTTAGGGGCAGGGACTTTTATCAGATAGTTAGGTGGGACTAGAAGATAGAGCTTTGGACAGTCAGGAAGATCTGAGCTGAAATCTGGCGCAAGATATTTCTACTTGCATGATCCTGGGCAAGTCACTTAACCTCTCTGCCTCAGTTTCCTCCTCGGTACAATGGGAATAATAATAGCACCTACCTCCCAGGGATCAAGTGAGATTACATATGTAAAGTACTTAAAAACCTCCAAGTACTACATAGATGATAGCTGTCATTATCAGCACCACAGAACCTCACTGTTAGAAGTGACATCAGAGGAAAGGTAGCCCAATGCATATCGACACTATCTTAGTCTTTGCTTGAGGCCCTCTAGTGAGTTAGTAATCACTAATTCCCCAGGCAGCCCAATCTTTATATATCCGCATCCCCACCCCCAGCTAGTACTGGGACAAACATCTGTGGGGGCCAGCCAGAAGCTTTAACTCTGCCGAGCTATATTCCCAATTCAATCACACTTCAAACAAGATATAACAGCAAAGCCAACAACTAAACAACAGCTCAGACAAATTTATACAGTGACGAGGTTCTGAAATACTCCTGAAATTTACACTGGTTTCCTTCTTACTGAAAAGAGCACAGCGTAACAAGAGATTCCAAGTAGTCAGGAATTTCTTCAAAAGATTCTTCCTGGCTCTCTTGGGAACACAGGACACTAGACTAGATGTTAGCTGGAAGATAAGCTTTGGTTATCTAATACAAAGCCCTCTTTTTCTTCATTTGAGGAAACTGAGGTCTCCTCTGGTTAAGTGCCTTACCTAAGATTGTATGAATAGTAAAAGGATTCAAATCCAAGACTTCTGACTCCAGATTTGCTTTTTTCTACTATACCACTCACCAAATCAGCTCATTTAAAGATAATGAAAAATGTTAAATTGCAAAGTACCATGGAAAAGGGAAGCACAGCCGAAAGTTCATATCTGTTATTTCTGAATAATTACATTCTGTGATTTGTATCAAGGTATGTTTGTAGAATCAATAAGTCATCACTAGCCTCAGCAAGATCTCAGTGTTGCTTTTTGCATCTTACTCCATCACCAATTTAAAAAAATTAGCCAAAAAATAAATATTAGAGCCGCTATTGAGACAAAACTGCACTAAGGCTTTTGGAATACCCCACATGGGACTTTATAGTTACAAAAGACTGTTACATACTTCATTTCATTTGATGACAATCCTCATAACAACCTAACCAGGTAGTAGCTCAATTTTTTGGAGAGGGAGTGAAGTGATTTGTCTAGGGTCATACAATCAGTTTCAGAATTTTAACTCAGGTCTTCTGACTACAAGTCTAGAGTTCTTGCCCATTCAAAATGCCAGTCATCACTATTTACATTGTTACAGCATCAAAGAAACTGGAGGGGGTATGGTGGGAAGGGGGTGAAAACTTGATTTAAGTTTCAATTACAACAAATACTTCATCATTTTGCTTTAAATATATGATAAATGAGTCTCCGGTGGAAGCCAGACTCAACCTTAAAAAAAAGGCCCTCCCCCAATCCAAATTAAATTGATAAGCAGAATTTTGAACCTCAGAAAAGATACAACAGGGATTGAGGCATCAAAATTAAGACTTTCAGGGGAAGGAGATATGGATATTTTGTATTTTATTTTATCCGGTCTGACTCTAAATGATATATGGATATTCCATACCACTTAGCTGTATTACAAATCACAAATATCCAGGTGAAAAGAGAAGAAAAGAAGCAAGTTTGGGGAACACTGAGGGTGAAGTCAGGGAAACTCTCATGGCCCAAGGAGAAGGCTTAAATGTGGTAGACCACAGGCACTACAGAACCCTGCGCTGAATAATATGGGAATCTTGGCCACAGTAACTCCCAACATAGCATGCCTTAGTATACAGCCTTTGTGAGCTGCTATAGCCAAGAAATCAACTGCCCTCTGGCTACTTTCTGGTGATGAGCCAGAAATTTAGTCAAACTAAGCTAGTTCTCCAGACAGACCCAGAATTCATCACAAGGCCCTGGACTAGAAACCTTTCCAGTTTGACAACCCCTACCTATACTGGCACAGGCTTCAAGAAATTAGTCATATCCACACCATAACAATAAGACTTTGGAGCACGATAATAATAATATTATCATAACTGACATTCACAGAGCACTTTTAACATATACAAAGCACTTGACATTGATCATCCTGTCCCAGATTCACTAAGGACTCCATGAGGTAGGGCAAGAGGTATTCTTACCTTCTTCCATTTTACATATGAAGAAACTGCAGCTCAGAAAAGTCAAGTGATTTGCCCAAGGTCATACACGGTTCTAACAACCTCCATGAGTATACTGTAGTAGGAGCTGCCCCATTGGGGACCCAACTGGAACTGGTCAATTGGGCAACACATCACCTTTCATGTCTTTCTTTCTCTTTCTTCTTTCCCTTCCCTTCCCTCAGTCCACCTAGGGGTATCTCATACCCTTATCTGCAGGAGCTCTGCCCAAAGAAATGTAAATTTTGATCAGAGAAATCTAGGAGGTTAGGGCTAGATTTCTTGCCTTAAACTCAAATCACTCAGGCTTACAAGGATTGGCCAACGATAGGTTCCAAACCAAGCCCCACTTGGTCATTGTTTGGGCTCTGATTGGCTCAGAATGAAGATAAATAGCAATTGTTTTGGTTTTGGCCAGAAAATCCAAGGGTCTTCCCCTCCCAGATTGATTATTTTTAAACTATGTTAAAGAGGACATTCTCTGCCTCATTTCTTACCTAGCCTTTTATCACTGAACTGGCATAGCCTCAATCAAACTGAGACAAGTTTAAAAAGGTCAAGGTCTCCTACAGCATCCAGGGGCCATCTCCAGTCCTCCTGATCTATATCTTACCACTGGACCCAGATGGCTTCAAAGAAGAAAGTGAGGCTGGTGACTTGCACAGCCCTCCCTCACTTAAATTCAATTCACTTGCACATCATGGCATCAACCTCCCTGATGTCATGGTCCTCTCTGAGAACAAAGGACAAACAACACAGTGGCAGAGGTGGGGTTCCAACTCAAGCCTCACTCTAAAGTCAATGCTTGTGTAAGCAATAAATGAAAATATATTTTACAGTTATTTACATAGTTTCCCCAGTTCATCCACTTGAAGCCAACAGCTTCAACTTAAAAAACATTTTTATACTTTAAAATAGAGTTAAAGTTATTTAGGAATTAGGAAAACATAATTTCCAATAACAAGGTCTGTTTTATTGAAATTCTTAAGAAACAAATCATGCACAATACAGTTGTAGATAACATTAACTAGCAAATTTTTAAGAGGAAAATGAACACCTTGCTAATTTTGTCATTGTCTTATATGTTGTTCCTTTTTTTTAGTTCGGAACCTTAGGTACAGATTCCTCAGCAGTCAATGGTCCTAAGTAGATCAGAACAAAATGCTAAATTCAGAAAGCAGATTTGGTTACTACAGGGGAGAGAAAAAGCAGCTGAACTACCAGAGTCCACAGTCTACAAGCTCAGGAGGGAGGGGGGAAAGGAAGAACACACACACACACACACACACACACACACACACACGCACATTTCAGAAACTAATATATAGAAGTTCACAAAGTCAGCCATGCAATATTGCAAAATATTTTCAGTGGCTCATCTTCAGTGACTCTAAGGCTAAAACAAATCACAGCAGAGTCTAATATTTAGATCAATCCAGACTTCTCCAGTTCATCCACTTGAAGCCAAATTCTTGAACTTAAAACAAAACATTTTCTGCTTTAAAAAAAAATGAGACTGAGCAAATGAACAATGCAAAAGCCAATTACTAAAGGAGATCAACTGCAAGCAGGTTCAATTTAATGAAGAGTGCTTAATTAGTTTTAAAAAAATAGAGAAAAAACTGCCAGGGATCCAATTTGAAAGATATTAGCAAACATTTAAATTGCAATTTCTGAACACTTATAAATTTTATGGAGCACATGAGATGTTAAGTCTTCCAACTTCATAGAATCTGACCTTACTAATTTAGCCAAAACATAATTTTTTTATGTCAACTGCATGAATCAGAGCATGTTGTTCACTTCTTTCAGTCTTATCCACTCTTTGTGATTCCATTTGGGGATATTCTTGACAAAGATATTGGAGTAGTTTGCCATTTCCTTCTCCAGTTCATTTTACAGATTTAGAAACTAAGGCAAGCAGGTGAAGTGACTTGCTCAGCGTCACACAGCTAGTATCTGAGGCTGGAATTGAACTCAGGCCTTTCTAACTCCAGGTCTAGCACTCTATCCCCTTGGTCATACAGCTGTGCTAAGGCAGAGTATAATGGAAAAAAAAAGATCAAATTTGAATTCCGAGGGCCCGAGTCTGAATTATGATGCTGGTATTTAACATTTACATGACATCAGTCACTTCTCTATAAGCCTCAGTTTCCTCATCTGTGAAATTCTGGAGTTGCATTAGATTATTCCTAAGGTCCCTTCCCACTTTGAAACCTACAATAACACAGGTGAAATAGAATGAAGGTATAATAATATCATAGGATATGAAGTCACAAGACCAGAACAGATCCATTCTTCTCTTTGGTGACAAGCAGTGGAATGGAAAGAATATTGGACTAGCAACCAAGAAACCTGGGTCTTATTACCAAGCTGTATGATGCTGTTCAAGTCACTTAATTATTCTGTGCCCCTGGAACCTTAACTGTCAAATGTGGACAACACAGGGTCTGGCAGGATTTTCTGCCCTCAGCGCTTTTTCTCATGTAGTTCTAATATCCTCTTCCTCTTCCCTCTCTCCCTATTCAAATATTTAATAAACACTTACTTTCCATATTCAATCTGTCTTCCTTCAAGGACCAACTAAATTCTTCTTCCACAGTAAAATATTTCCTATCCAGCCCAGCTTTAAGTGATCATTTCCTCTTCTCAGCTTTCCTACAGCTAATAGTAACATACTTTTCCTAGTAACCTTGAATAACTATTTCAATCTTGAGTTATTATGCACATGAGAATTTTGAGTCTAGGTATGAGAAGATACACCCACCCCACTCCTCTGCAGAGGTGAGAGGTCCATCCATGGG
>CM053592.1:110898501-110927890 GCA_028646515.1 Pseudochirops corinnae | reverse complement strand
GGCTTACAGGAGAATAGGGGGGAAAGGGGATGAGAGGGGGGGATAATGGAGGGGAGGGCAGGTTGGTGGGGAAGGTAGTTAGAAACACACACTTTTGTAAAGGGACAGGGACAAAGTAGAGAATAGAACAAGTGGGGGGGGATAGGATGGAGGGAAATATAGTCAGTCTTTCACAATACATCCACTATGGAAATATTTTGCATAACTACACATGTACAACCTATATTGAATTGCTTATCTTCCTGGTAAGGGTGGGAGATGAGGGAGGAAGGGAAAGAATCTCGAATTTAAAGTTTTAAAATCAAATCTTTTAAAAAATATTATCATTATTATTATTATTTACATGTAACTGGGAAATAAGATATACAGTCACTGGGGTATGGAGATCCATCTTGCCCTACCTGAACATCAGAGGGGGAACAGAGGAGGAAAAAGGAGAGAGCAGATTGGGGAGGGGGTACTTAGTGGGACTGCTGTTTTGGGGTGGTGAGTACAGGAAAGATGGGGAGAAAATTTGTAACTCAAAAATCTTACAACTTGGATGTTGTAAACTAAAAATAAACACAAAAGTTAATTTAAAAATAAGCAAATATATAA
The DNA here is from genome assembly GCA_028646515.1 of Pseudochirops corinnae. NCBI lineage: Eukaryota > Metazoa > Chordata > Mammalia > Diprotodontia > Pseudocheiridae > Pseudochirops > Pseudochirops corinnae. Next base: position 110,927,293 of record CM053592.1, on the reverse strand, counting down.
ATGTAGTAGATCTGACTGCCCTTCAGCCCACATTTTTTTAAAAAAGACCTTAGTTTTGCTCAAGTTTGGGGTTTTTTTCCTTTTTTTGTTCTTTGTTAAAGGGTATCAGGGAAGAGAAGCACAGAAGGAACCACTGTGTAATATATGTGATGCAAAACCAAAAGATATTAATAAAAATTTTATTAAATGTAAGAAAAGTAATGTGTGAAATTACAAAGAATTATTGTTATTAATTTCAACAGCCTTCAAGTTCACCCATCTCCATAAAAATCTCAATCTCTTTCATCTTCCTTTAATAACTAACTAGTAGTTCCTCAAATGCCCCAGCGGAGGGCAATCCTACTATTACTGGCTCTGTTGAAGGTGGCCCATCAATGGCCAGAAGGCATTATAACAATGTTTGACCCAGCAACCAATCAGTACTGCTCTTCTTGACTGATCTACTGAATTCTGGACTCCATCTACCTCCTTGGACCTAGCATAACTGCTCTGATTTTCTTCTTGCATTTGAATCCACAAGCCTTTGCCAGCTGAGATCTTAGATATTAGACTCTCCCTCTTCCTCTTGCCCAGCTTAATTCCCCAAATGCTTGCTTCCTGGAGCTTCCAAATGCTGGCTGATTGATTCCTGGCCAGCTCTATCCTGTTGCTGGCCACATTCGATAAGAAAAGAAGGCAAAAGTAGCTGTTCCCTCCCACTCTATCTTTCTGTTTAGGTTTTACAAGTTTTAAAATATATATATTTTGTGGAGTCAGATGTATATGCAATCAAGATATTGTCATGCTTTTAGAAATTTGAAATGAAAGGCAGTGTGGTAGTGGACAGAGTACTTGCTCTGGCATCAGAGGGCCTAGATTCACATCCTACCTCTTCTACTTACTCCTTGGGTGACCTTAGGAAAATCGCTCAATCTCTCTGGCTCTATTTCCTCAATTCTGAAAGGAAAAGTGTGGATGAGATGATCTTGTAATCATGGTTTAAGTTATTATCATGCTATCCCTGTTCTTTAGGCATTCACATACCAAACAAAGTACACTTCACTTAAAAATAATACTGCTTTGTTCTACAGAAAGCCTCTCTCATGCAAAGGCTTTGGAACACCTGATATACTTTGTTTCATTAATCCTTCAAAATCCCGGGAAAGTATGAATACGTAACATGAAACCTATTTTTTAAAATCCATTCAGAAGCACAGATGAAGTAACGTACACAGTATCACCCCCAGTGAGTCAAGAGCAAAATTCAGTGTGTAGGGAAACACATTGTAACCAGAATTCACCTTAACTGTCCGAGACAAGCAAAATGCCTATTACCCCTGAAAGAAAATTACAGGAAAATCTTGGCCACCAATCTTATGTGAACATTACAGGCAGACCCACTGCTTTCAAGGAAACATTGTGTGTAATGTTTGGTACTATTGACAAAAAAAGAAATTGGTGAGAAGTTAGTTATCCTCCAACAAATCTTTAATCTGCTAATATCAGGATATGTCTATGAGATACCAAAAGAAAAAAAAAACAACCTGGGGCTAGAGTTTCATTAATGTAGAGAACTTCCACTGTGAAAACAGTCTCAACAAACTTCTCAGGGTATCAAGAGGTTAATTAAACGATTTGCTATCAAGCTATACAGGTGGTTTATACCAAAGGTAGATCTTCCTGAATTCAAAGCTAGTTCTATGTCCATTTAGCTGATATAAAAATAACTGGTTTAAAATTTAGAAGAAATCAATCAATTTATTATATTGCCTATACAGACTAAAGATTAATTTTTCCCTTTCTGTACAGGTGAACTGAAATGTTAGCTAGAAGTCATGTAGAAACCCCCTCTAAGACCTGAAGTCTTTTTTTTATTTTAACATACTTTTACTAGCTTTATTCTTCCGTCAAGAAGTCTTCCTAGAACTCCAAGCAAAACTCCAATCATTATCAACTAGTCACTTGAAACAACTCAAGATATCAGGTATCTGGATGTTGTCCTGTTTAAATTCAGGTCACCCATCTACTAAGGGCAGGCCTTGTCATAGTTGGATAGAATTGTTCCTAAACAACACAAACTGTGGTCAGGACCTTATTCAAAGCCATCCCAGTTTGACAGGAACTATCAGAGCTTGGATTTTGCTGGCATAGATTTTGAAAATCCAAGATCACCTCTCAACACTGATGAGGCATCTGAAGAGGATTTCTATGACCGATTCCCTCTAAGTCAGGAGTTCATAGTTTTGTTTGTGCCGTGGACCTCTTTGGCAGTCTGGTGAAGTCTATGGCCTTCTTCTCAAAATAAGATTTTTAAAATTAAATTCATATGTAAAGGAAATGATAAATTTCAGTTCAAGGTTAGTAAAAAATAAAGATTTAATTTTTCCCTAATCCAATAGCACAGATTACCTGAAATAAGAAATCCTGCACTAACTATTCTATTAATTGCTTTGGAAGTCTCAGGATTCTGAAGATTTCACTGGAAATCACTTCCCTACAGTATATTTATTGATTAAAGAAAATTTCTACATGCAGTATTTCTCACACAGCAATAGTCTCATAGCTGACATCTATTCCTAACAAGCATCCTTCTTGCTTGTTTCAAAGCTATAATAGGACTATAAACTGCACTGAGGGAAACCTCCTTCCTGTTAGCTATTTAAAGATCTGCCAGGCTAGGACAATGGCTAAGCTTTTGATGGTAACCTCAGCTGGTAACCATGGGCTTCACCCCCCCACCCCCAAAATAGTCCCCACTGGGCACCATTTCTGCATTATCAGCAATGGACATATAGACTGGAACAGTTACTGCAGTGCAATATTGATTCTGAATAGCTTTGCTGGGAGAGGGAAAATTAGCTGCTGCTATATTGTGATTGGAATTTATCTGATCCAGACACTGAAACAGGCAGTATCTCCCAAAAACTCAGATCCAAGACTTCATTTTGGCAAGCTGTGAAGAAAGAGACTGTGAAAGGTATCCCTAATTCTCATCTGGTGAGAAGTTGTAAATCATGAAATTCTTTTGTACAAGAGTGTGATGTGTTTTTAATAAGGCCAAAAAAGGAGCCTCATGGCACGCTACTAAAGACATCCCACAGATTGATGGGATGAGAAAATGGATGAGATGGATGAGAAAAAGCACTGGATTTGGAGCTGGAAAGCCTAAATTCTAATCCTAACTGGGTCACTTGTTAACTCTATGACCTTGGACAAGGTCACTTTATATTTCTAGACTTCAATTTCCTCTTCTATAATCATGGGTGGACTAAATGGTGGACCTCTCAGAAACCCCCTCTAGATCTAAATTTATGATCTCATAATTATATAATCAAAGTACAGTCTATCAACGAACAAGCATTTATTTCTTGCTTACTATGTGGTGTGGTAGGCACAATGCTGAGTGCTAAGGATACAAAGACATTTTTTAAAAATAGTCTCTGCCTTCTAGGAGCTCATATCCTTAAAGAGAGAGACAATTATATATGTATGTGTGCATGTATATGTGTGTATATATATATATATATATATGTTTATATAGGATCTATATACAGGATCTATACATCCATTTACACACAAGAAGAAAGGCACTAGCAAGGTGGTTGGAGGGAAAATATATGAAAGGTCTATTGTGCTTTAACATCTATGATCCATTCATTAGTACTCTTAACAGTAGCTATACTCTAACAGTATAAATCCACCCAATTGAATTATCATCAATTCTCCATCTTGAATGCAAGGATATCTTGGCTATACTGTTGATCCTGGCATCATCTCTGGGTAAGATAAGGAACAGGAAATACCACGGATTAGAATTAGGGATTCCCCAGAATCCCCAAAGGCCACAATTTAGAGACTCCTACCCAAGGAATGGTCAGGAACATAATAATGCCAAGCCAGGGGCAAATTATTCAAGGTATGGATTGCTATGCAGAGGAGCCTGAGGTAGGTCATAGGGTTCAAATGAGAAACATGATTTGGTACCAGAAGATTATAGCATTTGGGAGAGATGCTGAATAGACTTGTTCTAGGTTGAGCAGAAACTAAAGAAATTGGGAGAGTGGGTCTAATTCTGCAAGAAGTCCAAGGCCAATTTAGGCAGCTTCATATTTTTTATGCCTGAGCCCAAGAAGTCAACTCTACCTCTGAGTTTTCCTTAATTTTTCTTTAAGCCACAGCGGACAAAAGGGCTTTTTCAAATGCCTATCAGAAATTAAGATACCTCATCTACCATATTCCTTTGATTTATTAGCTTATTATATTATTTTAAAAGGAAAGTAGGTTAGTTTTGTAGGTCTTGCTCTTCCTATAGGATAAAAGGCTCATAGAGTGCCAGAGCTGGCATTCTTTACACACACACACACACACACACACACACACACACACACACATAACAGAGATAGGTTTTCTGTTTCTTAATACAGTTCCCACTTCACTATCCATACTGGCTCCTACTGATTAAGTGCTCACAACTTGTTTAGTAATCAGTTCTACATTTTTTTAGGGCCTTGATATCCACATTACTAGTCTACTGTATCCAGGTCAATGGCAGAACAGCCACAGTTAACTAGGGAAGGAGCCAGTCTAGCACACTAGCACCTGTGTTGTCTCCAAAGGAGATTATGGAAGAGAATTTATCATTCATCAATGCCTGGAGCTTCTTACTATCTGGTCCTCCCATATGACGTTTCAACCCCACCCTAGCTTTGGATTTCTAACTGTGTGATGCTGCTCAAATCATTTTGCCCCAGTTTCCTATCCCCCGTAAAATGAGGATAATAATAGAATCTATCTCCTAGGATTGTTGCGAAAATAAAATAAGATATCTGTAACGTGCTTTGGAAACCTTAAAGGATTATACAATGCTACTAGTGTTACTCCAAACTGTCAGAAAAATTCCTTCCCTTTCTGGAAAGGGTCAAACAATCCGATGACTCACAGTTTGTGTGGGGACCTGTATAGTTCACAAGACTCAAAAGTAACAGTGAAGGACTATACCCTGGTTGTTCATTCGCATAAATGCCTACTACATAGATAATACCCATGAAGGCAGATTGGGTAGAACATTAGTGACTTGAAGAAGACAGCAATAACTGTAGGAGTGAGTGTTAAAGCCACCTGCCTGTGCAAAGAGCATTTTGGTAGCAACCAAGGGTTGGGATCTGTCAGGTATTCAGCGGGTATTGTCAGTCCCTCTTCTCAGTAGTTATTGTTGTCAGCCCTTCATTCTCAAAGAGGACCATGACATCAGGGAGGTGATACCATGACTTGCAAGTGAATTGCATTTAAGTGAAGGACGGCTGTGCACTGTCACCAGCTTTACTTTTTCCTCTGGAGCCTATCCCAATCCAATGACAAGATACAGATCAGGACAACTGGAGATGACCCCCAAGCAGTTTCCTAAAAGAGTCAACGAGCCTCTCTCCTTGCCTAACATGCTCTTGGACAGTGGAAATTGAAAGCTAACATTTCCTAATTTCTTTATTCAGGGAAAATTTAGTGTTAAAGCTGGAAGAGAATTTAGGCTTCATGTAGTCCAACTCATTCCCTTTATAGGTAAGGAGAAAACTAATGAAGTGGTAAAATGGCTTACTCAAAGGTCACAAACAATAAAAATAATAAAATAACAGCACTGCAATTGATATCCAGATCTTTTGACTACAGATCCAGTGTCTTTTCAGTATAGCAGGTTTTTGTTTAATTGTTTCATAAATTTGTTTAGTAAATTTGTCCTTCATTCTAGAAGAGGACCATGACATCAGGGAGATGATGACATGGCTTTGCAGTTGACTTATTTGAGGGAGGCAGGGGGAGAAATGGTTTGCAAGGTCACCAGCCTCACTTTCTCCTCCAGAGCCATCAGGGTCTGGAGGTTTGTTTAGTAAATTTGTCCTTCATTCTAGAAGAGGACCATGACATCAGGGAGATGATGACATGACTTTGCAGTTGACTTATTTGAGGGAGGCAGGGGGAGAAATGGTTTGCAAGGTCACCAGCCTCACTTTCTCCTCCAGAGCCATCAGGGTCCAGTAACCAAATATTCATCAGGATGACTGGAGATGGCCCAAGATACAATGGGAGACCCTGACCCTTTTAAGCTAAGGTCTTTTCAGGTTCTTACTTTGAGTGAGGTATGGCACACTGCTGGATACACTGGGGACATTTAAAAAAAAAAAAAGCCCACAGCTTCCAATTCAAACAATTTGCATAAAGATCACCATGGTGTTACCATCTAGAAAATAATGCTTGTTATACCCATGTAAGCATTTTTATACTTTTAAAGTATTTTTTGCATATATTGTTCTACTTGATAAGACTGAGAAGTGTGTATTTCTCCATTAATTATTGACCTAGAGGTAAAGAAAGAGTTTAGATCTGATGAGTTGCTAGGCTCTTAAGAGATTCTGACTAGAATTTCTTCTAGGCAGTTACCCACACAGAACCACTGTGATTAGGTTCCTCTCTGTTTAGATACCTTCAGGGGCTTCCTGTCTATAGGGTGAAATATTACAGACTATAGACATACTAGACCCTTCACGGTCTTTCACAAACCTACCTTTGCCATTTCATTTCCTGTTATTCTGTCCCCCTGCCCCCACCCCATAAAAACTGCTCTATTCAAATAGGTTTATTGCCATCTGGAATCCACCATAAATTTTCCCTTCTCTACACCTTATGTGTAGAGAATAGATATAATATTCTTATGAAAATCTCTTTTCCTAGAATGCTCTTCAACCCAGGGGATCACAAAGGGAATAGATAATCACAGGCTCTAAGGTCTTCTCCCTGCAACCATTAATACTAAGAGCTTCTTAAAATCAGGAAGACCCCAGGGTATACATTTCAGCATCTCCCTGCTCTCTTGCCTCACATGTAAAATCAGTCTATTAATATTCATCACCAAATGGCACTTATAGGGAGCATCTGAGATCCTTTGGCTTAGTTGACATTTAAATGTTGAGACAAAAAAGTACTTATGATTTGTTCTTCAAAACAGAATTGAGGGATTAAAATGTTATTACCAGTATACTTAGGAAATACAGTAGATGAGCAATACAGTTTCAATTGTAGGAAGACATCACTTTATCTTTGAGGTATGTAAGACTATGAAATTTTTTTTTTTTACTAAATTAAGAGCACTTTAAACCCAAGCTAGGAGGCTCTTCAGTACGTTCCACTTTAACATAGAGTAGGAGTAGTAGAGATATCTTTACAATTGGGAGGGTGGGAAAAGAAAGCATATAATAACAACAACAACTAGTATTATATATCCCTATTATGATCTCATTTGATGCTCACATCAGCCCTGGGGGGTAGGTGCTATTACTATCTCCATTTTACAGCTGAGGGAACTTATGCAAACAGCAATTAAATGACTTCTCCAAGGTCACACAGCTATTAAGCGTCTGAGGGTGTATTTGAACTCAGGTGTTCTTGACTCCAGGCCCAGTGTTCCACCCATTGCGCCACCTAGCTGCCCTGCATGTCTTTATTTAAAAAAAAAATACCTGTTGACTTTGAACCTTTACTGGAAGCATCTGGGCATGTGACCGTTCGTCGTCGTATTTGGGATGATGGAAAATGGACTTACTCATGTTTTTCTCAGAGATCAAGGGAGGAAAGACACACACCGAAAAGGCCCCACTCATAACACCTAAACACCTCTGGGTGCTCATCAGCTTTCATATTATCTCACCCGTGAAAATGGACACAGCACGGTTTTTGGGGGACCGGCCGTACCACTCCGTTGCAGGGGGCGGGGGTGCAGCATGCCTATTTGCCGCGGCGCGTGTATGCCCCACTAGTTGGGCTGCCCCTGCTCCCCCCCTCCGCAGTAGCCCACAATGAGTCCGGCCAGCGGGATATAAAGAGGCGCAGCCGGGCGGGTCCGCTAGCTAGCTCGCTCGCACTTGGCTGCTTTTCCTTGTGCTCACCTTGCACTCGAGACTGGGGCCGGAACGTGCAAAGATGCAGCTGAAGCCGATGGAGATTAACCCCGAGGTCAGCGGCAGGTGCCGTGTCCTGGTCTGGGGGAGAAGGGGAATCGGGGTGGGACATCCAGCTCACGCTATCATCCCTCTCTCTCTCCCCCTCCCCTCCTCTCCTCCTCTCCTCCTCTCCTCCTCTCCTCCTCCCATCCCATTCCTATTTTCTTTTTTTGTGCGTTTCAGATGCTGAACAAAGTGAGTGGTGGCTCCCGTTATGATGCTTCCTCCTGTTCCTCCTCCATCTTGGACAGTCTTTTTTTGGGTACCCGGGGTCTGGCTATTTTTGCAGAATAGCCGCAATCTGCCCCACCCAGTCGGTTCCGGAGGTGGGCGATGGGGGGCGCCCTCCTGCTCCCTCCCGCCCCCGCCTTGGGTCCAGAGTCTCAGGTCCACCTCCTCCCCTTCCTGCTCGGCTCACTGCGACCCCAGGTGTAACTGCGACGTCAAGGCCTAAGATAGAGGGAGGTAGAGCAGCCAAATTGGGCCGAGGGGTTGGTGGGGGAGTACGCCGCAGGAGGCTGGCGGATACCCTCCCCAAGATGCAGTCCACAACATTCCTATGCGCTTGGGATGCAACAGCTTGGAGCAGAACACGTGTGGGAAGCACGGAGCTTTGTGCTGTGTCATTGCGCCCCGAGAGTGGAGCAGGGCGGGGCCCTCCTCTCAGCTTGGACTTGGGGGGTGGCAGCCGTGGGTGAAGGAGGGCAATGGGAGGTGGGGTGAGGAGAGAGAATATGAGAGGAAACCGTTGACAGTCCCCTAAGCAGGCCTGGTCGGTTCGTCTGGTTTCTGGTCTCGTATCCTACAGGTGCTGACCCGCCTCGGTGTCGGGGGTGACTGGAAATTCGTGGACGTGCTGGGGCTGGAGGAGGATTCTTTGAACTCTGTACCTTCCCCAGCCTGTGCGCTGCTTCTGCTGTTTCCCCTCACTGCCCAGGTAGGAAATCAGGAATACGAATGAGCCGAGTCCCTAATACAATAGATGATTTTTCTTGAGAAATGTTGGGGGGCGGGGATCATAATGGCTAAATGAAAGGAAGGTTATCTGTTTTAGAAACTTAGGTGAGTAGAAGCTGCCATCCTGAGGTTGGAGAAAACAAAGGGTGTGCCCTTGGGGGCGGAGGTCTGAGGAGAGGGGGCGTGGGTAGGAGGAGCCTGGCCTTCCCTACCCTTCCTTTCCTTTCTCTTCTTTTCTCTTCTCCCTGAACGTATTTACTTAGCTAGCCATTCCTAGAGGGGATTCAGTCAAACTTCCTAGAACGAGTAGCTATCTTTAGCTGCATATGAAGAACCCTATCTTAGCAAGAGTGAGAGAAGATACAAGCCCATTCCTGCTGTATAATACAAAAGGACTGGATTAGATCAAAGCCCTCCCTTACAGCTTTCTAAAATTCTATCTTGGAGGTGCATCATCAACTCTAAAATGCTATGTGAAATTCAGAAGAAAAAAAAAACTTGATCCAAAGTAATTTTGCCCCATTCTTTCCCCTCCCCTCCCCTCATCTACTTTGACTGGCTTTTTTTTAAAGCTTACTTTTAACATCATTCAGGTCTCTCTCTGATTTTTGTAATACCCCAAGGATGGAAGGGGGAACCTCTTTAATGCTAGTGGTCCAAAGATTAAAGAGAACTTCAGACCTAAGTAACTGCTGACTGGCTCTGCAAATGGAACAGCTTTCTCTTTCTACAGAATGGAAGGTCATCACTTAGCAACATCAAGATAGGTGAATTGTATGGCAGATTCTCCAACTCAGCCTGAAACAGTGGTTTTTAACCTGAGGTCCATGAACATTTTTTTTTAAATACTTTGACAGTAGTATTTAAATTTAATTGGTTTCCTTTGTAATTCTGTGTATTTTATGGATTTAAAAATATTATTTTGAGAAGGGGTCCCCAGGCTGATTCACTAGACCACCAAAGGGATAAATACTCTTAGTCTAAGATCTCAGTTTCAAATTTAAGTTCTCAACTCCACCTCTTTGTGTCTGAAATTCTTTTACTGCCTCTTCGGTGAGGTCTTGATTATGACTCTTTTTTTTTTCTTTTTGGAGGGGAGAAGGCAGGGCAATTGGGGTTAAGTGACTTGCCCAAGGTCACATGACTAGAGGGTATTAAATGTCAGAGGCAGAATTTGAACTCAGGGCCTCCTGACTCCAGAGCCAGTGCTCTACTGCACCACCTAGCTGCCCCAAATGACTTTGCTTTCTTTCCAAAAAAAGTTGTCATCAGGCAGTTTAGGCTGAAAAGGCACTTTTTAAATAATGTTTTTCATAGCATAGGAAAATGTGCTCTTTAAGCACTGAAGTTCTCAGATCACTTAGTACAAGCCCAGATAATGGAATAAAAGATTTCAGAATAAAAACCAAAAAAGGTAGGATAAACTAGTTTTCATGAAATTTCTGGCACTCCCTTGCTGCATCTTTGTCAGTGGGCATATGAGAGTGGGTAGAACTCTAAGGATCCATAGCTTTCATTGGTGTGAATAAAATCTACAATAAAATGCAGCCATTCCATTCCTGGTAGACTTTTGGGGTTGCTGTGGCCCCAATATGTTGTTTGGTCAGCTTTCTGGTCACAAACCTCTTGGCAATTCTTAAGGCAATCCTCAGATGTGGGTGCATACTCAGATCTTTTCTAGCTTGATAACAAGTGTAAACATGCATAGCCTTCAAAAATTCAGGGTCGCCAAATTTGCTGTACCAACTGCACCACATCAAATGGTGTTTCTAATTCTATGCTTTAGGCAGCAACAAGTTACTATTACTGGTACATTGTGAAGAAAAGATAGCCTTTTGGAGAATTTTTGTGGTACGCTAAAATAGAGTTTCTTGCCAGATGCTGAATATAAGCAGAAAGGAGGTTGCCAAGTATAAATGCAATTCTCACACTAGCTTCTGAATGGATTTTAAAAGCACAACGCTGTGAGTTGCCTGTTCAATATGGTGGTATAGCTTTTTGCCTTAGATCAATGATACTGTAATGACTCATGGCTTTTGATAAGTACTTAAGAGTGACACCTTGGGAGGTGCAGCAATATATATTTTCTCTTCAAAGGCATCAACTTAAAAGCTTTTAAACAAAACAAAAGCTAACTTTCCCCCTACCTTTCAGGAGAAAAAGAACTTTAAAACAGGGATCATACCTGTTTTCTAGTCTTGGATCTACCACTAATTGATTTTAAACAAGTCAAATCCTAGCTATAGGTTTCCTCTCCACTAATGTTCTTTCCAGCTATAAATATAAATAATAATTCTGTTACAAGATATGATAGGTATTTTTTAGACTGAACCAGATCACTTTTAAGTGGAAGTTTATGTACGTGTCCTTTGTAATCAACTTGGAAAATGGATATGCTGCTGTGCATGTTGTCTCTAAGCAACACTATTTGCTATAAGAATTCAAAAAGCAAAAATAGGATGGGGCTATCCAAACTCCCTTAAAATTAATTTGGATTTCATGCGAATTGGTGATGAAGTATTAACTAGTATTCTCTTGACTTCCAGGTTATCCAGGAGGGTTTTTAAACCTGAATCTAGTACTTAGAAAGCTTGCCTTTTATGTGAAGCTCTTAAAGTAAATTTCTAATCATGTGATTTAGCCAAGAATCAGACCAACAAATGTTAGCTTGGTTGCAAGACTAGCTTGTCCTTATCTCACAAAAGCTTGCAGTTCTCTTCCATTTGAAAAAATAAGGCTAAAATCTTTCTGGTACAGATTGTAAAATATCAGCAGAAATACTGGAAGGGTGTTCTGATCTTGCAAAATTCATTGTGATATGAATGTCACCATTATTTATATCTTTTTTTCTTGGAGGAGGGAAGACAAGGCAGCTGGGGTTAAGTGACTTTCCCAAGGTCACACAGCTAGCGAGTGTGTCAAGTGTCTGAGGCTGAATCTGAATTCAGGTTCTCCTGACTCTAGGACTGGTGCTCTGTTTGTGGCTCCACCTAGCTGCTCCCATTATTTCTTAATTTAGTAAAATATATATACATTCATAGACATGTATGTATGCATATAGATGAAAGTCAGTGTATTTTTTATCTCTAATGGTTTTATACTGTACTAAAACTTTTGGGACAAGTGTGTTATCTGAGAGGTAGTGTATGGCATGGTAGATAGCTGACCTGACCGCTGAGTCAGGAAGACCTAGGTTTGTGGGCTGCCTCTGTCACATGCTAGGTATCTGAGCCTAGGAAAGTCATCTTCTTGGTACCTCCAGAAATGTCTCTAAGAATATAGAGAAGCACCTTCTCACCAGGAGCTCCTCAAACCAAAGAAATCACAGATTCAGACTGGTAGTCTATTGATAAGGAATTAAAGGCGATATTCAACGAATAAGCAGATGTTTTTCACTTTCAAGCGGAGTTCTACATGGGGATGGATTTTCCATTTTCCATTCTACTACCCCCTCAAAAAATCCTCAAAAAAGTTGGGGGTCTTTTCAGAGTTCGAATGGTTTAAAGGGTAAAGCCAAACAAATGATGTAGGTAGAGAAGAAAAAAAATTCATCTTAAGTCAAAGGTTTTAATTGTAAAAATTGCAGATATTTGTGGGCTGCCATGTTATACAATATTAAGTTTCCCTAGAATTAGCATGCTTCTAATAGGAAATATTTCTATCTATTAATTTGTCTAAATTCATAATCTTATATCAAATGGAAATATTTTAAATATATTTTATACAAAAAATATAGATGTACTTAGGATTATAACTATAAAGTAATAAATCTTTAGGAATTTAGCCAAACTACTTATTCTGAGTTCATGATGTAGCTAATATTCCAAGCCAAAGGTGGCAGTGGTGTCTAGACAAAGCCTTGGACTTCTGTCTGATGCAGATGGTGCACTGCAGCATCAGGGTGGGGCTCTGAGTGATGCTGTCAAATCTGGGCAAGGGGAAGGGCTGATGTTGTAGACAATCTATTTCCAAGGCCCTACCCAGCCTTTAAAACAAAGGCTTTGTGTAAAATTCCAATTTTAAGTTTGAACATTAGTTAATCATGACCTGTGACTTTAACTGTGAAATATTTAGTACACAAAGAACAGATGTTGATTACAATGTTTATTATATAGCATGAGAACTTCAGGAAAAAACAGATTGAAGAATTGAAGGGACAAGAAGTTAGTCCCAAGGTGTACTTCATGAAGCAGACTGTAGGCAACTCTTGTGGCACCATTGGCCTCATACATGCAGTTGCTAATAATCAAGACAAACTGAACTTTGGTAAGTGTGGCTCTTCCTCAAAATATTTCTTCTTTAATCTAGAGCAGGGTCCTTAGTCTGGCATCCATACTTTTTTTAGAAAATGTTAATAAGAATTTAAATGTAATTGATTTTCTTTGCAATCCTTTATCCTCTTTTGTACATGTAAAAACACAGTTAAAAGGGATCCATGAACTCCCCTAGACTGTCAAAAGAGTTCATGACATTAAAAATGGTTAAGAACCTCTAATTCAAAGGTCACAAACATCTTATTTATATTTTAAAAATATATTGACCAGAAGCCTTGTGCATCAACTGCTAGGATTCATTTATGGAGGCCCATGGCTTGGTAACTATCTGTGATCTCTCTATAGGACATTTGATTCCACTATATAATTTATTGGTAATTAGTGCCCTCTAGCCTTGGCATAGCCTGTAAATGAGAAGTTGTAACTTCTTCCTTCAAAAAGAGACCTTGACTTTGCTTTAGGCATGATTTGGTTTTTGGTTTTTTGCTTTTTTTTTTTTGGTCTAGGGTGAGGAGTTGGGGGCAGTGGACATCAAGGGATGGTGAAAGACACTATAGTGCCCTAGCTAAGATTGAAAAGCCTATTAAAAGACTAAAGTGGACAGTAGAGCATTTTTTATTATTATTCATTTTTAGTTTTCAACATTCACTTCTATAAGTTTTAAATTTTCTCACCCTCCCTCTCCAAGATGACATGCAGTCTGATATGGGCTCTGCAGATACATTCCTATTAAATATATTTTCACATCAGTCACATTGCATAGAAGAATTATAACGAATGGGAAAAACCAAGGAATCTCTCCTAGTTGCTAGTAACCATAGTAACTAGCTGAAGAAATATAAAAAATAAAATAAAAGCTGAATGAGATAATGCATCAGTACCTCAGTATACTAACTCCGCTTGTGGGATTTGCAGGGATAAGCAACACAGAAGCTTTAAACTGAATGTAATTAAACATATAGGACTCTGAACTCTTATTCTTCAGTAATAGCTTTGCAAGCTATTTTAGGCCCAAGTTTTGAAAGGTATTATTAAGCTGTGAGCCTAGTCAGGTATTTGTCAGATGATCTCTATATGCCTACTCCTTTGCCCATCTCAACCATGCTGTCTTTGGCCAGGGTTGAAATAGGAAGTATGACCCAGGTCTTTATTTTGAGGAGCTTATTGCGATGGAGATTCAAATCTAACATGAGGGGATTAGAATTTCATAATGGAAGGTCTAAATGTACTTTCAGACAAAATTTGTCAGATCAGTCAAGCATTAATCACCTATTATGCATGGAAACAGTGCTATGTGTTGGGGATACAAATATGAAAGCCACTACTGTTTTTTTGGGTCACTTAATCATGTTGCTTCTAGCTAACACCGGTAGGTATAACCAAGATCGGCTATTTCATGTTAATTACTTTACTGAAACGTTGGATTGAGTGATTAATCTTGCAAATTGCTAGTTTGATCTCATAGTTCTCTTAACAGATCCTACAGGGAAAGTTTCGTTAGTCCAAAAGTAAACTCATTATTGCTCTCCCTATTTTCTCACTTTCCTTTTACTCTTAAGAGCAGCACCATCCAAGTCATACAGGCTTACAGCCTAGGTGTCATGGTCAGCTCAACTCACAAGCCCCTGAATATCCAATCTTTTGTCAAGTCCTGTGGATTTGACTTTCATGACCTACCTCATCCACACTCCATCCCCTCCTCTGACATTGCCACCATTGTGGTACAGACCCTTATCCCCTCACTCCTCGACCATTGAAGTAGCCTACTGATTGGTGTCCCTGCCTCAGATTTCTCCCTTCTTCAGTCTTTCCTCCACTTAGCTAACAGATCGATCTTTTCTTCTGAAAAGATCTGACCATGTCACCGTCTATTCAGTAAACTCCAGTGGCTCCCTCTTACTTCCAGGATAAAATATTAAAATTCTCTGTCTGACTTTTAAAGCTGGTGTCTCTTACCTGTCCATTCTTTTTGCACTTTACTCACTACCATGCACCCTATGATGCAGTGACATAGGCCATCTTGCTGACACTTATACAAGACCCTCCCATCTCTGGACTCTGTGCCTGGAATTCTCTCCCTCCTCCACCACCTGGCTCCTTGGCTTCTTTCCAGTCCCAGCTAAAATCCTACATTCAACAGGAAATCTTTTCCTGACCCTCACCCCGTAATGCTAGTGTTTTCCCTCTTAATGACTCTCCAGTTTATTATGTTCGTATGTAGGTTTTTGCATATTATCTCCCTGATTATACTGTAAGGTCTAGATCGACAACTGTGTTGTCTGTCTTTGTATTCCCAGTGTTTAGACAGTGCCTCATACATAGTAGTTGGTTAATAGATGCTTATTGACAGAATAAAAAACTATCATTTGGCACTATTTGCCTTCTAGAATAAGTCCTTTTTGTTTACTGTTTGCTCCAACCTCCTCTGGCTCTTACGTATGCTCTGGTTCTCAGCACATAGCTTTCAGAGGGGCATGGAAGTGATGGGCTCCCTTCAGTCAGTGAGTTACCTTTTGCCAGAGGTGCTCAAGATGAGGCCTTGGGTGTCAGAGAGATGAGCTTTATAGAAGGAATTCCTTCAGGAAGTTGTAGAACAGAACCTTTACAATCCCTTCCACTTCTGAGGTTCTAGAAGCTATTGAGATTTGTACCTGTAGTGGTGCTAGAGAGAGCAAATTAGACTAGACTGTATGAAAGGAAGATGCTTTGAAATAGCAAGCCTGGTCTCCTTCTGTTGCAGAGTCAGTCTCTTAAAACCCAAAACAAGTCCTAGGACCAGGGAAGACATCTGAGCTCATTAGCTGAACTTGTCAGCAGATGTAGTCTTTTAGCATTAACTCTTAATGGAAGCCACCCAGTTCCATTGTCAGTGAAGAAAATCCAGTTCATGCCATTTTAACGACAACTTCAACACTTGACCCAGACACTATATATTACTAATTAACGTTTTCAAGAGTCTTGCAGCCTTGTCAGGTCCATCTAAGGGCAGGTTGGTTGTCATGTGGCATGACTTTGCCACGCTGATGTCAGAATTAAAGTGCATCTGTTAAGACTAGCACACGTCCTAGTCTCCTACTGAGCACTAACATGTATCTTTACATATTTTTAGATGATGGGTCAATTCTGAAACAGTTTATTTCTGAAACAGCAAAGCTGTCTCCTGAAGACAGAGCAAAGTGCTTTGAAAAGAATGAGGTAGGAGAAACGAAACAACAGCTTTTGCACACGAATTTTGATTATTTACTGAAGTAATAGAATTTTTCCTTTTCCAGGCAATTCAGGCAGCCCATGATGCTGTTGCCCAGGAAGGCCAATGTCGGGTAAACTCAGATCTGCAAATCAAGAATCTCTAGGCTATCTAGGCTCTACTTATGTTTCCACTGCAATATGTAATTCATGGGAATCTGTGATCAAAATATTTTTCCAGGTCTCTAGGCAGTTTTAATACTCATCCAAGGCCAGCTAATACAAGAAAAAAAGTCTACCTGGAAAAAATGCTTTGCTCATTTTTCTTTATGAGAACTTCAAAGTCTATCAGGGGTGGGGAACCTAAGGCCTTGAAGTCATATGTGACTTTCTAGGTCTTTCTTTGGGTGTGGACTTTTGACTGGGTCCAAGTTTTACAGAACCAAGCCTTTTATTAAGGGGATTTGTTCTGTGAAGTTTGGATTCAATCCTCACTTGAGGACCTAGAGGGCCATATGTCACCTCAAGGCCACAGGTTCCCCACCCCTAGACTTTAGGTGTTAAGTGATACAGTTCCTCATGGGAGGAACTTACCAAGTTTACTTAGTAGAACATTTTGCTTAGAATTTAGTCCCTCAAGTATCAGCCCTAATGTGGTATCCAGCAACATTGTCCCTGAAATAAAGCGTTTAACCATAATATAAAAGGAAATGCCTTTTTATGAAGGTATTAGGCACAGTATAGCCTGAAAACAACATCAGGTAAAATTCAATTCAGTCCTAGAATTTTCTTGGCAAAAGTACATCTCTCATACTTACACTTGGTCCTTTGCTAAAAACAAACAAAATCCTTCAGTATTTGTACTATTAAAATTTCTAACACATTTGCAGTTCTGATCAGATTTCTGTTTGGTGATATAGAAAATCTATTGGCTAAAAATCAAGACAGTCCTAAATTGTGAAATTCTCCTTTTTATCCGTTATTTCTTTAGGTAGATGATGAGGTGAACTTCCATTTCATTCTTTTCAGCAATGTGGATGGCCATCTTTATGAACTTGGTATGTCTTACAGAATAGACTACTTTTAAAAAATTCAGGACTTAAATGCTGATATAAGATGGCACTGAAATGAAGCTTCATGTGTGGAGGCTGATTCAATGCCATTATAGCATTTTATTAGTACCGTGCTTACTATTAAGGAAGCCAAGGAAACCGGCTCGGGATACTGAATTTGGTATTTTGTTTTTTTGGTATAGTCAGCTGCCTCTACTGATGCAGATGGTCATTAAGCTTAACATTTCAGCGATGCCAGGCAACTATAAAACTAAGTAATTTTTCTGTGGTCACACAATACGTTAGTATGTGCTACAAATTAAACTTGCTGTTTTTTCTTTCAGATGGACGAATGCCATTTCCTATCAACCATGGGTCCACTTCAGATGACTCAGTACTGAAGGTATGACCTCAACTATCCAAAACTCCAAAATTGGGGTGTTTTTTTTTCTTCAGCAGAACTTTTAAGAAGGAAAAGAGAATAAGGTTCTATGGATTAGGGACCACCTTAGGGTAGCAGTCTAGAAGAACATTTATTTTACATTAGGTCTTTTTTAAGAAGTTCTATTGGATTATTTTATGCCATAATCATTTTTAATACACTCTCCTTTGTCTCAAAGAAACTACTATCCTACTGACCCTGTCAGTCAGCATGAGTGCAACATTCCCTCTGGGTAGTCAATTCTACTTACCACTGGGGAAGTATACTTGATTTTCTGGCCTTTGAGACCAAGACTGTTCATTTATAGAAGTCTTGAATGAATTCTGCCACTGTCTAGACTGAACCATGTCACATTAGTGGTACTAAGGCACCACTTGAGTGTGGAAAGATTAGCATTTATTAAATGGTAGTATTTTCTGGTACTATATTCACAGTCTAAAGGTAGAGTTGACATGAAAACCAATCCCTGTAGGATTAAGAGGACCATTTAAAGAATGGTCAGGTTGTAAAAGTTTACAGCTTATAGCAAAGACTTATAGGATAGGACTATAATATGGTTACAGTATATCTAAATTCATAAATATACCATAAACTCAAATAGTTATGCTAAGTTTACATATGACATAGAAGAATATTAATTCTTCTTAATCCCTAAGACTTTTAATCTATTTTTAATTTTTATCATACTCTTAAGAAATACTGAAATAAATAAACCAAATGGAAAAAATCTTGAAATAAAACCCTAAAATTTAAATATTTGCACTATAATAAATATCATAGTCTATTTCTGACATTTCTGGATGAGATTACTTCTTTTGATATGTTGTTTTGTGGCTTAGTCATGAATGACTTTTCATAACCCCATTTAGGGTTTTCCTAGCAAGTATACTACAGTTGTTTGCATTTTATTCTCCAGCTTATTTTACAGATGAGGAAACTGAAGCAAACAGGGTTAAGTGACTTTCCCAGGGTCACACAGCTAGTAAGTGTCTGAGGTCAGATTTGAACTCAATTACTTCTGACTTTAGGACTGGCCCAGTTTTTGTTGCTTCACTTAGCTACCTAAGTGTATTCCTTGATATTCACAACACTAATACGTCACTTTTATTAGAAAAAATAGGCAGATTAAGTATGTCCTCTTTCTTGTTCTTCATCATATTCATTCTTGTCATAACTAAAAATATTTATTATCAAGCTGTTGTAATAATTTATGATCAGAGTAGATATTAAAAGTTACCAACTCTCACCATTTGTACTATTTTGTACATCATTTGTACTATATATTCTTGTCATCTTCTATTTTGAAATCTTGTAATTTATGAACTGGCAGCCCAGTGCTAGAAAGGCATGTTCAGATTTCATTTTATGTAGGTTTTTAATTAACAGATCTCTGTCTGTACTTCAGCTGAAACATTATCTACAATTTTATGGAATGGGAGAACATTTTCTTTAAACACTCCTCTGTTGAATTCTATGGGATATCTCCTATTATAATAATAATAATCATTTCTTTAGTAATAGAGTACCAAATGCTGCCTATATCATAGATAAAGTTCTGTAGACTTAATGGAATAAATCTCTTGGAAAAATGGCTAGTCTAGAGTTGAAGAAAAAACAGTCTCTTCTTGGTAAAAATTTTCATCCTAAATAAGAGATAAATTGTTAAATAAACTTTTTACTAATTATAGAACTTATGTATTCATTTCTCAATAGAATTTGTTAATCCAAATTTTAGAATACTTGTGTATTGGCTCATTAAGAAGCTTCCCATTTGATTAAAAAATCAGCTACTTTATATGTACCAATTCAGTAATTATCTATCTATTTTTGCTAGCTCAGGAAAAATACAGCAGAAGTAGATTCCATACAAAGAACTTAGAGAAGTTAGACACTGAAATATCAACTATTTGCTATAAAGAATTTAGTGATCCAAGTAAACCAATCCAAGGTGGAACATGAAGAGTGGAGTTTAATTGCTGAAATAGAACAAATTATAAATTGGCTCTGTAAAATGGAATACCCAGGACATTAGTGGATGTATTCAAGGACTAAACCAAAAATGGTTAATCTGGTCATTGATTGTTAACCATTTTGGTGCTTATATCAGAAATATTTTATTAGAGTTTTGGAGTTGAAAGGGATCTTCTAGGCTGTTTAGAGGTGAGGAAATGGCTAGAAAGATGAGGTTTCAAATAGCTGATGGTCCTTCCCATAGCAGAGATTGGACTTGTTCTGCTTGGCCCCAGAAGGCAGAGGTAAGAGAATTTTGGAGGGAGAAAGAGAAGGAGAGTTAGATTTTAACTTTATATAAGAAGTAACTCAATAGAATTATCCAACAATCAATGTATTTATTTTCCTCCCACCTACTTATAGGTCATCTATCTGTAGGACACAAGATGTTAATGCTAATAACTGCTTCCTTAAATCTATGATATCTTATTTGTGGCTATGATTTCAAGTCTAGTGATACTGAAATATATTTTAATATTCTGATATATCTTGTAATGAGTTTAAATCAGTTCATTAAAGTTTTGATTATATTTTACTGTCATCTGATTACTTAAAGATTATGATAATAGTAGCTAGCATTTAGATAGAGCTTAAGGTTTGCAAAGTACTTTGCATGTGTTCTCATTTGATCCTCACAACAACCCTGTAAGGTAGATGTTATCGTTATCCCATTTTACAGATGAGGAAACAGACTGAGAAAGGATGAGATTTGTCTGAGGTCACATGGCTAGTAAATGTCTGAGGCAGGAATTGAACTCCGGTCTTCCTGACTCCAAGCATGGTGACTTCAATCAGAATAATTGATCAGCACACATCCAGATTGGTTAGGGAGTAAGTAGTAAGTTTTCCCCCATGACACTTAACTGAATTATGACACCATAAAGAAATAACAAGAACAATTGACTACTGGGAAAGTAACTTATCCTTTCTTAATATTTCCGTTTGATGAATTCCGACCAGGACATATTTCCCAACTACCACCCCTATCTTACTGTCACTAAGTAAGTTTTCCTACTAAATTATTCATAGCACATTGTCCCATGTCTCATAGGGTTTTGTATGTTTATCTCTCCTACTAGATAAGATGCTTGAGGAAGAATGGCATTGTCCCGTTCTCTTTCTATTCTCTACAGTGTCTAGCATATCACTTTACCCAGGTGCTTAACTGAAGGAATGACAACCTTTCTAGGCTTCGGTTTTCTCATTTGTTGAATGACAGTTGTGTTCTCTTGCTAACGTCCTTCTAGCTCCAAAACTCAGTTTGAGGTACTTGGAGCACTTGTTTGTAATTGGAGGTAATTGGAGAAATCTTGAAATAAACAGACTGGGAAACTTCGTGTATGTAGTCACTTGTCTCCTAGGTCCCTTGTGGATTAGTATCTCCTTGAGAGAGGCTAGTTTTGCCATTTACTTCTCTGTTATAAACAGAGCTGAAAAGTGGAAGGCACTCCTCCTCACTTTCCTCATCTTCCCCATAGATACACTACAAAAATCTTCCAAATTATAAATATAGCTGTGGGTGTAAATATGGAGGAGGAGAAGGGCAGGGACCTTTTAATCGGACAAGCGGTATAAACCTCCTAAATTAAACTTAAAATACTGGATAGTCTCGCCCTACTACCTTGAGCTCAGATTGTAAGATTTGTTGGAAAGCAGTCCAGTCCTCCAAATGATAAAAAGTTTGAGACATTAGTAGATTCCATTAATATTGTGTTCTTTCTTGCTGATATTCTAAAATAGTGGTTTTGGTTTAGGTTTTTTGCTAAAGATATTTAGTATTTTATTTTTCCCCAGTTTCATGTAAAAACAATTTTTAACTCATTTTTAAAACTTTTGAGTTCCAAATTCTCTCCCTTCCTCTCTCCCCACCTCCCCACCCCCATTAAGAAGGCAGTCAAGCAGTTCAACATAGGTTATACATGTGTAGTCATGGAAAACATTTCCATAATAGTCATGTTGTGAAAGAAAACATAGACCAAAAAACCTCAAGAAAAATAAAGTTTAAAAAAACAGTATGGGGTAGGGTTGTAATGATTTATCTGCTGCTGAATTTTAACTCCGAACCTGTTTGTTGCAGGGCGCTGCTGAGATCTGTAGACAGTTCACAGAACGTGAGGAAGGAGAAGTTCGTTTCTCTGCCGTGGCCCTCTGCAAGGCTGCCTAATGTCCTCACAGGAAGGATTTAATTCATTTCTTTCCTCAGCTTTAAAGCACATGCCTAACAGTGCAGTCAAAGATGCTTCAATACTTATGGCACAGCTATTGTATCTTTTTGGTTCTACAGAATTGCTCCTGCCCCAACCATACCCAAGTAATGTCAGAGCTTAACTTTAAGTTTTTGAGCAAAGTTTGATAGGAACTCAAGACAAAGCATATGTCTGAGGGAATTTCCCCTCCCCACCCCCTTCCCTGGGGTCAATATTGTGATGTCTTGTGCCCTGAGGAATATCTAATGCTTTCTCTAGTTAGTTTAACTTGTGCCTGTAACTTAAGCCCCTGATTGTGATTTACTTGTACCCAATAGAAAAGAATAAAAATTTTCTGCTGATTAAAAAAAGTCTGGTGGTTCGCTGAAAGCTAGACACAACAGACTACACTGTGAGAATAAGGATCCTTGTTTGATAAGTTTAGTAGCTGTTAAGCTATAACTCTTATGTGTTATGTTGCCAGTGCTGGTCAGTTTAAATTAACTGTATGTATACTCAAGGAATTCTCCAATGAAATCAACCACCGTTGTCATAAGCTTTTTATTACCTCTGGACAAGATCAGACTGAACGGTCAAATTAGTGGTTCCTGGGTAGGATGAGAAAATGGTCCCATCTTAGTATGAAGTTAAAAGCGCATTCATATCATTTGTCAGATTTGTGAATTGGGTACCTGTGGGCAAGACACTTGATTTCCTTGGGCCTCAATTGCCTCTTCCATGAAAGAGGAGAAGACTAGATGACCTTTGAGGTTCCTCCTAATCTGTATCTATGAAAATAATGGAGAGATGATTCCAAGTTTCCCTATTTCCACCCAGTTTGCAGCTCCTGATTCATTCACTCATTCCCCCATGCCTATTTAATACCTGTTCATTTATGAACCAGCTGCCATACTTTCTAAAACTTCTCAGCTAGCACTCCCGTGATGTACTCACATGAACTGAAATTCAATTTTTTTTTCTCTACTGGAGGCCATTCCTGATGCAGTGAGGAGAATTTGGAATTCCTTATCCCTCAAGATGGTGTGAGGGATGGCTCATAGTATTGCATTTTGATTCTGAAATACTTTTAAGTTTATGCCACTTTCTCCCCACCCCACCTTCAGGTGATCATCCCAAATATTTATGTGATTTTAGTATCTTTCTTAACATCCTGAGGCCCACATCTTGTTCATGACTCCTCTAACCCCTGCTCATATTCTTCAACTTCAGTGATCCGTTTATTTCCCCCACTTCACCCATGTGTATGGGATCTTGTGATCCCATCTTGTGGCACTGTACCATCTAAAAGATCCTAAATTTAAAAACCGCTGTCTGTGACTACCTAATTTCAGTCTTAATCTGCTCAGGTCCCCATGCTACCTCTCTTTTCTACTCTGTCTTCCCTTCTATCTACATCTAGCAATGATCCTAGGGTTAACCCCATTTCACTAGCCACTACCCTAGGATTCCTTGTCCTCTTATTTGATTCTGCTGTTCTAAGCTGCTATTCCTTGTTTCTGTGCCACTGTGGATGCTTAATACATGCTTGCTGATTAATCCTTGGATGTCCTGCATCATTTAATTTCTAGTTCCTAGATTGCCAAATTCCTGGAGAAAGGCACATACGTGAACTGATCTGCAAAATGGGGGCAATACCTATTCACAAGGTTGTAAGATTCAAAAGTAAGATGGGCTTCAAGTGTTTTGTCAAAATACACACACTAGCTATTGTATTCTTGGTTTGGAGATGAGGTGCAAAGGGGGTTGGGAGTATTGTTAAGGAACCATTACAACCATCCATATGGGTAGTATGGAACCTCTATTGGACTAGCAGCAGTGGAAATGGAAAGAACTATAGAGGACTAGAGCAAGAGAGATTGTGGAAGGACTGACATTATGTTAAATTATCAGTATACTAGATAATGGTAACTAACACTTATTAGGTACTTTAAAGATTTGTAAAGTGCTTTACAAATATCTCTTTCTGTCCTCATAAAATACTCATTTTTTTATAGACTAAGAAACTGAAGCAAACAGTTTAAGTGACTTCCCCAAGATCACACAGCTAGTAAATGTCTGAGGTCAAATTTGAACTCGGGTCTCCCTGTTTTCCAGGTCTACTGCTAGTTATCATCATCATCATCATTGATGATTATCTCCTAAACATAGAAGATAAGGTAATGAATGGTGGTGTCAGAGACAAAATAATAAAATGAGGAGAAACGGCAGATTTAGAGAGAGTGATGAGTTGGTTAATATCAAAATAATTGGTATGTTAGCATTATGTTCTAAATTCAGGAGGAGGAATCAGTTATGTGACTACATCTAGGATTCAGTTTGTCGAACTGGCATTTGCGTTGGTGAAAGGCTTACTAGTTTTGTGGTCCTTGAGCAAGGAACACAATGTGTGAAAACCCAACAAGGAGAATAAAGATTGCAGGAGATTCTTTCCTGAAAAAAGCTGAATTCACAGAATCGCTACACTATTGGATCTGTTACTTTCACCAACAGTTTCCCTATACGGATTTTAAGCAATATATGTACTAGAAAAATAAAGCCCAATTTCTTGAGCAAGTGGACCACTCACCTAAATCCAAAATTATTCCTCTTCCATAATAATATTACTTCCATAAAGTATTACTTTCTTACTCATCATAATTCCTATTAAATAGCATGTCTGAAAGAGTGTGAGATGAGAAACCCAAGGAAAAGAATACAAACTTGCTCTTTAAACAATAATGATTTATTTTTATAATTTTCAAACACTCATTTCCATTTCTTTTTTTTTAAATACTCATTTTTGTATGTACTATTTCACTCCATCACATGCCCCTCTCTTCCATGGCTTTCCCTTGTTACAAAAATATTTACATTAAACCGTTTAACACAGCAACCATGATTGACATTGTATCCCATGTTTTGCACTCCAAAACCTACACCTCTCCTAGGCAAGGAGGGAAATCCAGCTCCTTAGTTCTTCTCTGGGGTGAATATTGGTCACTACAATAACATGATGTGTACCTTAGTTTTTAGTGTTCTTTTCCTTTACATTAATACAGTCATATTTTCTTGGTTCTATTTACTTTACTTTCCATCAGTTCATTTAAGCTTTTTATGCTTCTCTGAATTCATAGGAGTTTCTTTGTAACAGTAATACTCCATTCCATGAATGTGGCACAATTTGTTTAGCCATTGCCCAGTCCTTGAGCCCCCTATCTTCTTTTTAGTTCTTTGCTACCACAGAAGTGCTGTTATGAATATTTTGGTGTAAATGGGACCCTTCTTTCTATCCTTAACCTTTTAAAGATATATGTCTAACAATAAGATCTCTAAGTCAAAGAGTATGAACTTGCTAGTCACTTTATTCAATAGGATAATTCCACATTTCCTTTAAGAATAATCAGACCAGGGGCAGCTAGATGGCACAGTGAATAGGGCACTGGCCCTGGAGGCAGGAGGACCTGAGTTTGGATCCAGCCTCAGATACTTAACACAAAACAGTAGAGGACAATTGCGAGTCAAAAGCACCTTTGTCCCATGGGAAATCAGAGATTGCCTCAGGGCCTCTTGGTTTTGGGGTCTCTCTGTGCCCACGAGAGATGAGGAAGTGCTGAGGGTCCCAACCCAGTTGCCAGCTCACAAGGAAGTCTCCCATAAGACTGCTTGCTTGATGAGCAGCAGCTGATATGACTGGTTCGGCCGTCCTCCATTGGTCCTTACCCCTTGTGCACAAGGAGATCGTGCTTGAATCATGTTGGCCTTAGACTATAAAAGAACACCATTATGCAATAAAACACAGCTTCTGCAAGCTTCTCTCACCTCTAGTCTCTTCAGTCCCTCCTGAGAATACAGTCTAAGGCTGACCCTTAGGCTACTAAACTGAGCGGCTGTTGCACAAAACTAGCCAAGTGATCTTGGGCAAGTCACTTAACCTCAATTGGCTTGCCCTTCCCTCTCCAAAAAAAAGCAAAAAAAAAAAAAAAAAAGAATGATCAGACCAATTAACAGAGAAACTAATTCTGGAAATTCATATGTTGATACTTGAGTGGCTCTGTGGTCTGATAAATATTTTCTGGCTAGTGATGCAGATCAGAGCCCCTCTATGCCTATCCATCCCCTGTAATACTAGTCCATGTCCTATCATAATTTTTTCAAAAGAGACCCACTCAACAATCTGGGGACTTTTCTCTATAACTTTTGACACTAGTCAACTGGTACCAATAGAGGACACAGATTGTCTATTCACAATTCTTTACACACTCCTTTGATACTACCACCTTTAGGCCTAGGCAATTGTAATAACCTGCTGATTGGTTTGCCTGCCCCAAGTCTTTCTCCATTCCAATCCATCCTCCACTCAGCTGTCAAACATTTTCCTAAAGTGCAGATCTAACCATATCACTCCCCTAGGCAATAAACTCCAGTGACTCCTTATTACCTCTCGAATCAAATAAAAAAATTCTCTCTTTGTAATTCAAAGCCCTTCATAACACACCTCCCCACTAGCCCCAACTTCAGTCTTCCTTCTTTGTCTTTTGTATACCTATCCCATAAAGTACTCTGTAGTCCAGTGACACTGGCCTCCTTGTTCTTCAAACAAGACAATTCCATCTCCCAATTCCAGGCATTTTTAGTGGTGACCTGTTAGGCCTAGAATTCTCTCCCTCTCCATCTCTACCTTCTGGGTTTCCTGGTATCCTTCAAATTTCAGCTAAAATCTCACCTTTTTGTTTTAATGTAAATAGTATTTTATTTTTTCCAGTTACATGTAAAGACAATTTTCAACATTCACTTTTTATAAGATTTTGAGTTCCAAATTTTTCTCCCTCCCCGACAAGACAGCAAACAGTCTGCTATAGGTTATACATGTGCAATCATGTAAAACACATTTCCATATCAGTCGTGTTGTGAAAGAAGAAACAGAACAAAAGAAAAACATACACACACACACACACACACACACACACAAAGAAAGTGAAAATGGTATGCTTCTGTCTACATTCTGACTCCTTTAGTTTTTTCTCTAGATGTGGATAGCATTTTCCATCATGAGTTAAAGTCCCACTTTTTACAGGAAACCTTTTCCTGATGCTTCTTATTTATAGTGCTTACCTCTGTTGATTATTTCCATTTTATCCTGTATGTATCTTGTATACATATATATATATATATATACACACACACACAGATGTACATATACATCTCTCCCTCTCTCTCTATATATATAGATACATATATGTATCAGTTGTCTTAAGAACTGACCCCTTAGTGCCCTCAAAATTGCCTATCTCCATCATAGACTTCTTCTATGTATATTTACTCTAGTATAGCTATTCTTCCTATCTTTGGTGTGTTTTTTTTTAAACTGCCATTCCTAATTACTAATGCAATATACTGAGAGCCAGGGTCCAAATGTGATGGCTATATTTTCATTGACGTAAAAAATAATTTGCTTGGACTCAGAATCCAGATTGAAGCATATTTTTTCTCTTTCTTTTTCTTATTTATATTTTTGTTTTTCAGGAAATGGCCGATTCGAAAATAGGTTTTGCATGACTTCATGTGTGTAATGGCTGTTGTATTTCTTACCTTCTCAGTGGTTGGGGGAAGGGTGAAGGAAAGGAGAGAATTTAGAACTCAATAAAATAAAATTGATTTTTTTTAAAAAGAAAATAGTTTGCTACAGCCATCCTGACAGATCTTTTCCATTTTTCATCTATTTGTTTTCTTCTTTCCATTTTCATTCTTAAATGTTCCCGGGATGATGTAATTTAATTGGGATTCTTGACAAACTTTCTGTAAAATTACTTTTCTCTACATTGCTTCATGCTGTTTTATGAAGTAATACTGCTTACAATCTTTTACCATGCTCATCTGTAAGATTTTACAAATGAGTTTATATGCTAAACTAGGGTTTGTTCTTGGTCTGCAGTTTCTATAAATTTAGTGACGAAATCAAGTTTTACTGGAAGAATTAGTTTCGAGATTTGGGGGTAGGGGGTTCTTATTATAAGGTAATGATTTATATTGGTTAAATTTCCTTAGAGAATGGTGATTGTCTTTGAGGATGTCTGTTCCTTTATCTAATTTCCATCATATTTAAATACGTTACATAGCTATTTTAATTGCATGTCATTTGTTTTTCTGTTTTTTTCTTTCTTCTAATTTGGTGTTGATTTTCATTTTTACTCTCACAAGTTGATTTTCTGACTGTATATAGACAGCTGATTTTGAAATGACTGTCATGTTGGTATCCAGTAATTTCTTTCCTGTTAAGAGCTACTTGATGGGGGGTGGAGCCAAGATGGCGGCGTAGCAGCAGCAACATATCGCAGCTCTCACATAGCCACCCCAAAATACCCATAAAATAGGACTCTAAACCAATCCTACAACTCCAAAACGCACACAAGGATACTTCCCACTAAAGTCAGCTCAGCTACGAGGAACCATATCAGCAGTGCGAAGCCAGCCTGGCCTGAAGCCGCAGCTGCGCCCCGGGGGGGCGGTGGAAGAGCCTTTCAGGTGAGCGGAGGATTAGCACCAGCTGCAGATTAGCACCAGCTGCAAGTGGGGATTGCGAAAGGGGGAGATAAGCATCCAGCTGAAAGGTCTCCAGAGCGGAAAAGCGAAAGGCAGAGGTTTTGCACCCACCTCTGCGTTGTAGCTCCCCCCCCCCCCCCTGCAGCCTGCAGAAAGCATGGGAACTGAGCGATTGTTT
>CM053592.1:110852929-110898001 GCA_028646515.1 Pseudochirops corinnae | reverse complement strand
TTTTTTTTTTCTTTTCCCAGTGATCACTCACTGGTTACAGCCCTTCTATATGACCAAACTATTGTACAATGTGAAAGTATTTACAGATCCTATACATGATTGCACGCCACCATGGGGGGGGGAAGGGAGGGGAGAAAATCTGAAACCCAAGTGATTGTGGAACTGAATCTTGTAAATTAAAAGTAAATGAGTAAATAAAAAATAAATTAAAAAAAAAAATCTATATCCTCTGGCTCCAAATCCAGTACCCATTCTACAGGAGCACTTTGCTTTCTTCATTTGGTATTGCTTTGTACATCTTTCCATTTTTCTTTGCATTCTTCATATTTGCCCATTTTGTGATGCGTTAATATTCTGTTATGCTAATAAATAACAACTTATTTCACCATTTATAGAATTCAATTACAAATGAGATGAATATTACAAAACAGGGAAGACTATTGGAGTCTAAAATCTTAGGGCACTTGAACATGTTAAATATCAGGCAAAAGAAGTGCAGAATTTGTATCCCACCTCACACCCTAGCTGTGTGTTATTTCTGGCAAGTTATTTCACTTCTCAGAATTTCGGTTTCCTCGTTTATAAAATATTTGCACTACTTCCTTCACAGAGTCATTGTGGGAAAATCACTGCAAACCTAAAAGACCTCTATACTTGTAATTTGCCATTATTCTTACTACTACTGTTTCCCCAAGTCTGTGGATTTTGTTTCTTCGAATTTTGGAGATTTAAAGTTTGACATTTGTACTTCTGTTTCATGAATGAAAGTGGTATCATAATCTGTTCTAGAATCACTTTTTTCTCTGCTGTCTTCCATCGCTGAACTCCTTTACCCAAGGTCTACCATTCTGTGTAGGTGGGATCACTTCCCACTTCTGCCCTCTCTTTGTCTTCTTTGTTCCTAGCCTTGGGCTTATGAATATCGCTGGGGGGCTTGGAGGGGGTGTCACTCTGAGTTCCCTACAATTTCCTATTATCTCACTCAGCTGGGCCTGTTTGACCTTACGGTATTCCTTCTACTCACACTTATACTTCTCTACCACCATGCCCCCTTCTCCCTTCCTGTTAGCAGATGATCTTGTTTTGTACTTTACTAAGATTGGAATCTCTGAAAAAGGACTGGCCCTTCTCCTTCACAAGATCAACCCCCTCCTCTCCTTGTGCCCTCTCCTTCAATTCACTCCACATTTGTCTCCACTCATCAGTTTTCTTTCATCTTTGAACCCTTTCCCTTTATCTGTGAACATGCCTAGTTTTCTCTTATTCTTTAAAACAAACCTTTACTTAATGGTGCTCTGGCCTCAGGCTACTGTTCTGTATAACTTCTCCCTTTCATGGACAAATTCTAGAAAAAACATGTACATTCATTGCTTCCATTTCCTAACATACACACATACCCCACTGACTTCTCAATTCTTTGCAGTGTGACTATTGACCCCACAATTTAACTGAAACCTCTCTCTTCAAGGTTGTTACTGATTTCTTCAATATGAAACCCTTTTGTGAAATCCTATTATTTTTTCAGTTTTCACCATCTCTGAACTCTGAGAAACTTTTGACCTTGTCAGCTGCCCTCTGCCAGCTTCCGTCTGGATAATTTCCCCTCCCTTGGTTTCAGTAACATTGCTCTTATCCTGATTCTACTCCTACCTTTTTGACTACAACTCCCTGTGTCCGCTGCTGAATCAACAACTTTCTTCTACCCAGTCTGCATTGGTGTGCCCCAAACCTCTGTTCAGGACCATACCTTTCTCTTTTCTTACTCTCTCATTGCTGTCATTATCTCCCATGGACTCAGTTATCATTGGTAGACAGATAAGTTGGAAGCTCCCAGATTTATACATTCAGCCTTAATCTCTCCCTTGGACTCACATTCCATATTTGTTAGTCTCTCCCTTGAACTTACCAGTTACTTTCTGAACTTACCAGTTACCTTCTGACCATCTCTACCTGTACCTACAGCCCAATATGCCCAAGATGAAACTCGTTATTGCTCTCAAACCCACCGCTCATCAAAACATCAGCATTTCTACTTAGGGTGCCATCTTCCTCCTTTCATTTAGAGTAGTTTGGTATCCTCAAGGTCATCCTTGATTGATTCCTCTTCCTTATCCACTCCTCTTTCCAAGCACTTAGTGACTGCATCATCTTGATTCTTCCTTTAAAATGTCTCTTCTTTCTACTTACACCATCACAACTCTAATTTAGCTCTGCATAACCTTTTGCCTGTGGTCTAGCATTGGGTCTCCTTGTTTTGAATCTCATTCTTCAGTTTGTCCTCCTCGTGGCTTACTTATCCTAGCATTATTCCGAAAGCAAAATCTGACCATGTCTCTTCCCTGCTCAGATATTTTGAATGGCTCCTTTTTGTCTCAAGGGTAAAATGTAAACTCTTCAGTAAATTCTTTAAAGCCTTCCACCAGATTGCTCACACGCTTTTCTTTCCTGTATGACTCTTTTTTGAATGCACACTATGTACATTCCAGTGAAACTTTCTGCTTAAATATTTTGCAAGCTTGACGATCCATCCCCCACAACATATGTCAACACCCTCCTTCCTAAATTCTGCCTCTGAGAATCCCTACCTTTTGTAAAGGCTCCTGTCAGGTTTTCCTTCTCTCCTCTTACTTTGAAGTTGTTCCTGATACACCCAAGTCGTTGGTGTTTTCTCCCTCTATAAATTATATTGCATTTACTTATCTGTGTATGGGTTGTATCCTGCCGGTAAAATTTAAGCTTCTTGAGGCTAGGGACTCTTCTCTTTTTGCCTCCTTATTCTTTGTGTATTAGTACTTTAAAAAAAAATTGTTGATCTGGGTTCAACAAATTATCCATTTGGATTTAAGAAATTTCCTCTTGCTCTTGCCTTAAGCCAATACAGGCCCTAAATTCTAGATTATATATTAGTCAGGTTGCTTGCTCCATAGGGCATGTGGGGAGGGGGGACCCACAATTTAATACCTTGCCTTTTTAAAGTGCTTTTTAGTTTTCAGAGTACTTTTTCCTATGCCTTCTTATTTCGTTTTCTGAATAGCCTTGTGGGCAGGGGGAAGAGGCAGAAAATAAAGGTCATATGACATTAGAAATTCAGAAATCCTATACCATAGTATACATAATTTTAGACTTTCATAACAAGGTCTACTTTTATAACTATGCAAAATTAATATTTATTAGTATTTATGTTCTTTAAAAGATAAGCACCTTTCTAATTTCCTTTTTTAGTTATGATTGATTTACTTTGGTTAGTTTTTAAAAATACAGGGCATTACAAATGGAGCCAAGAACTTAGATTTTAAGAGGATAAAATTAGAACCAGGATTCACTTCCTCCAAATTAAAATGCCATAGAGATTTGAGTTCAGTTGCATAGTGTTTCCCATTGGAGAAGTAAACTTTTTTTTTAAACAACTGAATTATAGGTTTCACGTGATTGCACTTCTTTTCTAATTGTTTTCATATGTTTCAGCACTCAGTATTTTTTGCTAGTCTGTGAATCTTCTCAACCACATAGTAATTAATTACAGAAAAATAGTCTCCAAGGAACAATAGACATTTAAGGATTCTGTAGAGGAAAAGCAGATGTAGCTAAATGCCAGACACATATTCCTCTAAGTCCTCCCCTTGCCAGATGCCTTTTTCACTAAATATGATCACATTATATAGGGAGAGCCGTCAGAGAATTTGTTCTTTACCTATGATACCAAATTTCATTACCTTTGTTTGGAAGTAGACAGATGGTGAGGTGGTCTGTGCTGCCCCTGGCATTCACATGTAGTATCACGGACTTTGGGGCTGCCTTGTTTCTTTATTCGGGGTTCCCTGACTGTTTAACTTTAGCTTTTGAGTTAAACTACCCTGGAGACAGAGTGTCAGCTTTCATTTTTGTCACCTTACACATAGTAGCAGCTTAATAAATGTTTGTTGAATTGAGTATATATTGCCAAGTCAAAGGGGCCAGAGCAAATGCAAAGTCTCTCTTAATTCCATCGAACTCTACAAGTATGTCAGTCAAGGTCAGGAACTTCAAAGAACATAGTTAAAGTCTCCCACTAAGTTGATTGAACTATAGAATTTATTGAATAATATCCATAACGTCTGGATACACTCATTCATACGAGAAAAGTACGAGCCTTAACATACCCTTCTCACTACCATTCTGAGAACCCATCTTGGCCTGGTTTGGTGCAGTGAAGCTAAGGTGTACACAATTGAGTCCTTGTGCCAGTTTGGTCTAAGTAATCAACTGCTTTCAGATGACCATCCAAGGGTTAGGTGGGCCTGTAGAGTTTTATACTGAGATAGACAAAAGCTGTTGTATAATTACTATACAAGATAAGCAAATTGCAGTCTTCTTTTAATATACCTATTATAAGACTCACCTGAATTTCTGTACAGTCAAGGTCTCCATGCATGGATATTAATCAATCACCCTAGCTCTATCTAGTTTTCCTTCTTCCTCTCAATGAACAAGCTTATCTAACTGACCTGAATCATTCAGCCTGGGCCATCTTCAAGTTGAATAGAACCCAGCTGAGGCATGAGCAATAATTGCACAGGACGTGAAATCATGAATGGGTTATGATCTGCTGCACAAGTTTCTGCGTAGATGACATCATGGATCTGTCTGTCTTTCAAAGTTTGCCTGAACATTTGACCAGAACTCAGGGTCATATCCATTGCTCCGGGTCTTCCATCTCCTTACCACACATGAGGCTGTCTTTGATTTGATATCATGATTTCATCTTTGAAAGTTGACCTTACAAATTGGCGATAGTTACTTCTCATATGTTTGTAGGTCAAAGTAAGTAAAATGATCACAAATACATTTGAACCTCATATTTGAATGCTGGACAAAGTTCCAACGTCAAAGAATTTTTTAACCACTGATAACCATCACTTTTGACTTAATAACTGCTCACATAGTTAGTTATTGCCCAACACTCTTCCTAGCACCCCTCTTGATCTCCTACTTTTCCAGAGTTCATCCATTTAAAAGCAAGTGCCCCCCCCTAAGAAAACCAAACAAAAAAGCAAAAACATACCCCTTTCCCTGTTTGTAGAATATATACTTTAATGGAAGTACTCTATTTACTGCTTTCCATTTGGTCTCTACAATCCTGGTCTCACCATGACCTGAACCTTCTTTTTAAGTCTTTGATACTTACTGATTTATCCTTTGCCCTTGGACATCACACAGAATGTTTTCCTGCAGACAGTCATTCTTGCAGAACTCTCGCGACTCTTTGAAACCAGTAGTACTAATCACCCAAGCAGAAAAGAGAATCAACATTGTACTTTTTCATCCAAAAGAACTCTTTTGGTCTTTTTTTTTCTATGAAGCATTAGCTCTGTGAGGACAAAGAAGTTATTTTAAACTAATTCTCCAGAAACAGTTGCAAGAATAAGTAAGGCAATGGTTGAATAAAGAGTTAAGGTGTTTTAGTCACCTTTCCTCTTTTTTTTTAATCTCTTCTTTCTGTTGTACAGTGGAATGTGACATATTGCACCATGTAGAAAACCTATTACATTTTATTTGAATTTTTTTGTCTTTCAAAACTGATGGAGCAGCCTTATGAATAGTTTCTTAGGTTGTATGATTTTAAGAGGGTGCTGAACAGAGCCCTCTACCAGAAAATAATTCCACCATCAGTCATTGTATAGATACGTTTTTTTCTTTATTTCTTGATGATTTTTGGTTTCCTTTCAAAAGGGAAATATCCTGAAGGGGTAGAGTGGAGTTGCATCCTGAAGGACAATTTATCAGGAATCTGTTTGCTAATGGAAAATTGAAAGCAAATTGGGGCACTGGGTGTATGACTGCAGATGTGAAGATGCCACAGAGGGGAATGGATAGAACAGAGCAGGTGTTCATAAGCCCAACAGTATCACCGAATCTCAAAAAAAGACGATAAATGTTAACACTTTAACACCAATTTCAACCACATTTTGAGTGTGCCACCAGAGTGCTGTTTCATTGGTTATTATTTTCCACCAAACTGGAGTCTTTATCCCAGCAATCTACAATGATTTATTGATCCAAAGGATGTTTAGCCCCTGAGCTGAAAGGAGATTCATTTGGTTTAGCAATTGGTTAAGCCAGGAATGAGAAGCCGCAGAACCCAATTACCAGACAGTGGTTCTCAGTCAGGAAGACCCGGCCTTAAGTCCAGCCTTTGATGCATACTTGAGTGACCCTGTGTCAATCACTCTGAACCCCTGGGAAATTGCCTAAGGTTATAAATGACAGAAAGGTTGTTCATCAGAATAGATGAGCAGAAGTTCCTCACTGGGGTTCCTGATACCATAGAAATCACAGGACATAAGAAAAACTAGGAATGTCATTTTACTATTGAGAGGGCTCCTTAACTGTTCTCCTGTTTAATGAAAAAAAAAAAAAGAGAATCTCAGATTCTGAGCCATTTAGAACATAGGAAGGCTATGGTCAGGAATTAATCAGGTAGTATTGTGACACAGACAAGATGTCTTTGTGGCTAGTGACTGGCTTAAAAAAACTTCAGAAGACATGCTTTCGCCTCTCCCATCCCCAATTAAAATAATACACAGAGCTCTTGTCTGAACTAAGAGTGTTGAAAATGTTTTTAACTAACAGCAATCTTGAGGGGGAGGTGTTGCCTTTCCTGAGCACATGTGAGGTTCCATTTAATTTTGTTCTGTTAGTCATAAGCAAGTAAGTGAAGAGAAAGAAACTGTTCCAGACATCATCCTTCGAAAGGAGAACCCTTTTCTGAAATGTCAGTCTGGTCATGAATCTGAGCCAGAAGATGGAGTTGAATGCAGACTTCCTGATCTAGAGAAGGATGACTTTGCTGCTCGGAGAGCAAGGATGAACCAACCCAAGGCAGCAGTGCCATTGAATCAGTTACTCTTTGGGCCTTATATAAAAAAAGAGAATGATGGTGTCGAACACTCCTTAAAGAGGACATCCCAGAAGAAAAGTCAAGGATCCTCAAGGTGTGCGTTCTTATATGTACCTTCTTACATGAAAATATTTGTGCAGAGGTTAATTATTAATTAATTATTATTAATCTGAGGTGGTTTTTTCTTCCTGTTCATACATTTTTCTATTTGTTTCAAACACTCTATAGAATCTAGACCTGTGAAACTATTTGTGAAAAGAAACCAATAGAATATTTTACTCACTCAGAGGCATAGATCCATGTTGCCAATATCCTTTTACTGTTGAGAGATGACATTGGTTCTATCCAGGATAGAGCTGGAAATACCACATAATCTGTGCCTTCTGCCCCTCCCCCTAAAAGTAATCAAGATCGTTATGTGTATGCATGACCACAAGCATACCCAGTACCCACTTGGTATACTTCCTTGGCACTCATGTCTGCTACTTTGGTTCTCTTCTTCTTTGGACTTGTAAGGACCATTGTTACAATTCATGAAGACATTCTTTGTTCTTCTTAATATCTTTCGGTTGTTTGTTGGGGAAAGATGTGGAACTTATTCTAAAATACCAGGCCATAGGCCTCTTCCAGATTGCCTATTTCCTGGTGAAATAGTTTTCTTTAAAACATGACTTTACATCATAAATTAAATTTTATTTGGAATATTTCTCTGAAGAGGATTCCCTCCTTTTTCCAATTTTTCTTCTATGCTGTTTTCTAAGATGGAGAGAAAGTCATGGGGTATAGGAGAATGTAACTAGAGGATGGAGAATTTGTTCTTTGGAACTTTTAATTGCACTTCAGTACACCAACTGGAATTTATAAAAAAAAAAACTAATAAATATAATACAGCAGAATGCAAAGCTTAGTGAACCTGGCAGGAAAGATTTGTAGGTCATCCCATTGCGAAGAGTATTTATGGTTTGTTTGTGGTGTTCTGTCATGAGGCATTCCTAAGACTTTTGAGAAAACCCTTTTTGACAGTGATATGAAACTCATTTTACATTCAAGGAATCAGTCAGATCCTGGTCATA
Source organism: Pseudochirops corinnae (assembly GCA_028646515.1). Classification (NCBI taxonomy): domain Eukaryota; kingdom Metazoa; phylum Chordata; class Mammalia; order Diprotodontia; family Pseudocheiridae; genus Pseudochirops; species Pseudochirops corinnae. Next base: position 110,890,051 of record CM053592.1, on the reverse strand, counting down.
ATGAGAAAAGGGTCAGCATCTTGAATTAGGGAAAAAGAATAAATTTTTTAATTTTCTTCCCTCTCTCTCCATGTAATTTCTATTGCTAATATTTCTAACTTTTATTGTCTACTAACTCTCTATTGTAATAACTCTGCATTGGTCTGGAATAGCACATGTTCTTTCTAAAGAACAGTAAAGACATGGGGTGGGGGTGGGTGAAGAAAAGGCTGTTTGTTATTCTGTGTCATGATTTCCCTATTTCATCCTGTAAAGATTAATAAAAATGATATGGTGTTGTCTACTTGAACCAAGCACTAAATTTTGTAGTTTCAAATAATCTAGGCTATATGTATTTGTGTATGTAGGCATTATTTCTATGTGTATGCATGTGTATATGCTTATGTGTGTATGTTTGTATGTATATATATATGTATATACACACACACATGTGGATAGACATACATTATTGAGCTCTCCTAGTTTTAGAAAGCATAATAAATCTTTCCAGGCATGTTTTACTGCGACTTTACTTTTCTTGTCATAGGACTAGAATATGTATGTGTATGTGTGTGCATGTAGGTTAGAATTTATCGATTAGAAGTGCAGACCCTAGCTATTTATCAGCATGAACCAGATTATGTTTAATTTAGGAATAAAAATTTTAAATTTGTAATTGCTATTAATTTTACACATTTAAGCCAGCTCACATTAATTAATATGTAAATTAATACCTCTCTAAGCCTAGCTAATGAAAAAATTCTATTCGTTCTCCTTGACATTTAACATTAGCTAATTTGGCTAATATTAACATCATCCAAGGATATACCTTTGTTCATGAGATAACAATGCTTCCATTATCTTTTTAGACACATTTACTATTAGCCACAGATAAAATGTACTTTCTGGCAATGGTGGACTTAGTTGAAATGTTTAACATATGAATAATGTCCTAGTTATCTCAAAACTAATCCTAGAATTTGGATCATGTGGACCTTGTAACAAACATTTTACTGGTATTATAAAAGACATTCCAGAGCTCTAAGGGATTCAGTCAGAAAATTTGAATTCATTAAAGTAACTTGAATAGTGTGGGAATTGGGCATCATTAATGTCAAACAAACCTCATTACCATTCTTAATAGTCTTTCAGTGAGTTCAGGCTTATTTGCCTAAGCTAAATCAGAAACTATCTCCTTGTAGAGAAGCATTAGAAGGAGATGAAAGAAATCTCCAGCTTCAGTAGATTCCCTATTTTAGAGAAAGACAAAAGTGTTCTCCCATTTCACTCTGTCCTTACTTTCTGACTTTCTGTGACTGACATTATCTGCTCCTTTTCTCACAACAATTTTCCTGGGAACGTGGGGGCCATACTAACTTGGCAGAAATCAGGTGCAGAGGGATGAAGTGAAGAAAATTGTAGTCCACAAAGAAAACACGCAGCAACCTCTAGGAGATTCATGTGAGACTGACGAACCCAGGAAGGCCCCTGATATCCAGAAGGATGACCTGGCTAAGCGGAAGATTCAGAGTAGTAACCTCTCCTCACACCGGGAGGCTGTGAGTTTTGTGAAGATTTCGAGCATAACAGAAGCAGACTTGGAGACATGGGATAGATTGAAAGTATCAGGAAAGACGAGGTGTGTTACGTTTTCCTCTGCAACTTCCTCTTGGTGGCTATTATTTAATTTTGAGGAGAAAGAACAGGGAAATACTTAAACTTGTTTTTAATAACCTAAAAACCTTAATTTAAGGCAAAACAGTGTGTTGCCAGTGAGTTGAAGTGTAGTAAGCCATATAGGCTACATGGTCAGAAGACTGTTGGACATGACCCTATTCTCCATAAATGGTCATTCTTCTCGTTGCCTTACTATAAGGACTCTTGTCCTAATCAAGCTATTGGGGGGATATTATTGATATTATTGAATAACCATAGATAACAAAATACCAGTATTTACTGAGGTAAGTTGCTTTTCCTATCTTTCCGTACTTGATCAATTAAGAGGAAGTGTTTTCCTTAAGTTATAAAAAATATCTATCTTAACATAATAATCTTTTTAGTATTAAGTTTTTGCTTCTGTTTCTAAATCTTCCTTTGAAACGTTTGGAACTTATTTCCAACTCTGATTAGTGATGAAGATACAGAACACAACTGCAGCCCAGCCCCCTCACCTGAAATCCATGCAGAAGCTGCAATTCGTGATGACTTTGCAAACCGCAAAGCAAGGGCCTACCAAAAAGCTTCCAGCCCCAAGCAAAAGTTTGTGCACTTTGGACCAGTGACAGAGATAGATCAGCAGAAATGGAGGAAACTTAGTATTGGCAAGGTTGGTCCCAAAGAGGAAATAGAAGAGATTCATAATGATGGTGATAAGATTCACATTTGTCATGTGACCTCTGATTCAGCGGCTCCTCACAGCTTAGAGGATGACAGATTCCCTCGCCCACAGAATGATTCCAGGTATTCTATGCTGTGCATGTGAAAAGAATTGGGAATTTCATCTAACTGGGTATTAACATTGCAGGGAATGAAAGGATTCAATTTTTAAAAACTAGAGGATTACCGAATAATGTAAAAGAAAAGTTATAATGTCACATCCAGAGGGAGTGTTTTTCGAAGTTTCAGCTTCAATATCACATCTTGATATCCTAGTCAATAAAATCACTAGTTTTACTAAGCATTTCTTTTGGCCAAGAATTTTGGCAAGAGTTATTTAATTTTCCTTTTGAGCCCTGATCTTGATTTCATTATTTGAACTTTTTATAGAATCTATTTTAAATTTGTTTTAATTTTTTTTTCCCTTTTGAAGGGTTGATGATAAATATAGTACCTGCTAGTTTTCCCATTCTGTGAAACCTGTTGGAGGAAAAATGTGATTGTTGTCAATGATATAACTTCAAATGTGGGCCTCCAAATCTCCATCTCATATCCAAAAAAAAAAGAGTTTATTTTAGTCCCTCATCTTAGAAAAGAAATAGATCTCTAGTGGAGGTGAAGGTCTTTATAGGCACCTTGCAGCTTTAGGTCTTAATTCATTGATATTTACATGTATGGTCATGGTTTTGACAGCAATCTGCTATATGATGATGTAGTTTTCCATAGGCCTTTGAACCTCATCTCCAGGTTCTTGTGCCAGCTAGTGAGGACCCAACTATGTGTTACTGGACTCCTTATGAAGGAAAAAACTATTATGAAGCTAATCCCTCTTTCAAAAAGAAAGGGTTAAAAGAAGGGTTAGTGGAAACTCCAGATAACCCAAGAAATCTAGCTTCCCCACCAAGCGGTAGGAACTTTGCACTTGAATTTGTGATGTAAAGGCCAAAATTCATAGGAAATTCTACAAGAGTCTCCCATGTTCTCTCTCTCTCCCTTCTAAGCCCAGTAGCATACATACAGTTTGGTTTTTGTGAAGATTAAAGATCCTTGTTGGTAGGTCAGGGTATGGGATCACAGAGCCATCCAGCCTCATAACTGTAATCCTGAGAATCCCGTTTACTTAAGCATTAATATGGCATCTGTGTCTTACTTGTATGTCCATGTCTAAGTCCCCCTGCTAACATTTAAACACTTACAGCTAAGCTTATTCTTTATGTCATCACCATTAGAAATGGTAAGCATTTCTAGGAAATTTCTGGGTCCTAATCAGTCAGTTATCCATCTATCACCACTTGTTAATCAGCTCCCTTCAGCCTTCTCCCAGCTCCCACATTTTCCAACTCTTTTGTTTCTTCTTTCTTCCTGTGCACCATCAATACTTTACTACCAGCAAACTAGCATATTCCAGCTTAGATGAATATTGCAAAGGGAGCCCTGCATCTGCAGCCATGGACGAGGTGCAGAAGCAGAAGGCCTACATCTTGGAGGACTCTTTGGAAAGCAGCAAGGAAGGTGAGACCTGAACATGGACCCAGCTTCCAAAGAAGATTAACCACTGGCAGCAGGGTGGGCGCTTCCAGTGTGCATGTTGCCTCAGTAACAAAGCTGTGCTCTCTAGCTTCAGCCACATCCAACCAGCTGCCACAGTATGACCAAAAAGAGGATAGGCTTACTAAAGGACATTTGGAGAATGAGCTGAAGAATGGAAGATGTCGGAGTGGGAGCCAACAACTGTGAGCTGCTTGCCTGCATTTCGTGTCATGCTGTCTCATGCTGTACGGCCGTTCCATACAGCTTGAGAGAGATACGCTACAATTAATGATGTATATAGCATGTAATGGAGTTACCCCGTATGGTCACAATTGTGCCTTCTGAATTTCCTGTAAAAAGAATGGATAGAGACCTCAATATTTGGGTGGTTTTGTTGTTTGTTTTGCATGTTGGTTTTGTGTGCAGTGAATTGTTTTGTTCTTAGAGACTTTTTATCAGTGGGATTATAAAAACCTTCATTGGAAATATGCTGCTATGTAAGCACCAGTTACGCTAACTAATGTCTCTCACTTGCCCAAAGCATAATGAAAGTTTGTGCTGTTAAAATAGTTATTCTTTACTCATTTGTCATACATGCTTCTGATGCTGCCGTGGACATTAGCTCTGGTCTTATTCCTTTAATGCCTAGTGAGCAGTGCTTCTGAAAATAGCCTTGGCAATAACCATCCGTGTGACTGGCCCAACTAAATGTTGTCCTAGAGCAAACTCTGTTGCCCCTGTGAATGGGACTGCAGGGGCAGAAAAGAGTCTTGAGAAGATGACGAATCATGGTGTCCAGCTTGGCAGCGAAGCCCGAAGGGAAAGGAAAATGCCCGACCCACAGAAAGATGACATGATGGCTAGAAGAACAGGGGCATTCCTAAAGCACACTGCATTCAACTCAAACCAGTTCCTTCCGGTTCCATTTGCAAAGCAGCAGGACGGGGAGGAATCTACCAAGGGACTTCAAAACAAAGAGGAGAGGTCAGCAGGTTATGTTCTGCCATTGCCACTTTGTTCCCAAGATGGATTCTACATAAATCTTGCTTGATAAGTGCTTGTTGAATTGGATTTCTTTGAAAGCTTTAGTGGCACTCATCCTTTGTTGCTCACTACTAAAAGACTGGAATTGATTGGACCCACTGGAGTTGAAGTAATGATTTTTAGTGTTAAAAGGTCCAAAAGGTAGACTTTTTGAGGGGTCAGCATACTATGGCCCCTACAACATTCTATCTGAATTTTCAGTAAAATGGGATCACTAACTACTAACTGGGAAAATTGAATTCGCGTGTATTATGCTTAGTCTTATTTGGCAATCAGGATCAGGTTAGGAGCTTCCAACTTCCAGTGGGGAAAGGAGGTAAACTGGTATGGATGAGTCTGTACTAATGCCCTAACGGACAAATCAATTTATTTGTATTGATCATCCTAATAATATTATTGAGTGCTTACTCTGTATGGGACCCAGCAAGATGATGATTTGATTTTGGGCATAGGATGGCCTATGAAAAGATCCTTTCCCAGAGGGGCATGTTTTGCTTGAAATTTTGATCAGACCAATCCTATATTGACAATCTAAATGAAAGTAGTTAATTTACCATATGTTTAACCTGGTCAGCACAGGGCAGAATCACTGACTTTGCATGATCAGATATTATTCAACTGAGCAAATATTGGATTGTTAAAATTGAAAGCATTGGCTGAGAAGATGGAATTTTTTGAGGGAAAGGGCTCTTTGCAAATGTTGCCAGTGACTACGCCAGAAAACTCATCACCGGTTCAACATTTCCTCCTGAATAATAATGGAATAATGCCCTAACCTTGGTGTCAGGAAATAAGGATAAAATCCATTTTTGGCTATATAACTTGTATTTTTACCTTTTCAAACTACATATCTCGTTTCATCCTACGAGCTTCTCACAGGAAAAAATGGAATAAATGTTGCTATCTTTATTTTATAAGTGAGGCTTAGAGAATTTCTGGAATACATCTAATTAATAACACTCCCGGGCTTTTTATACCACAATTTATACCATGTAACCAAGACAGTGCATGACTGTTGTATCCTTGATCCTCTTGAAAGCAAGTCTGTATAAAATTAAGTACTTAATAAGTTAAATTTGATGAGAAAATATGGAATTCCAGACCTCAATTGATGGGTCATGCCCCTAATAGTGAATTAGAAGGGAAACCCCAATTATTTAAAATAATGATGAATCTAGTAAATTTAGTATAAGTAAGGATGATTAGTGTTAATTATATAGCATAATTCTCTGATTATTTGGTATATTCTTATCTGGTATGTATCATTAACTACTTTAGAGGTGAAATGTGGTGAATGTCAGTCTGCCCAGTGAAAGTAGGTACCAAAATAACTATTTTCAGAAGCTTTAAAAGTGCTGAAAAATTATATAAATGCAACGTATATGCCATATTTTAACTTAATTCTGTTGAATTCACTTCCCTAAATATGAATTTCATTAACATACCATAGAATTTACTCTTTTGACTTCTCATTGACATGTCTTGTTTTCAGCTTCCTTTTGATGGCACCCAATTATATAATTGAGGCCTTTGTTGATAGTTTGTATTATTTCTATTTACTGTTCTTTTGAATGTGTCTAGTAGGATCAGCAAGAAAGACCTTTGAAATCAAAGCACTAATTAACTTTCCTTTGCCAGCAAGAGCAGCCGTGTTTTAAGTTGATGCCTTATTTTAGTCTGAGAGGTGAAGCATTTCTTTATTCCTGGTTTGCTATGTGTTATGGGGCAGTGATGAGGGCAGAATGGCAGATCTGGGCAGTTTTCAAGCCTTTCGTGAGTAGGAATTTATAGGATGACTTCATTCATTTGAAATAAGGTAAATTCTCCAAAGTTGCATGTTAAAATTTAAGTACAAAAAACATATATCAGAACATAAATTGTTTCTGGTACATAGGTTATTTAGAATTCTCTGTTCCTCTGCTCTCTATCATCATCGTGGGTAGTCAAGAAAACACTGCTTTGTATCTGCTCTTCTTAGTTTATCCTCAACTTAGATCCATTACAACTCTAGCAGGTGTATTCATAAATCAAGTAAACATCCAGCCAACCATTGACCATTCTTTCTTCCAAATACTGGAGCTCATAGATTCCCATTGGAATGCTAAGTCTGCTGTAATTTCCTAATAGTTTTGAAAATTGGTTTCTATTAGTCTGAATCTTAGCACGTTCTGAAATTTTCCCTGAGAGAAACAGCAGAAGAGTCTTACTTCCGGTTGATGAACCCTCGCCAGCCTCCATCTTGCTTTGTCTCAGTTCAGATCTTACTGTTGCACTTACACACTTGTCACCACCTTAGATGATAAGACCCCTTCATGTGAGGGTATGTTACCACAAAGCAGTTAAAAACATGATGTGTTTTTTTGTGTGTTTCTTTTAATTCTTTGAGGAATTGTAGAAAAGAGATCCATATAAATTCCTCTCTTTCTGTGTATTATTTTAGCACCTAAGATCAGCCTGGGGATTTTTCTCAATTTGGTTTATTGGGAACCAAAAATAGGGTATTACCTATTGCCTAAAGAATTCCCTACCCATACAGCGTAGAGATAATCAACTTTTAAGGCAAGGTGCTATTCTTTTAATTGACTTTTCCTGAGGTGTGTATTTAAAGGGAGCTTCTTTTAAAAATATACTTAAAATATACTAATGAATTCTTTTGGTTTTCTGTACTGAACACCTTTTATTCTATATTTTTAGCAAGGTAGAACTAATGCTTTTATATTTATACTTGCCTACTGGTGTGACTGTACTGCAAAAGATAGTATTTCTGTATATCTAAATTACAAGAAAAATATCAAATAACCAAAGGAATTTTCTTTTTTAAATTGTAGAGGATAAAATCCAAGGTTAGTTTTATAAAGGAATTGTGGTTTCTGTCAAATGACTGCTGAAGGCACTGATTGGTGCTCTGGTTTATTTCCCAAATACTGCCAATTAGCTTTGATGTAATTTGTGTAAATGCATTAACACCTAAAGTTATGGGTCAGTGACATCTGGCTTTTATGTCGGGAGTCAGTTACAGTCCACTACTACAAACACAAAAGCATAAATAATTTTCTTGTTGTGGTTAGTGACAATGCACATTATTTTTAATGTAGACTTTTCTCTGCATTTTTGTACTTTACCTTCTTTTTCAACCTTCAAAATCAACTGAGCCTGTCTCTTGCAGGTAATATGCAAATTGGTTTTTTTAATTCCTTTCTTGGGTTTTACATTGCTTTGTCCTGAATTAGCACTTGCAACAAAATCTAAAAAGTTTTTCTTCCATTTATATAGTTGATGAATATTGAAATTTGCATAATGTCACATTTCTTTTCTAGTATATTCAGCAAAAAAGGTTTGGAGCTCATGTTATGAGCAGTTTTCATTTGGTTTTATTTGCAATGTTAACTTTGTGTGCTGTCAGCCTTCTAATTTTTTATTTGGTCTTGTAGATACGGTCCCAGAACTGCTGTGTCTGATGACGCAGAGTAAGTTGTCTCATATTCATAGGGATACTTTAATAAAAATGTCTAAACTGCATGTTTCCATTACTTACCACTAATTAAAATGCAAGGGATGCAACAGCAAAATTGAATGGCTTTCTTCCACTTGCTGCTTTGGGGAAGGAAAGTACTTGAACTTGGAATGGAGACCATGTGTTCTCTTGCTGCAGAAATGAATCAGAAAGTAACTTAAGCATGATACTAATATACGCGGCTGAAGCTTCAAACTTGACATTTACTCATCATCAGAATGGTGGTGCTGTTGTTTGTGCTCTTTTTCTGGCTTTGGAATTTGTGTGCCCACTAAATGATTCAGTTATCCTCTCCCCCCCACAAAGACCCCCCCCAAAATATTAGAAGTCAGATATGTTTCATTCTTGCATAAATTGAATCTTAGAATAATAATAATAATATAGTAAATCCTTTGGCCACAAATTTAAGCTAAGAAAATAAATCCTTAACCACTAATTATAGACTCAGAGTCCAAATCCTTACTGTGTCGGGCAAAACATTTACATGTTAATGTTGAGCTCTTAGGACCAAAACTTTGGAGTTTTGTTGGAGTTCAGTGGTTTAAAAAAAAAAAAAGAGATGGGGGGATTGGGAGATGTAAATTAGGACTTTCTTAGTAAATATGATTGCTAGTTAAGTAGTCCTTTTAAGAGGTTAAAAATTTGCATTCCAACCAAATCTGAAAATAATTAATGTCTGTTTTTAAATATTAGATTTTCCCATGTTTTAGCTAATTGTTAAATTTGACATGATATAAACAGGAGAAAAGTTTCTGATTTGAGTCATTCCATATAGAGTCAGTCAGCTAATTTACTTGCTCAGTAGATTGAGAGTTGTCTTCCTCATCCCTTTATAATGTTATGTTACCTTACACCTCCAAAAATGGATTAGCTCAGATTAAAAAACTCATGACCGTTTAACCTCGGACTGAATCACCCAGATTTTAACTGATAGGGATTCACTGATAAATTTTCTATATGATGCTGACTTTTGATTCCTTTGAACTATATAAATAACTATATATTACCAGTCTTCTCTTCCAGCCTGAGCTCTGATTACATGCGCGCATAGTAAGAACTCAACAAATGTTTGCTGAATGGAAATTCCATTAAATAAGGGCAGAAAACGCATAAAGAACACTTTTACAAGGTCATAAATAAAATTTTGTAAAATTAAGTCCTTGCAAATGGACATTTTCTGTTGTTGTTTTTTTCCTGGTAAAAGATGCCCGCTGGTTTAGAACTGCAGTTGGTGCCTTTTGAAGGAATGTAAGCCTTCTCTGGGCCAAGCACCAATTGCTTTTCAATGTGCCATTCTTGGTTCATATTTCAACATTTCGAAAATTCACATTAAGGAACAGAGCTACTGAATTCAGCTGGCGATGCTCAGTGAAATAGATTATAAAATTTAGGTGTGGCTCCTTATGTTGATTATGTTCTGATGTGAGCATTTGAACCTAAGTTAAATGAAATTGTTAAGATGTACAGTCAAAATAGAACATTTCCCCTTTTTATATGCCGGAAAGGAAAAAAAAAAAAGAACTTAATGGGCAAAATTCACTGCTTGGATTTGGTTTTCAGAAACATTTTGATACCTTCAGGTCACAACTAGATCAGTGCACATCTGTCATGAAATTTTCCTGAAATACATTTAAAAGGTTGAAACAAGAAAAGGTAGTACTGAAGAACTCTCAAATTAGAAAGGCTTCAGAATGTTGAGCTGAATTTTCAGAGAACAGCTCATCCACAGAAAAGGTTAGTTCATGAGTCAGAGGGGCCTGGAAAAGAAAAAAAATTCCAAATTAAAAAATCAAATTGACCAAACAAAATTAAGCATGACTGTCTTCTTCCTCAGCTGACCTTACGTAGAAATATTGAACAGAATGTTGACCTTCCTTCCTGAAATACCATTTTAATACCCATCTGATTTTAAAATCTCTCAATTTTTTTTTTTTTGGTTACTGATTTAAAATAGAATCAGAGTAAATAACACTGTTTTAAAATCCAGCCCAGTAACAACACCCAGAATGACCTTTAAGGACAGTCCATGGTAAGGATCAGAAAAAGAGACTGGAAATAACCAAATGTTCTTCAAACTGCACAAAATGCTCATGTCTCACGTAGACTATTCCTTCTTATCCTTTTTCTCAATTTTACGATGGTTTCACCCTCACAATCTCACCCCCAGAAAGTCAACATTTAAATATCAAAAGGATCTCCTGGTTTCTTAGTGTCCTACCCTGTGATCCAGGCACAGAGACAGTTCCCAGAATTTCTTTCAAGGTTACCTAGCTTTTGCCCTAGAGAATCTTGGATTCCTATATAACACAGTATTAGGGGAAACTATTGGGTCCTACAGAAAAGCTCCCCTGTGATGACAACTTATAGAAACAGATTGAACTTTACTTAAGAAATACAAAATCTATTTCAAGCATGCCATGGTCCTTCGGCCTTCAAGGCTCCATCTTCTCCTCTTTCCAAAATAGACTTCTCCTTTCACTCTGCAGATTGATCTGCACATCTAAGCTCTGAACTGGAGAAACTCTTCTGATTGGTGACTCAGCCCATTTTCTGCTTATAATTACCAATTCCTTAACCTTTCTTGGTTCCCTTTTTTTTTTTTAAAGTAGACCAGAAAAGGAACTCTCCTCTTTTATTTCTTTGGTAGGGTTGCTATTTTCCCCAGTTACTAAAAAGTCAACTAGGAACCTATTATCCTTCCTAGGGTATAAGGAAGGGGACAGGGTGGGAAAAAACTTGTTCCTCTTTTTATTTAACTCATTAGCTTTAGGGCTCAGTTAGCCTTAAGGGACCCATTTGTCTGTTTTCAGTGCAGCTGTCTATGTATGATTCTGAAAATCCTGTTCTGAGTACCCAACCCAAATCTAAAATAATAATCAAAAAAATATAGTATTTTTTTCAGGAATCCTTTTTAGGTACTCTGGCTATTTAGTATCAAAATCTGGCTCAGTTTGAAAGTCTGACTTTTGGAAAATTTAAAAATTGATCTTAGAAAAAGGGATTCCATTTTTCTTCTCCCAAGTCAGCCATCACATTGGTGAATTAGAAGGAAGGTCATATTTCAGAGAAGCAAACCTCTTCTGGGGTCACTGATAAAGATTTCAGAATACCTTAAAGTGACCCCAGAGTTGAAGTGATTGACTTGGAGGTGGCAGTAAAGACTCTGTTTAGAGGTAAGACCTGGTGGGAATGGGACGGGATGGGAAGGAGGAAAGGGAATGGCATCCTCCCTTGCAGATTTTGAATAGCTTATCTGTCAGGTTTAATGCAAGGTTACTAACTGAGAATTTATAGCCTTCTCCTCTTACTTAGTAAGTCTTATAGCCATCTTAGAAAACATCCCCTAATAATTAAAAATACAATTAGGATCAGTCACTCCACAGAAATTACAGCTTCTCTTTTTTAATATGCCGTTCATCTTTGTGGCTACTGATAAGTCCAAGCAGAGGTCATGGGACATTAAAAGAGAAGTGTCTGCCATGTTTGATGCAGTAGCAAAATGAGCTGCTCTTCTTTCCCTTTGGCAGGCAGAGTCCACCAGATTTTGTCATTCTCTGTTGTCAGATATAATTTTCCCTGACAGTTGGGGAAGAAGCGTTTATGAAGCACCTAGTGTGCTCCAGGCACTGTGCTAAGCACTGGGTGTGAGAAGAGGGACATGACCCCAGATAGCCATGTAGGCTGAGTCAGGGAAAACGAAACTGAGCTTCCATCCATTGGATACAGGGAGGAAATCTCTAGTTTCCAGGGTAGTACCTGCTTCTGAACTTTTTGTCTTCATCTGATGTCTCTGCTGCCTATTAGAAATAGCTGTCTTGGGGCATATCACTACTGGCATCTGTCCTCTGCTATGAAATTACCCCAGGTGAATGTGCATGCCTATTGTTTTGGTTTTTTTTAACTAGCACCTGAGGTTAGCTCTCATGAAGGCTGGTGTGCTCTGGGTGGTTAAGTTCTGCTTCATGCTTGTCATTTGCATCAAGTGCCTTTGCTTTTCCTGGAAATATGCCTCTTCTACCCTTGAAGAGCTGGAAGGTCTTCCTTCATCTTTGGCTGCTGTTTTCATCCTGTTGCTTCTTTGTTCAATGTAACTAAGGGCAGTGTAAACAGCTGTGCGCTTGCACAGGGTCTGAACATCTTGGGCAAAATACGGAGCGTGGCCACAGCTTGTCAGGATTTTTTTTTTAATAGTTAGTGCATCCTTCTTTTCTTCAAAGAGTAAGTTCAGAGACATCTTTAGCAAAAAAAAATAAAAAATAAAATCCTTGGTGGATTTCAAAAATAGAAAGTGGATGTTATTTGACAGTTTTTGTTCTTTTCCTCTATTAAAAAAATACTTCAAATAGCTCAGAAACACTGGTATTAATTCAGAAAGGATTGAAGCAGGGTCTTTACACCAAGGAACATAATGTAATGATTTTCATTGCATGAGAATCTTAGGACAGACTTTGTACAGCTTTTTCCAGGGGTGTATCCTCAAATCCTGCCAGTACCTCCCTTCTCCATTCTCTTCTTTTGTTTTTAATACCTTGTAAGATCATGGAAATATGAAAATTCAAACAAAAGCACTTCCTGATTTTTTTTTTTAAGAAAGAGTTTGCTTTGGCTTTTGTACATGTGAAGACTTAATGAAGATGAACCAAGTTCATCTTTAAAATGAAGGCCATCAGGATTCAGCTTTAGCCAGAAGGCATAGTAGAGGCTAGTAGTGCTGACATGCTTGTTTAGAGTACTCTAAGGCAGAGGTGTCAGACGTGGCCCATAGCTCTCCAAAGTGCAGCCAGGACCAGATTCACTCAATAGTCAATAAACGTGTATTGGGTTCCTACTCTGAGCCACATGCTGTTCTGAGCTCTGGGGATACAAAAAGAGGCAAAAGAAAGTCCTTGCCCTCAATAAAGGCAGGAGTTTACGTGCTATTTAATAGTCATACTACCTACATCCCAGGATTGTTGGAAAGAAAGCATGTTGTCAGCTTTAAAGAAGGGTGTAAAATGCATATTCAGACCGAAACAATAAAACTACTCTGAAGGCACCTGAGCAGAAATTTTAGATTAAAATGTAGTTCCTATCTGATTTTAATGTGTTGATTGATATATAATTCAAAAAGAAGCCTGTAAACCCATGGTTTTCTAAGCCATTGCCAGCCTGCAAGGACTGACCCTTCAGTGCAGCTTAGTGGCACCCTCATTTCTTTGTCAGTTTGACACCACTGCTCTAGGGTAAACCGAGGCTATTATTTGATAGTTTCTGCTGCTTGTAAAGAGAGATAACTTTGCTTTTGCTTTGAAGGGTCCCCCTGTAAGAAGCTGTAAAGAGCTAAGATTCCCCTGTGATGGAATCCTGCAGGAACTGGAGAAAAGTACCTTGACTGCCTGCTGCTGATCATTGCATTTTTAATTTTTTTGCTTTTAGGAGCATGAGTATGCTTGATATGCGGTGTGAAGAAGAAGCCACTGTGCAGCCCCACAGCAAGGCTCGGCAGGAGCAGCTGCAGCTCATCAACAGCCAGCTGAAGGAAGAGGATGACAAATGGCAAGATGTAAGCACAGCTCGAAGCTGCTCTGAAATCCCGCTGCATCTGAGGCCTGGCGCTGAATGGGGCTAAGCCTCAGTTCTGCTGATCTATAAAATGGGCAACACCAAATCACCAGATGCGAACTTCAGTCAACCCCCAAGCATTTGTTCTGTGTTTTCTGTGTGCTAGGCTCTACTAAGTTCTTGAAATACAAAAAAAAAAAAAAAGGCTATCTTTCCCTCCTCCCCCAACACCCAGTTCCTACCCTTAAGAGTTTACATATTTATTAACATTCACACTGTCTACATCACAGGATTGTTGTGAAGAAAGCTTGTTGTCAACCTTCAAGTACTGTGTGAAATGCAAATTAAGAGTGAGATTATAAAAGTAGGAAATAGGAAGCCATTGAAGGTATTTGAACAGAAATGTGACATGATGTAGGTGAAGGGTTTTGTTTTGGGGGATTTTTTTAGATTCCTGTAGCATTAGAGGCAGCAGTATGTCACAGTGTAAAGATTGCTGGGCTTGGATTCAGGAAGGCCTTTATTAACTTCTTACCTGTGTGACCTTGGGCAAGTCACTTAACTCACTCTATAATCCTTAACAACCTCAAAGACTTATCTTCTAGGTCATCGATGGGTTAGAACCTGCTTGGTAAAACTAATTCCCACACTGAGAATTCTCTCATGCTGACAAAATCACAAATCTTATGCACATTCATGTCGTCTAGCATTAGTGACCAGGATATACTGGAAGAGGCAATCGTAAAAGCTATGAGTTAATTGGGAACTGGGATAGCATGTGGTTCTCATCACAAAACATACATAAAACAAAGTGGCAGGTAGAATCCATATCATCTGTTGTCTTATCAAATCCTACACTTAATCATTAGAAAATTAGCACTACATATTGGTTCAAAACTCTGAACATGAATCAAAATTCATTTGAACACATTTCTTCCTTAAATACATCCTCCCTTCTTGTGTCTTAAGTTATTGCCAGGGAAGAATTCCTTGCTTTATGAAACTTTGGATTCTATAAGATAACCTTGGTCTCACTATGCCAATGGGAGTCAATGACACGTAGCTTGGGAACTAAGTGACGGTTGAAGGCTAACATTTTAATGCAGAAAGCTGTGTTAACCTGAAATTAATTGGTGAGGCTCTCTTGATGGTGATGCTGTAATTACGATAGAAGATTTGCTCTATAGAAACTGCAAATTGTGTAGAAAAGATTTTGAAAGCATAAATCTGTTGTGATGGAGGTCCCTGGAAGTCTGCCACAGATGAACAGTCCCATGGTGCGATTGATTCCATAGCTCTTTCTGGAGAAATAAAGACCAATAGTATGTAAGTACCTTTCCTGACCATGAGAGGATTCCATTCTAACAAGACAAAATTAACCACTTCTGAACAATCCAGAGAAAAAATAAAAGGAGAAAAGGAAGCTAGATGCTCCATTTCCTCATCTCCTGGTTTCCTTCAAGCCTCTGTACCAGCCCTGCTTTTTATAGGAGGCCTTTTCCCTGTCCCAATTCCCTCCACTCCTTCTCGCTTCTCTTGCCTTACTTCTAAGATTGTTTTCCATTTACCCCATGTATATACACACGTGTGTTTGCATGGTGTCTCTCCCATTAGAGTATGAGCTCCTTGAGGGCAGGGCTGTGATTTTGCCCCCTCTTTTTTTTTTTTTCTAACCCCAGTGCTTTGCACAGTTCCTGGTATAGAGGAAGCACTCAATAAATGCTTGTTGACTGGACTGTCAAAAACACCTTACAGACAAGTTGGAATGGTGGCTAAAGTGGAAAGTTCTTGAGGAGAGGGGTGGCATGTATTTGATAATGTGAATCTCTGAAGGAGAATGTGGTTTTGTTATTTTTTCTCCTTTCTAGGACCTGGCTCGTTGGAAAAGCCGTAGAAGAAGCGCATCCCAGGACCTAATCAAGAAAGAAGCCGAGAGGAAAAAAATGGAAAGGTTATTGGCTGGAGGTGATGGAACGAGCGAACGGAGGAAAAGCATTAAAACCTACAGAGAGATTGTCCAGGAGAAGTGGGTGTTTCTTTTAATGTGCAGTGTGTTTTTTTAAAAGTCTTTCATTATAGCCTTAAACATGCAGTCACCTGAAATTCTATTTTGAGCATCCATATGAAGCCAAAACTAAATCTAAAAGAAAGGTCCCAAAAGTTTCATCCTAGATGCCGTGATGCTTACTCTGCAAATATAATGAATTAGCCAAAAAATATCATTCTTGTATTGTTCTTTTAGTACCTGCTTCAATGGCCATCTTTGTGAAGCATTTCAATGGCATCTCTCATGTTGCTTTCCTCCCATCTCCATTTAGGGAACGGAGGGAGAGAGAGCTACACGAGGCTTACAAGAATGCTCGTTCCCGCGAGGAGGCAGAGGGGATCCTCCAACAGTACATCGAAAGGTTTACTATCAGTGAGGCTGTCCTGGAGCGCTTGGAGATGCCAAAAATTCTGGAAAGAAGCCATTCAACAGAGCCAAACTCATCTTCCCCGAAAGACTCAAATCCCATGAAATACTTGCGGCAACAGTCACTGCCTCCTCCCAAATTCACTGCCACTGTTGAAACTACCATTGCTCGCCCCAGTGAACTGGACCCCAGCGTTTCAGCAGGCAGTACTTCTCCAAGCAAAACTGTTGTTCCAAAAGCAGTGCCTATGCTGACACCTAAGCCTTACCACCAGCCGAAAAACACGCAGCAGGTTTTGAAAACCTTTACGGTAGGAATGGCTTTCTTGAGTATGGAATGAGACAGTGGACTCTCAAGAGTCAGGCTAGAAAAGTCAGTCTTAATTCAAGAAAATGCAGTTCTTCCTTTTTCAAACAGAGCTAAAATATACAGCTTCAGAGTGAGTGTTCCTCCAAAGATTGGAGTTGAATAATTACTAGGAAGGAGGTCTTACTCCTCTAAACCACAATAACAAAGATTTAGTCTTCATGCAGTCCAATTCAAGACCAACTCCTATATGTTCCATATGTTCTCTGAGATGGTTGAATGTCACTAATGATTCTCAGCCCTGGTTTTGCAGCACCCCAATGTGGCTCTAGTTATCAGCCTAGGAAAGGGAGCATGATGCATATTAGGTTCCAGACTTGGAAGCAAAAAGACACCTCTGTTGCTTAGTAGGTACACAGCACAGGACAGTACACTCAATTTTTTAACCCCCATTTCCTCATCTGTAAAATGGGAGTAATAAAAGCCATGATGCCTCCTTCACAGGGTTGTTATAAGAATTAATAATAATAATAACTACAATTTTTATGGCACTTTAAGGCTGACAAAGCTCTTTATACATGTAATCTCATTTAATCCTAACAAAAACCCTGGGAGTTGGGTGCTGTCGTTATTCCCAATTTTGTAGATAAGGAAACTTGGGCCAAAGGAGCTTAAGTGATTTGCTGAAGGTCACAAATTAAGTAACCAAGGCAGGATTTGAACTCATTTCTTCCTAACTCCATTTCCAGCATCCTACTCACTGCATCACCTAGCTACTTTTGTGAGACACAGTATATGTTAAGCAAATGGCGAGTTTTAAAGTATTATACTAATGTGAATTATTGTTTGAAAGAGTATGTCAGAACTCTCCAAAAATATAATTTAAGAAGTAAATATATCCTGTGAAGAGTAAATACATCCTTTAAGAGGGAGGTGCCCTGAGATCAAATAAACATTATATCTAGGGTACTGCGACTTCAAAAAAAGGAATGTGAACAAATGAAAAGGGTACCTTGCTACCTCTGGTGGTAAGAGATAATTTTGGTGCTTGGCTATCCCTTCTCTCTCAAAAGTGGGTTGGCAATATAGACTATCAGCCCTGTTGATTATGGAGGTTCTACCCAAAGAAATGCAAACCAGATCCAGAACCAAGGAACTTGTGAAAACTCAAGCATCCTGCCCATATCCTCAAACTCTACTCTTTATTCTTGGAGAGAAAGGATTGGGATCATATCACAAGGGAGCATTCATCCTTTGTCTTCCGTTCTTTTCATGGCAAAGAAAAATCAGCTTCTATTATCACTCCAAGCCACATGGGGTTATGATAGCTTCACAGAATACAGAGCCAGAATTCACTGCTAGGAGATTCAAACTCTGAGTGCGAGGATATTGTTTACTTAAATTAATTGGTTAGCACAAAGTAGTTTATCTTCCTCATTTAATTTCAAAGTAGACAAGCCTAAACTTTCTGCCCTTTGCTGAGGGAGGGAGGGAGGGAGAGACAGAAAGAGACACCGAGAGAAAGAGAGATGCTGTTGGGTTCGTTACAGATACAACTTCTTTTTGTCTTCTCTTTTTGAGGCAATCAGGGTTATATTTGCTATATTTTTAAAGTCATGGCTTTATCGATTGTGTTGAAAGGACAAATGAAAATTTCCCTGATCTAATTGACTTGGTGAGGTTGAGAATTTGTCATTTTGCTGCCAGGAAATATGAAATAAAATGGAGAAGTAGCTTAACAGTTTCTGTGGGCACCGGCAGCTTGAGCTGACCAAGAGACCTGTTTTTACATCGAGCTCTATGAGTTAAGACTCAGATGTAGCTCTGGAATAGCTGCATTACCTGCTTAAACTAACAAGCAAGCTATTCGTGAAAATGATACTGTATTGAGATGACGCAGAGCAGGAGAAGGAAATGAGTTTGTTTAATTCTGCTTCTGAGTGGATAACCCAAATGTCTGCTTTGCCCTCCTTAACGTAAATAGCTTAATGTTTTATTTTAAACAGGAATAATAGAATGAATGACTTGTACCCCGGCGTTGTGGTTTCCTTCCCTGCGGCCCCTTAGACCTCCAC
Organism: Pseudochirops corinnae; assembly: GCA_028646515.1. Taxonomy (NCBI): domain Eukaryota; kingdom Metazoa; phylum Chordata; class Mammalia; order Diprotodontia; family Pseudocheiridae; genus Pseudochirops; species Pseudochirops corinnae. Next base: position 110,871,272 of record CM053592.1, on the reverse strand, counting down.
TTCTGTTCCCAGGATTGTCTCAGCCTGGTCCATTGAAATGACCAGAAATAATATTTGATGGGATCATTGGCCCCTCTCTTAGTGACAGTATTGGCTCTTATGATCAAAATCCATTGAAGCAAATTGAAGTGTGGAAATGGGAGTAATGGGAGCCTGGGATTGGATTTGAGAAGCAGCTGAAAGCTTTGGATTGTATAGGGTTTACTCTTAGCAATTCTCCCTCCTTTTATCTAAAGAATTATCCCAGCACAGAAGAAGAGATCGTTAAAATGCATGAAAGAGACTAAGTTGAGACAAAGGAAGAAAAGTAGCCTGCTTTTATTCAAGAATTAGTTGTGTGCTTTTACACTATGCATCCTGAGCTGCTCTATATGAGAAGTCTGAGCAATAGTGGCAGCTTTTACTCCTAGGTACCTACTTTTGTTTGAGCATTAAATGCGATCCTAGTGGAGGAGTATTTCCTGCTCCCTCTAATCCAGGGCTTTTTAACCTGGGGCCCATGACCTTGGTTTTATTTTGCTTTTAAAGCTTTTTGGTAAGTGTAATTTAATGTAAGCTTACCTTGTATTCTGTAGTCCCACTGTGTTATATTTAAAATCTAATATGTTTTGTTTTATGCATTTTAAAATATTATTCTAAGAATGGGCCCATAGTCTTTACCAGACAGCTGAAGGGGAGGCCATGATGTGAAAAAAGTTAAGAATCCCTGCTTTAGTTCTAAGAGCTTTGATAGGAATATTATAGAGAGGGATAGTCCAGTCTTTCTGTAATGATATATTTTGCTCCATCTCATATATTTGCCTATCTCAGTGCTAACATTTCTGATTTTCCTGTTAAAAACCCAAAACCATACCCACAGTTAAATATGGACAGGGTGATTTTTCTTCCAGTGGCAAACTAGGATGACATAATTGAACGGGAAAGCTTTATTAGGTCTTGAAAAGATCAAGGAGTTTGCCTATATAGATTCGTTGTTACACCAAGCCCTTTGCCTCTATAGTCCCTCATACAAGACTGTCCATTCCCTCCCATGATTTCAGTAAAACCTGAGTAGGTCATAGGAACATGGTGGAGCCTTTCAAGGAAGGGGTGAGTTGGAGGTGCTTCATTGGCCAGCACCATGCTTCCTGGAACACCAGAGTCTTTCTCAAGTGTTACCACTACCCAACAGCTACCACTGCCTCAATAGCTCTAATATACGTGGTGAGGTTTCCTGGGAGGAACCACCTTATTGCAGAAAAGAAGCATTGGTGGTCAAAGAGAAGATGTAGCTAGACCAGCAGACAATAAATAATAAAAGGGAAGAAACCATGCAGAGATAGGCAGTTGTCCATATATTTCACCTACTTGCCTCAAATTACTATAATCATTAGCGCTATGAAGGAGTATAAAGTAGTGAATAGAGTATTGGACTTGGAATTACCTGAATTCAGCTCTGGCCTGTAACACAAATTGTGTTACCACAGGGTAGCTGCTTAACGTTTGTGAGTCTCAGTTTTCTCATCTGCAAAGATGTCATAATAAGTAACTGGACACCAGGAAGAAAGGTAATGTAAAGGAGAGTTTTAAGAAGCCTATGGATATGACTGATTACCTTTTAACTGTTATGCAAAAGCTTCCTGTAAAGATTTAAAAGGTGGAATATGGAAGTTCTGGTTTCTGAAACACTCCCAAATCTTCAAGTATCTATTTCTACTATCTGATGCTGTAGTAATACTGATAGTGATATAAAGGGACACAGGCTAAATCCATGGTTCCCAAACTGCGCTGTCTAGCAAACTCATGGGGCTTCCAGGGTGCAGTAGGATATTAAAATTTTTACCTAGTTATTTACTAAATGGTAATATTAGGCCTTAATAAACATAACTATTATATATTTCTTTTGACATAGAGGATCTGTGCAGGAATTCCAGAGATACTAAATGTATCATGAACTGAGAAAGTTTGGAAGCCTCTGGGTTAGATCTCTGGGCCAAATCTGAAAAACATCATGTTCAGTAGGAATAAATATTAAATCTTATGCTCAGGTTCAATTTCATAAGCCTAAGATTGAAACCTGCGGCTAGATACATTTGTTCTAAAAATATCTGGGAGAGGGGGAATGGGTTAGAAGACATCAAGCAGTATATGAGTGTGGGGAACCAATACTCTTGGGCAGCATTAAGAGAAGAGGTAGCTAAGTGGCCCACTGGATAGAGCACCGGACTTGAAATCAGGAAGACTTATCTTCCTGTGTTCAAATCCAGCCTCATACATGTACTAACTATGTGATCCTGGGTAAGTCATTTAACTGTTTGCCTCAGTTTCCTCATCTGTAAAATGAGTTGGAGAAAGAAATGGGAAATCATTCCAGTATCTTTGCCAAGAAAACCTCATAATGGGGTCACGAAGAGTTGGAGACAACTGAACAACAATAATAACAAATCCAGGAATAGGCAGGTTATAGACCCACTGGAGTCTACCCTACTCAAGTCAGGTGTGGACTGTTTGCTCAGTTCTGGGTGCCACCTTTGAGGACAAATTGGAGAATATCCAGAGGAAGACAGCCAGGGCAGTGGAGTGCAGTATGATCATGTCATCTTAGGCTCAGTTAAGAATGGACAAGGGGATAGTTTTGTTCTAGTTGGTCCTAATGATCAGAATTAAAAGCAATTGGAAGTTCCAGTGCTTGGATCTTAAAAAAGGTCAATTTCGGCTCGATGTTTGGAAAAATTCCTAATGGCCTGAGCAATCCTTCCGTGGAATTTACTGCCTTGAGAAGGAGTGCTTTTCTCTTCAAGCAAAGGCTAGGTAACTATCAGCTATGTTATAATGAGGATTTCCTGTTTGGGCATGAGTTGGACTAGATGAGTTCTGAGGTTCCTTCAAACTCTTAAATTACAAAATTCTGTGGTTTTATTATCATTCATATGTTTTGCATTTGCCATATTCTCTAGTTATTAGGTCGTATTGTGGTTTTTGTCTGTTTTTCTGTTTCCAGGTAGATGAAAAGGTCAGCGTGAATGGAGAAACATTTAATGGCATAGAAGAAGAGAAAGAAAGAGAGTGTACCACAGCAACGTTTTCCCCCTCGTTAACTAGATCTCAGAGGTTTGAAGGGGTGGCCAGAGTGGACGATTCCCCGGTAGAACTGAAGCAGGATGCCGGTAGCATTGAGATCAGTATAAAGAAGGCAAACTCACTGAGCAGAGAATTAACAGTAAGGAAAAGCTAAGATGTATTATTATCCTTGAGATCTTTCTGCTTTTAAATCAGACCACTAAGGAGAGAAATTGAATTCTCCAGATTTTTTTTTTTGTGATGTGGGTTAAAAGATCATATGATATAGTTTATGAATGACTTATGAAGGGTATAGTTAGATGATCTCCTTGCTTGGACCTAATTGCTTGGCTTCACTCTTAATTTCAATTTGCATTGCTGGGATCCCAAAAATTGTTGAAAAAGAGGTAAGGATTTTTAAAAATGGGTTTTTTTACTCCTGCTCTGTGTGTGTGTGTGTGTGTGTGTGTGTGTGTGTGTGTGTGTGTGTGTGTGTGTATATATGTATATATATGTATGTATATATATACATATACATACATATATTACATATATGTATGTTTATATAAGTGTATACATACATACATACATACCTAAATACATATATTTATACCCCTGAGGAAGTTACAGTATTTTGATAATGAATACATGCCAGTAGCCAGGTGGTATGTCAAACCTGTAGATATGTAGCCCAAAAAAGAAAAAAAGAAAAAGGCATTTTTCTCACTAGTAAAAAATAATTGGAAGAAGAAGAGGGCCAGTGAAAAACCTATGAAATGAACAGAACTGATTTAAGATTAACCCATTGGTCTGACTTCAAAGAGAAGTAATCAAATTAGAATTTCTCAGTCTTCTGTTGCTATATAAATCTTCTCTGTGGAAAACATCTAATACATGGTAAATTCAGCCTTATGTAAACCCCTGAAATTATCCAGAGCAAGAGATTATACCTTCATAAATGAGAGAAGCTTATATTCCTGGTAGCAGAACTTTGAAAGGACTAAAATCCAGAACTCATTATTAAAAATAGCAAGAAAGGAATTCCAGCGAGTTTGCTTCTTTGGAGTGGGAAAAATTATCATAAATAGGTAGAGGGGGTCTTAAATTGATCAGATATCCCACTCACTAGAGCGTAGTTTTCTTTGTTTTACTGAACAAAATGTTTTACAACAACTGGACCCTGCAGATACAATGCAGCCTTGAAAGGGCAAATTAAACCTTTTTTTCAGCTCTTTTATCCTGACCAGTAGTGGAGATTTTGCAATTCGAGTTTATTGTCTTTAGATTTTTAGAATGAGGCCGTTAGGGGTGTGGTAGTGGGAGCTTTTTCTTTCTTTTTTTTTCCCAGCAGCAGCTGCTTTGTTTTTTAAAATGAGCATATTCCTATTGGAAATATGAATTCTGACTCCTAAATTATTAGTGGGAAAGCTAGATCACTATTTGTGCAACAGAAGACACATATTTTCCCTATTGTTTGTGAATTTGACTTCTAAAGAGTAAAACCATCCTTTTCGTACCTTCCCTGGGGTAGTTAGGGAGGCTGTAAGTCTGCTCTGCCACATGAAGCATGGTGGAGGAGACACAGGATCAGACTCAAAGGGCTTAAAAATAATTTCCTCACCATGGCAACGCATCTCCTCGTCTCTAACAACACAGCTTTATCATTGAGTCAGATGCCGATCCTCCCTATGTGGAAGTTGGTTTTATCACCTGCTTCAAGCAGACAGACCTTCACCTGGAGGGTTTTATAAATTATCTTTATCTCTTGGCATACCACCTGAAGTACCATTGGAGTTTCTTTGCTAGGTTAAACAATAAGCTGTGTGTACTGAACTCAGTGCCCAAAAGATTGGGCATTTTTCACAAACCAGTCGCACTCATTCTCCGTATTCCTTTCCACTGTGTCATCAGTTCTGTCCTTTTTGCTCTCATTGTTTATGGTGATTGTATGAAGTACCTTGCTCTCTTTGCCCCATAGATTTATTTTTATGCCTTTCAAGTTGTTTCTCCATACATCCTGAGACGGTATTTTTCTCTTGCTTTTCTGGGAAGAGCTTCAAACCTACGTATTTTTCTGATCTCTTAACACTAGTGATAGAATGGTTACTTTTCACTTACATTGTGCAAAGGTGACTTCATTATAAGAATAGCAGCTCAGATTTTTTGTTTGCTTTTAAATGAAGCTCCTTATTGCCCTCTGACCATTTTGGTGTTTGAGTTTGTGAAAAGCCACACCACCATAGCCATCATCCATTCTTATCATAGCCAGGCAGGAAGCCCTGTGCCTGCCTGTGATCAGACTTGTGATGTGTTTCTCTTGTGATCATAATATAGTTTATTCCTGACAGAGCAGAAAGTGAAGGTAGAGAGTGAAAAGACTCCAGATTAAAGGCCTAAACTTGTGGTGCAAATTGCTTGGTGCTTGTACTTTTGGATTTAAGTTCAGCATTGATAATGGTTTCTCATCTTCTCTTACCCCTGGTTTATTTTTATTTTATTTTTATTTTTACTTTTTTTTTTGGAGGGGGAAGGGCAGGGCAGTTGAGGTTAAGTGACTTGCCCAAGGTCACATGGCTAGTAAGTGTTATTAAGTGTCTGAGGCCAGATTTAAACTCAGGTCTTCCTGACTCCAGGTCCAGTGCTCTATTCACTATACCACCTAGCCACCCCACCCCTGGTTTAAATATATGGGATGAGTGTAGGTGTGGTAGTATAGACCTATAATCCTGCTACTGTGAGGTTGAGGCTGATAGGCTTTTTTGAGTTCTGGGGTTTGGGGCTACAGCAGGGCTAAAGCCTGGGGCAGCTAGGTGGTACAATGGATAGAGCACCAGGCCTGGAGTTAGGAAGACCTGAGTTTAAATCTGACCTCAGATCCTAGCCACATGACCCTGGGCAAGTCACTTAACCCTGTTGGCCTCGGTTTCCTCATCTATAAAATGGCCCAGAAAGGAAAATGATAAACCACTCCAGCATCTTTGCCAAGAAGACCCCAAATGGGGTCATGAAGAGTCAGATACACCTGAAACAACTGAAATGGCAAAAACCAACTGGGCGTCTGCTATGTTTGACACCAATATGGTAAATCCCTGGAAACAAGAGGCCACCACACTGCCTTAGGAAGGAGGAGAGGAAACCAGCCCAAGTAAGAAAAAGAACAAGGTCAAGCTTACATGCAGCTTAGCAGTGGAGTTGGTTCTATGACCATCTACTGCTCTTGCCATTGGGGTGAGACAGGAGATGATCCAGTCTATTGATCTGTCTGTCTGTCTGAAACAGATAGGATGAGGCATTAGATCCTATAATGGGAGAAATTTATTGGCATTTAAATTTAATATTAAAAAACAATGTCAAAAATTCATATTCTAAGTAGCAAACTGTTACTTGAGAGTAAACTGGTTTTTTTTCCTATTTAAAAAAAGACTATTCAGAGCTATTGTTTTTTCTGTAATAGGAGTTATATCCCTAATCCCATCCCAAACATGGAAGATTCTCTGCCTCTAACACTTATGTTGTTGAGTCGTGTCCAACTCTTTGTGACCCTGGGGACCATACTATCTGTGGGGTTTTCTGGGCAAAGATACTAAAAGAGTTTGCCATTTCCTTCATTAAGGCAAACAGAGGTTAAGTGACTTCCCCAGGGTCACACACAGTAAGTGTCTGAAGCCAGATCTGAACTCAAGTCTTCCTAATTCCAGGCTCAGAACCCTATCCACTGAGCCTTCAAGCTGCCACTCAGAGCCTTTTTAAGGTTGTATTTTAATTGTGTTTTGGCAAAATGGGGTTTTGCTATCTGGGGTAAGGTATTTTTTTCAGCAACAAAGATAATAACAACAATCACAACCTGTACCTTCCTCCAACCCCAGTATGTTTTACTAGATAACCCAATAGGAAAAAAAAAAAAAAAACAGACACAAAAGGGATAAAGTTGCTTTGTGGTTTTCCTTAACTGGGATCAAGTATGGTCCTAGTTATGCTCCGTGCTCTAGATATAGGCCTAAAACTCTAAACCAAGGATTCTGCTCTTGTGTTGAGTCAAGAAATAAATAACCTACAGTCATCCCTTGCCCAGGTGGAACTTCAGGGAGCCTGGGAAATTCTGGAACAAACCTAGATATGGCACAGAGACTTACTCATTTGCCAAACTGTCCAACCATGTCCTTACAACTGTTGACTCTTGAATTAAGCATCTCATTAATAGGATATGACTTACCTCCTGACTACATTTCACTGGAACTCAGAAATCCAACTGGAACATAGAATTAGAACAGAAGTTAGGTGTTATGCTATAATAAAGTTTGGTTTTTCACTAAAATGTTTTAAAACTCAAATTTGACTATTGACATGCTAAGTGTTCTACTGGGAAAAATTCTTAGCTCTAGCAAAAACATTTTATTAAGAAGTCTTTCCATAGTGAGCTGATTTCTAATTTTCTTTCATTCCCTGTTGTTCCAAGGAAAACATTTTCTTGGCTGTATTTCGTTTTTGCAGCAATTACATTTCTATTGCAAAGACAAAATTATTTTGTTCAGAAGACCAACAAAAAAAAACTTATGTGGCAGAATAAGGTGACCAACTAACAATGGGAGACCCAACTCCATGCCTCCGGGGGATTGAAATTAGCCCCGGGCTTATTTCTGGTTTTGACCCATTTGCCCAGTTCTGTATGATTCTGAAAAGAATAGTGTTCTCCTCTTCAAATAGTGTCTTTCATCCTAAAATGCTTTCCCAAAACATCCTACAGAGGAGTTACCTCACCCACCACCAAATTGTCACAATTCCTCAGGAGTGAACGCCATTTGTACAAGTGGCCTCCTTCATCAGTGGGCAGGCAAGATGGTGAAGTCAGAAAGTGGGGAGTAACCTCAGCCAGATCACAGATTTCTGCAGTTGGAAGGAACTTTGGAGCATATGTAGTCCAAATATCATCCGGAACACAATTCAATCTCCCCTTTTTCATCCCAAATCCCTTCTTCCCTGATATGTGAACCTGTAACTCTGTGATCAGTGATCAGAGTCTCTGTTTGAACACATCTAGCAAATGGGGAACTCTCATGCATTGGTTGTACTACTTTGGGACAGCTCCCATTGCAGAAAGATGCAACTTATAGTGAATGAAATTTGCCTCCCTGTTAACTTCTACCCCCTGGTCCTAAAAAATCCAGTAAGGAGCAAGAGTTGGAATGTTACCCTAACGTTTTATGGCACTGAGTTTCCCGTGCTACTTTCATAAATTGTGCTGTGCTGTGTTGAATTAATTAATTTTCTCATGCCCTCATCTTTTTCTAGTTCAATTTTGCCCCGCTTTGGGGAGAGGAGGAATAGTAATGCTCCCATTCAGAAACAGCCCCTAAATCCAAAATAAATTGATAAACGTGATTTTTAAATTGACATAGTTTGATCTACTAATGCTAGAAGACAGTATATAATGATCCTCTCAGTTCAAATTCATTCACTTCTGTAATTATTAAATGTAAGACACCATGGTAAGCACAGATGAGATCCGACTGATAAATATCTCAGAAATTGATCAAATATTTACTAGGAAAATATACTCAAAATAAAGGTGTCAGACATGAGAGTGGCTTGAACCAGATAAAAATGGCACTGGGAAATTTTAACAAAATGAATAAAAATACAACAAAACATAAATAACATTACATTTTAAAACTAAATCTGTCTGCAGCCATCCATATCTAAGAGTCCTTAGATATGGATTATTGACCCATTTTCTGACTTCAACACCATAGATCTAAATTACTTCATCAATAAGCATTTATAGTTCCTATTGTATGCTCACTACTGTTTTTGGTGCTATGGGAGGTAGGGGAAAAAATTGAATATGTTATGAAACAAGTTGTACAAAGAAACAGATACCGAAAGATTTCTGAGACTAATAAGAGCTAGCATCTGAATACTGCTTTAGAGTGGGAAGAAATTATTAATATAATATGATACAACATGAAAGGATAAAACATAATAATTTAAATTTTGCAAAGCACTTTCCAAATATCTCGTTTTATCTTCACAACAACCCTGCTACTATTATCCCCATTCTACTATGGAGAAACTGAGGCAGACAGATATTAAGTGATTTGCCCAAGGTCACATAGCCTGAGGCTAGATTTGAACTCAGGTCCTCCTGACTCCAGGCCCAGTGCTCTATCCAGTGCATCTCCTGTTGTGCTCTAAGAACTCAGAAATAGGTAAGAAAGATCAAGGAGGAATCAGGGAAGCCTTTATAGAGAATTGTTCTTGAACTTGACCATAAAGACATAGGTTGTCAGGAGGGAAGACAGAAAGGCCAAACTGGGGGAATATCATGAACAAAAGCATGGAAATTGGAATGAAAATACAAAGTATGAAAGAGGAGTAAATGAAGGAAGCTGAAGGAAATTGCATATGGTAGAGTAGTAGTCATTGATGTAGGACTGGAAAGGATCTGGGGGGCTTTCTAGTCCAACTGCCTTATTCTCCAAAGGAAGAAACAGGCCCAAGAAAGGCAAGTGAGTGTCCCAAGGTCATAGAGATAGAAAGTATGCAAGGAAGGATTGGAACCCAGAGCCTCTGAATGTTGGACCAGTACTCAATGGAAGAGCATAGGTTGGTAGAGGCTAATTGATAGAAGGGACGTGAAGAAGAAATTAAGGTAATCCCTTTGAAATCTCATTGTAGGGTAGTGGGGAAGGGGGGATCTTATACAGTTGGAGGGTTCATTTTCCTCATCTTGGAGGTACCTTGAGACTCTCAATGTTCAACTCCAACCCATATCTACTTTTGGCCACTATTTGTTAAACATTTACTATGCGCAAAGTACTCTGTTAAGCACCAGGAGCAGATACAAAGATAAGATAGAGGTGGTCCTTAGCTTCATTTAGGGAGGAGGGGGTTTGGAATGTGATACATAATTATGAAAACAAATAGAACAAATTAAGAACTTAAAAGAGGTGAAAATTTTGGGGGGTAGGAGATGTCCAGATGTGATTTCATTGAAGGACAACTCCAAGAATGGAATAGAAACTCCTTCCACTAAAGCAGACTGTTAACTCCTCTGTAACTTAAGGTCTTCTAGAGTATCCTGGGGCACTGAGGGGTTGTGATTTCCTCCTGGCTGACATAGCCCAGATATATTAGAGACAGGACTTGAACCCAGATCTTTCTGAATCCAAGACCTTTCATCTATCCACAACACCACACTGCCTCTCTAACTTAGGTTTTTATAGAACTTTGAGCTTCATAAAACATTTCCCTCACAACATCCCTTGTGGTAGGTAGTGCAAATATCATGTCCCCCACTTTACAGATGAGAAACCAGAAACTGGTTTTTTGTTTTTTTTTTGCTGAAATCTGTTTTTGAAAAGGAATTTGCAATTGGCCCCATCTCCTTCTCAAAAGCCTTTTTAATACAGTGAGAAATGTTTCAACAGATATCTGACTGAATATTTCCAAGACTGCTAGTAGGAAACATTACCAAGGTACTAAATTATGAAGCAGAATTCCTATAGCTTCATCAGGGTGGAAAATTTTTTTTTCTTCTTTTTTTTTTTTAATTTTATTAAAAAAAGTGACTTCCCTGTGAACATAGAGCTAGTATTATCTGAGGGAGGATTCAAACCCAGAGCTTCTGACTCCAAACCCAGCATTCTAATCTATTATGAGTTTTGAGCCAAAAAAGGTAGAATTTGAGCTGTAGGTACCAAAGGACCAATGATATCAACAGGCAGCAACATATCTGGGGTGGAGAGAACATTCTGAGGGGATGGGGGACAGAATGAAGGACTGAAAATTATAATAGCAGTGTTGTTTTTAATGACTGTCAGCTGATAGCTAGCGTCTCCAAATTCATTTCATAAGAACTTGAGGTTAGAAAGAGTTTTTAGATCACCTGGTCTAACTGTCATCCTCCTTTGACAAATGAAGGAACCAAGAGGGGCATTGGTTTGCCAAAGGTCGCAGGGCAAATGAATAGCATTCATTAGACCGGACTCCCAACTCATTCCTCTTCCTGCTACACAAACCTGGCATGCAAATTGCTTAATAGATCTTTGAAATTGTACCTTTTGTGAGTAAATGTTTGCTTGGCACAGGGATAAAAGAACAATTAGGGTAAAGACATTGCAGCATGCAAATTATAAAAGACTCTCATTTGATCTAAATAGACTTAGTTCATAGAAATGATTTGGTACTGCCTGTTAGAATCTCCAGCTAGAAAGAACGTTAATAAGTCACTTAGTCCCATCCCTGGTTTCATCCTTAGTATCTCAGCTTTCGGAGGTAGATTTTTAAATCTTCTTTTTCTTTTCTTTTTTTTTTTTTTTTTTTTTTTTACAATATCTTAGTTTCTGCATGGAGTTTTCCCACCCATCAAGCCCTCCCTTGTAAGAGATAACAAGAGAAAAATAGAAGGGAAGGAAAAGAAAGAAGTTCAAATAAACACATCAATTGTGTCTGGCATTATATTATTCAATATTCTACATCCATAGTCCCCCACCCAACAAGAAAAGAGTGATCTGTGCATTCTCAGCTCTTCCTCAGGGTCACACTTGATCAAAATGACGATGGTTTATTTTTAATGGCCAGGTTGATCCTGCAAACTCAATCATACTCATCCTCATTGACCAGCTATAACTATGATAGTTTGACCTTGTTCAGTTTTAAGGGTGGGGGTCTGGCAGAAAAAGGTAGCAGATGATATTCCAAAGGAACTACCACAACAACAAGCACAATGAGATGTCAGAGTACTTAAAACAACAACACTGGCTTTATAGTCAGAGACCTAGGGTTCAAATTCTGCCTCTGATGTTTGCTACCTAGGCAAATTGTTTAATTTCCTTAGGTCTCAGTTTCTTCATCCATAAAAACAAAGGGCATTGGACTAGGTAGCCTTTGAGAACTCTTCCAATTCTCAATCTGTGATCCTGCTAAAATTTCTGTAGTTTTAAAGTTTGAAGAGCACTTCCCCAGCAATAAATTTGTCAGGTAGGTCTTGCAAGTATCATTATCCCTGTTTTCCAGATGTGGAAACTGAGGCATAGCAAGTGTGTGACTTCCTCAAGATCACAAAGCCAGTCTCAGTGGTATTCAGATTAAATACTCTTGAGATTTCACATCCAATGTGCCTTATACTATCTACCATGTTGCCTCACACAGGAAAAATCAGCCTAACTTATAGTAATGACTATGTATTCTGGGTCTGGGCCTACCTCATAGATTTTTGTGAAAGGTTCCTTCTGGGAATTGGAAAGAAAGAGGAGAAAATATAAATCTATTGTGCTCCCCTCCCCTCCCCAAAACTTGAAGAAGATGATATATGTAACATTTAGTATTAAAAAACAGTAATAAAAATGGAATAAAGGTTAGGTTATTGAGGATTATACCCCTATTTCATACAAATAGGGTGGCTTATGTGTACTTTTTCCAGAAAGACTAAAGGTTTGTTCAATTCTCTTCCCTACACATACATACATATATACATACATACATACATACATACACACAACACATACTTTTTTAAAAAAAAAAGAAATTTGTAGTATTTAAATATTTTTCATCATAAGATAATTGCTCTTCCAGTCACTCTGAAGATTAGCTTTGGACTTTTTGTCTGCATTTCCCATTGTTCATTATTTTTCACTCCCTGGCTTCCTGTTGCTGCTTCAACTCCCCAAACTCCTACCCACTGACCTCCCCAGCCATCCCTCCTTCTGCTACTGTGGACCAGCTCCCTTTTGCCAACCAGTCCCAAATAACCTCTTCCCACTCCCTGCTGACCATTCCTTCCCACCAGCTTCATTGCTCTTCTCCCTCATTCTTTTAATTTCACATTTAGGAAATGTCAAACACTTGTTTGGTACCTAAAATGCCCAGTTTCTACCCCCTCCACAAAATTAGTAAGGCTAAAACTGGCGGTAAAAATTTTCCACCCTGGGGAGATCCATCCTGCCCTACCGAGAAGTGACATAGGAGAGAATAGACTGGGGGAGGGGGGACACACTGGGATGGCTGTTTTGGGGCAATGGGTGGGGGAAAGAGGGGGAGAAAATATGTAACTCAAAATCTTGTGGAAATAAATGATGCAAACTATAATAAAATTAAAAAAAAAAAAGAAGAAAAAAAAATTTTCCACCCTGATGAAGCTATAGGAATTCTGCTTCATAATTTAGTACCTTGGTAATGTTTCCTACTAGCAGTCTTGGAAATGTTCAGTCAGATATCTGTTGAAACATTTCTCACTGTATTAAAAAGGCTTTTGAGAAGGAGCTGGGGCCAATTGCAAATTCCTTTTCAAAAACAGATTTCAGCAAAAGCCTCTTAGAAAACATGTTTATGTTCCTTCCAGATATAGTTGTGGGGCTATTAGGTTTAGCCAGCTCTGTTTATACAAAACTTCTGGCTTTGTGTCTAATTACTGCTATACTCACAAGTTTATGGAATGCTATCAGCTGCAAAGGGGTCCTAGTCAGAGGTTGTTGACATTTAACACATGGAGGGCCTGTCACATCTGGGGTCTTCTTGATTGTTGCAGTTAAAATGTGAGGTGTACAGTGCTGAAGAAAGAAGTGATTTAAGACCCTTAACTGTGATTCTTTAGTCGTTTTTCAGCAGTGTCTGCCTCTTCGTGACCCTATTTGGAGCTTTCTTGGCAAAGATGCTAAAGTAGTTTTCCGTTTCCTTCTCCAGCTCATTTTACAGATAAGGAAACTGAGGCAAACAGGGGTAAGTGACTTGCCCAGAGTCACACTAGCTGGTAAGTTTCTGAGGACAGATTTGAACTCAGGAAGATGAGTTTTTCTGATATCAGACCCAACACAATATATACTGTGCTACCTGACTGCCCAAGCCTAAATTAAGTGAGATTATTGTGGTTTAGGAAATTTGGAGATTCCATGCAAGCAAAGTTCCACATCAGCATAAATTGGATGTATCAGTATGCTTGCTACTTCTCTTAAAAACTGTTAGCCTGTTGGTGCAGTGGAAAGAGCACTAAACTCAGAGTCAAGAGTCCTGGGTTCAAATCTTGACTCTGACACTTACTTAACTACGTGATTCTGGACAAGTCATTTAATGTCTGACTTTAAGTTTCCTCTCCCATAAATAGGGATAATAAATATTATTTATACTCTCGACCTTTCATGGTTGTTGAGGGGAAGACGCTTTGTAGAACTTAAAACACTATGTAAATGTAACATTGTTGCTAGAATTATTTATATTAACACTATTAAATGCAACCTTAATTTTAATATTCAGTTCAGTAAATATTTAATAAACAGTTATTGGCATGTAGAACAGATGCTAGGTCAGACACAAAAATTTAATTAGGCTTACTACCTGGCAGAGGATATGATACCTACTCACAAACAAATGCCCAGAATGAAAAAATATATAGTAAGAGACCTGTATTCAGAGTACCTTGTGAGGTCCAGGGCAGAAGACACATTACCAAGTAGGGGGACACAGTAAAGCTTCCTGGGAGAGGTAGCATTGGGCTTTAAAGAAGGCATGAGGATGCAGCAGGGGAGGGAAGGAATAAGGATAAAATTTATATAATGCCTACTGTGTACCAGGCAGTAAGTTAAGCATTTTGCAGATATTATCTCTTTTGTTCCTCACACCAGCCCTGGGAGGTGGGTTCTATTATTAGTCCCATTTTGTAGATGAGGAAACCAAAGCAAATTAAGTGACTTGCCCAAGGCCATATATCTAGTTAGAGTCTGAGGCTGGATTTGAACCCAGGTCTTTCTGATTCCAAGCACACTGTCTGCATTGCCATCTCCAACTTAGTATATCAGAGTTCAGAATCCTCTGCCACCCTACTTTTCCAGTATGGAACAACCCCTAATGCCATGTAGAAGAGTTTGAACAGGGGCAGCTATGTGGCACAGTGAATAGAGTGCTGGCTGAATAGAGTCTGGAGTTGACACTTGACACTTACTAGCTGTGTGACCTTGAGCAAGTCACTTAACCCCAACTGCCCTACCTTCCCCACTCCAAAAAAAAAAAGAAGAAGAAAAAGAGTTTGAGCTTTACTCAGTAGCCAATAGTAAGCTATTTAAAATGGTTTCTATCAAAGCTGTGAGTACCATCCTCAGCTCTATACGTAAGGAAACATTTCCCCCCAAAGAAACATAAACTAATGTTGATGGCTAGAGTATGTTATTTTTGTTCAGTTATTTCAGTCATATCTGACTCTCTGTGTGATGCCATTTGGAGTTTTCTTGGCAGAGATACTGGAGGGATTTGCCATTTCCTTCTCCACCTCATATTATAATTTAGGAAACTGAGTGATGTGTCCAGGATCACACAGCTAGGTAAGTGTCTGAGGCTGGGTTTGAACTCAGATCTTCCTGCTTCCAAATCTGGCACTCCACTGCTTTGGTCACTTGTAGTTGCCAAAAAGCTAGACTATAGATTTAAAGTGTGAAAATCACAAATTCCGTAAATAATTCAGTATACTGCTTGGGCAATGGCAACTCTCCAAACCCTTGATGTAGAACTCTTTGCATAGCCATATTTCTGGGTGGGATAGGTCTTAGAGCTGTTTTAGGAAAACCACTGTGGCTGACCCTTTTCCATATGCAGCATAGGTGATTTTGTCCTAGAGTGGAAAGAACATGTGCGTAAAGTAAGTAGAAGGAGTGGAGAACAGAGAGAAGTAAAGTCAAGCATTTTCTAAGTGTTTACCAGTACAAGGTGTTAGTGCAGCTAGATGCTACAGTGCGTAGATCGTGGGCTCTGGAATCAGGAAGACTTGTCTTTGTTAATTCAAATCCGGCCTCAGACACTTACTACCTGTGTGACCCTGGGCAAGTCATTTTATCCTGTTTGCCTCAGTTTCCTCATCTGTAAAATGAGCTGGAGAAGGAAAGGGCAAACCCCTCCAGTATCTCTGCCAAGAAAACTCCAAATGGCGTCACACAGAGAGTCAGATGTGGCTAAACAACTGAACAAAAGCAACATACTCTAGCCATCAACAATAGTTTATGTTTCTTTGGGGAAAAAATATTTCCTTACGTATAGAGCTGAAGGTTTGGGATGAATTTTTAAAAGATTTAGAATTTTCAAAAGGTTTAGCAATGAAGTCCTTTAACATGCTGGTGAGGTTTACTGGTGTATTTTGCAGATCTTTTTGTGCTTATTTGTGGTGACTAGAAACATTCACATTCTCAGGAATATAATTCAGCCATCTGGAATGGCATATTGTCGTTTCCAGCATCAAATAACTTTTATAATTTAGTCCATTTGTGTAGAAATTGCTAGAAATTAGCATTCTGCCAATATTATCCACATTAATGTAACTGGACGATGGGACTGTCATTTTTACCATTAGGATATGCATCAGGCCCTCCGAATTCTCAAAACTCAACTTATTCATGTATCAGTTGATTTTTGTGTTCTAGAACCATGTCAAATTATTCTTACTATAATAACTAAAAGTGAAGTCTGTACTAGAAATATTCATTATAATGCCAGAAACTTTGACCCATTCAGTTTGGCTCTTTATTAAACCTTCGAAAGTCATCTATACTCTGGCAAACCATTTGTTTAAAAACAAACTAGGAAACACTAAAAATTTATAGATAAACTGCCATGTGCAGTTTTATCTACTGTTTTCAAAAGTGTGTATTATCATTGATCATTATGGTCTTTTCAGTATAGACATTGGGTTGGCATTTAATAGGTGGGCTTCTTTTTAAAGTCCTGAGTCTTTAAAAACAAAAATTATATTTTGTCTCTGAATCCATCATTTAGATTGTTCATACCTAAGAGTTGAGGGCTTTGATTTAAAAAGTCTTTTAAGTTTAAAAATTTGCATTAAAAATATAACTTTAAAGATGATACTTTTTTTTAACCATTTAGATACAGATTTTGGAGGAAAAATGTATAATTGTCAAAGGGGTATAAATTTAATTTTTTAAAAATCCCTCAGAATTACTTTTTTAGAATGTGCAAAAAAAATAACCACCTTTAACCATGTAATAGTAAGAATTTTTCCCTGCTGAAAAATATGCTAACACTAACATATTAATCTTAGTTATCACTGGGATAGGTTATTATATATTTCATTTCTTCAAAAGCTATGTATTGAAAATCAGCTATATGCAAAGTACTGTGTCCATTAGAGGATAAAATAATGTACAAGGGGCAGCTAGGTGGCACAGCGAATAGAGCACTTCCCCTGGTGTCAGAAGGACCTGAGTTCAAATCCAGTCTCAGACACTTGACACACTTACTAGCTGTATGACTTTGGGCAAGTCACTTAACCCCAATTGCCTTGCCTTCCCCTGTCCAAAAAAATAATAATATACAAGATGTCTTTCTTGCCGTCAAATAGCTTACAGACTTGTATATAAAACACCTACTCAAATAACAATAGAGTACAGTGACAAATACCATTTAAGTGCTACAACTTAAAGTATATAGGAAAGACTCAAAAGTGAATTGGATTTAAATGAGGAAGGGCTGTGCAAAGGCACCAGCCTTGCTTTCTCCTCCAGAACCATGCGGATCCAATGGCAAGATACAGATCAGGATGGGTGGAGATGGCCTCAGATCAGGCAGAAAGATATAAGTTTAATGATCGATAGACTTAAGGCAAAGAGAATTTGCTTCTCTGAGGCTGGATTTGAATTCAGGTGCTCCTGACTCCAGAGCCAGTGCTCTATTCACTGCGCCACCTAGCTGCACCGAGAATCTACTTTTTAAAAAGAGGGGAGTGGGTGGCAAATATTAGTGCTTTAGCTCTGTCTTTTAATGAACATGCTCTTCCTTACAGACTTCCACCATTGAGGAAGCTGAACTACCCCCTCAAAAGGATGAAAATGATTGTGGACAAGAGGAAAGTAGGAGCACAGAATGTGATACCCCAGGTTTGTTCCATGGAAATACAGTTTTGGGGTCATTCACATGGGTTTTTAAACCATAGTCTTTTTCTGTGAAAGGTTTGTCAGGCAGACCACAGGCTCTCGAAGGACCTACAAAGCTTAGGCATGCTAGTCCAGTGATGGAAAGCTATGTGAGAGCCATCTAGGTTAATCACGGCAGCTTATGGGGAAGGGTACCATCCTTATCTTCTGCTTCCCATTATGGTTTGCTCAGGGTTCAGCTTTGAGGGATGCCTGACTTCTTAGTAGAGGAAATAGGCTCCTGATATTCTCACATCCATTTTTTACACATATGAGGGCTTCCCAAGGAACATGGCCAATTATGGTAAGAAATATTACCTTTTACTCCAAACTAGAATCAAGAGAGGGGGTGAAGGAGTTGTGAGGAGGGGGAAAAAATTGGAGATTTGCAGTGTACCAAT
>CM053592.1:110826878-110852429 GCA_028646515.1 Pseudochirops corinnae | reverse complement strand
GGAGGAAGAGGAGGATGAGGAGGAAGAGGAGGAGGAGGAAGAGGAAGAGGAGGGGGAGGAAGAGGAGGGGGAGGAAGAAGAGGAGGAGGAAGAAGAGGAGGAGGAGGAAGAGGAGGAGGAGGAGGAGAAAACTTTGCAAATATCATCTTATTTGACCCTGGGAGGTAAGTACTATTATTTTCTCCATGTTACAGTTGAAAAAACAGAGGCAGACAAAGGTTAAGAGACGTGTCCAGAGTCACCCAGCTAGGGTCTAAGGTCTGATTTGAACTCAGGTCTTCCTGACTCCAGGCCCATTGCTCTAGCCACAGTACCACTAAGCTGTCTAACACCATCTAACTCTTAAGGAAAGCTAGGAAAACTAAGAGACTGAGGGAATGGGACAGAGTGTTCCAGGCATGGGAACCAATACAAAGGCAAAGATTCGGGAGATGAATATAAGGAATTCAGGTAAACATGGAAAAAATTTGTATGAAATGAGGTAGCTTAAATCTCACCTCTGCAGAAAGCCTTTCTCAATTCCCCCATGTCCCCCTACACAGCTGCTAATTCTTTCCCCTTTTAAGTCATCTTTATTCCCTCTGTGTGTGTATTTATATATATCATATGTACACATCTTTGCCATTAGAACATGCTCTCCCGGTATGTGTGTATATATAGATACGTGTTCACATGCCACAATTTATTCAGTCATTCCCCAGTGGAAGGGTGTCCAATTTGTTTCTTTTTCCTTTGCTACTACATAAAGATCATGTGAATATGTGGATATTTTGGTATATACAAGACCATTCTGTCCTTGACCTCCTTAGGGAAAATGCCCATTGACATTATAGCCAGCCAAAGGATATGAAGAGTTGAGTGAATTTTCTTACAAAATTCTAAATTGTTTTCCAGAATGGTTGGGCCAATCCACATAACAGTATAATAATGTACCTATCTTTCCATAGGTCCTCCAATACTGAGATGTCCTTTACTTATATCACACTTGATTTATATTGAAATGGCCAGCAACTAGTTATCAAAATATCAAATTCTATTTATACATGTGGTTATTTTAAATTTTCATCAAGCATGGCTTTGTAATCTTTATACTGACTTTGAATTCCTTACTCTGAATTTCTCTACTTTGCAAATGAAAGAGTCATTTCATAGACATTGTGATTTATTCATACAGAAATCTGTATGGTACTTCTTGGTGCAAAAAACTTTGAAAATTATATGTATTTTTTAACTTTATGTAGATTTTATCTTCTGTTGTCCTCTCCATCTCTTGTTGGGTCATGGGCTCTTCTCTCATCCATAGATCCAAAATGTAATTTCTTCCTTGCTCTTCTAATTTGAATAGATTAAGCGCTTGTGGGGCACTTCCAATAAACCTGTCACATAACATCCTCTTGGACCTAAAACTACAACTATGCCCTGAAGAAAATTTCACAACCCTACATGATCAGGTTGAATGGGAATACAGTTCTTTGTACACAGGAGGAAAAAAAATCAGTTGAAAATGTTAGTACCCACTAGAATTACAGTCTGTGACCTAGTTAATGCAGAGGCAAGCCATTGTGTGCCTGTATGCTTCTGACAGAGCACCTGAGTCAGCATTCTACAGAAATGCTCATTTTCAAAGGAAGCTTGTGCTGGGATCACTTCTGTTTCACCAGGTCCACCTTGGCTGCCTTTCCCTCTCCAACCTCTCCCTCTCTCTCCCCCCCCCCACCCCCCCAATCCCCTGGGCTTGCAACAATTTAATTTTGATGGGGGCAGGGGCGGGGAGACATGACGTTGAGACCTAGGTCTAAAACACATCTAAACAAGCAAGCCCATATCTGCCATATAACACTTAAAATGCCCAACATCTCCTAAAATGCCAGGGCATGAGGAAATATCAGTCTGATTTTCTCTGAAATCACCACTGATGCCTCACCTTGCATCTTCTTTGTCACAAGAGAAAAGCTTTGGAGAGAGTGAAAAGCCTAGTAAACTTTGCAGTTGCAAATTTAAGTCAGCTTTGTGATGGAAAAGAAGATTCTCTTTTCATGGCAGCTCAAGTTGAGAAGAAAAAAAATACTCCCGAAAACATCATTTAAATGATTTAAGAGGCATATAGATTAAAGGCTCTCTAATACTTAGAATACCAAATAGGCAGTCAGAGGGTCAGAGACCCATAGTCAGAGGTCTTTAAATTGTAGAAATGACTTTAAAAAAATGCTAAAGAGCAAGACTTCCTTCTTCCTGGTGTGGTTTGTTCTGTAGCCCAAGGACATCCTAGGTCCCCATCATATAGCTACCTAAAACCCCGAGGCTCCTTCCCACTGGCTTTTAGCATCTAAGTATCAACTACTTCCACTACATTGATAGAGGAGAGTGATACATTTTTCCCCATAGCTTCTTGTCTTTATTCTCTCTGAGACTCATTTCTTCTACTGGAGAATGGCATTTCTAACAAATAGGTTAGGGCCTTAGTTCTTTAGCTACAATGACTCCTTCTCGTCTGTAGGGTAAAATCCAAACCCTTCACCTTGGCTTTTCAAGCCCTGCACAAGGTGGTTCCAGCCTACTTCATCAGTCTTATTTCAAATGACTTCCGTTATGTGCTCTCAATTTCAAACAGATTGTAGTAGATGTTCTTCAAATTTCACAATAACTGGCACAAGGCCTTAATAGAGTCAGTGTTTAATCAGTATCTTTTGAATTAACTTGGAATGCCATCTCTCATCTTTACATTTAGTGCCTGCCTTCTTCCATGTCTGTAAAACGCTTTTTCAACTTAGCTGAATCTTCACCTTCCTTCAAAGCTTCACAGATACTACTTCTTCCCCGAAGCCTTCCATGGCCTCTCTAGTTGACTGCACTTCCTCAGATTATCTTGTGTTTATTTTGTTCACCTGTTTTATTTCCCAGTAGAATTTAAGTTTTAAGTTTCTTGTGGCCAGGGGTTCCTCCTTCCTTCCTTCCTTCCTTCCTTCCTTCCTTCCTTCCTTCCTTCCTTCCTTCCTTCCTTCCTTCCTTCCTTCCTTCCTTCCTTCTTTCCTTCTTTAGCAGGCAATTGGGGTTAGTGACTTGCCCAGGGTCACACAGCTACTAAGTGTCTGAGTGCAAATTTGAAGTCAGGTCTTCCTGAATCCAGGGCTGGTGCTCTATCCACTGAGCCACTTAGCTGCCTCCAAAGGGCTACTTTCAGTTTTTGTTTTTATATCTCCACTATTTAGCACAAGAGCTTTGTTCTTAGTATGCATTCAATAAAAACTCATTTAATGAATTCAACTAAATCTGTTATCTGATTTGATGTCTTTGCAGTCATTTGAAAGGAAAGGCAGTGTGTAGAAAACCTGTCTTTCATATACAGACATGATGATTTTGATGCATCTTTGATGTGTTATAGTGAAGTTCATAGATGAGAAAATCATAAATATAGAGATGGAAAGGACCTCAGCAACCATCACGTCCAGTCCTCTCACTTTACAAATGAGGAAACTGAGGCCCAGAGAAGTTAAGTGATTTGGCCCAGACCAAACAGGTGGTAAAATGTCAGAGCTGTTTTTTCTATTCAAACCCAATCCATACTTTCTCACCTAGTCTGCTTGCCAACTAATAGCAAAATTTGTGACAGATCAGATTAGCCAAGGAATGTAGTCTCTGGCCATGCTCTGGAACAAATTTTCATAAAGATTCAACTCTTGATTGTGGTTTCATTTTCACTATTTTCTAACAAAACAAGCTAAAAGACTGCCAAGGCCAAATAATCAAGATTTGGTTTGCTTACTTAACGTTTATTTTTTAGAATCAATATAAATCATCAACAAATTTTATTGATGCCTTTTGTTTTTACACATCTGGGTCATTTCTGTAACTATAATCCTTCCCTCTCCTCTAGCACTGAAACCTCTCTTATAAAAAGCAAAAAAACCAGAGCCTAACATCCAATGAGGTGACCATATGTGACAATATATACAGTATTCTTCCATAGTAGACCCCCACCTTTCTGCCACAAAGAGAGAGGTATGTTATTATCTGTTTTCTGGGATTATTATTGATTGGTTTTTTTTTTAAATAATTCAATAAACTTTGTATTTACATGGCACTACCAGATATTGTTTCTCTGTCTAGTTCTTTGCTACTGGTTAATGAATGTTAAAACACATTTAAAATTTCCTTTTCGATTCATGGAAAATATTATGAAATAATATTTCCCCAACCTAAAACACTTTCCAACTTTTTACTTTAGGAAAGTGGGTAGGATAAAATCTTTCTTAGGTAAATGGATTGAGTACTTCTTATCTTCTAATAATGCATATGATTAATTCTTGTCTTGATGAAGTCATTGCCTGAAGTGATTGGTCCCCAAATCCACCTAAGGACTGAGTCCTCTTTTTAGAAGTTAAGATATTGATGGAAGTGGGAGATGTGGATGGTTGGGAAGAGAATCTTTTCATTCCTTAAGGGGAGTGATCCAGGAAGAATTGAGTGTGACTTTTTCCAAACTTTATATTAATATATTTTGATCTTTCTTTTTTCATGATTCCTAAAAATGTTGCCTCAGATATCTTAGAGTAGAATCATGTAAGAAGACATGAGCGGGACTATGCTAATAGAGGCATTTCTTTCTCCATGCTAGTCATTCTGAGATGCAGAATAATAACTAAAAATTGTTCTTGGCAGAGTTGTGCCTTTACCCCAAATATATTAATGTTTTTTCTTTGTCATGCAGAGAAAGTAATTACCTCAAAAAAGTTATAAACAGCAATTTCTCTAGCTTTGAGTACATATAACTCTTATTATCAAACATGGTCTGGAAGTGGAGTATTCTAATGACTAAAGTATTTCAGATCTCTCTGGTGTTTCTCTTTGCTTAAGCCATTTCTTCCCACCTCTGCCCACCCCACTCTCCTCTTGTTTTTTTCCAGCTCTCTTTCCACAAGTGCCTTCTCTGTTAAGAAGCCTTCCTCAGTTCTGGAGCCTACATTAATGTCCCCCCTCTCTGAATTCCTGTTATATTTATAGTTAGCAGCACACAACATAACCTTTAACTGTTCTCTCATTGTCTTATTTCCCAGTGAAACAGTGCACAAGTCATATGGGCAAAAGCTACATGTCTTAGAACTACTACATGGTTTAACACAATGGTATATGCTCTCTTAATTAATGAATGCATGACTACATGAATGAATGAACGGATAGATGGATGGATGAAAGAAAACATTTATTTATGGCAGTATGCCAAGTGTTGATCATGAAGTCAGTCCCTGCCCTAAAAATTCTTAAATTCTAATACAGGAAGAAAACCTCTAAAGAGAAGCCAGAAAGAAGGGAAGGAACAGTTGATTTGTACATGAATAGCAACATGATTTGGATTGTGACACAGAGACCTGGTTTCAGTCAAGACAAGGTGAAAGTTCACCTATCAGGGTCCAGGGTCCTAGTGATGAGGTACAGGCTCTAGGAACCCCCTTAAGCTGTTCTTGAATCTTCAAGGTACAGGCTCTGGGAACCCCTTGAGCTCTCCTTGAATCTTTGAGGCACAGGCTCTGGGAAACCCCTTGAAGTCTGATTAATCTTCCCACTTGATGAGGCATTTGCAGAGGCCATAAGTATTTCACTGTGGCTGGGCCCAAACCTCTGTTACTAGCCTGGCCCTCCATTGTCCATCTGCTTCCCACCCTTGAGCCTATCAAAATATCAATCCACCCTTGCATTGACCTCATTATGGTTCCTGGTCAGGGAACCATAAAAATGAAGAGGTTACCCATAAAGAGGGTTAGGGGTACTCTGGAAAACCCAAAATACCAACATGCCGGGTCCTGCCAAATGAATTAGACTCAAGTCTTCTCTCAGCCAAAGAAAAGTAAAGTTTATTGAAAGCTCACCATATGTAGACTCTTAAGGAGCCAATCTATGCATTCTATGGTGCTCTCATACCACATGGAGGGAAGATGGGGTCTTATGTACAGAGGAATCTAGGGGTGATCTAGAAGAGGAGTTTGAGGAAGGTCTTCAGGAGTCAGGTGAGGTCAGACTCCAGTAATGAGTAATTAAGGGTGGGAACTTGCTGGAGGCTACCTGGAGACCACAGACAATGGTAGGCCAGGCCAGTTCAAGGGTGGGAACAGGAGCATCAAGGGTGGGAAACTGTTGGAACAAAGGAGGGCTAAAGAGTTGGGCAGAGCCACAACTTAAGGCCCCATGACCTCAGAAGATTCAAGGTGAGCTGGGGGAGGGGGGGAGGGGTCCCCAGAGCCTGTTCCTCAAAGTTTCAAGGAGAGCTCAAGGAGCTGCACCTCATCATCAGGACAACTTCTTATCCCAGAGGAAAGTCAGTGGAAGCTTCTTTTTGGCTTGCACCAGGCCACAAACTTAGGGAAGAATGCCCTCCACCCTCTGATAAAGCCCATTTTGACTGGCAGTAAGCTGGGAGAAACCATCAGATAAGTCTGTGCTAAACTATAAAAACTCCATGGCACTCACACACATGGGGGCAAGAAGGGATCTTATATATAGGAAGGTTGTGGGAGGAATCTAGGGGTGGTCTGGAGGAGGAGTTTGGGGAAGGTCTTCAGGAGGAGTTAATGAGGTCAGTGGGTGATTAAGGGTAGGAAGTTGTTGGAGGCTACCTGGAGCCAACAGACAATGGTGGGCTAGGCCAGTTCAAGGGTGGATTGATATTTTGATAGACTTAAGGGTGGGAAATAGATGGACAGTGGAGGGCTAGGCTGGTCACAGAGGTGTGGGCAGAGTCACAATGAAAAGCTTATGGCCTCTGCATATGTCTCATCAAGTGGGAAGATTCAGTCAGAGTTCAAGGGATTTCTCAGAGCCTGTACCTCAAAGATTCAAAGAGAATTCAAGGGGGTCCCCAGAGCCTACACCTCATTACTAGTGTAGAGGTGTAGGGTTTAGGGGTGCTTGAGACCCCAAAATACCAACACACCGGGTCCTGCTGAATGAATTCAACTCAAGCCTTCTCTCATCCAAAGAAAAGCAAAGTTTATTAAAGATTCGCCATAATGGGTAGACTCTTAAGGAGCCTACGTATCTTTGAGGCTTATATTGGACAAGTGGGCCAGAATCATCTGACACAGAGTGAGTCTGTGCTAGATTATCCTCAGGCCTTCTCTCTTTCATGGAGGCAAGATGGGGTCTTACATACAGAAAGATTGTGGGAGGAATCTAGGGGTGGTCTAGAGGAGGAGTTTGGGGAGGGTCTTCAAGAGGAGTCAAATGAGGTCAGACTCCTGCGATGAGAGATTAAGGGTGGGAAGTAGCTGGAGGCTACCTGGAGATGAGACAATGGAGGGCGAGGCCAGTTTAAGAGTGCATAGATATTTTGGGAGGATCCAGGGTAGAAAGTAGATGGACAAAGGAGGGCTAGGCTAGTAACACAGGTTTGGGTTCAGCCACAATGAAAGGCTTATGGGCTCAGGCAAATGCCTCATTAATTGAGGAGAGTCAATCAGAGTTCAAGGGGGTTCCCAGAGCCTGTACCATATCACTAGGAGCAAAGTCCAGGTTACAATGGGAGAGGGATGAAGAGGTTAAGGAAACTGGATGAAGTGCTTATTTATTGAATAGTTGTGATCTTGGAAAGGCCAAAACATGCCACTGACTAGGTAAGACTCAGGTGGGAGGCAGCAGCTAGATGGTGCAGTGAATAGAGTTAGATGATGCAGTGAATAGAGTACCAGCCCTGGAGTCAGGAGGACCTGAGTTCAAATCCGGCCTCAGACACTTAACACAAAAACTAGCCCTGTGACCATGGGCAAGTCACTTAACTGCCCTCCAAAAAGCAAAAAAAAAAAAAAAAAAAAAAAAGGAAGACTCAGGTGAGAGAAGGCCATTTTCCTCCTGGGGAATGGAACAGAACTTGAATTGGATCTGAGCAAGGATAAGTTAAGTATAAGTCAAAAGAGCAGATTGTTCTGGTGCCACTATTTCTATGCAGTACCGGAATTCAAGGAGCTGAAATGGAGTGGGGAAATGACTTTCAGGAAAGGAAGAAATTCAGCCTGGGTTGTCAATATTTGATCAAGGCAAGATATGAGTGTGTTAAAGGAGCTGACCATTTGTATGAATTAAAATACCTCTCCAAAGTTTTAGTCTTTAGTGGTGTATCCTTGCCTTCCCTGTCCCTGTCTTATAGAAATGTACTGGAATTGACATGGGCTGAGTCCACTTTGTCCCTTACTAATACTAGTAAGACCATGGACTCTGTCCAACTAGAGAGGAATAGTTTTGGAGATAATAATTTTACCATTCCCCCTCTCTGGATTACTAAGTGGAAGTCTATTTAGTAAGGATAGGGACTAGACTTTGGGTTTCATTGACATAGAGAACTCTCAGATAAGGAAACTCCTACCACTGCAACTTAAGGGTTTCAGAAAGTTCTAGAGCATTGAGATTTGAAACAACTTGCACAGGGTCATAAAGCCAGAATGCATCAGAGGAAGAATAGGAACGCAGATCTTCCTGGTTTCAAGGTCAGCTCTATCTCCACTGTGCCTTGCAGCTCCTCAACCCATTCACTATCAACTTAGTTGGAGTTGTTGTTGTTTGTTCTTCCTCTCAAAGAGGACGGTGACATCAGGAGGGTGATGTCATGACTTGGATTGGAATTTAAGTGAGGGGGTATTATGTAAAGAAGTCTGGAATAGAGAGGGTCTAAATTCAAACCCTGACCCTAATTCTGACTACATTTGTGACCTTAGGTCAATAATTTAATTTTCCTGGGTCTCAATTCCTTCA
Source organism: Pseudochirops corinnae (assembly GCA_028646515.1). Taxonomy (NCBI): domain Eukaryota; kingdom Metazoa; phylum Chordata; class Mammalia; order Diprotodontia; family Pseudocheiridae; genus Pseudochirops; species Pseudochirops corinnae. The sequence goes on along the minus strand of CM053592.1, from coordinate 110,843,693 downwards.
CCTGTAAAATGAGGGGGTTATACTCAGTGGCTTCTGGGGACCCTTCCTGCCTTCTCTTCCCTCACTACCTCACTAAACCATCTTTCCTACCACCCCTGTAGGTAACCAGTGGCATTATGGAATGGCTAGGTTATATCGTCAAGAAAGTAGGGGTGAGGGGAATATAGAAGAACATAGCAAGGGGAAATGAAAAGATGTGTTAGATTTTTCTCATTGCTAATCCTAGCACAAAGTTATATAAAAAGAAAGAAGAAAAAAGCAGAGAAAAGAGGAAAACATTACTTCTGCATGCCTTGATCTTCAGGAATCAACCAATGCTGTCTTCCCGATTTTTTATCAATATAAATCTTGGGGAAAGTTAATTACTTATTGACAGCGGAATGAAGTGTGAGTAAAAGCCAGCTCACTGATGTTCAATGGGATGCATTTGGAGAGTGATGGGTCGAATGTACTAAGCATCTTCATGGGAATGTGTAGAAGTGCTAAAGCAGAGTTACCGAAGGAGAAAAGCGTGAGTTTTTGTTTCTTTTCTTTTCTTTTCTTAATGATGCATATAATCCTGTGCCTTCAGGCTGAGTCATTGGGCCAGAGTCTAGGCCGGCATGGGGCATGCTCAGAACATCAGTGAAAATAGTCTGGTTCCATATGGACTCTACATGTGTTGAGGTCACTGGAAGGACCCAGGCTATGGACACAGTCCTTTTAAGCAGAGTTTGCAGCAGAGACAGCAGACAAATGAACAAGACTCATGGACTTGAGTTGTAGGTTGAACAGAGCAAAAGGACAATTTTCTGTTGGTAAGGGAAGATTAAATGAAGTGGTCAAAAGTGACTTGTACAAATGGCTCTGAAGGAAACTTACTGCTCAGTGACTTGACTGAAAGAAATAATCACCTTTTATATGAAGGCAGCCTGAGTCTACAATGGTGAATTCTATCTGCTTGATCTTAAAGGAGTGGGCCTGTCCTTTCTAGTCAATGACAACATGACACAGAGCTATGGAGTCAGATGACCTGCAGCTTATGTTCATTATTGATGTAATATTAGGCAAGTTAGTTAACCTCCTGGTGCCTAAGTTTCCTCATCTCTAAAACGAGAGGAGATGGAATATATGCTTTCTGAGTTATTCTGCAACTCTAGATCTATGAAATTATGACCTGAAGTAAAACTGTCTGCTGAGAATGATAATCCACATCAATTTTACACTGCTGATATAATCACAGATATGATTCTACTCTGCCAAAGATTCATCATGACCAGCATCTATGGGTAACAGCTTATCCTCTGAGTGGGTTCAGGTTCTACCTGGACCTTTCAGGTCCCCCCTCAATTTATGAGTTCTCTTTCATTAGCATGTTCTTCCAGAGATACCCCCAAGTCCCTTGGGGATCAAGATTGAGGCCAAGGAATCACTAGCACAAACACTGATTCTTTCCCATCATATATGACACATCTTAACAACTAAAAAAAAAAAAAAAGATCAAAAAAGAAAGTATTTGGGGAGTTTTGACCAAGGAAAACACAGAAATCCTGGGAACAGCACCAGCTGCCAGTCTTCACCACAAACACATACATTCTCCCAGTGCTTAGGAAATGGCTCCAGTTTCTCATGGGAGATAAGGATGCTTGTTGCTATGGCACTGAAAACATGAGTCACAGCAAGGCTGATGCCCAATCTAGCACTTCCATACTCAAATGCAATCTATAACTTTGGCATCCCTGACTGAATCTGAGAAAATCAGTGATAATGAGCAAGCATTACATCAAAGGACTTCTGCCCTTTTCTTTTTCTATTAAGTCTTAAAGGTTGGTATAAAAAATGAATCAGAGCAATGGACTGAGAACTGAGGAAAATAATTAGCAGAAGGATGCTTCCACCTGAGCTTAGATTTAGCTTATCCTGACAGTGTCTGTGTCCCACAGCTGCCTTTCCCTTAGCGACCTCCCTCACCTGATCCTGGTTCTCTTCTGAATCCCTCATTTCTTAGTCTTCTGTTTCTCTTGAATGCATTCTTTCTATCCCCACCTCCAATGACCTCCTTATCTTTGGCTTTCTCAATCTTCCTTCCTTCTTTCTTCTATTTGTATCTCCATCATTTAGCACAGTGCTTGGCTCATAGTAAGTACTTAATAAATGCTTTTTCTTTCTTTCCTTCCTTTCTTCCTTCACAGCTCTGAATTTTCCCCATCTATTTTCTACTCTTTCTTACCCTATTAACTGTTACTTCCATCTCCACAATCTACCTTACTCCCTTAGTCAGATTCCTCCTCCCTTGGTAATGCTCTGATCCTCTTCTCTCTTGAAATGACCTGACTTATGTAGAAAAACAACACTTTGAAGAAATTCCAGACCCAAGCACAAATTTTGTAGGAGAAAAGAATGACCCAAATCATCAAGTTGTGGTTATAGTAGGAGAAAAGGGATTTATTTGATTAGCTGATTTCTAAAGTCCCTTCCCATATTAAACTACAAGCCTAGAACTCCATCTATTATTTTTCTGTTCATTACCATGATTACATTTCCAGTCTCTAGTAGAGCTCAGATTACAGTGTATAATAGCGGAAAGAGACTTGAAAGATTATTTAGTTTATCTACCTCATTTTATATGTGATGAAACAAGCACAAAGGTTAAATGCTTTCTCACAATGTCAAATTCAGCCTAATCCATTTTAATCCAACAATCACTTATTAAGTGCCTACTATGTAAAAGGTAATTAGCAGTGGCATAGTGAATAAAGACCTGGGCTGGAAGTCAGAAAGCTGTGGGTTCAAATGCTGCCCCTGAAAGTTATTTGATAATAGATATACAACAATAGATAAAGTCACAACTTCTATGGTCTTCAAGTAATTCCTAGGGGTAATTTACTAATTCAGAGACTGGTTATCTGCATGGGAGTTCATTCACCAAGAGCTCCCCATACCAACAGAAATCATGGATCTTCTCAAATATGCATATATGCAAGGCACTGTGATTGCATTGGCACGAATATGTGGCAGTCCCTTATAGAGTGGAGCCAGGTTACAAACCCAATATATCCTCATTTTCAACTCAGGACTCTTCCCACAGCATTGTACTACCCTTAATATCAAGTCCTTATGCTCTTTCACCAGCTTATTCCCACTGTAGTATATGCATCTCTCTGTCTTCTTCTCTCCTCTCTTCTATGTTACCCTCTTACCTTTCTTCTTCCCTCCTAGAGGGATGTTTATGAACTGAAAAAATTTTCAAAATATAAAATGCTTTTTAGTTTATAATACTGGCCTTATGCACTTAGCTCTTGGCTTTCATCTGGTCACAAAGTCATCTCTCTCTTCCCCTGCAACTTCTAAACTACCTTTTGCTCTGAGAAGACAGAACTTCCTGGAACTGAGACTACAGGAAGGAAGAGGAATAGGGTGCTTCTCCACCCCGAACTCTTAGGCACAGGCTAGATTGTTCTAGAAGGTTTTAAACCATCCTTGAGACTTAATTGGCTTCAGGAACTAAGGGTTTGTGCAGTTGATATAACTTCCCCATATACTGAGTGAAAAAAGCCAAGAGCAGACCCTATTGCTCAGACCTTATTGAAAATAGCCAAGAGCAACCTTGATACTTGGCTCAAATACCACCTTGGGCAGCTCAGAGACAGATCTTTTGAGCTCTCAGACAAAATAATATATATGTGTGTGTGTGTGTGTGTGTGTATGTATATATATATATACACATACACATTGCTATGATTATATATGTGTGTTATGTATCTGTGAATTTGATCTAAATCTGTGATTTCCTCAGTGTGGGGAATTATCAGTGTGGAAATATGTATACACACACATACACACACACACACACACACACACAGATCCTGAACAAATTGAGGGTAAGGGAGAGAGAACAGGATACAATGCAAGGAAGAAAAACCAGCATTGCTGAAGGGTGGGCAAAGCGCAGAAAGGGGAGGCTAGTGGTTCCAGAGAAAATCTAGTCCAAATTTTGTAGCAGGTTGTTCAGCAGTAACTAGAGCTCTCCCTGGGGAGAGCTAGGGCAGCTAGGTGGTGCAGTGCATAAAATTCTGGAAGACTCATCTTCCTGAGTTCAAATCTGGCCTCTGATACTTACTGTGTGATCCTGGACAAGTCACTTAACCCTGTTTGCCTCAGTTTCCTCATCTGTAAAATCAGTCAGAGAAGGAAATGACAAACTACTCCAGTTTCTTTGCCATGAAAACTCCAAAAGGGATCACAAAGAACTGGACACAACTGATGACAACTGAACAACAGAGCTCCTCAGTCCTGCTCCCAAGGAAAGGACTTTGCCACATTCATCTATGTAAAATTTGTGTTGAGTGTCGTGGTGTCTCAGTGTGTCTCCCCTATTACTTTTGTCATTCTACTTGTGGTTTAGCTCAGATCATATTAACACAATGAGCCAGAATATCATTACTTCTGAGTCTGTTGCATGAATATATTTTATTTATGTTAATCAAGAGGGCCCAGGAACTCAATCCTAAGTGACCCTTCAATGGCAGTAGCCTTTGAAGTAGGTGTTTTCTGTTTCTCTTTATCAGTAAAAATAAGAAGACAATATCTGTTCAGGGCCTTGAAGGTAGCAGTTGCCCAATAAATGCCTATTGTAGGAGCAATCCAGTGAATGAATAACAGAACAAATGAATTAACAAATATATAAGATCTGCTTTCTCATCTATAGGAAAATCCCTAAGGGTAAGAAAATTGCACAACAGAAATTTCTAAAATGAGTATCTTAGGAAATTAGAATTTTAGTGTTATAGCTTGGTTTCAGTAAACAATTTTCTCATAGGAATGTGCCAATATCCCCATAAGTTACTCTGGGGACATCTACTTTCTTTTTGGAAGATCTATTTAAATTATGGCTAGAAAAAAAAAATCTGCAGACCCTTTGCCCTCCCACTAGCATCAACATCCCACATCACTCTCTGAAAATTCCTTCTTAGGTGATTAGCATAGCTTGTCTTCTGACCTCCTTTACCATGTAAAACAGTCTTTTAAAGAATGTGAAGAAAACAGGCTTTCAAACCTCGGGGACATTATCATTTTTAATGTAAGGCTGAGATATTGATTTCAATGAATCAAGAGTTTCAGAAACAGAGCTCCAGGAACACACACACACACACACACACACACACACACACACACAGCTCGAGGTAGAAATGTATCCTGCTGAGATGAAAGCTGAAGACGTGATGAATAATTCCCCCAATACAGTCCTGGTCTTCAAAGCAAGTGCAGTAAAGGACTTCAGAACAAAGCAACTAAAAGAATCTCAGCTATGGGAATGAGGACAATAGATGTCTGGCTGTGGATGGATCGATCACCTGTTAGCAGTTACATGTCTACACAGAAATTAAGCTGGTTTTTTTTCTCAAAAAAAAATCTATAACATATACAGATATTAGATTTGCAAACACGTAGGTTAATGACAAAAGAGTCTGGACATTAATCTTCTTCTAGAAATCCAGTTATTAGCTTGCCTGACTCAGTTCATTGCAGTGATACTTTACTTAATGAATCTTTGCTTAAGGGGTTGGGGGGAAGGCGGGAGACCCATGAACTCCTTTTAACAGAGTTGTCCTGAATGTGAAGAGGGTTTTGAGAAATTCCTGTTTCTCAAGCACTGGCTTGAGAGGAGGAGGAAAGGAGGAGGAAAAGAAGAGAGCCACACTGACTCGACCAGACTTCTCTTGTCAGTGGTCCCTGGCCCTGGTTTGGCTGAGGAGAGACCGGCATTCCCAGGGATGCCACTGCTCAATTACCTGAGGGTGAAGAAGGTGCAGAGGTAGCTAGGTGGCACAGTGGATAGAGCACTGGGACCTGGACTCTGAAAGACCCTGGGTTCAAATTTGACCTCATACACTTACTTGTTGTGTGACTCCGCATGTCACCTAACACCTATTTGCCTCAGTTTCCTCATCCGTATAAAATGAGCTGGAGAAGTAAATGACAAACTATTCCAGTAGCTTTGCCAAGAAAACCCCAAATGGGGTCATGAAGAGTCAGACTGAAATGACTGAACAACAACCAAAAAAGGTGCTTTTTAGATTGGGGCCACATATGACCTTGTCCACATCATTGTGTGGGAGTTAGTCCCATAGAAGCACCCTGGCAATCAACAAGAGGGCCTGGGAATCACAGTCTGCTTTGTCTGAAGTCAAAGCTGTGACAAGCATGGAGTATGCCACATGAAGAGGGAGGGTTATTGCTCATAGGACGGGCTGGGAAGGAGTTCGTTATGACCTGGGGTGAAGAAGTTTCTGAGCTATTTAACTAATTATTCTTGCTAACTAGGTGTTAAATGCAGTTGTTTCTATTAGCACACTTGAAGTATAGCCCTGAGACAAAACCCGAACCCTTCCCCCACACTCCATCTAAGCTAAGGATCTTCCTGAAGCCAACACTTGCCCTGTCTTGCATCCCTTAGCTGCTGTGTGATTTTTACCTCTAGCCACAAACTTTCTGGAAATGAGTAAGTTATCAGAATGCATGCTCCTCCACTAGTAGCATTACTGCACTTAAATTGAGCAAATAGGATACTGAAAAAAATGCTACAAACTGCCCAGTTTCTCTGTTGTTCATTCTAGACACTATCCAGGCTAAGTGGCTGATTCAGTGATCAAGAGCACTTAAGGTGTAAAATTATGATAGTAAAATTATGAACGATTATATGAAAAGGGAAAATGAGCTACAAACAAAAATAAATTCAAGACAGGTTTAAATTAATTTTTGAGCGACTGATGCAGGTTATTAAAGGAAATTAGAAAAGCCTGGGGTAGCATTCCTGACCTTTCCATGTTGATGTTTGCAGGGACAATTATGACTTTCTGTAAATCATTTCTTGGTGCCAATGTCAGAGGCAGAATCCCAGATTCCATGCCATTGATCTGATCTAATGTGGCCCTTCTTAAGTTCTTGGGGGTTTTTTGAATGGCCTTTGAGACTTAGAATAACTGTGCTATGGAGATTTCTTAGTGGAAACTTTTGGTCTGCCATTGGAGGTGAAAAGTAGACAAAGGTTCTTGCTCAAGGATTTCTGCAAAAATAGTTCGTATTTTAGGTGTTACAGTTTTCCAGAGCAATGTACCAGCTACCCTATTGTTCCTTTAATAGCAGTGAGATCAGACACAAAATTTGGAACTTCTTATGACTTAGAGTCTTGGCATTAGACTATGAGGCTTGGCATGGTATGGGGCTTTGTTTCCTGGCACAGGAACCTGCAGAAGTTTCCTGTTCTGTTTCTACAGTCTAATTCTACTATCTTTCCCCCCAAGGCCATCCAGGGTGGTATAGAAAGCTTTAGGCCTCTGATGTGGGAACTCCACCCAGTTGTTTCATCTGATAGGCAGGATTTCCCAGAGTACCAGTTTTGTGTGCCTAGCAATACTGAGGTTTTGAAAGGACTAAAATCATGGTCATCTCATAACTATGCTGTGCATCAGTTTTTTCTATTGTTGTCTTTTAGGGATGTAGCCAAAGTTCTTGGTTTAGAATCAATCTTAGATTTATAAAGTACTATGAATGTGTGCTAGCCATGGAATAACCTTAAAATACACATTCTAAATGTTGTCATAGTGGGATTATTTAATGAGTTCAGTATCCAGTTCCTGATTAAATTCAGGAGAGGGGAGATCTGTGAAGTATGTTTTCAAATTTCCATCTGACTGAGGCAGAGGACTTGGAGTATGAAAAATCCTCAGAGGACTGATAATGAAGCCTGCTTCCCACTTATGCACAATGAGACTTACACTTCTGGGACATAGAAAATGTGGGAATTTGTTGTGTTTGACTATGCACATTGTTAGGAGTTATGTTTTGATTTTTTTTCCCGTTGGGGAAGGTGAGAAGGAAAAGAAAAGAGGTTTTGGTTAATTGAAAAAAAAACCCATTTAATTAACAAAAGGAATATTCTCAGCTCCAAGCCCATATGTTAAAAAAGATAGGGGTTGGGGCTGCTAGATAGCGCGGTGAATAGAGCACCAGCCCTGGAGTCAGGAGGACCTGAGTTCAAATGTGATCTCAGACACTTAACACAAAACTAGCCGTGTCACCTTGGGCAAGTCACTTAATCCCAATTGCTCTACCTTCCCCCCTCCAAAAAGAAAAAAAAAGATAGGGGTCTGGTGATTTTTTGTTATATACAATGTCACAAAAGAAGATTGCTACTTTCAAAATAGAAAGAGGCTTCTTGGTTGATTTTAATGTGGTTTTGATGACATGGACTGAGTTTTATTGATTCTGAAAAGCTGGGAGAGATTTTTGAGACGATAGCTGCCATCTTTGTATTATTTGTTCTAATATCTCTCTTTTTGGCTGTTGGTCAAAGCATTGTGAGGTAAAAAGTTGTTTGCAAGAATAAGGTTATCTTTCGTTTTTCCTTGCTTTTAAAATATTATTTGTAGATCTTAGATGTATTAATGTATGGTTAAATTTATATTCTAATATTAGTTTATTTTCTTAAGTAGTACAAATAACTCACGTAGCGAGGATTTTGTGGACAAATTATATCTACCTGAACATAACCTGGGGTACATTCTTGAATGAATCACATCAACATTGGCAAGAAGTTTTAAATAAACATGGTAGGGAAGGGTTATAGAGGTTAAACACAGTTTATTTTCTGCTTTATGCCAGGTTGCACAGATATTTCAAAGTATGCTTTGAAAAATTCTGAAGTTTTATTGTTAACTTTAGCTTTTAAAACACAGATATTTCTGAACATATTCCTTTCCTCTCCTCACCCTACCCCCTTATAAGTTAGTTTTCCCTTATAACAAAAACAGTTTTAAGAGAGGGGAATATTCAATAAGCCTAGCCCTTGTGAGCAAACACAGCATTCTCTAGTGATGCAATCCTCACCCAGATTTTGGAGCATGAACAAGTAATGTTTCCATTAGTTTTACTAAGTGAAGAAGAGGAGCCTTTACCTTGGCTTCCAAGCAATAATTGAAAATACCCTCAATGAGCACTAACCAGATGATTTGACCTGATTTCCTGCCTAGCTGCATTTAAGAGAGGAGGCAAAGACTGCAGGAAGCCTCCAGGTGGGAATGGTTAGTGCCAATAGCCTTCTTTTTCCCACCCAGGTTGACATAAAGCTATTAGCAGGTCCAACTACTGCTTCTGTCCCTGTTGTGTCTATTATTTTTTTGTCTTAGGTGAAGGAGTTTTGAAGATGGAACAGATTAGACTATGATCTTATGAAATCTCAAAAAGTCCAGGGATCAGAGTCCATGTCAGGAGGGCAGAGGCAAGATGGCAGAGTAAAAACAGGAACTTGTCTGAGCTCCCACTCCAACCACCTCCAACACTGTAAAATATGACTCTAAACAAAATTTAGAGCTACAGAACCCACAAACTGACAGAGAGAAACAAATCTCTGAAGGCACCCTGGCAGGCTGACAGGAACAGTATATCACACCAGACTGGGAGCCGAGTGCAATCCCATGAGACCCCATGCAATCCCAGACCAAGGGTGGCCCTACCAGTGGCACAGACCAGCCAGAATAGACTTCAGGAGAGTGAATCAACAGCAGCTGTAGTGGTTTCCAGACTTCTCAACCCATAAACACCAAAGACAAAGTGAAAGGTCAGTGGAGAACTCTGTTGGAACTAGGTGATGGAAGAACATGGCCCGGCCCCTGCCCCTGGGATGAGAGGTGGTGGAGATGCTACAGCTGTAGCTACTGCCACATGGCTGCCTATGGAGCTCCTGGCCTGCAGATCATATGGGAACCAAGCAACCATTAAGAGGGTAATTGCTCCAGCTTTGACCTGCTTGGATCTGGATCGTGGTCTTGGATGGTGGTCCTGGGGTGTGTGGCCAGTGTGCCAGAGCTTGTGGTGGCTGTAGAGAGGGTGCCCTCCTCAGACCTCTGACAACATTTGCGAAAACCTCAGCAATTTGAGACACAGCTCTCTCTACTCTGGAAGCAGAGCACTACCATGGCAAAGAGCTCAAAAGTCAAGTAATTGGCTGGCAACATGAACAAGCAGAGGAAGCACCATCACACCATAGAATACTTTTTTGGGGACAAAAAGGATCAAAACATGGAACCAGAAGAAGTCAATAAAGTCAAAACTCCTGCATCAAAAGCTTCCAAGAAAAAGATGAACTGGTCACAGGGCATGGAGGAGCTCAAGAAAGATTTTTAAAATCAAGTAAGAGAAGTGGAGGACAAATTGGGGAGAGAAATGAGAATGATGCAAGAAAATCAGAAAAAGCGAGTCAACAGTCTGCTAAAGGAGGCTCAAAAAAATACTGAAGAAAATAACACCTTAAAAAATAGACTAACTCAAATGGCAAAAGAGGCCCAACAAGCCAATGAGGAGAAGAATGCCTTAAAAAGCTGAATTTGCCAGATGGAAAAGGAATTTTAAAAACTCACTGAAGAGAATAATTCCTTCAAAATTGGATTAGAACAAATGGAAGCTAATGATTTTATGAGAAATCAAGATGCTATAAAACAGATCCAAACAAATGAAAAAATAGAAGGCAATGTGAAATATCTCATTGGAAAAACCACTGACCTGGAAAATAGATCCAGGAGAGACAATTTTAAAATTATTGGCCTACCAGAGTCTGTGTCAGAGTTTGTAACCAAAATACTCCTCTAAGGATTGACCTAAGGCACCTAGCCTAGCAATGAATTTGACTGGTAGTTGGGATATCACTTTATGGAATAACTTCATCAATCAGCTATGCCCCATTGGAAAGTGAACTCGGTTAGACAAATGCTTTGAAGCAACTGTATTAGGTTTGATCCCACTCTCCCCAGGGACTCAAGTTATAGAGGTATAGAATGCCCCCCAGACATTGCTGGTAAATGTTTATTCAGCTGTTCTTTTTACATCTTCTTAACAAATATCCCATTCTAAAAGCTGATGGCTGTCAATTGGTTAAATGATATTTGGGTACTAATTACTGAGGGATATTAATAAAGGAGATACTCCTTTATTTCAATCACCATACTGGTGATGGATATTGGAGAGAACACACCTGAATGGGGTTTGAGCCAAAAGCCTTACAGAAAGACAGCACTGACCCCTCGGGGGGAGCCTTAGAACCCTGGGAGAAGTAGCCTTGTTCAGGTATCCAGCTCTTTGTGAGAATGAGAGTTGGGATAAGCGTCCTTGGAGCTTATTTGGGTTACACGGTTAGACAAAACCAACCAAGTAGTGGGTAGGGTGCTGAGTTTGGAGTCAGAAAAGCTAGGTTCCAAACCTGGCTGTGCCATTTACAAATTGTGTGACCACAGAAAGGTCACTCCAACTTTCTGACCTTCAGTTTTCTCATCTGTAAAATAAAGGAATCAGACCAGTTGACTTTTGTTGTTCCTTTCATCTCTGAATCTATGATCTTATGGCAGAGCAATCACATCTAACTGTATACATTTTGCACCCACATTGTTGTTGTTTTTCAGACATTTAGGTCATGCCCTGCTCTTCACGACACTTTTTGGGGTTTTCTTGGCTCTCCAGTATCTTACTAGAGTGGTTTCCCATTTGCTTCTCCCCTTTGCATCCTTAGTCCTCTATTTTTTTTAAACCAAAGGAGACTTGCACATGTAAATTTACTCTTTTATTCGACAAAAACCTTAAGATTCAATATTTTCATTTTTGTACTTGGAAAAACTATTAAATTATCATCCTATAAAGACATGTCAGATCCTCAAATGTGACTCTTTTCTCTACCTCACTGTAGCACCAACTCAATATTCACAGTGCCACTGGCAACTGTAAATATGCTGGCATAGGTTTCAATCACAAAATATAACAGACTCTCCATATAGAGGACAGAAGCAAAAACATTTATTCAGACACCAGAAAACCAAATCCCAACACCAGGAAACCAAATCCATTTTACTGACACAGAAGTTAATACACTACAATGCAGCAGAGAGTCACACCATCCTTTAGCCTTCCCACAAACCAACATTCACAAGCTGTCTTCCTGGATGTATCCTCTCTCTCCCACCATCTAACTGCTCTGACTCCCAGCTTCTTGTGGGCTCTGCTCCACCCTACAGCAAACTCCTCCCACCATAGGTTCCATGTGATTACATTCAGCCTATTAGAGGGCAGGGAAGATTTCCAAATTCCCATTACCATTACATATATATATACACACACACATATATAAAGGGGTGTTTTGTTTATTTTTCTGCCATTTGCTCAATAATGGTGGTCAGTGAATAAAGGAATTATTTTAAAGGATATGTGTGTGTACACACATGTGAACAACTTTCAGAGCTAGAAAGCCATCTATGGTCCAACCAAAATCATCAATGCTCTTATCTCTTAGAGTGTGATAAACATTGTGATTGATCTTCCTCTGTTTCTTTCATTTCCCCCATTATCCTCATAAATGTCTGTCTATTGGATGACTGCTGCTGAAGTGCTGATTGGTGGGGCATGATCAACTTTATCATATAATTCTGATTTCACAGACGAGAACACTGAGGACCACAAGTGGAAAGGTTCAACATAGTGAAACATCATAATTATAAGAGGACTGGGTGATAAATTAAACATCAAAAGACATAGCTTTAACTATGTGAAGAGTATTTATTGAGGACCTACTGTGTGCAAGCACTGTACTAAGTACTTTGGGGATGATAGAACAACCAAGAAGCAGGATAATTTAAGCTGCCCTAAAGGAACTTAAAATTTAGTTGGAGAGAGAAAACACAAAAAGTTACTTAACACAAAGTGATGCCAAGGAAGTATATATACATTATTTATTAAGTTTTTTGGTTTGTTTTTATACATTTATTTTTGAAAACTTTGAGTTCTCATTGTCTCTCTCCCTCCTGTCCCTTCCCTTACCCTTTGAGAAGACAAGCAATATGATATCAATTAACACATGTGAAGTCATGCCAAACACGTTTCTGTATTAGTCACGTTACAAAAAAAAAAAGCAAGAAAAATTTTAAAAAGCAAAAAAAATATGCTTCAGTTTGCACTCTGAGTTCATCAGCTATATCTCTGGAGGTGGATAGCATTTTTTCATCATGGGTCCTTTAGAATTGTCATGTCTCATTGTACTGACCAGAGTAGCTAAGTCTTTCACAGCTCTTATTGTTACAGTCTTGTTGTTACTGTGTCCATTGCCCTCCTGGTTCTGCTCACTTCACTTTGTATCAGTTCATATAAATTCAAGGAAATATATAAAATTTAGTGGCATGGACAGCAAATTCTATACCACAGATGTATTATTATATGAGCATTAATCATAAGGAAATGCAATTTTACAGGAAAAGCAATTCATATTGAGCCAAAAATATCATGCTCAATTTATATCCTGGGTAGCTGCAAACAAGAGAATGCCCATCCCCAAAGACATAAAACTGCACATCATCCAAAGGGGAAGATAGGTGTAAGTAATTGCAGCATAATACCAAGTAGGAGTTGCTCATCGGTGTCCTAAAGGATGCCATCAGAAAGATATAGTATAGAAGCCCAAAACGGGAACCAATTATGTTCCAACTAAAATCTTATCTTTTACTAGAAGGCTTCCCCAACTCCTCTTAATTCTAGTTCCTTCCCTTTATTAATTATTTCCTATTTGTACTGTATATAGCTTGCTTAGTATATATTTACAAATTGTCTCTGCCATTAGATTGTCAGCCCCTTGAGATCAGGAACTATTTTTTTTAAACTTTTTGTATCCTCGGTGCTTAGTACAATTCCTGGCACATCATAGGTGCTTAATAAATGTTTATCGATGATGATGATGGTGAAATATCCATGCAATATCAGGAGATGTAAAGCAAGAAATATTCAGCATAATGGGAGGACTCCCTGTGGAAAATTTATGGGAAGACATAGAAAAGAACTGAACTGAATTAAAAGGCATGGATGGGTTGTGATCTGAGCCTTTGGAGGAAATCAATTAGCATTTATTAAACATCTACTACGAACCAGACTATATGCTAAGCTGTTAGAATCCCCACTTTGATGAGATCCCAGGTCCACTGAAATATTCAGAATAAAGAGGGAAACAAAATTGATGTGACAAGTCCCAGCTCTACTTACAATGCTGTAAAATGTTAGAACAATCACAAACTTTATATATCTCAGGGTATAGTACAGTAAAATGAGCTCAAGTATATTAGCTGTGATGTAATAGCTTCTGGGAATGCTCTGGGACCATATTACATGTCTCAGGAAAAAAATGTCAAATCACCTTTTTCTTTATCACTGGGTCAAGACAATTTGTAGAGATAGTTGTCTTGATACTTCTGTTATTTGACCAATAAATAAGGTTGAGTTTAAAGCTAGGACTTCAGAGGTCATCCCATCCAATTCCCTCATTTTATTAAAGCAGCAAGTGAAGGCCAGACAATGCACTTCCTCAAGGTCACCTAGACAGTAAAAAGCAGAGTCAGGATTCAAACCCTCTGAGATACATCTAATTTCCATATCTAGTGAATAATACCTGCTTTTCTTAGAGATTGTAAGAAGGTGCTTTTGAATCTGGCCAAAAAAAAAAAAAAAAGGAAAGAAAAGAAAAGATAGCACTTAGACTTATTCCTACATTGAAAAGCTGGAACTCCTTTTACTTTGGTCTCCAGTGATTCAGATCTTTTCCATCTGTTTCCATGTAGGCAAATCCCACCAAGTCCCTTCTCCTCCATGAAATCTGTGACTCCCCCCAACTTGGCTTGATTTTTTTCTCTCTTATGAAATTTTAACACCCTTATTACCTACAAATATGGTGGTGCTTACTTGTCAAGGAGATCTCAATCAGTGTAAAAAGGTACCAGGGAAGTGGGTCCAGACAGGTGGGAGCCTAGAGGAACCTTATATAATTGTTATGTTTTAGAAATGAGTGTTAAGTGCCAGCACCACCCATTTATGAGAAGCCTGGGCCCTCAGAAAGGATTGTTGATTTTGGGAGCCTCTGAGAACTGTATCATGGACATAGCTATACAGACTCTTTGGAGGAATGTAAGGCCCTGGAAAAATGTTTAGGAAGGATTGAGAAGCCTTTC
This sequence comes from Pseudochirops corinnae, assembly GCA_028646515.1. Taxonomy (NCBI): domain Eukaryota; kingdom Metazoa; phylum Chordata; class Mammalia; order Diprotodontia; family Pseudocheiridae; genus Pseudochirops; species Pseudochirops corinnae. The sequence continues at coordinate 110,828,688 of CM053592.1, read as the reverse complement.
CAGATCCCAGAGAGATCTCTATGCTTGGGGATACAGAGTATTGTACCTGAAAGCACCTTGGTGAGATTTTTCACTGGGGATGAGAAGAGCATTCAAATCTGCTAGTTCACTGATACAGGATGAAAAAACTGTCTACTAATGCAGGTGGACAACTTCTACATATCTCATAGCCTTAGAGCAGTGGTTCTCAACCTTCCTAATGCTGCGACCCTTTAATATAGTTCCTCATGTTGTGGTGACCCCCAACCACAAAATTATTTTTGCTGCTACTTCATAACTGTAATTTTGCTACTGTTATGAATGGTGATGTAAATGTCTGATATGTAGGATGTATTTTCATTGTTACAAATTGAACATAACCCACAGGTTGAGAACTGCTGGTCTTAGACCCTTTTGGGGTCAAATGACCCTTCACAGGGATCACAGGGCTCACCTAAGACCATCAGAAAACACATATTTCTGATGGTCTTAGGAACCTCATCTATCCATCTCCAAGTGGGTCCACCCACATGCAGACATGCCCACATAAGACTATTAAAGGGTCAAGGCATTAGGAAGGTTGAGAACCACTGTCTTGGAGAGTTGCCAAGAACACTGAGACTTGCCCAAGGTCATACAGGTAGTATCTATAAGAGAGAGTTCTTGAATTCAGGTTGTTTTGCCTTCCAGGGCAGCTCTCTATAGATTATTATCATGCTGTCTCTCATGATTTGCATTGACTCTGGTTTTTTTGGGAAAGAGATTTAAAAGGTTACCAGCAGGTAAACCTTTGGGACTTTGTGTTTTGGCATGGAAGATATAGACATGTCCATTGATACCTCCTTGAGAAGATTGAGAACTTCTCTCGGGCCTGGGTAATTGTCAGCTTATTCATAATCTCAATTAAAAATAGTGACTGGGGGCAGAGCCAAGATGGCAGCGTAGAAGCAGGAAAACTCCCCAGCTCCCACACAGCCACTTAAATACCCATAAAATATGACTCTAAACAAATTTTAGGGCTTCAAAACTCACAAAATTACAGAAAAACACATCTCCCACTGAAGGCAGCTCAGCAGGCAGGATAGGAAGGGCTCATCACAGCATGCTGGGAGCCAAAACCAGGTGAGCCTGAAACTGCAGATTGGCCCTGGGGCCACCAGGCAAGCTGCAGCTGGAGCCTTCAGGAGAGTAGATCAGCGGCAGCTGTGGCAATTTCCAGAATTATCAAGCTATAAGAAATAAGGACTAAGTGAAATGTTAGTGGAACTTGGCTAAATTTGGGAAAGAGGATCCGGCCAAACTGCCTCCAGGACAAGGAAGCAGCAGAAGTGGCAGCCCTGCAGCCACCTCCACGTGGCTACTTCAGAAGCTCCGAACCTGCAGATTGCAGGGGGGCCAAGTAATCATTCAGAGGCTAAGTGCTCTTGCCCTAAGCTGCCTAGATCGAGATTGTGGTCTTGGGTGGTGCTCCTGGGGTGTGTTTTCAGTGAGCCAAAGCTGATGGGGGCTGCAGCAGCCTCCTAATAGCTCCGGCAGCTGTGAAAACCTCAGCAATTTGGGACAGAACTTTCCCCTCTGGAAGCAGAGTTCCACAGAGCAAAAAAGTCAAGTACTTGACTGGCAACATGAGCAGACAAAGGAAGCAAAATAAGAATAGCAATCCAACTTTAGATTCCTTCTTTGGGGACAAAAAAGATCAAAGCATGGAACAGGAGGAAGACAACATAGTCAGAACTCCCACACCAAAAGCTTCCAAGAAAAAGGCAGATTGATTACAAGCCATAGAGCAGCTTAAGAAGGATTTTGAAAACCAAATAAGAGAAGGGGAGGA
>CM053592.1:110804987-110826378 GCA_028646515.1 Pseudochirops corinnae | reverse complement strand
CAACTGTAACTTGAGATACACAGGCACTGTGGTTGGGAGATCCATCCTGCCCTACCGAAAAGTGACATAGGAGAGAATAGACTGGGGGAGGGGGGACACATTGGGATGGCTGTTTTGGGGTGGGGGGGGGGAAGAGGGGGAGAAAATATGTAACTCAAAATCTTGTGGAAATGAATGATGCAATAAAAAAAAATTCTATTAAAAAAAAAACTAAAGTACTATAGAAATGTCACCTATTAACAGTAGTGGCAAAGGTCAAGAGGGCTAAGTGGACTTCAATAAAGGGTCACTCGGAAGTAATGTTCCTTTACGCCAAAATCAAGAAGTAATAATAGCAGAGATATATGACACCATCCTGGGCCTTGAGAAGCCTGTTTATACTCTCACTGGAAAGATATACAAAACAAGTGAGGTATGTAAGGGAAAATATGATTAAATGTCAAAGTATGTAACACTGATAATAAATACCGTACAAATTCAGAAAATAAAGTATTATAGGGTAGAATATCCAGGAAAGATTTCAGAGAGGTGGCCATTTCATAGGATACCTGTGCTTTCAGCAAAAGAACAAGGCTACAAAAGAACACAGGCAGCTCGGTGGCACAATGGATAGACTGCTGGGCCTGGAGGCAGAAAGATTCATCTTCCTGAGTTCAAACCTGGCCTCAGATACTTCCTAGGTGTGTGACCCTGGGCAAGTCGCTTCACCCTGTTTGCCTCGGTTTCCTTATCTGTAAAATGAGCTGGAGAAGGAAATGGCAAACCTTCCAGGATCTCTGACAAGAAAACCCCAAATGGAATCAGGAAAAGTTGTACACGATTGAAAAATAACTGAACAATAACAATGACATAGTCAACTTTTAACATAAAATTTCATTTCCCCACCTAAACTTTCCCCTCTCCCCATCAGCAGAGGAATAAAAGCAAAAAGGTTGAAAGGGGGAAACTGGTAAGATAAGGCACAAGTAGTTTGTATGCTAAGGTTCCACTTCTGAAGTACGAGTTACAAGCAAGGGCACTGAGGGTCTTCAAAACTTTAGCAGACCAAATAATGACAATAGTGGGCATTTTATAGTACTCAAAGTCTTACAAAAATGGTTCGTTTCCATTATCTCCTTTCACCCTTAAACAAGGTGCCTTCCCTTATTCCATCCTCTTTACATCAAATATCCTCAATATTTGATTGGTTTCTTAACTTCTTTCTGACCAAAGGCCATTCTGAAAGCAGTAGCACAACTGAATAGGGCCTACCTTACATATCTGTCAAGATGACTAAAGGCAATGGAGGAGGAAATGCAGGAGACAAAATGGTATGCTATCATCTCTACCTGAAGATGGGAATGATAACCTCCTGAAAATGGTCTCTATGTATCTGAGATCTTGCAAGACCCATCTAGACACATATCTGGTTAGTATACAGAGGGGTTTTCACCACACACAGCAAAGCTTCATCATATTGTTAAATGTAGAGTTTATGCTTCTCCTCCTGGTTTACCCATCAATCGGAAAACCAGTTCCACTTAATCTGTGTCACCACTCTCCCAACTTCATTCTCATACTGATGGGGTACAGGGTCTGGGAAACCCCTTGAACTCTCCTTGAATCTTCCCATTTGATGAGGCATTTGTCTGAGACCATAAACCTTTCATTCCAGCTAAGCCCAAATCTCTTATTCTTACTAGCGTAGCCCTCTATTGTCCAGCTATTTTGCACCCTTGATCCTCCCAAAATATCTATACCCAAATCTGTTACCCTTAAACTAGCCTAGCCCTCCATGGTCTGTCAACTCCAGGTAGCCTCCAGCTATTTCCCACCGTTAATCTCATTAGGGGAGTCTGACCTCATTTGACTCCTCCTCAAGACCCTCCCCAAACTCCTCCTCTAGACCACCCCTAGAACCCGCCCACAATCTTTCTGTATATAAGATGTATCTTGCCTCCATGAGGTGGCCAAGAATTGAGGATTATCAAGTGAAGACTCTGTGTCAGATTATTCTGGCCCACTTGTCCAACACAAGCATCACAGATACTTAGGCTCCTTAAGAGTCTACCTAATATGTTGAAACTTTAATAAACTTTGCTTTACTTTGGCTGAGAGAAGGCTTGAGTCGAATTCATTTGGCAGAACCTAGTGTGTTGATATTTGGAGGTCTCCAGCACCCCTAAACCTTAAACCTCAACAATACTATAAGCCATTTATTTGGAATTCAGCAACTACCAAAAACTGGAAACAAAGAGAAGTCCACTGATTAGAAAATGGCTGAACATTAAACTATACTACACAAAATGTCAAAATATTATCACTTCCTCAGAAACAGCAAACACAATATATTCAGAAAATCACAAGAAGACTTATGTAAATTGAGAGAACAAAGGAAGAAGAATCAGGGGATCACCACACACAATGAATACAATAATGCAAATGAAAATTGCAAAAAGGCAACTCATTCTGATTAATTATAAAGACCATTTTCAGGTCCAGATGTAGGGGACAAGTAGGGATGAGAACAGTACACATAGGGTCAGATGATATCAGCTGTTACAAGAGAAGGTTCAATGAGGAACTATGGAGGCAGGGAAATAGCAAGCAATGATTGATATAAAAGCAATAGGCATCAATACAACTTTTTTTTCTTTTAATTCTGTAGCTATAATGATCAGCTGATCAAGAATATTAACTGACAATGCACCTTCAAGGGCTGCCAAAGGCTTGCTATCTTGCCTTGTCCCACCTAGCACTGACTGTAATCAGGGAAGGCACTGCCAGATGTCCGGGATGGCAGCTCCATTATGTTCAGTCAGCCAAGTGTAGGCAGAGCCAGGAGAACCAAGCTGTTGGGAGCACAAGTATAATCCTGCCCACTCTGCTGCAAATAGCCAATACTTCTGGCTCTGCCCATCTGGAGTTCATTTGATGATAAATCGGTCTCCAGACTGACTCCTAGGCAAGAAGTACCAGCCCCACCTCCTATCCAGTCCCCCTCAAAGACTGGGACCTCACAGTTCTCCAATCACGTGACAGCATTGTGTAATAGCAGCACATGTATACAAACAACTCAGACTATTTAAATGTCATTGTAAGAAAGATGTATTATAGTCTAATTTGCATATCTATTCATGGATCACTGCTTCCTCTATTTATCTAGCCAGAAAGGTTTGATTCCTATCCCTTGGCTCTCTAAATACAGTAAAGAAAACTTAAATCTTGATTATAATTAAAAGTTGTGTAAAACTCCTCAAAACCCTACAGATGTAAAGAATTAGAATGAATGACAAATGACACATGTTCGTTCTGGTACTTACATCAGTCATTTAATACTTTACAGATCACTAAATGCTGGATTATCTCAAAGGTTAGACACATACAAGCACTACTTCAATGCCAAGTAACATTAAAAATTCAATCTTGGAGAGCTAAAGTGGCCTACTAATTTAGTTGCTCTCCCCCCCAAAACACACACACACACACACACACACACACACACACTCTCTCTCTCTCTCTCTCTCTCTCTCTCTCTCTCTCTCTCTCTTTCTCTCTCTCCCTCTCTCTCTCTCTCTCTCTCTCACTCACACTCTCTTGAATTGAATTGAATTGAACCAAACCCAACCTGAGAAAAGAAAGTAATCCTACATGGAGTGAAGGGCAGGATAGAATTAGGGAATGATCAAATCAAGTGTTCACTTCTAGCACTAATTTCTCCACCCAAGTGAAAACTGAATTGGGTCACCAACAAGCCTCCTAAGGATAATAAGTAAAAGAGTTGGAGAAAGACTTTACATCCATGTTGACAGAGCCCAGCCTCTCCCAAAACCCTGGCAGCCCAGTCCAGAATCACAAATATGAAACCAAGCTGGGGAACTATGAGACAAACAGCACTGGTTCTGAAGTTTAAGAGGACATGAGTTCAAATCCCACTTCTACAACAGAGGTGTAACCTTGGGTAAACTCTCTTGGGTTTCAATTTCATTCATCTATAAATGTAAATTAATGAGGGACTATTAAAAAAATGTGGGGGGGGGGGGGCGCCAGGAAATCGTATACTTGCTATAAAACACTTCTAACCTAAACAAAGTAGCCCAGGAGGATTGTCTTAGCAAGAGGTGATACTATTCTACTACGATTATGCGATAAATACTACGATTTCTATTCACTAAAGTTCCTCTGAATCCTGGGCTAAAAATATTCAGGTATATGATAGTTCCTATTGTTTATCACTGTTCAGTATAGAATGCATCGAGTGCATACCTCTTAAGCTTAAACAAAATATTATAGGGCAATTTTATATGCTTTAATATAGCAGAAGTTATTTTATGAGTTCACATGACTTAAGATTTTCCTCTAATCCAAAAATAATGTTCATGTGTTTTCATAACATGCAGCTTATAACTTCATTTCTATCCCAATATACCCTTCGTTTGTAGCCGAGATGATGTCAGTGAAGCTAACTGTGTTTTTATACCAGAACTTGAGATTAATAACACTCTTTCCAAACTAGCCACCACTGGGGAGGTCTGGAGATCCTAAGCAAAGGTCAATGTTGACTGGTCTTTTCTGAGCTGCTTTTCTCCTCCATTCTCCTCAAACCCATAGCAAAATATTCAACCTGCTCCCCGAGCTATTAAAAGTTGCTGGAAGTGTCGCTGGGCAACATTATCTGTACCCACATCAACCTCGCCTATTCTAAGTCTGACTCCCATTCGGAATCCGACCTTTTGCCAGCAGTGGTAAAAGATAGCCCAGAGTTCCCCTGCCAGGTTTCCTGCCCAGTAAAGTATTCCTCAAAAAGGCAGGACAGCACAGCCTGAGAGAGTCCTCATTAACAAATTATCTCTACTGGAATTTCTTCCCTGGGCTGGTTTTAAAAATTTTTTTTAAGTATCAGTATAAAGAATGAGTATTCTCTAGCCAACATATACAAAGTGGAAGGGCAGCGAGGTACAGGCAAAAAAATCAAAACATTGTTTATTATTAACCTATTCCACATAGGGAAGCATTCTTAGGAAATGGTGAAATTCCTGACCAGTAACAGCCTGTGGGAACCTATCACCAACAGAACCCTTAAGTAAAAACAAAGCAGTAATAATGAGGATGTAGCAGGAGAACAATGCAGCTACTTGAAGAGATGAGATTGTCTGAAGATAACAATACCCCCAGGAGTTACTGTAGCAGCTATATTGCTATATTAGCCTAGGAAGCTTTGTTCAAAGGGCAGGGCTCTCCAAAACCATCTGTTAGGGCTCTTGGGTTAATTCTGGTTTGCAGACTCAGCATTAACATTTCAAGATTGTTAACCACTACAAACCAACTATGGCAGATTCTTTTTTTCCCCCCTCGGGTAGCAGCTTATTATACTCTTGTGAAGTGAAGATACCCTTTCAATGAAATGGAGATGCTGTAAATGAAAGGAGATATGCTCTTTTAATAATGTACACAGGGTTCAAAAGAAAAGTCCCACAACCAGGCATGGTGCATTAACAGTCTTTAATTCTACTAACATGTCCAGCTTTACATTTCATATTTTAGTGGCCATAAATACGCACATCAAGAACACGGAGGCAGCCACTGATGGGCCTCTACAGGAGCTTAAGTATATATAGCCCAAGGAAATGTGACAAAATTAAGTGCTCCCTCCCCACCCCCAAACAACAAACATACTCCTTTAACTGAAGAACCCGAGCAAAATCTGATAATCTGCTTCAAGATATTACTCAATCTGAATTACACCACAAGGCAGCTGCACCAGTTTTATTTCTATATAAAGAAACATGGCACAGACCATTTACCACAATAATGCCATGGATACTCTCAGAGTGTGCTCTTGCCCCAACTTAAGAGATTTTTTTTTTTAAACCTAAGAAGTTAAATAACCTAAGTTAAAGCATCTGGATACTTTATCCAGGTGTCTCCTAACCCAGTTATTACAGGTGCTTCACATGTGTCTCAAATGTGGCAGCCACTGCTGCCAGTAGTCAAGAGTTATTTATCAAAACAGGAATTTTCTTTAGTGAGTATAAAAAAAAAAAATGAAAGGCCACATAAAAGCCTTTGGTCCTAGACTTTCCCTTCTCTTCCCTCCTCTACAAGAATTGAGAATGCCAGGCATTGTTTAGTATAAATGCTTTGGCTTTCCAGCAGTTTTAAAAACCAAAAAAGGTTCTAGAAATTGCCCATAATGAATATTAAGTTCTATTTAAAAAATAAAAACTGCTTCTAAAGTCAGTTATTGTGTAGAAGTTAAGCCTTTTGAGAGCAAGTACTGTTTGTCTTCTGTATTTGATGTATTCCCACCACCTATAATAAATGCTTGTAAATTGACAGAAATAGAAGTAAAAGTGGAGAAATTTACATGAAAGAATAAAGGTTTAACTGGGCATACCTGTAAGGCACACCGCAATTCTAAGGTTTGTAGGTTCAATATGAATTTGGGTAGTTGGAAGTAAGTCTACAGATTACCCAATACAATAGTAATATACTAGGACATAAGTATGTATGTATGTGCCTGTTTGTGTGGAGGGAGGTTAACAGGCCAGAACTCTGAAATGCTTAATCACTGCTTAAACCCCAATCAGTGACAACTGAGAACTGTGCATTCCACCTTGCATCAACTAATTAAGGGAAGCAGCAGCATCAACAATTGTGCATCTTTTAAAAACCTAAAAAACCCAATAATTAGTTTTACAACCCCAAAAGCTGTTTAAAAAATAATAAACAAATAATTATATTATCTTCAGTACAAAGGTTCTCCTTTTCCTTTTCACTCCCAAAGGGGTCCAGGGGTCCCCTTGCATACCCCAAAATGGGCTATTTCAGGCTTTCCAAACTTCAGGTCTACGTCTACTGATAACTCATCGTGAATCGGAATAACCCAACTCAAGTGGGTCAGAGCCTCCTAGATTAGGAATGAGTGGTTCTACCAATTTCTCTGGCCTACCACCTTTAGTCAATAAGAAGTGGAAAATGACAATCGATCAAACATCCTGGATTCCTAACACAACTAAAAAGACCCCACCTCTGATAACAGAGAGGAAAGAGGGCGCTCCAAACCCCCTGCCACACTATCCCCTTTACTTTTCGGTGCTAGAGTCTGCAGGTATTCTGCTGCCTCAGACTCTTGAGCCTATAGAGCTTCAGTTGTGGTCACTGCGTCTCTTACATACAATATAGAAAGACAGAGAAAGGTTTCAAGAGTTGGGGACATCTCTCTTCTCCCTACCTACCCCCGGTCCCCAGCACCTAGCATCAGCCTCTTGCTGGAGACTAGAGGGAGGAGCAGACAGATTCTGGAAATCTTGGTGGATCTTTGGGAATGGGCCTGGCTCTCAGCCAACACCTCCGATAAAAAGGATGTGCACCAAACCAAAGAATCTGTGGGTCCTCTCTTCCCGCAGCGCTTTCTCGATCGCGCAGAGGAAGGCACAGCTCAGAGCACGTAAATCTGCTGGAGCTGAGATTTCCAGGCTCGGGAGAGAGTACCGGTTTCCGTCCCCCAACGCCCGCTACAATTACAGTGCAAAACCCCAATTCAGGTGTCCTTCCGCAGGAGACTCCCCCTGCCAACATGACAGTGAAGTCGCAGCGCGGACGCCCTAGGCGACCCGGAGCTGCTTCCCCACGCCGGCAGGGATGATGTCCGGCTCCAGTCCGGCTGGCAGCCCCTCCACTACCCCAGCCCGACCAGGGGCGGGAACCTACCTCGATCCACTTCTGAGCCTCGTGGAAGGCGGGCTCCGGAGGAGGGTCGTGCTGCAGCTCTTCCAGACCCAAGCCAAGACTAGCCATTTGCAAACGTCCCCGGTCCTCTGCAGCCTCGGCCGCCGCTGGAGATGGGAGCATGGACGCAGGGGTCGTTCCGCCCCCCCCTTCTTTCCCTATCTTTCCCCAGGGCAGGTCCGAGCGAGCTGGAGGGAGAGGTTAGAGGCCGCCACCGCCGCCTCCGCCACCGCCGCCACCACTACCGCTGTCGCCGCCGCCGCCGGCTGACTGCCAACACCGCCCCGGGAGACCTGGCGAGGGGGCGGGGGCGGCCTGGGGGAGGCGGTGGGAGGGCACACGCTGCTGCAGCGGCAGTTCCCAGCGCCGGCTGCGCTCCGCCGGGGTGAGCGGGGTCCCCGCTGGGAGGCAGCGACGCAGCTCTCGCTCCCCACCTTCTCTCGCTCCTCCTCCTCCTCTTCCTCCTCCTCCCCCCCACCGCCTAAAAATAAACAAGCGGCGCTACTGCGGTGCCCACCCTCCGACCTCCTTTCCTTCTCCTCAAGCGGAGATCACACGCCTCCAAAGCCGATACTGGCCTGGGCAAGGGCGAAGGAGAACCGCGGGACCGACCCCGCACCTGGGAAGAGCGGGGCGCACACCCGGGCGTGCTAAAGCGTTGAGGCTATGGGCGGGCGGCCTTCGCCGGGGACACGGGGAAGCGACAGTGACCGCCTGCATCTGCAGGACAGAGCCTGCCGCGTCCCTCTCTCCCACAGCCTCTCCGGGCTGCAGGCGGGCGACAGGACAGCCCTTGACCTGTCCAGAGGCTGCTTTAAGCAGTTCTATCACTTTAAAAAGGACAAGACAAGACCATCATACACACAGTGACCTTTCCCTTTTTTTCTTTTACTGGAATTTGTGTCGTCACGCAGGCCATTCCTTTTGACTGGGAGGGTCAGGTATTTCATGCTCCTAGAGAAGGGCTGGCTGGCAAAGGGTGACTGAAGCTGGTATGAGGTTTGGGAAGGCCTTTGGTCTGGCACTGGGAAATCCCCAGACGCTGGGCTCCAGTCCCATGGTCAAGTATCGAAACCAAAGTGGAATTTACCTGTTTTTCCTGTTACTCCAGTGATAGGTTGGATGGTCGGATGAAGCCAAAGAGATAGTCTTGAATTTCCCACACCCCCAACTGCTGTCACAATTAATTCCTTCTCCAAGCCCCCTTCTCTAAAATCGAAGGGAGGAAGCCAGAATCCAATAATAGGGATCCAGGAGAAAAGAGAAGGGAAGTGAGTAGATGGGGAAACATGGGGTACCTATGGATGTAGACAACGAAATGTAGACTGCAAAGGACGTTAACTAGGGTTGTGGAGTCCTGGGATCTCAAATTGAAAATGACCCGCCTTGGAAATCCAGAGATTCTTAAACCTGGGATCCCTAGATAGATAAATATTTTTGATAATTGTATTTCAATATATTTAGGTGCCTTGGTAATCTTGTATATTTTATTTTTATGTACTTTAAAACGTTCTAAGAAGTCCATAGTTCACCAGACTGCCAATGGAGTACATCATACACTTTAAGAATCCCTGGGCTAGGTAGGCCAAGCCCCTTATTTTACAGATGATAAGGCCAAAAAAAGGTATGATGTTTAGCCCAAGATCACACTGCTGTTAAATAGCACAAGAATTCATGCCCATTTTCTACCTCTAGTGTACTTTCTGCTGTAAATTACCAAGGAGTGCACAAAGTTCTGATTCTGGCTGAATTACTACTTATATGACCTTGGGCAGGTCCTAATCTCTTGAGGCCTAAATTTCCTTTGAGGATGGGAAATGATGGTATTATATTAGATGACTTGGCTCCTTCATAGCCCTAGAGGCATGATCCAATCAGTAAATCTATGTTTACCCTAAGAGTTAAAGGAATTCTCAGGAAATGCTTATTATTGTGGAAGATAATACTAAATACCTTGTTGGGGTTTGTTATAAATTGACCGGTACCATATAAAAGTCTGAGTGATAAGTGTTTTAATGGAGTTATAAGATTCGGTTCAACAAATTGAATTGTTGAAATATTCAACAAATATTTATTAAGGACTTACAAGCACCCGTGCTAAGTGCTGCAAATACAAAGACACAATTGAAGTCCCTGCCTTCAGTGAGCTTACAGCATTCTAATGGGTACAAACAACGTGAACCCAAAAAAGAAAAGATATAGATATATATATATGCAAGATATATGCAAAGTAATTTGCCTGAGGGAGGACATGAAAGGATAACCTCATTGAAGAGGTAGCATTCAAACTCAACCTTGAAGAGGGAAGAGGTTCCAAAAGAGAAAGAAGGAAGGAGAGACCATTCCAGGTATGCTAGTTCAAAGGCAAAGAGTTTGGCTGGGATGTAGGGATATAAGGGGAAATAGCTTGAAGTTCATCTGGAAAGATAGTTTAGAGCCAGATGGGAAGATCTTACTTAAATACCAAATCCAAGGAACATATGTTTTTATCCTAGAAGTAATAGGAAGAAAATAATGAAGTTTCTTGGTCATATTAAGTTTCTCCCTTTAGTAATGTTGTAAAAGGCAGATAAGAAAGGGTAGAAGGATTCCAGTTGGTAAACTATTGAAATGGTGGAGACAATAGATATAGAGAGAGAGACAGACGCACAGAAGGGCCTGAATTAAGGCGACAGCCTCAAGTAGAAAGAAGGGTCTGCTTAGGAACACTATTATGGAGGCATGCTCAGGATGCAACTGAATGGATGTGGGAGGGTCAAGGGGAGGGAAGAGGTGAAGTCAAGGTTTCAAACTTGATTTATTGGAAGGATGGTAGTGTCCCTGACAGAAATAAGGACAGTAGGAAGAGGGAAGAAAAGAGAATTAGTTACATTTTGGGCTTGTTGTGTTTGAGATGCATATGGAACAATGCAATAGAAATGGCCAGCAGAAACCTGGTGATCTGAAATATAACTCAGGAGATAGATGTGGACTAGATGTGTAGATCTGGGAATCATTTATGGAGAGATGATAATTAAATCCATGTGAACTGGTAATATAGAGGAAAGTGTAGAGAGAAGACTGAGGACAGATCCCTGGGGTACACCTCCCTCTGGGGGCTGGACTGGAATAAGATGACCTTGCCAAAGAGGCTGAAAAAGAGAAATCAGCAAAGAAGTTAGGGAAATCAGGATAGAGCAGGAACAGGAACAGGAAAATCTAGGGAGGAGAGAATGTTAAGCCACCTGCATTCACTGGTCAACAGTGTTAAACTCTATAGTGAAATCCAAAACAGTAAGGTTAAAGAGAAGGTCTATGAATTCAGCAATTAAGTGTTGATAATCTTGCAAAGAGCCATTTCAGTCAAGTGGTAGAGGCTGAAACTAGATAATAAGAGGTCAAGAAACAAGTGGGAGGTGAAGGGAAGGCAACAGTAGACTTTTCTTCTAGAATCTTGGCTGTGAAAAGGAAGAAAAATAAAAGACCATAGTTTCAAATCAAATTCAGGGTTTGGTTTGGGGTTTTGTTTTAAGGATATGGGGGAATTTGGACATGGTTGTAGGTACTACGGAAGGAGACAGTAAATAAGGTAAAGTCGAAGATTAGAAAAAGACAAAAAAGAGAGCTAGAAGGGAGAAGATCAAAGGCAGGAGCAGAGGTGTTGGCTCTGGAAAGAGACAGGGTTCCCTCTTCCTTAGGGAATGGAATAAAGGAGCGATGAATGAAAGACAGTGTTGAGCAGATTTGAGAATTGTGTAGGACTTCATGACAGGCGACCACCATTTTCTTGGTAAAGTACAAGATTAGGTCGTCTGCTGAGAGGGAAAGAGAGGGTTGGCATATATGTGGCTTGAAGAAACAAGAAAAGGTTTATAGCTAAAGCTATAGCTTTTGCTATAGCAAAATGCTAGAGAGAGTCAGTCATGAAATAATAAAACAATGAACATGCAACAGTGAAGGTCCATTTGAGTAAGATTTTTTTTTAATGAGTCCTATGATTTCATCATTGTAGGGAGGTAATGTAGATCATTACCTCCTGTGCAAATTATAGTATTCGAGAGCTGCCTGGGGCACTGAGATATCATGTAATTTGCCTTGCTCATAAAGCCAGTATGTGTCAGAGGCAGAGCATGAACCCAGGTCTTTCTGACTCCAAGGCCAGTTTTCTATACACAATTCAACACTCCCTGTCAGTGAGATTATAGGGTATACGTTTGTACAATTGGAATGCTCCCCTCCTGCAGCATTCAGTATCATGGAAGCAAGAAGCAAAAGAGATAGTAGGGATAATCCAGGATAAAGCATAGGAATTGTAAAATTCAAACCCAGATATAGCCTTATATTTGGTTTTTCCTTTTTTTCCCCTTTTTCAAGACAATCAGGATTAAGTGACTTGTTCAGGGTCACACAGCTAGTAAGTGTCTGAGGCAAGATTTGAACTCAAGTACTCATGACTCCAGGCCCAGTGCTCTATTCACTGCACCACCTAGCTAATCCTTGATTTTTTTTCAATAAAATGTAGCCTGCAAGGTTTTCTTGTGTCAGCCCAGCAAAAGATTACCTGTCAATTGTCTGAGGACCAGCCCAGCTCGGTGCCAAAGCGCCATCACTAGGAGGTTGTTCAAGGACATTCTGACTGGAACAATTCACAAACTCCACTAGTATACTAGTACTATCATTTGCATCAGTGGAGCTATCCTTGAAACGGGTAACTCTGGCTCATGTGTAGAGATTTAGAATAACAACTTTAGCGAATAACTGGAGTGGGTTGCCATTTCCTTCTCTAACTCATTTTACAGATGAGGAAATTGAAGCAAAAAGGGTTAAAGTGACTTGCCCAGATTCACAGTTAGTGTCTAGAGTGACAACTTTAACAAAACTACCAAATGAGTTAGGCTCCCAAAGAGACAAACTCTAAGATCTTTGATGATCCTCCTGGGGTAGATTGCAAGCCTGGCATCATCATTATCATCACTGATAAGAGGTATTTAGTGCCTTTGGAGATAACATGGTGCACTCAGAATCAGGAAAACCTAGGTTCACATTCCTCCCCAGACACTTACTGGCAGGTGACCTTCGTCTAGGCACTTAAACTCTCAGCCTCAGTTTCCCCATCTATAAAATGGGAATAATAATAACAAACACACACACACCCCACGCCTGATAGGAGGAGCATCAAGTAATTGGCAGGCCTTAAAGTGACAAAATATTAACTATTATTTTATTATTAATCAGAAACTTACCTTGTATACCCCACTTTATTGGGGGCTGTGGAAGATATAGAAGATGGCACGTGGTCCTTGCATTCCATGAATTTACAATTTAATTAGGACAATAAAACAGGGACAAATAACTCTTAATTTGCTATATGCTAAGTGCAAAATAAACAGTCCATAATGATAATGGCTCCTCACATTTCTATTGTGCTTTAAGGTTTACAAACTCTTGCCTCAGAACAGCCCTGTGAGGTGGGTTCTGCAAGTATTATTATCTTCATTTCACAGCCTTAGGAGCTAGAAGATAGACAAGCTGACTTGCCCAACGTCACACAGAGCTGGGCTGAACACCCACATCTCCTACATTCTTTCCACTCCACCATCTTGCCTCTCATAAATAGGTGAAGCACCTGATCAGCACTGTATCATGCTTAACAAACAGGAAGTGATGCATGGTAATGAGATCCCCTTGGACGATGCTTTTTGCGGTCTCTTGGTATGGATGTCAGTAAGACTGGATAGATGTTGAGTCATTGTCATTAGATCAGTCATTTTTAGCTAGTGAAAATGGAAACTGGGCAAGGACTTTGGAACACTTATAACCGAGGGACAAATATAACTAGCACAGACAAGTTAGTAGAGAGTGCTGGACTTAGAAGCCAGAGGACCTGGGTCAGGTCTTGGCTTTCAATTTCCTAGGTGTATGGTAGTGGACAAGTCTCTGAGCCCATCTATAAAATGAAGATGGTAATAGCTGTATTACTTGCTTCATAGGGTTGTTGCAAGGTTCGAACGAAATTAGGTATGTGTAGTTGGGTGCTGAACAAGGAACCTTGCCTGATCAGTTGAGTTGCCTACTCTGCTTGATGAAATTATAGGACATAGGGGACAGGTAAAAGAGACAATGAAATGTAAGCAAAGTCCTTACAGACTTTGAGTGACCCATTTGCCCTTAGTGGTAGCTAAGTGGTATGTGACAGCGAAGTTGCTTAGTAAATAGAGCAATAGACTCAGAGTTGGGAAGAACTGAATTTTAATTCTTCCTGAAACAATGGATGTGTGACTCTGGACAAGTCACTTAACATATCAACTTCACTTTCTTCATCTGTAAAAAGTAGATAATGTCAGTCCCTACTTCATAGGGTTGTGGTAAGGCTCAAATGAGAAAATATATGTTAAGTACTTCACAAACATTAAATTGCTATATAAATTCTTACTATTATTATTATTATAATAGACCATTAAGCCTTCATTAGGAGGGCAGGTAGTGGAGAGTACAGGGCCTAGAGTCAGGAAAATTCATTTTTCTGATTTCAAACCTGGCTTCAAACGTTTACTAACTGTGTGACTCTGGGCAAGTCATTTAACCCTGTTTGCCTCAGTTTCCTCATCTGTCAAATGAATTGGAGAAGGAAATGGCAAAGCACTCCAGTATCTTTGCCAAGGAAACCCTATATGGGGTCACAAAGAGTCAGACATGAGAGAAAACAAGTGAATGACAAATTAACCATTGGATGAAGGAACCTAATGACTGGCTAAGAGGACCAGCTATGCCTATTAGGGCCTAGATAAAAAGCAAGGCAAACCCAATCTGAGACTGTTGAGAGTTGAGCCAAGTATGGAAAAAAAAATTCCCATTTCAGGAGTTCATTCTTCACCCTTCTCCTTTGTACTTCTTAGAAAATATACCAAGAGTGGGCTAGAAGGTATTTCTTTCTCCTCCTACCCCCATTAGCAATGAAATCCTGCAGCTAAAGCATATGGCAGCATGCGGTGAAGTGAAATCCAAGTATGGAACTATGTTCATAAGAAAAGTGGAAAGTTAGGAAATGGCAGAACCCAGGAATGATGGGACCCTGCTCATCCTAGGATGTGGGCTTCCAATCTTTCCAAAGTATGTAGCAATACCATAAGCAGGGTATCCTCCATAAGCTGCAGGTGATGACTACCGCCAAATAACTAAGCAGGAACCATCCAAGCAGCGTTCTGCGACATCCAATGGGGAGATGTGCCCCATAGAAACTCTGAGACCAAGAGAGGCGTGACAGCGTAAAGACAGCCCTGAGATGCCAGAGGCACAGGTTGCCTCTCTTACATATGGTGTCCAAATGTGTATGTGTGCCTCTCTACTTGTGAACTCTATGTATGTTCTCAGTGACACTGTATGTATTTGTGGAAGAACATGTCCCAGGTTTATAGGAAGAGAGGTTTCATTTTTACTGTTCTTTCTATGTTGTTGTTAAGTCACGTTCAACTCTCTGTGACCCCATCTGGGATTTTCTTGGCAAAGATACCGGAATGGTTTGTCATTTCCTTCTCCAGCTCATTTTACAGATGAGGAAACTGAGGCAAACAGGGTTAAGTGATTTGCCCAGGGTCACATAGTTAGGAAGTGTCTTAGGTCAAATTTGACACCAGGCCCAGTGCTTTTTCCACTGACCCTGATCTTACTATACTATTTCACTAAAAGCCTTTGACATAAATGTGTCTTCTGGCTTCTTAACCAGAATCAGGGAAAATACATTGGAAGAGGGGAACTCATAAGTTATTGTTCATAGGACCATAAGATCACAGATTTAGAACTGGAAGAGTTTGAGGCCCATTCTGTAGTTTTGCAGATGAGGAAACAGGCAGAGAAAAGTTAAGTGACTTGCCCAAGGTCCAAGGTGTCTGAGGAAGGATTGAAACTCAGATCTTCCTTACTACAAGGTCAATGCTCTGTCTTCTTTCTTTTTTTAATAAAATGCATTTTTATTACTTTGACATATGCTTTGTAATTGAGACAACAGTTAAAATATGCTGTCAAATAAATTTTGACCAGATCATCTTTCATGAACAGATTAGAATCTTTTATTCCATTGTTGGTATTATTCAGTTGTTTCAGTTATGTCCAACTCTTTGTGATCCCATTGAGGTTTTCTTGGCAAAGACACTGGAGGGGTTTGCCATTTTCTTCTCCAGCTCATTTTGTAGATGAGGAAACGGTGGCAAACAGGGAAGTGACTTGCCCAAGGTCATACAGCTTGTAAGTTTCTGAGAATGGATTTGAACACAGAAAGCTGAGTCTGATTACAGGCCCAGTACTCTATTCACTTTGCCACCTAACTACTAATTTATACCTTATTAGTTTTTAATCTTTTTTAATATTAAACTTATTTATTTACTTTCAGTTTACAACATTCAGTTCCACAGACCCTTGAGTTTCTGATTTTCTACCCCTCCTTCTCCTCCCTCCTCCCCCTCATGGGGGTATGCAATCAAATATAGGATCTACAAATACCTTCACATTAAACATTAGTCAGGTTGTAAAGAAGGATTATAACCAATGGAGTGAACAATGAGAAAGAGGAGACAAAAACAAAACAAAACAGAAGAGAGAAAGCAAGTAGTTTGCTTCAGTCTGCATTCAGATTCCATAGTTCTTTCTCTGGATGTGGATATCCCTTTCCATCTTGAGTCTTTCAGAGTTGTCTTATAGCCTTGCATTGCTGAGAGGAGATCAGTCTATCAAAGTTAGTGATCACACATATAATGTGTCTGTAATCGTGTACAAAGTTCTCCTGGTTCTGCTCTTCTCGCTCAGCATCAGTTTATATGTCTCTCTAGGTTATTATGAAGTCTGTATGATCCTCATTTCTTATAGCACGATGGTATTCCATTACATTCATGTACCACAACTTGTTTATCCATTCCCCAATTGATGGACATCCCCTTGATTTCCAATTCTTTGCCACCACAAAAAAGAGGTGCTATAAATATTTTTGTACATATGGGTCCTTTTCCCAATTCTATGATCTCTTTGGGATACAACCCTAGAAGTGGTATTCCTGGGTCAAAGGGTATGCACTTTTTTATAGCCCTTTGGGCATAGTTCCAAATTGCTCTCCACAATGGTTGGATCAGTTCACAACTCCACCAACCATGCATTAGTGTTCCAATTTTTCCACATCCTCTCCAGCATTTGTCATTTTCATGTTTTGTCATCTTAGCCAATCTGACCAGTGAGATGTGGTACCTCAGAGTTGTTTTGATTTGCATTTCTCAAATCTATAGAGATTTAGAGTATTTTTTAATATGCTTATAGATATCTTTAATTTCTTCCTTTGAAAACTGCCTGTTCATATCCTTTGACCGTTTACCAATTGAGTAATGACTTGTAAATGCTCTATCTTCTATACCTCCTAGGAGACACACAAATCATTGTGAGCCTGGGGTAATCATCCCCTTGAAAACCCAATCTCCAAGTGTGAGTTGGTAGGATTGCTTGGAAAGACACTCCATATGTAAAACGCTTTGTAAACCCTAAAGTGCTATACAAATTGTAGGTATTATTATAAGTCCATTTTAAAATGTATATTTGTTTTTATTTCACAAAGTCTTTTTACACTGAAAATGCCAGAGAATTTTTAACACTGAATGTCATATAATAAGCACATATTTTAGGAGGTGATTTAATTTCAGCAAATTTCCCTTTTAAAATTTCTTTAATCTATGATTTATTTTAACTCTGCTATTTTGTTGGAAGAGGCAATCAGTCAGGAAGGCTTGAGGTCCAGTTCTGACTCCCGTGGAAATGTGGCTTACTCAGGAAACTCTCTGAGACTAAAAATTGCTTTAATTTTTATTCAGAACTTAATAAATACCAAGTAGAATGATCATTTGCATATATATAATAAAATAGAAAAAGAGGATTGTACATGAAACTGTAAGTCTCTATTATGTAGTTTGCTTTTCTTTTTAAGGGTATAATAAGGTTAACTTACAGCTTTCAAAGCTATCCTGCTTGTGTGGCCTTCCTTCCATTCTTTTCTTTCTATTTAAAAAATGTTTCAGGGGTGGCAACGTGGTACAGTGAATAGAGCACCGGCTCTGCAGTCAGGAGGACCTGAGTTCAGATCCAGCCTCAGACACTTATTAGCCATGTGACCTTGGACAAGTCACTTAACCCTAATTGCCCTGCCCTCTCCCCTCCAAAAAAAAGGCAAAAAATAAAATGTTTCAATGACACTTTTCTTTCTTTTCTTCTTCTTCTTCTTCTTCTTCTTCTTCTTCTTCTTCTTCTTCTTCTTCTTCTTCTCCTCTCCTCCTCCTCCTCCTCCTCCTCTTACTCCTCCTCCTCCTCCTCCTTCTTCTTCAATGTTATACCTTTTATTCACAGAAGCAGGTTGGTGCTATGGTTAGAGCCAATCTTAATGTTAGGAAGACCAGAATTCAAGTCCAGACTCTGACACACTTGGCTGTGTGACCATGAACAAGTCACCTGACTTCTCAGTGTCCCAGTGTGAATGGAGGGAGTCTCTATCTAAAAAGTTTCCTAGATTGATGTAATCACTGATTCAGATCAATAACAACATTTCAGAGACATAAAAACCTTATTTCAGAATAAGGAGGATTATCATTCAATGGGCATAAACTAAAGCTAATTAAAATTTAAGCAGATTTGGGGAAAGAAGTAGAATTGTGTAAGCACTTTCTTGTTCATCTTTGCTGATGCAGGGCCAGAAATTATCTCTGCTTCCCTGTTCCCATGGAAACATTGTCCCAGATGCAGTTCAGGCTCATTTCTTACTGCCATCTGCCTGTTGAGTTACTGAGGTTTCTTTAAGCTAAAACCATGTGGTGATCTGTTGGGAGAATAAGGTTTCTTTGGAGTCTCAGTAGGCTACATACTCAAGACAGAGATTGAAAACAGATTCAATTGGACCACTTTGTTTTGAATTTCTTGAAACAGAGGAAACATTGTTTAATATTATATTTGCTTTGTCATTAAACTGTTAAGACAAATTGACTCAAAATGTTATTTAAAAGCTCATATTACATGATCCTCAAATTTGCAGTTTTATCATTATTTTAAAATGACAAAATTGATCAAATTCCTATGAACTACTTGAAATGTTTAACATGTAAAATGTTTGGAGTTTTTCTCCTGAAGAATAATATAAATATTCAAGGCAAAAAAAAAGTCTGCCTTATAAAAATATTTTATGCTAGCAAGTTGTTCTTCTTCCAGAAGACACATAGGAGTAGAATTAATATGAATAATATTCATTTGTACTCTCTAACATTAATTATTGCTTGCCCAAGGCAAGTAGTTATTTTCAAGTCTAGAATGCATAGATGGTTGTTAACATTCTTGTTCTGAACCTAATAATGTGTGTATTTGGCTGTCCTCATTAATTTAATATAATTCAATTCCATCCAACAATTACTTGAGCTACCTATAATTTGCCTCTATTTGTGGAAGTTTCAAAAGTAGTAAGAACTAAGGTCCTTGCTCAAGAACTTTATAAAAGAGAAATTCACATGAAATAATTAGAGAATAAAACAAGACAGTATATGTTTATGTAACCCATGGCCTAATATCCCAAACTCTGGACTTACTCAAACTGTACTCAATCTTAGTATGTGGAGGAGAGCCCCCCCAAAATTCACTTTTTCTCCACCTAGTTTTTTCCTGGGAACCTCAGAATATGACTCATGTTTAGGTCTCTCCAGATATGGGAGAAAAAACTTCCAATTCTATCTAGTATATTCCCTTAAATAAGAAAGCATACCAAATGTAAGACAGCCTTTATTTGATCCCACAGGGAAACAACATGAAGGACTCACAAGAATCAATTCTCCTCCTTCTCTCTTCCTTCTAGTAAGTCCTATCTACCTTTATCTCAGGGACCTATGTCAGCTTCCAGCTGCAGATTTCTACCCTGAAGTTTGGACACTTTCTGGAAGGAAACTAACATGGAATTGCCAGGCGGGAACTTCCTCAAATTCCAGTTAGTCCTGCTTTCCCCCCTGAGACGTATACGAGCTTCCAGCCTTATAGTACTACCCTAAGGAAACTCCCAGAAGGAAGATGAGTTTCAAGTTGCTAGAGAAGCAACTTCCCTATCTGACTTCCCCAATCAAAATAATTCATGCTAATAGAGGAAGGCAATGCAAATCATGACGCTCTCCCTTGTTCTCAATCTTCAACCTAGGAATACTTGATACTTCACTGTAACACTGGGCCTCAGGAATATCTACCTTTAGTCATGTGGTTCTTTTCTCCACTTCTACCATATTTCAGCCTGAGAAGTTATGCCATTGTGTCTGCACATCTGGGTACAGGAACTCAGGATCCAGGGTTCCTGTTTCTTTTTCCAAGAAGCTGGGTCCCATGGCTCCATCTTCTCCTGGAGCCATGTAGTTGGTAGGCTTTCTCGCTGCCTCTTGCTTCTACCTCTCAGGCTCTATATGGGGGAGCACATAAATTTCAATACTCCTCTGGTTATACTGCTCCAAGATAATGGTGATTAATGGCTCCCAGGTTATGGCAGGAGAGGAAGAGGAAGGGGATTTGCATAGGATTTAAAGCAGATCTGCACAACTTGGCAGTAGGTAGGTGCCAAAATTAAAATAGGCTAAACTTCTAGGTAGCAGATAGGTTAGACTGACTGACAATGGTTGGTTTCTGTGGGTCATGTGACAAACAAGAGAGAGTGCACAGTGGCAACCCTACATTTTTTCTTGGGCAGCCTGAAATCCTTTGGCAGGCCACAAGAGGCCTGCAGGCTTTATGCTGTGCAAGCCTGGTTTAACATCTACTCTTAATTATACCATTTTATCTCTCGTTCTCCTTGACTTTCAGTTAAAGACTCATTGATCCCTTTCAAACAATCCAAAGTGGTGGTTCTAAGCAGATCAATCAATAAAAAATAATTATCATAATATTATATTATAATAAAAAATAATAACAATAATCCACAATATCCTGAGCCAATCAAATCAACCCCTCTTTTACAATGAAAGTCATTCACTATTTTTTAAAGTAACATTTATTTTCTTGTTTATGTAACCCATGGCCTAATACGCCAAACTCTGGACTTATTCAAACTGTACTCAATCTTGGTATGTGGAGGGGAGACCCCAAAATCCACTTTTTCTCCACCTAGTTTTTTTCTGGGAACCTCAGAATATGACTCATGTTTAGGTCTCTTCAGATATGGGAGAAAAAAACTTCCAATTCTAGTATATTCCCTTAAATAAGAAAGCATACCAAATGTAAGACAGCCTTTATTTGATCCCACAGGGAAATCCTTTGGCAGGCCGCAAGAGGCCTACAGGTTTAATGCTGTGCAAGCCTGGTTTAACGGCTACTCTTAATTGTACCATTTTATTTCTCATTCTCCTTGACTTTCAGTTAAAGACTCATTGATCCCTTCATTTCCACGAGATCTTGAGTTACAAATTTTCTCCCCATCCTTCCCCCATCCACCACCCCAAAACAGCTCTATCCCACTGTATAACTCCTCCCCCAATCTGCTCTCTCCTGTGTCCTCCCCCTCACCCCTTTGACTTTCTGTAGGGCAAGATGGATCTCCCTACCCCAGTGCCTGTATATCTTAATTCCCAGTTGCATGTAGTTAATAATAATAATAATAATAATATAAAAATACATATATATTTTTAACATTTGATTATAGAACTTTAAATTCTAGATTCTTTCC
>CM053592.1:110730568-110804487 GCA_028646515.1 Pseudochirops corinnae | reverse complement strand
GTTCTCTTTCATGTCTGGTTTTGCTTTTTTTTTTTTCTTTTCCCAGTGATCACTCATTGGTTACAACCCTTCTATATGACCAAACTATTGTACAATGTGAAAGTATTTGCAGATCCTATACATGATTGCACGTCACCATGGGGGTGGGGGGGAAGGGAGGGAAGAAAATCTGAAACTCAAGTGATTGTGGAACTGAATCTTGTAAATTAAAAGTAAATGAGTAAATAAAAAAAAATTTAAAAAAAAAAAAGAATTTGTGGGTCAAAGAATAAATATAAAAATAAAGTAGATACAACATGCCCTTAACGGGAATCACTAGTAGCTGGGAGGAACTAGGAGTCTTCTCTTGATGCAGAAGTTGGTGTGTGAACTGAGTCTTAAAGGGCAAGGAATAATTCTGTATAGGTAGGTCTTTCTTTCCTTTTAATAACATCCTTAAGCTTGGTAATGGGATCACTGAATGACTGAGCAAAGTCAGATTTATAAGTCTTATTATATGTTGTCAGTTGGGCAACTAGTGGGTGCAGTGGACAGAGCACTGGGTCTGGAGTTGGGAAGATCTGAGTTCAAATGTGGCCTCAGACACTTAGTAACTGTGTGACCCTCAGCAAGTCACTTAACCCAGTTTGCCTCAGTTTCCTCATATGTAAAATGAGCTGGAGAAGGAAATGACAAACTGCTTCAATATCTTTGCCAAGAAAATCCCAAATGGGGTCACAAAGGGTTGAACATGACCAAACAAGAACAAAAATATATTGTCATATTGTTTTCTAAATTGCTCCATTCCACAACTACCCACTCACTCAGTAATATCTTTTATGTTTCCCCACAGCTCTGTCAGTGTTGAATTGTATTACATCATTTAACTATTTTTGAGAATTTTTAAAGTGCAAAGGGCAACTCAAGGTTGTTTTAGTTTTCATTTTTCTGATTATTAGAGAGTTTGGATGGTTTGTCAAAGGATATAACCTGGTAGCTTCTTCTTCTTTTTTTTTTTTATTAAATTGATTTGTTTATTTACTTTTAGTTTACAAGATTCAGTTCCAGAGTCCCTTGAGTTTCAAGTTTTCTCCCTTCCCCTCTCCCTTCCCCTGCCATGGCGGCATGCAGTCAAGTATGGAATCTGCAAATACTTTCATATTGGACATTAGTCTGGTTGTATAGAAGGGTTGTAACCAATGGAATGGACAATAGGAAAAAGGAAACAAAAGCAAACATGGAAAAGAATGATAGCATGTAGATTGCTTCAGTCTCCATTTAAACTCTGTTCTTTCTAGATCTTTTTCTGAATGTAGGTATCTCCTTCCACCCTGAGACTTGTAGAGTTGTCTTATACCTGTGTGTTGCAGAGAAGAGTCCAGTTTATCAAAGTTGGTTGTCACACATACGATGTGTCAGTGATTGTGTACCAGTTTTTCCTGGTTCTGCTCTTCTCACTTAGCATCAGTTTGTATAAGTCTCTCCATAACCTGGTAGCTTCTTAAGAGAAGAAATAATTACCTGATAATTTATCCATTTTGAAACAGATAATTACTCTTTTAAATCTGTGTCAGTCAGTCTAATATTTATTAAACACCTACCAGACACTGTGCTAAGGACCAAGGATACAAAGAATGGTGAAATAAATACTAGTCCTTGTTCTCAAAAATTCTCCCAATCTAATGGGGGAGACAACATGCAAACTGTTATGTATAAAAATGCTACAGGAAAATCTTCCTGTAGAAGGTGCGATTTCCTGGTATATGAAGGAAACCTGGAGGTGGAGATGAGAGGAGAGCATCCAGGCATGGAGGACAGCCATTGAAAACAGCAGGAGTTGGGAGATGGAACGGCTCATTCCACTAGCAGCAACGAGGCCATTGTGACTAGATTGTGTGGAGGGCAGGATATGTATGGTGTCAGGAGCCTGGGAAGGTGGTGAGGGTGGGGGCGGTTATGAAGAGCTTTAAATACTCAACAGAGGATTTGATCCTAGAGGTGATAGGGAGGCAGTGGAGTTTATTGAGTTAGTCAGGTGGCATGGTCAGACTTGCTCTTAAGAAAACTAATTTTGAGAGCTGAGTGAGGATAGACTGGAGTGGGCAGACTTGAGGCAGGAAGGCTCTTGTAATGGTCTAGACATGAAGTGATGAGGGCCTGCATCGGAGCTGTTGGAGTGTCAAAGGGGAGAAGGGAGATGAAATCTGCAGGATTTAGCAATTGATTGGCTGTAGAGAGTGAGATAATAAGGAGTAGAGAGTAATATCTAAGTTGTGAGCCTGGGTGACTGGGAGGATGGGTGGTACCTTTGATGGAATGGGGAAGTTTGGAGTAGGAGGTATGGGAGAAAGAAATAACAACATAGAGTTTTAGACGCAACAAGTTTAAGGTATCTACGAGACTTCTGATTTGAGCTGTCACTAGACAGTTGGAGATGGGAGATTGGAGTCAGCAGAGAGGCTGGAAAAGTAGATTGGAGAAATCTTCAGCACCGATGCCTTACGAACTCTAGATGTCAAGTTTATAACACAGATATTAACTATAAATAGTTTGATTCATTTTCTGTTTGGGGGGCAAGCAGGGGACAAACATTCCTTTTTGTTCCACAGTACTTTAAAGATCTGTGAATTCTGTTGGTAATCTCTCCCCCAGTGCAGAATTCAACTCCTCTGTAGCTTAGTAGATGGTCTTTGTGAGAACTGTGACTGAAAACCTTTATTATTCTACACCTCATCTGTTGAGGGACCTCTCTGAACATTAATTATAAGGCTGGAACTCAAGGATTGCTTTCTTCATGAAGCCTTTCCTAGTCCTCCTCAAAAAACAATCTTGGATTAATTTTGAATATCCTTGGAGATATATATATATATAAATAAATAAATATATATTTATATATATAATATCTCCTTCAATAGGATGGAAGCTCCTTGAGGGCAGATACTGTTTCACATCTATTTTTGTATTCTTAGCATTCAGCACATACTGGCACATACTAAACAATAAATGCCAGTAGACCAGCTCCCTAACTGGGACAACAGATGGACATTCTATCACCAGTCCGTATCCCAAATCTTTCTAATTCAGTAGAACCTTCTAGAACTTATTCTCTGCTGATAGAGCCTTCAGGAACCCAGTAGCACCCTCCTGCCAAGATGAGCTGGGAATAGGTTTTGGTGAACTTTTGTTGTGCTAAAATCTTTTTTTTAATGTAGCCAAATTAATCTGTTTTATATCTAGTAATTTCTTTTGTTGGCTTGAAAAATAATTTTCAGATTTCCACAATTTAAATAAACAATTTATTTCCCAGTTTTACAGTGTTTTCATCCAGGTGGAATTATACTGTGAAGTGTGGGTCTAATTCAGTTGTTCTTACAACTGTCCAATTTTTCCCAACAGTTTTTTATGGATAATTCCATTCCCAAATTTTGTAATACCCCGTGTGTGTGTGTGTGTGTGTGTGTGTTTGTGTGTTTGGGGTTACTTATTTGTAAGTTACACATATGCTACTGTACTAGTAACTACGTACATTTTAATTTTAGAAATTAAAAAAAAAAACTAAGGTGAAATAATATTCAGTCCTAGAATCAATAGAAAGCCTTTGGAGTTTGCTCAATAGTAGAATGCCATGTTCAGTTCGGTGCTTCAGGAAAATCACTTTGATAGCTATGTGGAGGACAGTTTAGATCAGGGGTGGGGAGCCTGTGGCCTCAAGGCCACATGTGGCCCTCTAGGTCCTCAAGTATGACCTTGACTGAATCCAAACTTCACAAAACAAATCCCCTTAATAAAAGAAAACTTGGACTCAGTTAAAAGGCTGCACCCAGGAACCTAGAAAGCCACATGTGGCCTTGAGTCTGCAGGTTCCCCACTTCTGGTTTAGAGTGAGGAGAGACTTGAGGGAGACAGACCAATGTCTAAGCAGGAGGTGATAAGGGCATGAATGAAGGTGTATTTGTAGAGAAAGGAACATAGGAGAGGGATATTGTGGAGGTAGAAGCTGTATGATTTGGTAACCAGTTGAATTTGGAGAGTGATTGAGCATGAGTACAGGCCCAGAATTATGAAATTGAGTACCTAGAAGGCATTGCCTATAACATAAAACATCGAGTTCTCAGCATCTCCCTGATTTGACTTTCTGATCATTTCCTTTTCATCCCTTTCTTAATTCCATGTTCCAGGCAAACTCGACCAAAAGCTGTTCCATGGTCTTGTCCCACTCTTCACTCTCAATTTCGCGCACATCACCTCCCAGGCCTGTGTGACTCAGGGCACACCACTTAGCATCTTAACTTCAGCTGTAAAATTGGGGGGTGGGCACGGGTTGAACTAAATGACCACTAAGGTCCCATGTGGCCCTAAATCTGGGATCTAATTTACTCGTCTAATTTTAAGTTTTCTTCAAATGCTCTTGTCCTCTCCTTAGTTCACAAAAGAGTTCACTCCCCATTCTCTTCTTTGCCTTTACCCAGTGTCCTTTTCTTTATTTGTGTATGCCCTTTAGATTGGCATATTTCCAAGTTACTCTTGCTTTCCTACTTTAAAAATTTTCTAAATATACCATAATTTCATCTTCAGTTAGATATAGTTAAACTTTGTTACTGCTTGCTCTTCTGATTTATTTTTCTTTTCTTGTTGTAGCTAGCATTTCTGAAGTTATGTAGCAAGATGACAGCTGACAGCCCTATTTCTCGCTGGTTTCTTGGGCCGGGGTCCCTTCCGGCAGTCCTCCGTTTAGCTTTGGTTAGCATCAGGGCAATGTGTCTGTTCACTTCGAGCTCTGCAAGGTGAGAAGACCAAGGGCTTCATGAAATGCCCTTGCTTGTTTTGGTGAGGGCCTGTAACCCCTGCCAGTTCTTTCATTTATCCTTTTTAGGAGAATGTGTGAAGTGCCTTTCCAGCTACTGGTGTAATTAAAAACTGACTAGTCAGAAGGGGGCAAAGAGAATGGAGGTTTGATTTGAACAAAGACAGTGGTGAGGAGAGAAGGAAATGGAGAGAATTTGAACAGGCCAGGGTATTCTGATGGGCACGATATAGTCCCGGAGGCTGAGCAATTATTGAGCAGTTTCAATGAGTAGGGTCATGGAGGGTGTGTTGTTTCCTCCCACAAAGAATAAAAAGCCTCACTTAAGGGTAACAAATATATTTAATCTAAATCTTCTCCCCTATTCTTATATGAGAAGAAAAGAGAGTAAAACAACATAACTTGTTTCTGAAAACATTTTTTTGAGAGTAAGGAAATAAACTTTGCCTTCCAATATTCACTGGAATTGTGGTATAGAGAGTAGCAGAGGATGTGTGTATGATACAAAACCATGAATAATATATAAACCTATCCGTGCCCCTGGGCAGTTTCTCTAACACTCTGTGTTACAGAAGAATTGTCTGTTTGCCTTTGTAGTTTGGGATTTTCTCTCTGGGAGCTCTCTACACCAATGAAATTACAGATCTGAATAAAAATTCATTATTCACTGAGAAGTGAGGAGTAGGAAGGGAAAGGGTTTGTGTAGAATACAAAACAATGAATAATGTGGGAAATTATTTTTCTTCGAAACTGTTAGAAGATTCATCTCCTCTGTGTTTTATTCTCATTGTCTTGGTTTTTTCCTTACTTTCTGTTTATAGCTGAGGTCTAAGATCAGGGAGAAGAGAGGGAAGATGCCATTTGGCTATAAATGAACTGGATTTTGGGTTTCAGTGGTCTTGATTTACTGAAAGTTGTCTTGTTTTTTTTTTCTTTTGAGTGGTGGAGAGACTTGAGTCTCCCTGTCTGGCTCTGGCTGGAAGCACAGTGGCTACTCATGGGCCTGTTTTTACTCCTTGCCTGGTTTGCCCTTCCCCAAGCAGTTCGGTGGGCCTGACTCCCAGGGGCTCCCCATGTTAGTGCTACTCAGTGCAGATGCCAGATTAGCTTTTAGGCCTAGGGCAGCTCAGCAATCCTCCAGTCTCAGCTTCCCAGAAGGTAAGCCTTGCAGGCATAGGCCATCAAACCTGGTAAACATTTTTCCAAAAAAAAACTATGGTCAGCTTTAGTGGAAATGCTTTTAGAAATTTCTGATGTATAACTTCAACTTCATTGTAATTATTATCATTTGTTTAGATAAGTACCATGCAAATGAACTTTGATTTGGCCACAATAAATTGCATTTATAGGACAGATATTGGACTATTGTCATTTTTGTTTTGTTTGTCAAACCTATGATTTCATCATTGTAAATAAGCTCCCAATAGTTAGGTGGTACAAGCATAAAATTCTGGACTTGGAGTCAGGAAGACCTGAGTTCAAATCCTCCCGCAGATACTTGGTAGGTGACCTTGGGCAAGTCACTTAACCTTTTCTAGTCTCAGTTTTCTCGTCTGTAAGATGAAGATAATAATAGTACTTATTCCACAGAAACATTAAGCTGAACATCCCTCATAGAAACAGTGGGATCTGCTGGGAGAACAGTGAACCTGGGTTGAATCCAGGTTTGGACTCTTGCTTGACTTTTGGTAGATCATGTAACTTCACTGCTCTTTGCTTTTCTCATCTATCTGGGGATAAAAGTGCTTGCACTACATACTCTAAAGGGTGGTTGTGAAGAAAGCTGTTTGTAAAGTGCTGCTCAGAATTATCAGCATTTATTATTACTTCTGATTTTGCATGCCAGGTCAGGCTAGTCACCAATTTCAGATGTTGGTGGTCATAGAATCTTATTAATTAATGGGAAATTGTTATAATTTAAAAGCACAATTTCCAAATTTGAAAGCTTTCCAGTATTTTAGTGATTTTTCACTTGAACAATTTTCCTTATGCTTTTAAGGAAATTATTTATTTACAAAAGTTCTTACCCCTTACCCTTTTATGTTTATGGAGATAATTGAAAACAGTTTTCTAGAGGGAACTGCGTGGGGCAGTGGATAGAGTGTTAGGGATTCAGGAAGAACTGAGTTCAAACCCAGCCTCAGACATTTCCTGTCTGGGTGACCCCGGGCAAGTCAGACTTCAGTTTCCTCATCTATAGAATGGAGATAAATCCTAGCACCAACTTCCCAAGGTGATCGTGAGGATTAAATGAGTTGACTTTTGCAAAGCTCTTTGCAGACCTTTAGGTGCTTGATAAATGTTAGCCATTTACTTCTGGCAGTCACATTCAGGGTGGGAACTCATGGAACATGGATAACGTTTGAAACTGCACATCAAGAAAGCAGTATGCTTTAGTATTAGTGGGAAGCGAAGTAAACCTTAATATCTTTCAGTTTGATGACAGTTAAAACAAAGTCCGTCTTATATTGCTGATTCTGCATAGTAAACATCTTTTAAAAGCCAGCATAAAACCAGTACTATTTACATTCTTTAAAAAGATATAAACTCTCAGAAAAGAACAATAATAGCCTGTTTGCTCTTTTCCAACTGTTTACTTAAAATGACCTGTTACTGTGTTTCTTATGTAACCCTACTGGTTTTTTTTTTAATAAGATTCCCTTTTTTTCCCTTTATTACTTCTCATCTATCTGCATTTTTTGGTGCTCTTTCAATGTCAATTTATTCCCAGGCACCAGGTAAATAGTTTTAGTTTTATTTATTTTTCCCATTATAGATAGAGACAGCTATAGATATTTTTGTACAAATGAGCCTTTCCTTTTAATAACACCCTTGGATATGGGCATGGTAGTGGGATCATCAAGCCGAAAGGTAGAATACATTTTACAACTCTTCCTCTATATATTCTTGTTGTTCTTTGGAAAGATTATTTCTCTTGCTTTTCTTTCTCAGTCAGTTGGTCAGTAAACACGTATTAAATGCCTGCCATATTCCAAGCTCTAAGCTAAGGACTGAAGATATATAAAAAGAGGCAAGAAGACAGTTTGATCCTCAAGGAGCTCATGATCTAATGAGGGAGGCAACAGCAAAACAAATGAATACAAGTAAGTTCTGCACAGGATAATGTTATTTTTGTCTTTCATTTTCAAAGAGGACTAGGGATATCGCAGGTGATGTCTTGAATTGGATTTAAGTGAGGCAGAGTGGAGCAGGATAAATAGGAAGTAATTAGAAGAGGGAAGGAACTGGAATTAAGGGAAGCCGGGAATGGCTTCCAATGGAAGATGGGAGTTTCGTGGTGCCTTAAAGAAAGCCAGGGAGGTCAGTAGCTGGAGTGGAACGGGTGGGAGGAGGAAGATTTCAGGGATGTAGGGGGCAGAGGAGAGTCAGTGATGGTGTGTCTTGTTTTTGGAACGGTAAGGAGACCAGTGTCCCTGGATTGAAGAGTATGTGGTGGGGAATAAGGTTAGTTAGACTCAGGAGGGGGCGGGGTTATGAAGGGTTTTGAATGCAAAGCAAAGCATATTGTATTGGGTCTTGGAGGTGGTAGGGAACCAGTGGAGTTTATTGAGGGGTTGGGAGTGACTTTACCCAGCCTGTGCTTTAGGAAAATCACTTTGGTGGCTGAATGAAGGATGGATGGGGGTATGGAGACACTTGTGGCAGGAAGACCCACCAGCAGGCTCTTGTGATAGTCCAGATATGAAGACCTGCACCAGAGTGGCGGCAGTGTCAGGAGAGAAAAGGGGATGTATGGGAGATACTGAAAAGGTGAAAATGGCAGACCTTAGTAACAGATTGGATATGAGGGGGAGTGGTGAGAGATTGTGAGAAGTTGAGGATGACACCAAAATTGTGAGCCTGAGGGCTTGGGAGCATGGTATTGTCCTCTAAAGTAATAAGGAGGGTCTGGGAGTGGGGTAGGGGAAGATAATGAGTTCCATTTTGGGCATATCGAGTTTAAGATGTCTACTGGACATCTGAAAGGAAGTTGGAGATAGGAGGCTGGAGTTTAGCAGAGAGGTTGAGGCAGGAGAGGTCGATTTGAGAATCATTGGCATAGAGATGGTAATTCAATCCATGAGAGCTGATGAGATCACCAAGCAAAGTCGTGTAAAAGGAGAATAAAAGAGGGTCCAGGACAGAACCCTGTAGGACACCTACAGTTAGAGGGCTTCATCCAGATGAGGATCCAATGAAGGAGACTGAGAAGGACCTGTCAGGGAGGAGGAGAGAAGAGAGAGAATAGGGTGACTGTGAAAAGTTGCAGAGATTGAGGAAAACGTGGACTGCAAAAAAGCCACTGGATTTGGCAACTACGAGATTGCTAGTAATTTGGGGAAGAACAGTTTCCATGGAATGATGAGGTTGGTTTCCTCCTCTCTTCTGCCTCTACCCTGGCTCTCCCCTCCCCCAATTTCGTAAAGAGAAACTTTGGATGACATTGTTTAATGCTTTGTTCTGTGAAGTTTGGATTCAGTCAGAGGGCTGCACTTGAGGACCTAAAGGGCCACATGTGGCCTCGAGGCCACTGGTTCCACCAACCCTGGATCCCAGACCAAACTTATTTCAGGAAGCAGCTGGGACCAGAGTGTGACCAAAATGAGGGGCTGCCTTAATTCTAGGTCTTTTTGGGCCTATGATAGTAGATTCAGAGCAGAGGGGTCCACCCTTCTGACTTGTTTTTCCTTCCTTTCTCTGTTTTTTGGTTCTCAGGTGTTGTGCAAATGGTTTATATTCCTCCTTCTGTGCTGTTGACAGGTTGTTTGAATATATTTAAGAGAATAAAGTGAATTATTATTGAGCAAGCAAGCAAATGGCAATCTTTGCCACCTCTTTTTCTTAAAATGGCAACAGCTGTCTGCAAGCAAGTAAAGACTCCAGTCCCATTCCCTCTTTTCCCCACAAGCACAACAACAAGCAAACAAAAAAGAAAGGAAGCTTACATTTTCTTTTAATCTTCCTTCAACGATATATTAAATGAGTAAAACTAATTAGGCTAGAATTATTCTTGAGTAGCCTCTCATAAAGTAGCTGCTTATTCAGGTTGAATTGATTTAAATAGCTAGCCTAGGTCAGAGGCTATGGGTTCAAATACTGGCTTTATCATTGTGACTGACCTTTGAGCAAATCATTTAACTTCCCTGGCTTTAGTTTCGATTTAGGTAAAAGGAGTAAGTTGGAATTAGAGGCTGGCTCTAATTCTGTCATGCTAGTCATTCATTTACATGGAGAAATGAAATCTGTTCAGTTTCTTTCCAAAGCTCATTTCTGCAGACATAGTACTATAATAGCTAGTTTTTCAATACGTGGTGCAGAAATCCATACTGAGGAAGTTAAATTCTTACAGTCATTCTGATTGCACATTCTTGCACCTGCAGCCTGTTGCTTGTGGGATTCCAAGATTCTTTGTGGCCTCAGGAACTATTGTTACCACAAGAGCGCTCTCAGCAATTACTGGTCCAGATGTTTTGTCAGATTCCAGGGATACAGATGTGTGTATGGGAGCCAAATCCCATATTTGAATTGTATTCAGTGACCACAGACCTATTCTAAGCAATTCCCAACGTGAGAATTCGTGCAAACTTGTGGTTTCACTGTGTGTGAGTTGATATAAAATAACATCAGAGAACTGGAGGGGACAAACTTACCCACTCTCACTCTGTGGAGTATTTTACGAAGAATTAGTTTCCCCTTTATCTTGGGGGATATTCTTTATAACTTCCCTTAATAGTGGGTACCAATTTCTCACTCAAGTCTTTGAGTCACAAAGTCCTTCCCAAATATGTAAATGACATCAAATCTCTGTGTAATAGGTTAAGTTATACCTCACGCACATCTTGGTTCATTCTTAGTGAAATTAGAAAACAAATGTTCACGGTACCATTTGTACAAACTGTAGAGGTTGGAAACTGGTTGACAAACCACTTTGCTTTGGTTGGAGTAGATGAATAAGATGGCCGACAACGTTGACTTTGTATGAGATTTAATTTTCATCTTTTCCTGGAAGTGACCCACCAAGCTTATTTGGATGGAATTTGCTTTCACTTTTATTCACTTATTTAGTGGATAAGTTGAATGTAAATTAGATGCTTCCTCCATTTTATATGACCCCTTTCTAAGAATGCAAAGTATTTTCATGTATATTACTTTATCTTAGAATAGGGAGAAGAATTGTTATTATCCTCATGTCATGGAGAAGAAAGCTGAGGTACTCAGAGGCTGTAACTTTGCAAAGTCACTACATTGCTAGTAAATTCAAGGACAGAATCCTTATCTTCTCTTTCTCTGCTCTTTTCCATAGATTCTGTTTTCTTATTTTGTTGTTGTATTTGTAGTTATTGTCAATCATCAACTTTTGCAGTTGTATCATTCCTAGAAAATTGCAGAAAAGTAAAAAACACAAATGTTGATACATTGAACCTATGGGAAACTGGAGGTTAGGTTAGCAACACCACCAACTGTAATTTTTCACTAGAGATTGCTGAATATACACATTTCTGCATATAGTTCTTTATATAAACACACTAATTCTGATAATATCAACTTTTCCTAACATAGTAACCATGAAATAATCCATAAAATTTAGGGAAGAGGAAGGGCAGTGACCACAGAAGGACCTCAAGGTACAAAAGGGAAAGGGGGAACCTCCATCTCTA
Organism: Pseudochirops corinnae; assembly: GCA_028646515.1. Taxonomy (NCBI): domain Eukaryota; kingdom Metazoa; phylum Chordata; class Mammalia; order Diprotodontia; family Pseudocheiridae; genus Pseudochirops; species Pseudochirops corinnae. Next base: position 110,793,045 of record CM053592.1, on the reverse strand, counting down.
ATCTCCCCTTTGATTTAGTAGTTGAATTGTTCCCCAATGAAAAGCACATGTTTCTGGGAGAATTCTGGGCTCCATCCAAGTTTGGAACTCCCATCCTGAGCAGCTCTCTGGGCTGGAAGTGGCTGGGTGGGCCATGTGTAGATTCCTAGATTGCTAGAGCTGGCAAGGTCCATGGGGATCATTCTGGTCCAACCCTTTTATTTCCATTTGAAGGAAAAAAAAAAAACTGGAGGCTTGTGGAGAAGCTTTATAGAACCTTGGAGTTGGAAATGCCCTCAGAAGTCATCTTATTCAATATACTTGAACAAAGATCCACTCTACAAGCTTTTCAGGCCTATGATTGAAGATCCTGGGGATGAGGAAGCCCATTTCATATTTAGATAGCTTAATTTTGTTAAGATATTTTTCTTGACTTTGGACTGAAATTTGCCTTTCTGGAACTTATGCCTCCCTGGAGCTAAACTGAGTAAGTCCAGTCCCTTTTGTAAATAACAAGATTTCACATACTTGAAAACTTCTCTTTTTGTGCCCTTTAATTTACCTCTTCTCTAGAAGACTCCCCAACTTCATTCATCTGATCCTTGAATGGCATGGTCCTTTTTCCCCACCATCAACCTGGACCTCCTTTGACTGTGGTGTAATTAATCAACATCCATCCAAAACTGTGGCACTCATAACAGAACACAGTTCTTTAAACGTGGTCTGGCATGTATGAAGTATCATACAAATGTTAAGTATTTTAATTATGTATACACTGACTGTCATAATGTAATGCCCATTTCTCACTTACATGTGTTTGATTGAATAAATGAATTTATTAGGTCCTTACTTCGTGCAAAGTACATAGTGCTTTCCATACATGGAAAGGAAAGACATTTTTCTGCTCATATTCTTCCATAGTGCTTTGTACATAGTAAACACTCAGCAGATTATTTTATTTGTAATAAATATTGATTGAATTTAGAGAATGACTGTCACTTACTTGGGACTTGAAACTTTTATTTTTTTAATGGCATTAAATTTTAATGGTATTAAAACAGTATAGGTAGAATCACAGAATTGACATCAGTAATTTGATCAAGATCACCCAGCTGTTCTTTTTGCAAAGCTGGGACTCAGATCCAGATCTCTTAACTTCTAGTTCAATATTCACACCGTCTTACATTTAAAAAAATGCTTTATAGTACACAAATTACTTTCATATATGTTATTTCATTTGGTCCCATAACAATCCTGTCATAGAAGTGGGGTAGATAACGTCATCCCCGTTTTATGTTTGCTCATTGTCACACAGATAGTAATGAGTAGATTCAGGCACTCAGCCCAACTCCAGTGTTCTCTCTGTTCCATCAGCTTCTTTGATAATTGCTTTCTGCCTTAGTTTCCTCACTTGTAAAATGGGGATAATAATAGAACTAACCTCCCAGGGTTGTTGTGTAGAACAAATGAAATATGATACATGTAATAGTTCTTTGCAAAATCTTAATGCACTATATAATTGCTGTTGTTGTTATTAGTTGTCATTATTATTAGTTATTATGCTTCTATTTAATAATCTTCAGTAGGGCTCTTATTTGCCTACCAAATAAAATGAGATTACATTTGCAAAGCATTTTGCAAGTGCTGTATGAATACTATAAATGCTGTTCTTTTATCATTATTATAGCTGTGTCAACTGACAGCTATGTTTTTAAAACTTAGAGGTAGAAATTGACAGCTAATAGATTAAAACACTCTTATTAATTTTTAAGGTAATAATGGAGGTATATTATTAAATTAAATAATTAAAGTATTTAATTTCTGTAGTATGGCAGATAGCTTTGTACTATGGAAAGAACAATGGCTCTGGAGACAGACAGCCTGGGTTACATACAGTCTTATGGATGCTCATTCCTTGGGGGACTTTGGGCAAGTCACTTAATATCCTTAGGCCTCCATTTCTTTAATTATAAAATGGTGGTATTTGACTTGATGGAAGGGATTAGATTTTTCTAACTCCTAAATCTTTGGTGCTAGGATCCCTATGCAAGCCTGTATAACCTTTCATATAATCAGGTTGATGTGATTTCGGTCTTCATTATTCAATACTTGAAGTAATGCATCCTAACTGCAATCTTAAATGACCACCTAGGGAGATAAAACTGCTTATGTGATATAAGTGGGGCATTTCACTGAATCTGAATGTTGAAAGTGACCCCAGCAGGCATCAAGTCCAAACCATGCTTGAAAAAGAAGTCATACAGCCTTTGCTCGAAGACCTCTTGCTACAAGTGACCAATAAGGAGTCATCTAGCCTTTGCTTGAAGATCTCTGTTGAGGAGAGATCCTGTGACAATCAGTCCTACTTTTGGACAGCAGCTTCCATGCTCTGTTCCAAGTTCTGTCATCTAGGGACAGTCAGAGCAAGGCTAATCCCTCTCACATGAGATAGACCTTGAAGTACTAGAAGACAACCAACATGTCTTCTTTAGACAAAACATTCCCAGTTTCATCAACCCACCATCATGTCAGGCCCTTTATAGTACCCATTGTCATTCTTTAAACCTATTACCCCAAACAGTACATTAAAGGTATTGTGAGTTCACACAATTATCGAATATCTGAATGACTTCTTTAACTTTGGCAATTTGAAGAGTAAGGATTTCTAGCTGTGTTCTTAACTATTTTTCAGCAAAAAGTCACCTTTCTGAACTTTCTGGGGCAGCCAAGCAGATTTACTCATTCTTTCTTGATAAACTTTGCACTTTATCACCTTGCAGGTTTATTTATTTTTTTACTCTCACCATTCTGCCTATCTAGAATATCCTTACCAACTCTCTGTGTATCCAAATTGTTTTCATCCTTTGATCTCCAGCCTCTATTGTAAAACCTCTGTGCGTACCAGCCTAGAATGAGTGCTACCGCCTTTGGAAGCTTATTTCGTTATACTACATTTCCTCCTATCACCTGTCAAATTGTTCCAGATCCTTCATTGTTGACTTTTCACAGGTTTGTATCTGGCCTTATGACTTTATTATAAATTCATTGGTGATAGGGACCATATCTTCTTTTGTATCACTATGGGCACAAAGTAGATACCATTGATAAATATTTATTGATTTGATTTTGATACACAGATTTATGATATAGTCTCTGTCCTTCATGAACTATATAGGTTCATAGGACTAGAGTTGGAAGGGACCTCAGAGGCCATCTGGTACAATGCCCTCCCATTTTACAAATGCCCAAGGAGATTAATTTCCTTGCCCATTTGGTGTCAGAAGTAGGATTTTAACTAGGTTCTCTGACTATGGAGCCCATGATGATAGGTGTTAAATAATTGCTAAAGAAAATTAAGCTCTATAAGAGTAGATTTTCTGACTTTGATCTATAAAATGGGATTAATAGACCACACCTTTGTATTCATTTACCAAGAGCCCACTTTGTGCAGGATACTAGATTACATGCAGATGGAAATACAAAGATGAAAAAGCATGGTTTTAGGAAGCCTCCTTCTAGGTAGAGGGTAAGATAAGACATATACTCAAGAAACTGTACTACGAGGTCCCAATTAGTGTGAATAATGAAATCTGTAAAGTGGTAAGATATATTTGAATCTGCACTATTTGAGGTTATAAGTATGTAAAATGTGATCATTGGTGCCATCCCAATGGAAATACACAGTACAAATACAAATAACATGACCACTTCATGGGATTCACTATTGGCATTAATAGAGACTTAGCAGTAATGCAAAATACCATAGGAGTTTATAGAGGTAGCACAAGAAAATACCTCTTTACTTCAGGACTTCAGTGCCAGCCTATTTACCCTTACCTGAGTTGAAGGATAACTAGTAGAACAACCATGTATTATTACTGGCTTATTGGATTCTTGCTTGTTTTTTGTTTTTTTGTTTTTTTGCAATAATATCAGTGTTGATAATAAAGCTTTTTCATTCAGTAATATACCAGTTGCTATTCTTTGGAAAAGAGTCTCACATTTAGAGGGCAGACAGTTAAATTAATATTTATAAGACAGTCTAAAAATGGTGCTAAGGATGTTTAGTACCCTTTGGCTCCTTTTCCATGTGTCATTGTGGTAGAATTAGAAGGAGGTTTCAAAGCCCTTTTTGTGTTTATCTTTGCTCTGTAGGTTATTGTGACCAAAAAAGTTGGCTCTTAATGTGCAGCCTAACAGTGATGAGCCTCTGTGTTCTAGGCAAGTCTGGTCCTCTGATAGAAGATAACTTGTCAAAATCAAATGCAAACAAACACATGTACAGCTGTTGAGATGTTCTGGAAGAGGGATGTAGACCTATTTTCCGCTAATGTCTATTTTCTGCTGTCATCCATAGAACTTTTAAACAATAATAAAATAACAAATACAGTAAAAAAGTCATTCTGTCCAAATGTATGTGTAATAATAACTCTTCGTATCTTTTCATCTGAAACAAAAACTGTTTAGTGACTGCTAAAATTCTACATTGAAGGTAGGTAAGAAATAACTACCAGGCATCTCAAAAATGTCAGGGGAATTTTAAGCTATTAAAACTTTTGAACATATTGGAGTTTATCATCTAAGCACACACACACATACACACACACACTCTCTCTCTTTGTATGTACATATCATACCCATAAATGTGACAGGAATAAAGTCAAATATATTAACTTCATGGGCTGTATTTCTGCGGCTCTTCCCAGACCTAGCCAGTCTATGATTTACAGTCATTTACCAGCCATTCCAGGAGTCAACCCTGGCATTCCAGGAACACAGCTCAGGTGCTTAGTCTTAGACCTTTGCATTTCTGGCTTCACTGGGTGCAAGCAAGCTTCCCTCAGATGGTTTCCCAGAGGGTGACCCAGAGGGTCATTGCTAGTAGATGAACTCTGATTCCAAGGTCAGAGGATTTCTTCTTTGCTTGCTTTGCTCACCTCTCTTTGCTACCTAAGACCTTCAGTCCTTTCCTCTGACCACTTCTTAATGTGCCTGGATTATTGCTTAGGTTGTACGGGACTCCAGTCACCCTTGCTATGTGATCTTCAGTGGTGGAGCCTCGAATTGGGCTTAAGGGTAGTCCCAGCATGCCAAGAGACTCCCCCTGCACCTGCTGTTTCTCTTTATAGTGCTCTTTGAACAGCAGATTCTTATCTTGTCTTAGGTCATTTCCTTCTCCATCTTTTTGGCTCTTAAATTCTCCTCCCTTGGCTGGCAGCCAAAGCTTGGTTGCTCCTGTCTCCTGTGTTCCTTCTTCCTCCTCTTGCTTGCTGGCCAAATCATGTTCTTGCCTCATTAGTCACAGCAAGAAAAAAAATGTGTGTGTATGTGTGTGTGTGTGTGTGTGTGTGTGTGTGTGTGTGTATGTGCATGTGCACGTGCGCACGCACACACACACACACAGACACACAGACACACACAAACTTGGTTTTCTTTTGAAGTCTTCCTTTGTGCAATGGTGATGGCAATCTCTTTCCTGGTCTGCTGCTCAGTATTTGCTGTAGCCAGGTGCTCATAATGCTTCTGGCATTTTTGACAGGGGAAACAGTAGAAGGTCATTGCGGTTGACAGGAGGAAGCACTGGCCCTACCCCACATTTATTGCTGCCACTCAGTGGGGAGATCTAATGATTTTTTAAAATTATACATAGGTAGGCAGAGCTGCTTTAGGGCTGAGGAATCAAGGAAAAAATAAATAAGTCCCTGGTGGTTCAGAAGCAACAGTGAAGGCTCTCAACAATGGACAACAGCTCTTGGCACATGTTCTTCCACCATCCATTGCGCTAAGAATATCTCCTTAAATGTCATTTTCTTGATGCCAGAAGATACTTTCCCCACCCCACCCCCTTCCCACTAACTGGCTAGCATTTGGAATTTGTTGTTTTGGTGGAATGTGAACATATTGAGTCTTTTATTTTGGGAAGTCAGGGTTTTTTGCCTTTTCCTTCACTTTTTTTATTTGATAGATATTTGTCAGATCTTGGCCCTACTAATTATGTAATTGTGAGGCTACTTGTGGTATTCTTGGAAAATCTAACTTCTCTATCCTGAGGTCTCATGGCGGGCATTGCTGACGGTGCTTCTGATTATGAATACCAGAGCTGACTGTACATGATTAGAATTTGCATAGGCCTATCATTTATGAAAAGAAAATAACCAAGAAAATCCTAATATTAGCTTTCGACCTTTACACACAGTAGGGGCTCTGTTTTTTTATAAGGTCAAGGAATGAAGTATATTGGTTAATATGGCAAACATTAATTAATTAATCAAGTATATTGGTTGATATGGCAAACAATTGAAAAAAATAGAATAAAAAATGTGAGGCTATATAGTGATAGAGATGGGGAGAACTGACCTGAAGGCCTCTGACCGCCCCTCCCCAGGGGTCTAAACAACTTCCTAAGAGTCTGAGTTGTAGACAAAGTGCCAATTTGCAAAGGAAGAACAAAGTCCCTGATCTAGGTATTCCTGAGAGCAACAAAATTCTAGGTTCAGTCTTTATCCCCTATTACCTAGAATAACATAGAATAATAATAACTTAGAATAACGTATCCTAAGGAAAATGTAATCTTTTATATCCTGATATAGAAAGGACAGATGTATCTTTTAGTGGCTGGAGGTTGTTGAAGCGAACATTAGTGTTATTGCTTAAAGAATGGACACGAGACGGTAAGAGTCTCATTTTGGTCGACATGTGAAGTATAGATATTATTATTAGCTGTGATTTCTGGTTAAAAGAGCACAAAATAAAACAGTTTTTATTGCAGCTTTTTAATAACTTAGTTCAGTTTTGAGACTTTAATACTCTCTTTTTGTTGACAATCTACATTTTTAAGAATGTGCTGAATGAAGACTTACTGTATTATATATATTTGGTAGGTAAACAAGGTGGTATAAAGAAAATTAAAGTAATATCTGTGGGTCACAGAACACATACACACACACACACACACACACACACACACACACACACACACAAGGAATAATGATAAGAAAAAGTCTGGAGCAAGGAATCCTTCCTGAGGAAGAGTTCCAGGCCAAGGGTTGACCCTAAGCATCTAGCCGGGCAATTTTGAGGATGTTAGATCCAAGGAGACACGGTTGGGACAACTTGTAGCACATATTTATTATGCAATTAACAATTTTGCCTTTAGCTGACCTGGTACTAATGCTTATTTACATATATATGACAGAGAAGAGTCTATGGGGTGTTCAGGGAGGAATGGCCCCTCAGGTATGAGGGCTTTCCAAGCCCTTTGGAGGGCTGCTCATCCACCTTTGTTGTCTACCTGGCACTCAACTCTCACTTGTGGCTCCAAGAGGCCATACTTGGTGTAAATTATTGTGACAGATGGGCTAAACCAGAGTAATCAATGGGGCTCAAATCTGTTGATGAGTTAGGGGGTGTCTACCCCAAGCAAGAGACTTTCCCCATTGAAACTAGCAGATGAGAACAATTTACTCCAATGCCCATGAAGGCGTCTGAAACAGGCTCTGTGGAGAACCTAGAGCGTGGTCAGATATTGAAGATGCCAAGGTCATCTCCTGCATGCTGGGCCCTTAACAATCATCCTGACTTTTGTCTTGCCACTGTTCTTTGATGACTGGGAGAGAAAGTGAGGTTGACAGCTTTGTGCAGCTCTGCCACACTTAAATTCAGTTAAATCTGGGAGCTAAGATATCACCCTTGTAATGTCATTGGTCCTCTTCAAAAATGAAGGACAAACAACAACAATATATGATAAGAAGGTAGCTGATGTAGTGGATAGATAGACTATTGAACTTGTAGTCAGGAAGATCTGAGTTTGAATTCTGCCTCAAACACTTAACCAGCTCTCTCTCCCTGGGCAAGTGAATTCACTTTTCTCAGTCTCTGTCTCTCTATCTCTCTCCTGGGGTTATCAGGTTACTTACCTGATGTCACTCATCTGAGACTGGATTTGAACTCGAGTCCTTCCCATTCAGCCTTTCTTCATCTGTAAACTAGGAATGGTAACAGCGCATACGTCACAGTGCAGTATTGTCGTAAGGCTAAAATGAGATAATGTATGTAAAATGCTTTGAAAACCTTGATCTTCTGTATAAATGATAACTACTAAGACAAGCAAAAGATAAAAGGATGTCATCAGTATTTAGTGGTATATGTATCATACAGTCACATGAAATTACGAATTTGAGAACAGTGGAGCCGTGGACTAGCTTGCATACAGAGAAAACTCACTTTAAGCCAAAGATATTTGTTAACATGTCATCACTGAATGTTATCACCTAATTTTCCTCAGGCAGGCAGCTTACTCTCTATAATGTGTCAACTGACAGCTAAGCTAAGAAACAGAATGTGACAGAGCATGTATGTGGATTCTTGTATTTGTTTATTTGATTTTGGCATAGTAACAAGGGGATTTACACTGGTTTCTTTTTTGGTCTGGTTTGGGGGGTTTCATTAGTGACTGTAGAATGTGATAGATTTCATTTTATTTTTTGATGGAAAATGTCAGATGGCAGCTTCTGCTAGTTATAGTTACTAATGTAAGATCATGTGTTTCATAAATATAATTTTGAAGTGATGGCTTTAACTTGATTTGAGACAAGAAAAAGCAGCTGACTAAAAACTGACATCATGAAGACTATATGCCAGGAAAATGTTATACAAATGTCTAAATTAGAAAGACCCATCTAGAAATGCTTATTTTACTGGGGAGCCAATTCCTATACTCAGGAAAGGAAACATTGTCATGGTTTCCATATAGATGTCTGACCCTAATACATGTAGCCAGTTGCAAATTGTTGGATGGATTTCAATCTGGAAGAGACATCAGACGTCATCTAGTCCAAACCTCTCATTTTATAGAGAAGTAATTTGAGGAGAAAGGGTTGAAGTGACTTGCCCAAGGTCACACAAGAGGTAAATTATGGAGTTGGGACTTGAACTCACGGTTTTTTAGTACAATGGAAAGACAAAGGGTTGGGCATGAGGACCTTGGTTAAAATCTCACTATTGATATATTATCTCTGTGACTTTGGTTAAAGTAACTTAACCTTCCTTGGCTTCCATTTCTTTATTTCTAAAAATGAAACTCATCAAATTGGCCAAGATGACAAGAGAGGAAAATCACAAATATTGGAGGAACTGTAGGAAAATAACACACTGTCACACTGTTGGTGGAGCTGCAGATTAGTCCAGCCCTTCTGGAAAGTAATTTGGCATTATTTTCCCCAAAATTAATAAACTATACAAACCCTTTGACCCAACTATATCACTAGTAGGTCTATACTCCAAAGAGATCAAAGAAATAGTGAAAGGATTCATACATAGAAAAATATTTGTAGCAGATCTTTTCATAGTAGCAAAAAAATTGAAAACTAAGTAGGTACTCACCTGTTGGGAAATGTCTGCATAATTTATGATAGAAGAATATAATGGAAAATTATTGTGCCATAAGAAATGATTGAATGTACAGTTTCAGAGGAAACTGGGAAGATCTCTGGGATATTGTGCCAAGTGAAGTGATAAGAGCTAGAGCAATTTATACGACAATGACAACGATGTTAGAAAGAAAAATAACTTTGCAAGATTTCAGGTCTTTGATCAGTGCAATGATAAATCATGTTCCCAGAATATTGAAGATGAAGCAACTCTTGCTAAAGGGGTGATGGACTTAAAATTTAGGATGAAACATCTATTTTGGATGTGACCAATGTTGAAAATTGCTTTGCTAGGCTATGCATTATTTGTTATTGGAGTTCTTTTTGTCTTTTAAATTGTGCAGTTGGGGAGGGAAACCTAATAAATACTTGCGGAAAAATTTATATGAAAGAAAATAGGTGTGGGGTGGGAATAATTGATGGTATACTTTTGAAAGAAATAAGAGGGGAAAGGGATCTTTCACAAGAAGCAGGGTTGGCCTTAATAAGGAAAAAGACCACCTCTGCCTCAAGAGACCAAAGCAAAAGAGACTAAGACCAGTGAAGATGTCCAAGATATTGAGTTATAAAGTAGGAGAAACAAGGGATTAGTAAAATTAGTAAGGATGAATGTGAATGGGTGCTTGCATTTTTCTGAGCACTTGGCTAGACATAGAAAATTGAAAAAGGTCCAGCTTTCAAAGAGTTCATTTTATCTATGTTTTCAGTAAAGTAAGAACTGTGCTAATTTATAGTGAGATCAGGATGTGAGGAGGAAAAATTGAGAGAGAGAGAGAGAGAGAGAGAGAGAGAAAGAGAGAGAGAGAGAGAGAGAGAGAGAGAGAGAGAGAGAAAGGTAAGTGGAACCAGGCAGGTCAGAGGTGCGTTCTATTAATAAAGTTCATTTATTGACCAAAATGTTTGCTAGGTTGTTGGGAATATAAAAGAAGTTTGAGAAGGTGCAGGGACTGCCTTTCATCACATTCCAGTCCTTGATTCCTGCCCTGATGGTTTGTAGCCATTTATCAGGGCAGAGAGTGGGCCAGAAGCCGTGATTACATGTGTACCCCAGAGGCTGCCAGTCATTTGTCAATTGCTTTTTTTCTAGTGGAAAGAATTTTGCTGTCGGGTCATTTCAGTCATGTCTGAGTCTTGGTGATCTCATTTGGGGTTTTCTCAGCAAAGATACTAGAGTGAGTTGCCCTTTCCTTTTCCAAATCATTTTACAGAGGAAGAAACTGAAGCAAACAGAGTTAAATGATTTGCCCAAAGTTGCATAAAAGCATCTGAGGTCATATTTGAACTCAGGAAGTTAAGTCTTCCTGACTCTAAACCCACCGTTCAATCCATTGCCACTTGGTTGGTTGTCCTTCATCTCAAAGAGGACCAAAGTGACATCACTATGTTAGAGTCAGGTTACAATGTATCCTACTGTGGCTGATCAGATCAATAGAGCTCAGAATGCTCTACCGAAGGTTGGGCACAAATAGTCCATGTGAACATTTGGGCCAGTGGAAAGAAAATACTAAACTTGAACTATAAAGGGCGTTGTTTCCTAGTGATTGTGCTATAAGATTGTTAGCCTTTCTATTAGAGGAGGGTTCTTAACCTGTGGCTTGTGAACTCTAGTTTGATTGCTGCATTTCAGTATAATTGGCTTTCTTTGTAACCCTATGTATTTTGTTTTATTCATTTAAAAATATTATTGTGAGGAGTTCATTGGCTTCATCAGATTGCCAGAGTGATCTAGGATACAAAAAAGTATAAGAATCCCTTATAATGCAGGCTCAGCTTCTTGAGGGCAGGCATTATTACTTATCTTTGTTTCCATGTATACTCACATTCATATTTATGATGTCCATTTTCAGCCAGTTGCTTATTCTTGTCTCAAATCAAGTTAAAGTCATCCTTTAGAATTAAATTTCTGAAACACATGATTCTGCATTAATAGACTGGGAGTAGCAGAAATTTCCACCTGACATTTATCTCTGTAAAAACTTGATAAGTTAACAAATTATCAAGTTTATTGAATGCTATTGATCCATTATTAATAGTAGCTCAATAGTATACTAAATTCTTTTTTTTCCATTGTGGATGTGGATTGCTCTGAGCCTTCACATTGGCCGACCTCTTTGGTTTTGCGTTCATTATTTTGTGGCTCGTGATTTCTGGTTGGATAAACAGAGTAAAGGTATTGTCAAGGACTGTGGGGCAGCATTTTTCTGGGTGAAGTTCCAACTAGCCCATATGTGGGTTGAACCTATGACCTTAGCCTCACATGGTGTTCAAACCAATTTAGATCTCTGACATTGAGTAAATCACTTGCTTTATCAGAGTTCCTCTATGTATTTCCCGTCTTTCTTTATCTGTTAAATTGCAGTATAAATGATTTCACACAGATGTGCCATAATGATGAATTTTGCATGCGATATGTAGAGCCTGTCAAGGAAAAGACACTATATAAATTCAAAGGGAAGCTAGTAAGCAGTTTATATTTTTTGAGCATGAAGTAATGCAGATATTGCCCCAAGCACTGGAAAGAGAAGTAGCAAAGTAGCTGTTGCCATCTGCATTGAAGAAACATTTAAATGTTTTGGTACTCTAAGTACTTGGGAACAGCTGACTGGAAATTGGTCTTGGAAAGAAGAGATTTTGATGATTTGATTTTGGCAATTTTGCACGCAGCCAGAAAAGCGATATTAAGGAGTGACAAAGAAAGGGATTGATGGTGCTAATGTAGTTCTCTGTGAAATATTATATATGGGAATTTATGCTATGGGGTCTCATCCTTCATACTGCAGATTGTAAGTTAGGACCAAGAATAAACATACAGAAGTGAAGTGAGTCTGAAAAGACAGGATGTCCTGTTTCTCAATGTGCCATTTTATCAGAACTCCAGTGTGTTAATCCTATCCTGTCGACTCAACAAGACACACAAAAATGAATTCAACACAAATTTAAGATTTAGTGAAGCTTACTTCATTGTCCCCTCCCTCATGCGGGGAGGTTAAGGCCATTTAGCAGAGGTTAAGTGACCAACATCCTGAGGTTACATTCAGTCATTAACAACACATAGGTTAGAATTATCTCCTAGTGTTTCTTCCCAAAGTCCTAGTCACAATATATTGTCTCTTCATGTCACCAAAATTGAACAGCTACTGACTACTTTTAAGGTAGCTATCTGTTATTTCTCTCCCTCACAGCTGAGAAGGGAGGCCAAGGTCAAGGAGAAATCTTTGTTGTAAATTTCTGTACTTTGGTACTATCCTTAAAATTCAAGAAATCACCACCAGTAGAACTCCTGCATTGTAAACTTTTGAATAACTGCCACTGCTCTCCCCAGTTTCCAAAGGTCTTTTAATCACCAGTTCTAATGGCCCTTCTCAATCTTCATCCTTCATGATCTCTCTGAGGCAGCCTTTGACACTGTCCACCACCTTCATCTTGATACTTACTTCTTTAAGTATTCAAGATATATTTTCTCCTGGTTCTTCTCTTACCTGTCTAACCCCCCACTACCCTTTTCAGTCTTCTTTGCTGGATTTTTATCCAGGTTGCCACTGTCATAATAACCATGTGCATCCACCAAAGCTCTCTTCCCTTCTCCCTTTTTACTATTTGACTTTACAGTTTCATCTGTTCCCATGGATTCAAAGCCCATCTCTATGCTGATGGTTCTCAGAAATATTTATCCAGCCCTAATCTTTCTCCTGACCTCCACTTTTCTCATCTCTTAACTTCCAATTAGAAATCTAGAACTTATAGACATCTTTAAACTGGATTTACAAAACCAAACTAATTATCTCTCTGTTCCTCCCTTCCTCCCCCTCCCCTTCATGTAATGTTAATGGGATTTAAGATCTTCCCTCCCATTAATAGGCCTCAGTGGAGCCCATTAAGGGAAGCTTGTTTAGGGGAGGCTTGCTTGTAGGAAGGCTTGCTTGTAGGAAGGCTTTCACACCTTTTGCTAATTTCTAATTAGGCACTGAGTCAAGAGGGTTTTGATGCCTTCAGACTCTGAGAAGTGTATATGTACTCCCAGTTGGTATTTTGTTTTGTGGGCTCCCTGGGAGAAGAATTTTGTGATTCTATGGCTGAGATTCCAGTAGCCTTGGCTGGTATGTTCAGAGCTCCTTGACTGCTCAGATGTAAAGGCTCTTTCGATCCAGGGATGGATGTGAAGTATATAGTTGATTCAGTCAGAGCCCTGTCTGTTGGTCTTTATTTCTCTGAGTTATTTTCTCTGATCTTCAGGGTGCTGACTTTTCCCCTGAACTAGTAAATGCAATCAGCTATCTTTCCTAATAAAACAGATCTAAGAACCTGTGCTAGCAGCCATGCTGAGTATGGCAGTGTGGTTACTGCTATACCGCTCCCCTCCCATCCTCCCATTTTACTAACTTCTCCATTATTATTAAAGGCACCACCATTCTCTCAGTCACCCAGGCTCACAACAAATTAGTTGCCAAATCCTGTGGATTTTACCTTCATAACATCTCATGCAGCCTTCCTTTTTTCCTGATGTTGCCATCACCCTGGTACCAGTCCTCATCACTTTGAGTCTAAATTATTACATCAGCCTTCATTTGGTCTCCTTGTCTCAAGTTTCTCTCCCCTCAGTTGCCAAAGCACAGGCCTGAACATATCACTGTCCCCTTCCTCCCCAATCACAGTCATTCAGTAAACTCTAATTGTTCCCTATTACATCTATGACCTTATATGACTTCTTCTGTTTGGCTTTTAAAACCCTTTGTAACCTGACCCATTCAGTCTTCTTCCACTTCATACTCTGCTATTCCTTGTCACTGGTCTCCCTGCCATTCTTTGAACAAGATACTCCATCTCCAGACACTGTCCATTTTTCACCCGTTCCTGGAGTTTTCTCCCTCTTTGTCTCTATCTCCTTGTTTTCCTCAAGTCCCAGGTAAAAACCCACCTTCTACAAGAAATCTTTCCCATCCCCACCAGTGCTTGTTGCTTCCCTCTGAGATTATCTTCCATTTATTCTGTATATATCTTATTTACATAGAGTTGTTTGCAAGTTTCCCCTCTTAGATTGTAAATGACTTGAGTGTAGGGATGGTGTTTTTGCCTTCATTGGGTTCTCCAGTCCTTAGCACAGTGCCTAGTGTATGGAGGGCCCTTAATAAGTTCTTGTTGACTGAGTTCTGGCCATGACAGTGTAAGGCAGTTAACTAGGTTTTTCCCTGGGCATAGTACTTTGAATTTCTCAGCATTTAGGACCAAAATTAATGATACCTACTTGCGCTAACTTGTAGAACAAATGAGTTATATAAAAACATATAAAATAAAAAACATGTATAAAAAACCCAATAAAATAAAAACATAAAAAATTTAAAGACATGAAAACACCTCAGTTAAAAGAAGTACCTTCTCTTCCTAAAATTAACAAGTTCAATCATTGTTTAACTAATTTTGGACTTTATTTATTTTTTCTTTTCTTCCCATTCACTGTGTCAGAAGGCCCAAGCCCTTGTACATGGACCATAAGAAGCTATTCACAGCCCTCCAGGAACTTTGTGCTTTCCATCTAGCCAGTGCTAATGTTCTTTTGTTGCTTTTCCAAATTGATGCTTGTACCTCTTTGACTAAAATCAAAGAAGTATAGATTTTTGAAGCTTGCATGGGACCTCCATGAACCTGAACCCTTCTCTGATTCACTAAAACAGTGTGGATAATTGACTTATTTAGAAGGATGAGATGGATGTTTAGGTTTAAAGCTGGATAGGAATTCTGAAATGCTTTGCACATAGTAGGTCCTTTTTGAGAATGAAGGACAAACAACAATCTCTGAATAGTAGTAGCTGCCCCTTTGGGGACCCAACTGGCCAGTTCCAGGTGGGCAATGCTGCTCTATTCTTCCTTCCTTCCTTCCTTCGTTCCTTCCTTCCTTCCTTCCTTTCTTCCCTCCTTTCCTCCTTCCCTAGCCCCTGCCTTTTTCTCTAACAGAGCTCCAGAGGGGCTAGTTAACAGACATATGGCAACACAGATAAATAAGTGATGTGAGGTAGGATTTGAACTTATTACTCCAAATCTTAGACTTTTTCCATTCTACCCCAGTCTCTACCCATATGTCTGGTCCTTAAAGAAGCTTCAAGAAAGTATGAAAATCCTACCTATATTTATTAAAATTAGAGTAATTTTTACATAAGCCAGACAGTTAAGGCCTTTTGTAAGTTCTTTGTTTCTGATCTTTGATGTTGGCTCTTGAGAGTGCTGGCCGGAAGGAGGGAGCCATGGACAGTGGGGTTCTAGTGGAAACAGCAGTGCACTGGGATCAGGAGACTTGGCTTCTAGTCCTAACTCTGCTGTAAAAGAGCTATGTGATCTTGAACACAGTCGCTTAATCTTTGGGCCTTGGTTTCTTCATTTTAGAAGATGAAGGTGGTGGGCTATGTGATTAAGAATGTTCGACATAGTGTTCATTGGGATTGGGTGATGGGGAGAGTGTGTGGATGATCAGCTAGAGAGGGCAACATGTGTCTTTTTCACCCTTTGGACCGTTGTTACTGTTGGAATTGTCTCTGTAAACTGTGTTTATTATGCAGTTGGCACTTAGCCCTTATTGTCCCAAAAGGGTTACCATTGGCTGCCCTGGGGGCCTTTTGTAAACAAACTTCTTCAGCCTTGAAATACTAGTCTATTTTTGAAGTTAATGGAAAAAACCAAGTCTGAGCCTACTCAGGTAAAGAGTAATTGACAGTAGTGTCTCTTTTTATCTCGTTATAAGTAATATTCCTCATAAATAGGGTATTTATATCTAAGGGACATGTCATTTTGTACTGCTTCTAAACACCAAGTATGGGTCTGCTAGCTATTTTCAATATGAAGGTATTCAAATGAATACTCAATAATTTAGGGATGTGTGATCAGACTTGGGGGTTGTCAATGCCTCCTGCTTCGCTTCCCTTTGGTTACTTATCGGTTTGTGAGTACACCATTAGGATAAATGGTGAAACTCAAATTAAGTCACTTATTCTCAGCATTTGAGCTTTCACTATAAGATGAGGTTATAAACATGACTTGAGAAGAGTAGCAATTCTCAAAATAAAAACAACTATTATTACACCTTACTCTTTTAAAAAAGAATTAAGGTGTGTGGTTTCATTGTTGCCTGCTCTTCAACTTATAGTCTTAAGAGAGTTATTAGAGGCCCAGAGGATTTAGTGACTTATCTAAGGGTCTCACAGCCAATATGTGTCAGAGACAGGACTGGATAATTGAAGGTTATCAGTAAGTCCATTTTTTTTCCTACTCAGAGAAAGAACATTATTTGGAGGATAAAAAACAAAACAAAGCTTTTTTCCATAGAATTTTCAGACTTAATTATTTCCCGAGTCTTGTTTGACTGCCTATAATAGGATAGCTGGAAAAGGTAAGAAATGGTATATTTATCAGTTGGAAACTCACTTTCCTCAATATTCCCCCTCCTTCCTCCCAAATAGTGCCAGTGACCTCTGTTAGATAAGACCTTGATGGGAAAACCTCCATGAACTCATTTCCTTAAGGAGGTGGAAGGTAAAATGTTTGAAAGCTAGACAGCTGTTCACTGTGGTGAGACGTGAATGCTTCTTGTTTATTTTTCTAGTGTTTTAAAAAGGCGCCTACTGCTTTCACACACACGCATACCCTAAATTACAAAAATACAGAACAAAAAAACCCGAAATATACTTGGGGTTATCTTGCTGAAGCAGGTCTCCTTCCTTAGTGGGTTGTGCAAACAAATGACTACCAGAGTTAATTTTCAATCAGTTGCACTGATATATTAGTACAAGTTTCTCTTCATCTTTTCATATAAATCACATTGTCTAATCTTCAGGCTCAGTTCTTGTTTCCTAACCCTGTTTAACCACCAGACTATTCTGTGGTATGTCAAACTTTAAAATGTTTACAAGTCTTACTTTGTTACTGGCTTTTTAAAAATCCACTTTAATAAATGTTCATTCTACATTTCTCCCAATCATGGATGTGGGAAGGATAAATAGTATGTCTTAGGTAGTCTGTGAGTCGGAAGTCTGGATTGCCCTACTTTTGGGGTCTTTTTTTAATGGTTTCCACTATCCATCATGGTCATCCTTATCAGCTCATGTTCTAGATCATAGGAGAACCTATCAAACCTATCACCTGAGTCATTGATCCATGAGAAAATCCCTCAGTTGTAAAACTCAGTTTCTGGTTTTTATAATGTGTATGTGTTTGCCTGTCTAAATGTACTCAAAACAATTAATTAACTAAGGAATTTTCTCTGTGCTGCATGTTCTAATCTCGACTTGTTCACATATAAGTTGAGTGGTACTTTGCATATAGTAGATGCTCTGTAAACATTTCATGTGTGCAGGTATTCTTGTGGGACATTTTAGAATAATAAGAAAGATAAACATAGATATCAGATTTTCTCCTTTCTAAAATGTACCTTGAATTCATGTCTTTACCCCAGTGAGCCAAAGCTGAGATTCTGTCCCCTTTGAGTTTTTGTGCTGTGGGCTTTCATGAGAAGCATTTTGGTGACGCTTCCGAGTTGAAGATCTTCATCAAGACAGTGGGTTATTGACTTGCTTTGGCATTTTGTTGCTTTTTTGTGATCTCTTTACCTCTCAGGTGTTTGAATATGGTTTGGGATCAGAGCTCTTCCCCTTCCCAAGTTCCATGGGAAGGGGACTTCTTATTTTAAGTTCCTCTGGTCGGGAGAGAAAGGGGAAAAAAAGGGCTCAAATGTTAACTGTGAGTGAGGTAAAGAGCAGGTACAACTCTTCTCTGAGAGTTCTGTGGAAGAGGAGTTCAAAGTGCTTTCTCACGTATTTATGGACAGAATGGTGGTTTTTTTTTTATAGGAAAGAACATTTGTATGCTGTATGTGCATTCTGGGTCTCAGTTTTACTTCTTTTTGTTTGTTTGTTTTTCTCTATACTTGACCCATATCCTTTTACATTCTTGTTCTATGTCTAATACAGGATCTGCTTCCTTATTCTTTGTTCTAGTAGGAGACTTGCCCACATTTAGATATTTGAGGGAAAGAAGCTAATTTCTGAGGCATTAATTCATTGTTCTAGGATGAAACTGAGCAAAATCTATACTTAGTAAGTTCAAGTAGTGGCATGTTTGAAGGGTGGTTCTGGGGGGTAAAAACTTGCCACATCCCAAGTACTAATTTCGTTGTAGTTATATCTTTTTATGCTCAACTGCCCAGAAGTTTAGGGGGCAGTAGCCAAAGAAGCTTTCATTATCTCACTGAAAAGAACTGCTTTCTTCTTTGAGGCAAACTACTTGACTCGGTGAATAGGGCTCTGGACCTAAAGTAAAAAAACAACAACAACAAACCTCAGACAATTACTAGCAATGTATCACTGGGAAAGTCACTTAATATCTTACTGCCTCAGCTTCCTCATCTGTAAAATGGAGATAATAGTGGCACACTTGTAACAGGTTGTTATGAGAATCAAATAAGATAATATTTATAAAGTCAGTCACCGTATATTTAGTGACTATCTCATGCTAGGCACTGTGACACCACTTTCTATATCTGGGGATACAAAGAAAGGCGCAAGACAGTTCCTGCCCTCAAATAGTTCACAGTCTAATAGAAGAACCCACAAACAACAAGTGTGTATAAGCAAGTATTTTTCATATGTTAAAGAGCTATATAAATGCTAGCTATTAGTGTCCGGAATATATTTTTCTATGTCAAGTTTTATTCTTAAAATTGTAGATTTCAGAGATATAGAGTAACTGAGCCAGAAGGTACCTTATATCTGAGATGATTCAACCCTCTGAATTTGCAGATAAGGAAACTGAGACCTAGAATGGTAAAATGGCTCTTCCATAGAATCATAGCAAAAAAGTGGCAGGGTTGGGAAGAGAATCCAGGTCTTGGAGAATCTCCCAATGCAGTGTTCTTTCTATTATAGCTTGTAAGACTAATTAACCATATCTCTGTTCTGTGCCTGAAGAAATTTTCAAAAGTGAAGAGTTGTCCAATCATTCCCATTACGTATCCTTTTTGAGCCTCTGGTTAAAAATACATAGCTTTGGCTTATTAGTCTGAAAACTGGAATGCAGTTAAGTGAATTATCTTTTTTTTATTACATATTATATTAAATTATGACAGAATTCCATTCAAAGTCAGTTTTTTTCTATTTTTTTACTTTTATTCTGTATCCTTTAGTGCTGAAATTGGAAACAGACCAATAGCATTGCTTCATGGTGGAAATTATAGCAATGCTACACAATACACAAAAAGGTTCAGTCATTAGAAAGATTAGACAAGCGTCTAAAGTTTCTTCTGATCCTCTAATCTGCTCCTAAATGTCCAGATTGTTATTGCTAGACTTTGTCCAGATGCCTCCCCAGTTCACAGCCTTATGCTCTCTCGTGTGCTTCCTAGTGGATTATGAGTTGCTTCCTAGAGTCTAGACATTAAATGAAAACTGATTATGCAGTCAACTTCCTGTTGCTCTTTACTGAGTTCAGAGAAATATCTCAACAAATGATGTCCCCCTCTTCTCGGTTGACTTGCCACATCTAGAAAGCGGCACTGGTTTATATCTATGTTGTTTTACATGTGCTTTCTCCTTTTACATGTTATTGAAACCTATTGAAATGAAAGACGCCAGTTGATATAGTTTTTTGTAAATGTAAATACATGTGGTACCTTCAGACTTTGAAAGAGTCAAAGCTGATTTACAAAAAAAAAAATTTTCCACTTCAGGAAAGTAATACATCTAGGTATATAATGAGATAATATAATGCCATATAATATATGGCACAGGAGATATGGTGCCAGGCATGAAGTCAGGAAGACTCATCTTCCTGAGTTCAAATCTGGCTTTAGATACTAGCTCTGTAACCCTGGGCATGTCACATAACCCCATTTGCCTCAGTTTCCTTGTCTGTAAAATAAAGTGGAGAAGGAAATGACAAAACACTCCTGTATCTTTGCCAAGACAATCCTAAATGGGATCTTGAAGAGTTGGATAACAGAGAGAGCAGACCTCAGAAGCTTGATGTTTCAAGGCCCACCTCTAACAACCTGAATGTGTGATGCCGGGCAAGTCACTTAACTTCTGAGAGCTCTAGACAACTCTTTGAGAATCTAAGTTGTAGAAGAGGTATCAAACTTCATTGGCAGAGGAAGTTTCCACATACCATTGATATTCACATATCTGGTCCTTGTCCTTAGCCTACTATGGTTTGAGTAGTTTATGATGGGCTGTATCTTCAGGGTAAGGAAGGCCAATACTTCAGTAGAAATAATTAGAAAACTTCTTGCTTCATAATTTTATATTTCATGAAATCAGGAGAAGCTCAAGATAGATCAATTCTGTGCTTGCGTTCATTATTCACAGGAACCAAAAATTATAGCGTTTGCTAATGGTTCTATGTTCATAGTCACCTTTTACCATTCTTCCTGGTTTATGAATAGTGATTAATCTCTGGTAGTTAAGTACTGATGGGTGTTTTAAAGTTATAGAATCTTTCACTTTTTGTGACTTTGTTGGAAATAAAAAGTGGAGCATTGTCTGTATCATTAATGTATTGGTTAGTAACATGAGTATGAACTATTTTAAAATTATTGTTAAAAATAGAGACTTGTAGACTATTCATGCCTCACTTGAAAGAGTGAATTGGAAGATGCTATATATGGTGAACACCAGATGATGTCATTTTGATGACTATATCTTAACTGGTAAGAAGGAAATTGCTACCCTTTTAGTTATTTCCAAATCAGATACCTTTTTACAGTCATGTTGTTATTATTGTTTGTCTTTCCTTCTTGAAGAGGACCATGACATCAGGAAGGAGATGTCATGACTTGCAAGTGAATTGGATTTAAGTGAGGGGGGCTGGGCAGAGTCACCACCCTCACTTTCTCCTCTGGAACCATCTGTGTCCAGTGTGGCATGATTAGGACTAGAGATGGCTCAGGATGCAGTGGGAACCTTGGCCTTTTTAAGTTAAGGCCTTTTCCTGGTCTTAGTTTGTCTGAGGGAACAGCCCTTCAGTGATTAAGGCTAAGTAAGAAATGAGGCCCCAAATGGCCTCTTTTTACCTACCACCCCTCCCCCCCCAAATCAAGCTGTGAGGGGAAGGATCCTCAGGGTTTCTGGTCCAAACAGAAACAATTCCTATTCCTCTTTCTTAAAAACTTTAAATATTAAAGAAAAGAAAGAACTTTAAACATTAAAAAAAGAGTGAATTAAGAAGACTCTATCCATAATACTAACTCTTTTACAGCCTTAAATTAGAGGTGTTGTCCACTGCAAAAAAAAAAAAAAAAAAGGGAGATGACAAAAAAGGATATTGACTGCTAATTAGATATTCTGAGAGAAACGTAACCATCACAAAACAGTTGCTACAATGAGTGCAGAAGAACCCAGAATCCATCTTAGGTGTCAACAGTTGATCCTGCCAGTTGCTGAGATGTGGCAAGGGTGACTGAAGATGGCAAGCCTCACAAAACAGGTCTTAGCAGTTGAAGAGAAAAGTCTTGGCATGAAGTCCAGCTTAACAAGATCATCCTGGACAAAAACAAATAGAAATAGAATGCAGTAGATTTGCCTCCATGCCTGGTGATTATAAAGCTATCATAGAAAAGATGAGAGAGAATACTTTTAAAAGTAAACAAAATATGTGATTGGTAATCTTTATGAAATGGTTTGTGTATATTTTCTAAAATTAGAACAAGCAGGATTCCATAGATGTTTTTCTACAATAGACCAAATCCTTAGACATACAAGTTTAAGAGGTGTAGAAAATATGAGTTGCCCCTCTATTATTTATTGTTTTTTAAAGCAGTGAAGTCAGCAGAAAAAATTCAACTTCAATGCTTCTCAAGGTAGGTATCTATCATACATATATTAAAATTATATAGCTTTTTATGATCAGTACTGTTATGGAGATGTCAGTAGTTTTTTGCATATCAGCATCAAATGTGGGATAAAATTGGAAATAATATGCTCGCCTAAGATATTTATTTGCTAATGTGAGCTTCATCAGGGGAGGGACTATTTTTTTATCTTTCTTTTTGTCCCTACTTAGCACAATGTTTAGTAAATACTTCTTGATTTTAAGGAGGATGTACTACGGAGAATTCAAATGGGATTCTTTACTGTGATGAGATCTTTATAAATATTCCTGCTAACAGATGACATTGTACTTGTGCCATTGGACCATGGAATAATTTTAAAACTTCCTCATGTGAAATCCATAATTATTTGAAAGTATGACCATTTATATTAGAAAAACAAAGTGGATGAAAAGTGCATATTGCCATAGACTGAATATATATGTGTGTGTGTGTGTGTGTATGTCTGTGTATGTGTGTGTGTAGTTATAGTTATATATATATATATATATATATATATATATATATATATATATACACATATAGTTACATAAATAGATTTTTGAATTTGTCTATCTGTCTATATATCTATCCATCTATTAAAAACAGGTATTGCAGATGAATGGTAAGGAGGAGGTCATCAGAGTGAATTGCGTTTGGGAGATGGTCTTATGTAAACTTAAGTTACTTATTGCCTCCAAAGACAGGCTTTTAGTACCAGGACTCTTCCAAGGATAAAATTCTGAGAATCATGGAACACTGAAATCACCAAATCAAGTTGGGAGGGAACTCAGAGCCCATTGAGTTCAACCATTATCTTAACAAAAAGGAGGAAAGGGGGAAAGCATTTGGATCAACTATGGAGTGTTGATGAGACAAAATAGGTGGAAATGGAATATAAATGGAAAATAGGTGGAAATTCCAAATGCTATTAAATTGGTACCCTGGAGCTCTTTTAAACATTCTCTCTCTCTCTCTCTCTCTGTCTCTCTCTCTCCTTCTTTCTTTTTTGCTATTCTGAACTTTACAAATACCAAAAAGTATTTATACAGTCTATATATACAAGTGCATCTCTATAAACAAAGAAAAACTGGAAAAAAGGGTTGTATATAAAACTGCAAATTTCTATTATGTACAGGTTGGGTTTGTTTAAAAATTCCTAATAAATTCAACCTGTTTCAAAGCCATCCTGTTCATCTGTTTCTCTTTCCATACTTCCTTCAATTATCTTCTCAGCATTTAAAAAATGCTTCCGTGACAGTCTTTTCTTTTTATATTTTTTGGCATCATTGTTACTGAGCTCCCTTTCTTCCACCAATTCTCCCTTCCTCCAACTAAAAAAACCCTCAACATCCCTTTTAACACATTACACAACCAAGCAAAATGAATCCACACATTAGCAATGTCTGAAAATGTGTATCTTATTTTACGCCCCCAGTTCATTTTTCTCTCAAGAGGTTTCCCTTGAAATCTTAAAAGAAGCAGAGGAAGGAAGGTCATGGGTTCTTAATCCTTTTCGTGTTGTGGGACTGTCTGGAGAAGCCTCTGGACCCCTTCTCAAAATAATGGTTTCAAGCACATGAAATAAAATACACAGGATTGCAAAGGAAACCAACTATGTTGAAATATAGTCAACAAGATTCTAAGAAAAAAAAATTTGTAGACCTCCTGAAATCTATCCATAGATGCCAGGTTAAAAATTGCTGCTTGAGATTTTGAATTTACAGAACACAGAGAAGAGAATCACTTACCATAAGATATAATAATGATAACTAGCATTTACTTTAAGGTTTGCAAAGTGCCTTACAGATATTATCTCATTATGTCGTATCCTCACAACAACCCTCAGAGGTAGGTAGGTGGTATTTTACAGAGAAGGAAGCTGAAACAGGCAGAAATTTACCCAGATTGACCCAGGGTCACATAGTACCTGAGGCTGGATTTGAACTCCAGTCTTCTTGCTTCCAGGTCCAGCACTTTCCATCCACTGTGCTCTGTAGTGCCCACCTCACAGGTGTATTACTAAAAGCCAATGAAATAATACCATGGGGATGATGATGATGATAATGAGAGGTGGGAAGGGTACAGATAAAGTGGGTAGGAGCACCAGTGAGGTCACAGATCCATCCAAATAAGTTATAAATAGATCCTAGAATGGAAATCGGGTAATAGACACTATGTACTTTAATAACAGAGGTATTTTTCCCTTAATTCCTGAACAGTTTATTCAAGAAATACTTCATGGGATGGGATAGGTTCACATAAATTAAGCCCTGCTTAGGCTCACGGTGGGTTTTGAGCCTTCACCTCTGACCTTCTTTCAACCGTCCTTCCAGGAATTGATTTAGGAGAATTTTTGGGCAGGCTTCTGAAAGCCTGTTTTTAAAAACTGCAAAAAGACACAACTCTGCTAAGAAGTATAAATCATTGATTGCCTTGTGTGTTTTGAATGAGCTCCCTCCACCCCCTCATACCTCCCCCCCAATACTTAGGATAGTAAGTTGAGGAATAATTGCCATTATTATTGTAATTATTATAATTATTATAATATATAAATATATAATAATTATTATACTATAAAGAACATGTCCTTTCCTTGGATATGTAGGGAAGGTTCTTTGAGGAAAGGGGGGCAAACTTTTTGAAAAATTAATTTTTATTGAAATCTCTTACTTTGACATCACCAGATTTTCTCCTTATATCCCTCCTCTTCTCTTTCTGAGAAAGCCATCCGCTATAACAACCAAAACAATTTTTAAAAAAAAGGAAGACTAGGAAAAAAATTATGAGAACCATTGGAAAAATATGGTATTATATTTAATGTTCCACATTCATGGGATCACTCTCCCCCAGTTTCTTCCTCTCATCCCCATCCTAACTTCCTTCACTAATCATATCTCTTTAAGCTCAGTCTTCTCTCATCTCAATGCTGAACTTCCTCAGGTTCTCATCTTGCTTGCCTGGAGATGTCCCTGTGTCCTCCAGATGGGTGAGTCGCTGGCTAGAGTCTTCTGCCATGATCCTTCACTGCTGTTCATCACTGTCCTGACAGCTTCATCTCTTCACCAGCGGCTTTTCTCCCTCTTCTCTTTTCTAACTCCTTTAGGATGAAGACTTCTGGAGAGTAGACACCATCTTGGTTTTCTGTCCCTGGAACTTACTGTGCCCTAGCACACAGTTAGCACTTAATGAATGTTTTACACATATATAAATTTCACATCAGTCATTATCAGTTGTTTGAGGTAGTGGTTCTTTCTATTTACAGTATTGTCATTGTGGACAGTTTTTCCTTGATCTGTTTACTTTACATTGATTCAGTTTATCCTTTCATGCTTCTCTACATCCATAATGTTTATCATTTCTTACTGTAATTCATCAATCTGTGGACATCGATTTTGTTTCTAGTTCTTTGCTACCACAAAAAGTTCTGCTATAAATGTTTTGTTATATATGGAGCCTTCCTTTTTGATGGTGACCTTCTTGGTGTGTATGCCTGATGTCTAGCTGTAGAATCTGGTCAGACATGTGGACTTTACTTGTAGAATGCCCAATTGCTTCCTTGAGTGGTTGCAGGAATTCACATTTGAATCAACAATGAGTCAGTCAGTCTGTCCTTCCTCATTTTTGCCAATTTGCTGAGTGCGAGGTGATACCTCAGACTTGTTTTGATTTGCATTTCTTTTAAAATGAATGATGTGGAGCATTCTTTCAAAGGGCTGATAATAGTTTATAGTTATTTTAAGAACTGTTTAATTCATATCTTTTGATCACTTCTCTATTGGGGAATAACTTTTGGTTTTTATTACTGTCAGTATATCTTAGATACCAAACCCTTATGAGACATATTTGATAAAAAATTTTTCTCCTGTCCCCCAGTATGTCTGTGACTTGAGAAGCACTAATTTTAATTATGCAAAAGCTTTAGAATTTAATCTAAATGATCTGTTTTATCTTTTGTAATTGCCTCTATCCCTTGTTAGATTAAGAATTTGCCAACGCACAGCTGCAAAAAGGTATATGATCTGAAACCTGGTGTTAAAAAGTAAGAAGATATTTTGGACTGAAGGAAGAGGTTATTTGGGATACCAAGGGAAAGTGAGAAATATCTTGCATGGTTACTTTTTTTCTAGCTCTTTGTCGATGGCACCTGTATCATTCTTTCTAATCATGAAGTTTTGTACCCTCAAAATTCTCTGTCTCCCACACTCAACACATCCAATTGACTGCCAAGTCTTGTCTATTCCACAATATCTTCTGTATATGTCAATTTCTGGCCACTCCCATGGCCTCCATCACCTCTTTGTTTTAAAATCTCCCTAATTTGTCTCCTTTCCTCAAATCTCTTCCCTTTCTAGTCTATATTGTACATAACTGGTCAAAACTCTCTGAAGCCCAGGTCTGACCATATTACTTCCTTACCCAAAAAACTCCTTTTGTTTATTACTTATTTACTTATAAAAGAGAAGCAAGCATTCCTTCTCAACAACCTCCTCTGTCCCCCAACAAGACTAAGAAAATATGCATACTTAGACACATATACACACACACACATACACACACACACACACACACACACACTTTATCCCTAGGTTCCTTTGGGAAGGATTACTCCTGTTTTCTCATTCAGGAATGACATCGTTGTCTTTATTTTCTTTTTAAAAAATATTTTCTAAAGTAAAAGTCAAATAGTAGCTGAGTGTTCTAGGGCAAAGACTGTAGGAACTTATCTTTCTTTGCTTTCAATTGTGAGGTCCACTTTGCTTGGTGACATTTTTGTCATAGTTGTTAATGTTGAGGATTTTTGGAAGAGTGTGCTTGTAAGTACTCCAAGGAGATACCTAAGTTTCTGCTTGGCACTTTTAATTTTCTTACTGACAGACCAGTCTATTGCATGATGTTACAATCCAGTTTCATGGTCCTTTTGATCCACTAAAACCAGACAAGACAGGGGCGCTCTAAGAGTTAAGACTCAGGAATTTCTCACTTAACAATCTGTATTATGTCCTATGCATTCTTGGGGAATTTTCTCACTGATCTCAAAAGGCTTGGTTTGTTATGCTAGAGTGAGGTTGGGTGACTTTGCATATTCCATTCTCCTTTAATAATAAGGAAAATCCCTGTATGCTTATTGGAAGGGGGAAAAAAAGGAGTTGGCTAGAGATGAATTAAATGATTCTGACACTGTGAGGTAAATGAATTAAAAAAAAAAAACAACTAATGCAACAAAAGCATAGCCCATCTACAGAAGAGTCTGAATTGCATTACAGTTATATTTAACATAGTTTTGCCATTTTGTTTTTGCTTTATAACTATTTTTATCCCTTATTCCCAGATTTGTGTTATAGAGCTGGTTGGTATTGATATTTGTCAAATGATAAAACTGAGTGACAAAGGTTACATATTCTGTAAGACTTAAGTGGTGAATTTAAATCAGATCTTCCAGAATTATATGAAGGAAAAGAATTAGGCTACAGTATAATAAAAGCAATCTATTTATTTATACTTTAGAACATCTTTATAGTGAAGTAGTGTTCTTGAACGTTCATCTGGAAGTCAGTTGTTAGCAACTTGGAGTATGTTTTCCCACAGAAACAATGATATACAGGATAAACAGTGATAGTGAATAGATCTGGTCAGGAAGACCTGTGCTCATCTCCAGCCTCTGAAATACATTGCTAGAAGACCCTAGTCAAATTATTTAACTTTTCAGTTCCCCCTGGGAGTTCATTAAAACTGTAAATTAAAGGTGAATTGTTGAACTTTATTTGTGGTGGGAATTAATTCCCATGATGAGTTTGATGCCATTCAAATCACAGCTCTTTGAATTGTCCTTTCATAAAAAAATGTATATACGTATATATACATGTATTTGTATAAATAATGATATTCAGCTTCCTGTGCCAGCTTACAAAACCCTACTTAACTCATAACGTACCAGAATCACAGTTCTAATTGTGCGACTTCAGTTGCGTATCTAGCCACTGTTGATAATTCTGTTTCAATTGGAAAGCATGTTTCCACATTCTAACTGTGCATGTTTTAGGTATATCCCCTGTCTAATGCAAAGCTTGTGCATAAAGGAAAGCACTTCTCTGAGTCAGACACTGTTCCCTTGTTCTAAATTAAGGAACAAAGAGAAGTTTGTCACACTCTCATGAACTTGACTGATTCCTTCCAATATTCTGGGCTGTATTATTTAAAGGGATAATAGGTGAACCTCTCGAACAGTGGTTCTTAACCTTCCTAATGCTGTGACCCTTAATATACTTGTGTGGGTGTATCTGCATGTGGGCGGACCCACCTGGAGACAGAGGAGCAGTGTCTCTGTTCCTAAGACCATCGGAAATACGTGTTTTCCCGTGGTATTAGGTGACCCCTGTGACCCCTGTGAAAGAGTCGTTCGACCCCCAAAGGGGTCATGACCCACAGGTTGAGAACCACTGCTCTAGAAGAAAGAACAGTCATCACAAAGAGCCAGCTTAGCTTCATCAAGAACACATTATGCCTACCTAATGGAACTTCCTTTTTTGAGAGCATTTCTACACATTCATTAGCATGTCATAGGCATGAACATTTGACAGTCTCTTGTGCCATCCTTAGGGAAGAGATGCAGAGATGTGGATTAGTTGGCAATATAGTAGGTGCATTCAGACCTGGTTGAATAAACAGACCAAAAGAGTAGTCAACATGGGTCAACATCTCTAGTGGATTATTTCAGGTGTATGTTTGACCCTGTGATGGCCCTGTCAGAGCCTTGGATCAAAGTATAGGGGGCATCTTTCTTATATTTGCAGATAAAACAGAGCTATGTGATCTTAGAAAGACTAGTCAGAAAGGCAAAGAGTTCTAGACTAGACAAGGAATAGTTCCACTGGTTAGATGCCCTGTCTAGGGTATTGTTTTTGGGTTGGGGTACAATAACTAATCTATCGAGCATGACCCAGATGAGGGGTTAAGGTTTGAGGAAGACGTTTAGCCTAGAGAAGAACTTGGGAAGCCAGAGCATCATAATGAAGTATTTGAGGGTAGTCATGGAAAATAGGGATTATATTTATTTCACTTGATCCTGTGGGCAGATAGTGCTAAGATTAATCAATGGCAGTTGCAGACCAGAAGAGTTATTAGCCTTTATGAAAAGAAAGCTTTTCTGACAGAGCTATGTGAAAGCAGAATGGGCTCTCTCAGGTGGTAGTGGGTCCTATTCCAATGGAGCTCCTTAAGAAGAGGTTGAATGGCAGTTTGTGGGAAATGTAGAGGTGATTCTTGCACAAATATGAGTTGGATTAGCTGGCCACCAAACTCTGTGGGTCAGGACTGGTACTCTGCCCTTGCTTTGTACAGATCATTCCTAAATTTAGTGTTGGTGAATTGAGGATTGCCTGGATTGTGGATTGTGAATATTCTTAGCAGGCTGAAGGCATCTGAGAACCAATATGTTGTCTTTTTTTTTTTTTTTTTTTACATTAGTATTCATTGTGCTTTGTGAAGTGTGAATTCTAATTATTATCATTTTATTTTGCTGGTGGAGTACTAGACAGCAGGGGGTAAACAACACAGGATAAACCTGAAATCATAGCAAGCTAAGTGTGATAGGAGGTGTTGGAGCGGGGAAAGGAAATCACATGTTTCTGACTTATTGTGTACAGGCCACAGTTAAGCACTGAAAAGATCTCTCAGTAAGTATTAGAAATGTTGTGTTTTTGGTGGAGGAAAAAGAAGAAGCAATTGATGTAACCTCCAAAACTGATGTATCAAACAGAAGCCTTTCATAGAAGGGCATCAATTTGTGAGCATTTATTAATGACCTACTTTGTGCCAGGCATTGTGCTAACAAATACCAAGAAACATTCTTACCTTCGAGGAGATGGATCACAATCTGTTTGGTTCTGTGGTCTCCACCTTGATGTAGTGGCTAGGATTTTGAAGTACCAACTACATGTAGAGAATTTTTAATTCAGTTCTACTAACTTAGTATCTTATCAAGTGTTTATTAAATATATGATAGACGTTCAGAGAACAGCAGCTGTGGAGACCTTTGGAATATAACTCCAGCTTCTAAGTTGGGCAGTTTGGGAGACAACATGGACCTCTCTGAGTATATTGAAATCCAGCCTTGGGCATTTACATAGACTGAGGGCAAGTCGTTTCACCTCTGAGCCTGTCTAGGGTGTTGTTTTTGGGTTGGGGTACAATAGCTAAACTATAGAGCATCAAGAAGAAGGATGATCAGGATGAGTGACTTGAGACTGATCAGATCATTAGTAAAGGCTGTGCGGATGCCCCTTTAGCTTGGAGAAGAGCTTGGGAAGCCAATGTATCTTGGAAGTATTTGAGGGTAGTCATGATGAAGAGGGGTTAGATTTATTTTGCTTGGTCCTGTGGGCAGGTAGTACTGGGATCAGTCAGTGGAAGTTCCAAACCAGAAGAGTTATTAGCCTTGATGAAAAGAAAACTGTTCTGACAGAGCTATCTGAAAATAGAATGGGCTGTCTCAGGAGGTAGCCTCAGTTTCCTCATCTGTAAAAAGGGGATAATAATGATAATACTAATAACACCTATCTTGGAGGTTGCTGTGAGGATCAAATGAAATAATAATTATAAAGGCCTTAGCCTAGTGCCTGGTGCATAAATGCTATGTGAAAGCATATGTCCTTCAAGCCAGGGTTCACATCTTGCTTGTGACTCATAATCAGCAAGTCTCTTAACCTCTCAGTCTTTTAGATCACCCTTGATAAGATACTGAGTTAGTAGGACTGAATTACAAATTCTCTGCATGTAGTTGGTACTTCAAAATCCTAGTTGCCAGTTTTTTCTTGGTGCATGAGTCTACTCACCTGGGAGTTTCCTATATGTTCCAGTGAAGTCACCCCTCCAGTCCCCATCCCTAATCTTAATGTATGTAATAGGGAAATGATGGTTTGGGCCAGGTAAAAAAGAACAATTAAGAACATAAGTTAAACATTGGATAAAAGAGGGAAAAGAATGTGGTCTTGTTTCCCTCTTTAATTATCTTATCTGAAAAGAACTCCCTTAATCTAGAAGTACATGCCAGCCTAGGAGTATCTTGGGGTACCTGTCAGGTATTATTTACAGCCAGCTTCAGATCCTTTTAGTCACAAGTCATTGTAACTTGTGGAAGTGTGCCCACTGCTAACAGCCAATCCTGTCTTAAGAAGATTTCCCAGAAAGGAAGCCAGAGTTTTGTGGTCCTTTAAAAAAAATTTTTTTTTAAATAACAGGAAGTTTCTCTCTCTTTAACACCATTTGTTTCCATTTAAGAAATCTGCCAAGTCTAGACTTCAGTCTTGAGCAGTTGAGTTTTGTAAGAAAGGGGCACAGAAAGGACCATTCTTCAAACAAACCATGTCAAGTCAGACGTGACCCGGTTGACCCTTAGCTTCGCTGGTGTAACGGGAGCCAAAAATGTGAAAAGAACTCTACCTTGATGGCTGTGTGTTGTAAATTAGTCCTGGCGTTTTACTTTCCACCTCCTCTTGGGACCTTGGCTTGGATGATAAGTGGAGGAAAAAATAGTGCAAGACTGACTTAATTAATGTTGCTTCCATAACTGTTGGCTTTTACCAAGTTTATAGTTGCAGTGTATTTTACTGAAGTTATTTTCAATGCATTGTGATGTGAGGGAATTAATAGACAGCATTTATTGAGAAGCTACTATGTGCCAGGTGCTGGGGATAAAGAGGGAAAGAGTGAAACAATCCCTCTTCTCAAAGATCTTATATTCTGAGAGGGCAGAAGGAAAGGAATAAGATAGAGTTTTCTATTGAGCAAACACTCTGCCACCTTTTAGGTGCGGGGTTCTTAGCCTTTGTATGTCTCCTTCTGCATCTTTAATCCATCCCCTATGTCACAAATGTAGCACTTGAACTCCTGCAAGAAGTGAGCTAGGTCTTCTTAACTCTTCTTGTGCTATGGACCCTGTTGGCAGTTTAGTGAAGCTTGTGGGGCTTTTCCCAGTGAATAAAATAAGATATATGAGATAACAGAGAAAATAATTTATGTTGAAATGTATTATGAAGTATTTTGGGGGTAAAGGGGAGGGAAAGCAGTTTCCTTGACCTCAGGTTTAGAACCCCTGTTCTATGTGCAAAGTTCCAGTATTAGAAAGGCGATAATGGAACAACCCCTCAAGCTTCCAGTATTCTACTGGGGAGAGTCAGCTTATACCCACTTAAGTAATTTCAAGGTCATTTGAAGGAGGCAGCTAGGTCATCCAGTGGAATAGAATATTGAACCTGAATTTAGAAAGTCCTGAGTTCAAATTGTATCACAGACACTGTCTGTTTGGCTAAAAAAATTTTATAATATTGAATAAAAAGTTTTTTTTAACAAAAAAAATGGCTATGTGATGCTGAACAAGTCACTTAACTTCTTCTGCCTTGGTTTCCGTCATTACCTTAATGAAAGGGAGAAATAAATAAGGCACAATTATGCCTATAAAGGTCACTTGAATGGGAACTGCTCTGAATGTACTATGTGATATCTCTATAATATTCATCACCCCTCATAATCTTACTCTGATGTCCTTCTCATTATGGTATAGAAGTAATTTTAGGATCCCTGGGGCTATTTCAGTGGAGCTCAGCTTCTACCAGGCTGAATTCAGATCTGGTTTTGTGTGTGTGTGTGTGTGTGTGTGTGTGTGTGTGTGTGTGTGTGTAATTGTCATCCATTCATTTTTCAGTCATGACCCATTTTGGGGTTTTCTTGATACCAGGGTAGTTTGCCATTTCCTTTTCCAGCTCATTTTACGGATGAGGAAACCAAGGCAAACAGGGTTAAATGACTTCTCCGAGTCACATAGTAAGTGTCTAAGGTCAGATTTGAACTCAGAGAGATGAGTCTTCCTGATCCCAAGTCCAGTGCTCTATCCACTGCACCACCTAACTGCCTCTTTGAATAATCTGGTATTCTAGACCTTCAGGTTTGCAAATGGCCGTATGTCTGTTCTTTCGTCTGAGTCTCACCACCCTGAAGGTAAATATTATTTCCATTTCACAGATGAGGAAACAGGTTGATAGACATCAGTTGACTTTCCAGTAGTCACACAGCTAGTCAGAAGGGGGATTTAAAACTTGAGTCTTCCTAACTTCAAATCCAAAAGTCCATCCACTCTGCCTGGTTGCTCAGGAAGCTTTCATAAAACTGGAACAAGCCCTCAGTCTTCAGATGCGTAATTCAGCCTGGCACTCCTTTCTTCCTCCATCTCCTGGAAGGAATGTTCTGTTGCATTACGCTGCATAGAACAGAAGTGAGCTCTCATACAGGAAAAAAAAAAAGGCCATAAGTGTATTATATATTCAGATAGAAGGAATGTTCCCAAGAGTAAGTCCAAGTGCTAAGGAGGTAATTTTTAAAAATAAGTTGTAGATAATGAAAAGCCTAACTGCTAGAAAGAGAGATCAAAAGCAGAAGTAAAAACTAAAATATTCATATCCACCAGTCTTATCTTGTACTCTCCTGCTTTCATCCTTCATCTTTGCCCAGAAAATCCCAAAAGGAGTCAGGAAGAGTCGGATAACGACTGAAAAATGAAAAACGAATGAACAACAACGCCCCTCGGGTCTGAAAGGGCTCCCTCCTCCCACAAATGTTTTCCTTTCTTCATAGGAAGGCGACAGGAACTGGAGAGGCATTTGTGTAAGAACCTACGCTGTGTCAGGCACTGTGCTGAGTGCTTTATCCTGTAATACAGAATGCCCCCAAATAGTAATAGCGAATGTTTATACAGCAACGTAAGGTTTGTAAAGTGTTTTATAAATATTGTCCCATTCAATCCTTACAACTTGGGGAGGACTTGTCATGTCAACAAGCATCTGTTAAACTCTGACTGTTTACCAGGCACTGTCTTAAGTCCTGGGAATGCTAATACAGGCAGAAAAGGAAGGTATTCTTGGCCCTCAAGGGGCTTATGCTCAAATTGTGAAAGACAGTACAGAAAAGGAAGCTGAAAAGGGAAGGAGGTACCCACATAGGGATCTGGTAGCAAAAGTCTGAACAGTCAGGAGTACAGCCCTTAGAGGAACGAAAAGATGACTGGCTTGGGAGGCTTCCCTAGACAGACAGAGATTTGGTGACTTGCTGAGCACCACAAAGCTACTTAATATCTGAGGCTAAATTTAAACTCGAAGCTTCCGACTCCAGGTCTAGCACTCTATCCATAGAACCACCTAGATGCCCAAGTCAGATGCAGCTTCCTCCAGGAAGACCTCCTGGATGTCTTCTCTGTCCCGAACTGCAAATCTTGTTCTTCAAATGTCTTATTATACGGAACCTTTCCTAAGTCATCTAGGACTAGTTAAAAATGTCACAGCACCAATGTAGGTGGAATTTTAGGATCTACAAAATATTATTCCAGTTTTGTGTGTGCAGATGGACCCTATTAATATGGATCAAATTTCTGTATAGAATCAGAAATAATTCTCTAAAAAATCTCACTCCACTTTGTATCTGCTGCTCTTTGGGTTTCAACCCCACCTTGGAACAAGATTCCCCCTCCCCAATAATCTCATCCCTCTCACTACCAAGCTGCTAACTTAAGCCTTGCTTGGCTCTATCTCCTTCAGCCTCCTCTCAATGCCTTCTAGACAGGACTTAGCTCACTCCACTTTGCATCTACTGCTTCTCTGGGTTTCCACTCCAGGGAACAGGAACAAGAAGTCTCCTGGTGTCCTCATCCTCCCAGTCCCTTTCATTCATCCTGTGTCGTCTTCCTCTTCAGACTTTAGGCTTTTTGAGGGCAGGGATGTCTTTTGATTCATTGGGTCCTTGGCACTTAGAACTCTGCTTATTAAGTAGTAGTACTTAACACATGTTTATTGGATTGGATTAGACATGGAGGAGAGTGTTACCATGATGCAATGGAAACCTTTTCAGGAACTACAGTTGTTCAGTCCTTTCAATTGTGTCTGATGCTCCATGACCCCATTTGGGTTTTTCTTGGAAGAGATGCTTGAGAGGTTTGTCATTTCCTTCTCCAGCTCATTTTACAGAGGAGGAAACTGAGGCAAACAGGGTTAAGTGACTTGCCCAGGATCACACAGCTAGTAATTGTCTGAGGCCAAGTTTGAACTCAAGTCTTCTTGATTCCAGATCCAATGCTCTATCCTAGTGCCCATTTCAGGAATTAGGGACTGCTTGATTTAATCTTTTATCCAGAAGCCTAGCAAGTGCCCTGCAAGGTTGTTTTTGTTGTTGAACCCATGATTTTATCTATGTGGGGTAACTCCACCAATGTGACTTATATATAACTTAGAGTCTTTAAAAAAAAAATTCATTTTTTAAAATTCAGATTTAAAATTCAATTTTCAATTTTATTTCAGGTCCACAAGCCTTCCTCTTCCTCCCTTGCCTTCCCCCCCCCCCCCCCCAAGAGGACAGAACCCATTTAAGTTAGAGCCTTAGAGAGTTACTTGGTTAAGCATTGCAGAAGGCCCTGCAGCCAGTGTCAGAGGCACTGGAACCCTGGAACCCAGGGCTACTCACTTGGAAGCTGGCTGCCTCTTTTTGCCTTACACTTAGAACTGTCTTTTTAAATAGGGTTTGCTTTACAGAAATCCACTATATAGTCATCCTTCTATGAATGAATAATGCCTATAAATCAAGAAATACTCCTACTTTTTTGGAGAGACGATTTGTTTTAGATCCTGCAGCTTGATTACTTTTTGTTTCTCTAGGGAGAGGTTTTAAAAAGCTCCACTAGAGCTTCAACTAGGTCCTCCTGTGTGTTCCTTCATTCTAAGTCATCACTTCTTTCCAGGACTTACATTGGGGAGTATGGAGGGGGGCTGTTGGAAAAAGATGGGGGTGGAATTTTTAATAAAATATTTAGAATTGTTCATAGTCACCTCCCCCCTTTCACCCAAAAGAACATCTAAAATATGCCTGCGATGCAAAATAAAGTAGAGAGCCAGGATCTTTTATATTGGAATAATAATAGTTTTTTAAATGCTTTTCTGAAGGGTGAAGACCTCTAATTTCTGAATAGCGCCATTTCATTTACAACTGGATTGCAAAACACTGCATAATAAACATCCCCTTATTTTTTTTTCTATTTTGACTTTCTAAAGAAAGGAAGCTGCTGTTTCCATAGCAATTATTTTAAAGGATCTAGCCATTTCCTTAATTTAAAGGAGCAGTTACTGATATAATAGTATATTAGCTTACTGAGAGGATGTTGATTATTAACTCTCTGCAAAAGACCTGGGTGAATTTGGGATTAGAAAGTTGTTTCCAGCCCCTACCCAAGTCATTCAGATATAAATATTGAGTTATTGATATTTTGGGATTAAAGAGAAGTTGGAAGAGTACTTGGCCATGGGAATTAAAAAAAATTACCCCTAATCTCAGTTCATTTTAAACTTACTTTATTATTCTTAAAAAAGTTCTTTCTTCTTAAAATTTATTTGCATAGAATGTACTAGATATAATATATAAAGCAAAAGACAGAATTCTTTCAGAAGTTAGCTTTATTTAAAAAGAAAAAAAGGTATATTTGATTATGAATCTATTTGGTTATGATTATAATCCCAAAGTACAAGCATTCTGAAGAACAACAGAAAATTTTGTATGAAACTATACATTTCTTTTTTGTGCATTCTGTTTTTTAAAACTCTGTTATATTGAATAACGTTGTAAAATTTATTCTTTTCCTCCTTCTGAAATTTTAAAAGTCTCTTCTGTGTATTTTTAAATGCCTTGTTGATCAGAACTTAATTTTAAAGGAGAAAGAACAAACTGAACAAAAGAAACCACAAATATCTATTTAGGTGACAATTTGGTTGGATGTGGTGAATGATAATTTAACTTAGATAGACAGATCAGTAATTTTCTTGCATTTTTCCATTTATATGGATGCTCTGGGTGGCAGTGGTGAAGAGGACATGGGGTAGTGGAAAGAAGCTTGTCTTTGTTGTAAGATAGCCAGGGTTCAAGTCCCAGCTCATTTTCTTACTAGTTATGTCAGCTTGGGCAAATCATTAAAGTTTTTTGGGCCTTAATTTTCATATCTATGAAATGGAGAGAAAGAAACAAGCCCTGTCTACCTCACAGGGTTATTGCAATGTTGCAAGGTGATGATATATGTAAAAGCAATATCAAATACCATGCAAGTGTAAGGCATGATTATTTTGGAGTATCACTAATAAGAAATGATGTTCCAGGTCCTTTAAAACTGTCCATTTTAAAATAAATTAAAATTTAATGTTTTTTTTAAAATTAATAAATTTATTTATTTTTGGTTTTCAGCATTCAGTTCTACAAGCTTTTGAGTTACCCTCCCTGTCTATGGTGGCATGCAATCTGATATAGGTTCTACAAATATCTTCACATTAAACATTAGTCAAATTGTAAAGAAGGATTGTAACCAATGGAATGAACAACAAGAAAGAAGAAACAAAACAAAACAAAAAAGAGAGAGAACAAGTAGTTTGCTTCAATCTGCATTCAGACTCTGTAGTTCTTTCTCTGGATGTAGATAGCCCTTTTCATCACGAGTCTTTTGGAGTTATCTTATAGCTTTGCATTGCTGAGTGAAGCCTAGTCCATCTAAAATTTAATTTTCATCTGAAGTTTGGAACATTACATTTTAATATTTTCATAAGCGTCATTGGATAACAGTTACATCGAAGTTACAGTTATATTGCAGTATGTTATGTTTTTCAAATAGAATGTAAACTCCTTGTGGACAGGAACTGTTCTGTTTGTGTTTGGGTTCCCAGAGCTTATCACTTAAGGGAGGTACTTAGGAAATTTGCTCTTTACACTGAATTGAATCAGTATCAAACTCTTCTATTAGGATAAACCATAGAGATATTTGAAAATCTGTATGGTTAATTTCAGATGCACTTTTCTAGCCTCAAACTCTCTTGACTTCTGGTCTTACATCTCCAACTGCCTTTTGGACTTCTGGAACTGGGTGTTTCAAAGACATGTCCCAGATTGAACTCAGCATCTTTCTCCCTAAACCATTTCCTTTCTTAACTTCCGCACCATGGACAGGGGCTTTCGCATTCTCCAGGCATCTAGGTGTGAAACCTAGGCATCTTCCTTGACTCCTCATTCATACCTCTCCATATCCAGTCAGCTTGCCAAGTTCTGTCAACTCTGCCTTCGCAACACCTCTGCTATATGATTTCTTCTCTCCTCTGACACTACCACCACTGTAGTGGAAGCCTTCATTTTCTCACTCTTGAATTATTTCAATATCTTGCAGCTCGATTTCCCTACTTCAGTCAAATCTCTTTCTACTCCAGTCCATTCTCTACTCAGACATCAAATTAATCTTCTTAAAGCACAGACCTGACAGTGTTGCCTCCTAATTCAGCAAACCACAGTGACTCCAGTGACCCTGCCCTCCTTGCTGTTTCATCTCCTGACTCTATGCATAAATCCTCCATGCCTGGAATTCTGTTCCTTTTCATTTCAATCTTCTGACTTGCCTGGTTTTTCTAAAGACCAAACTAAAACTGCAGCTTCTATAAAAAGCCTTTCCTCATCCTCCTTAATGCTAGTACCTTCCCTCTGTGATTTCCTCCTGTTTCTCCTGGATATATCTTGCTTGCATATAATTATTTTCATGTTATCTCTCCAATTATCCTATGTGAACTCCTTGAAAACAGGGACTATTTTGGGCCATTCTTTCTATCCCCCATGCAGTGCTTAGCAGAGTAACTAGCATATGATAGGCATTTAATAAATGCTTGTTGACTTGACTAGCAGTATTGTGTGGGTTATGTTATTAGGATCATTGATTGGGAGTTGGAACGTACCAAATCTGACTCACTCATTTTACTGGGAACTGAAGACAAAGATTAATTGAATTGCAAAAGATGATAAAACAGAATAATGACGGAACCTGCATTTAAAACTAGGTTCTCTAACTCCAAATCTAGTGATCTGTCCACTGTACCACCCTGCCTTCATTCCAAAAAAGTGAGGGAGAGGTTGTAGAATCACTAAGGTGTGGTGTGGTGTGATGCCTGGTGATTCTCATATTCTTACGGGGAGAAACATTAACAATTGGGGAAGTAGCTTATGTCGTAAATTCCAATTTAGGATGCCTGTTCTATCAAGGGAAAGGCAATACAGTTTTCACTTGAGCTTGGTTAAAGAGAGCCAAATGGAAAACATAAACTATTGGGAGACACTCTTATTTTAAAAAAAAAAATCCACCATTATTACTTTGTCTCTCATGTTCCTTGTAGAGAATATAAATTCACGTTGGATAGAGGTGTCATTGACTGGCTTCTCTGACAACCCTGAGAATTCCATATGTCTTGGCCAACATTGTGGTTTCAGACCACCTATGAGACACCAGAATCTTTTCCAGGCTCTGAATCTACTTAAATAACATTTGTTTGGAGTACTTAGAACAAAGGAAAAAAAATTCAGATTAAGCAACAAATGGAAGTTTTTCATATCAACTATCTTCTTCCTTACAGTGGCTTATCAGAGGAAGACTCCTCTTTCTCTCTCAAAGCAAAACAAAAAAATACAACCCTGCCTAAATTACAGGAAATAGAGACAGCTGTGTGTGTCCCTTCTCCCTCCCCCCCATATGTGATCCAAAAGTATGTTTCTTTTAGGAGAAATAATGATGTGTTAATGTACAGTATTTATAAGCAATAGCTGTATTCCCTTTAGAAGATGTCAGGAATACACCTGGTGAAAGAAAGCACTTTTGCCAGATAAAATGATACGTTCTGAACTTCCTTCTGGAAGTGGTATGAGCCTCTCATTCAGAACTCCTAAGGAAAATGAAAAGTAAGCATGGCCTCATTGGCAGGAGAATATAGTTCGGTAATTTCCCCCTGAATTTGTTTCCTCTGTCTCGTACCATATGTGATAATGTCATTAAAAGACTTATGTAAACCAAAGAAAATCTAGGTTAAATAATAAAAGGTTTAACTAGAACAGTGATTGATATACAAGGCTATAGCTGCCTGGAAAGATTTTAGAATCACAGATAATACAGATATTAATAATCAGACTTAACTGTACTCAGGGTGATTTAAGGGTGATGAAATATATGCAGAGGATGGGCCAATAGCTAAAGAAGGCTTCCCAGTTCACATGAGTTTATGAATGGCTCTGAAATCTTAGACTCCTCATTTGGTTTGAATTTAGACTCTGGCAAGTTTTATTCCAATGGATTTTATTTTTAATGCTTCTAACTGTAGTTAAAAAAAAACACAACTCTCTAAAGTCCAAACTGAACCCTAACAACCCAACTATCTGATCCATTTATGTGCTGTTTCTCATTACTTTGTGGTACTGAGGTATACAAAACTCACCTAAATTATGTATAGTGTTTTATCAACATAGGATTCAGTGTGTGAATATTAATTTTTGGGTAGTCATTAGATGGCAAGTGTGGCCTAGTGGCTTGAGTCTTTGAAGTCAGAAAGATCTGTCTGGCTGCAAGTTCAACCTGTGGAACACACTGGTTATGTGACTCTGGGAAAGTCCCCTAACTTCACAGTGCTCTAGGCTACTCTCATCAAGTTTCAGAAATGGTGCTGACCTGCGTAGCTAGAGGGTGTTTCCTCATGAACTCTTTATAATAATGAATCCCTAACCTTCTCCACGAGTGACACATGCACGTCATGGGCTAATAGTCATCATAGCTCATGACTGATAGTCCTTTATATATTTGGTTTCTGAACTTAACAAATACCAAATAAAAGCCATCATTTCCACATAGACGATATCACAGAAAAAAAGGATCCTACAAGAAATTGCACATCTGTACCATGTATAGCTTACTTTCGCCTTTAAATAATAAATCAATCAACAAGCATTTATTGAGCCCAATTCTGTGTTCTAGGCATTGTACTAAATCCTGGGGATACAGTTCCTGACATCAAAGAACTTGCATTCTAATTAGGGAACCAGTATGTAGATTAAAAAGTACATAGAGAATAGATAGGTCGTGTTGCAAAGTGAGGCAAATGTGAGGATCGGGAAAGGTCTTTTGCAGAAGATTTCTCTTGAGTTGAACCTTGAAGGCAGCCATGGATTTGAAAGGTGCAGTTGTAAAGCAGAGACAGGAATTGTCCCTTTCTTTCCCTTTGCTTTCTTTAATTGTGCTGTTTAGAAGATAGGTAATA
Source organism: Pseudochirops corinnae (assembly GCA_028646515.1). Taxonomy (NCBI): domain Eukaryota; kingdom Metazoa; phylum Chordata; class Mammalia; order Diprotodontia; family Pseudocheiridae; genus Pseudochirops; species Pseudochirops corinnae. Next base: position 110,751,670 of record CM053592.1, on the reverse strand, counting down.
CTTCGGTCTTTAAAGTCTAGAATAATTTAATTAACTGAAGACGGTAGCTGATCTTCCCAAACTAGCAGTGCCATATGCCAAAAACATCCAGCAGACCATTATGTAGCTGTCTTTAGAGAGCACTGAGGGGAGAATGGAGAGGAAGCAAAGGGCCAGGTTGTCATCTTCCTGTGAGATCTTGAGGACAGGGATTATTTTGTTTGGTTATGACCTTTCTTTGTATCCCCTGGTCTTACCTCAGTGACTTGACTTGGTCACATGTCCAATCACATTTTCACCTACGAACTTCTTTTTAGTGGTTTATTTTGGTCAAATATTTCCTTTTTCCTTTCCCCCACTTTTTCGTTTCCATTATTTTCTCTTTTTAATTTTTTCCCCTTTCCTTTTTCCCTTTCCTGGAGAAGGGGGGGGACGGGGACAATGATGTAGTATGGTGAGTTAAAAGGAGTGCTAGACCTTGAGTCAGAGAACCTGTGTTTGAAATCGGACTGTGTTATATGCTGTAGGACCCTCTCTCAACCTCAATTTTCCTCATTTGTAAAATGAAGTTGGATTCAGCTCTAAATCTATAAGCCTATGAACCTTTTCTTTGTCTTTATCTTTTCTTCCCCATTTCTTTCCTTTTGCTTCCTTTAACTGTATTTTTTTTTAAGATAGGTAATCCTTCTGTTTTCAAAGTCTAGACTTGTTTGTTTAACTGGGGACAATTGCTGAGCTTCTCAAACTTACAGTAGCAGTATAAGAGTTAATACATGTTGTCCCTTTACCAAGCTCAACAAACAAGGAAATTCCTAAAGCCCTAAAATTGGATGTCCCTAGAAACCATCTACCACTGGGTAAATCCACAATTTCTTTGTAGTCTCTAGGCCTGTTTTATATCTAGTCTTCCTTCCCTTCAGGGGTTAGTATCACAGTCCACAAAAAGACATTTTTCCATGGTCTATATTTGGACCTAGTTCTGAGTACTGATAATCTTTTGTTCCCAAGTAGATCACTGACTTGAGTTTTGAAAGAACTGCGTTATTCATAGTTCTTTTGTTAGCAAAATTCAGTAACCCATTATCATAGACTATCTACTTATTAGCTTATTACATTTCTAGGATAAGAGAATAATCTTTTCTAAACATATAATTTATCCACTTAATATTAATTTATGGTGAAAGGCGAGCATGCGGAGCCTAAGATTTGTGTATGTGTGAGAGGGGCCAGACAGTTACTGACCATTTGTCCGAACTGGTAAGTGCTTGGAAGATTATCACAAGCTTCTTCTGAAATGAGATGCTCCTAGCAGATAATACCTGTACATGGAAGGGAGAGAGGATCAGAGGCACCTGTGAAATTCTTTTCAGAACATTTTTGGCAATAAATGGTTGCGACTAAAGTTCATTCAACGTATCAAAAGCAGTTTCCCATAATGTATAGCAAAATGTTACTTGACTTTTAATTTGTCTAGTGACTGATTTTTCCCCCCAGTTATTTGTTTGTCTTTGGACATAGTGCCTTGCCCATAATAGATATTTAATAAATGTTTGTACAGTTGCACTGAATGTGTGTGTAGAAATGGGGCAGTTACTGACCTTTGAATCCTATTTGAGTGTTTGTTGATATTGGCCATGATGGCAGTCATTCCTAGAGTGGTCTAGGCAAGGTCTTGGTTTCCATGGAGTACTTTGGTTAGTGATACAGAAAAAAAATTCACCTGGAGATATTTACACATGACTGCTTATAGTGTTACAAATGGACAATCATGGAAAAGAATTACAAGCTTAAATATAACTAAAAGCTAGTTTTCCTGAAGGATTGTGGCTTGAGTCTCATTACATTAGGAGTAACTGCTTTAAAATACTGATTCATTGTCAGAAACTTTCAGGTTTGGTGTTAGTCCATTTTTGTGATGGAAGAGAACAGACTAGACTACTCTAAGAGAGGGGATAATCTCAGCTTTGGACCGAACTGCTAAATAAGATTCAGAAATGCCCGCGATGGGCGTTCTCCAACTTAGAGGAATAAGATGCTTGGCCCTTTGACTTCTCCCCTTCTATTATCCCCCATGTGTGTTTTGGGAGGCCTTCAGTGTTCGGCTTCTAGTGAAAGTTTTCACAGCAAAGTGACTTCTGGGAAGGACTGACTGCAAGTAAATAAGGGCAGCATGGTTCAGTGGATAGAGAGTTGACTTTGAAGCTAGGTGGCACAATGGGTAGAGTCCCGGACTTGAAGTCAGGAAGACTCATCTTCCTGAGTCCAAATCTGGCCTCAGGTACTTACTGGCTATGTGACCCTGGACAAGTCACTTAACCCTGTTTGCCTCAGTTTCCTCATCTGTAAAATGAGCTGGAGAAGGAAATGGCAAACCACTCCTGTATCTTTGCCAAGAAAATCCCAAATGCAGTCACAAACATGACTGAAACAACTGAGCAACAGAAAGTCATGAGGTGATGAGGGCCTGTTACCAGCGTGTCATCTGTGTGAGTGGAAAGAAAGTGACATAGAATTGTGATGTTACACAGGTAGAATAGACAAGATTTGGCTGCTGATTGGATAATGTACGATGGGTATATTGAGGACTATATGACATTTAGATTGTGAGCTTGGGAAATTGGGTGTATAATAGTGCCCTCAACTGTAATGGGAAGGTTGGGAAGAGTTCAGTTTTGGACGTGTTGCATTTGAGCATTTAGTTTGAGACATCCAGAAGGCAATTGGTGATGCGAGACTGGAGCACAGGAGACTGGTCAGGACTGGATGAATCCATCTGAACATTATATATGTTGAGATGCTCCTTGAACACATGAGAAGCCAGTAAGATTATTATAATAACTGTCTCCATTACTCCTTCGCCACTGTATTTTCTCCTCTTTTATTTTTCCTTGCATGAATTGTGGATCAGGATTATATATACTATGGCTAGTAAAATGACAGTGAAACAAATTTTCTAAGCAAGATAAGTTTATTTTATTTTATTTTTTGCTTTTTTTGGAGGGGGGAAGGCAAGGTAATTGGGGTTAAGTGACTTGCCCAAGGTCACACAGCTAGTAAGTGTTAAGTGTCTGAGGCCAGATTTGAACTCAAGTTCTCCTGACTCTGGGGCTGGTGCTCTATTCACTCTGCCACCTAGCCGCCCCAAGATAACAGTTTATTAATGGTAACAGTATAGCTGTTAATAATAAAGTGGGTCACTCTGAACACCTCAGCAATGCTGAGGCTTCCCATGAGTATCTATCTTAGTATAGAAGGAAAAAAGAAGAGGAACCAGGACAGAACCTTGGTGGATGCCCACAGTCAGTGGGCATGACTTAGAAGAAAATTCAGCAAAGGAGATTGAGGGATGGGCAAACAAGTAGTGAACCAAGAGAAAGGAGTGTCATGTGTGTAAATCCAGAAGAGTTTGTTGATATTGGCCATGATGGCAGTCATTGTAAAAGGCTCCAGAGAGGCCAAGAAGGATAAGAACTGAGAAAAGGTCATTCAGTTAGGAAACTAAAAAATTGTTGGTAACTTTGGAGAGAGGAGTTTCAGCTGAATGATAAAGCCAGATTGTAGGGGTTTAGAAGATAGTGAGAGGACAAGAAGTGGAGGCACCAGTAATGAGTTTTTCCAGGACTTTAGCCATGAAAACAAGAAGATATATAGAATTATTGCTATGGGGGATGGTTAAGTTCAGTGAGGTTTTTTTTTGTTGTTGTTGTTATGGAGGAGACATAGGCATGTTTGTTGGCAGCAGGAAAGTAGCCAGTAGATTGAAGATTAGTGAAAACACTGGAGATAATAGAGGAGCCAGTCTGCTGGAGAAGATGAGGGTGGAATGGGATGAAGGAAAAATGTTCAGAGTTTGTGTTGGGAAGGAGAAGGATCTCCTTTTCATGTGGGATAGAGCTGAAGGACAAAGTAGTGAGGGAAGATGCCCAAGTGATGTAAGAAGAGGAGGAGGGAAAGTCTTCATGTAGGAGGGGGCACTGAATCTGGGTTTGGAAAGGATAGAAACATTCCACTGGAGATGTGTTCCACTGGGATCTTAAAAGCAAAGCCAGCAGATCACAAACTTTGACATGCCCTAATGATCTGGAATGTCTTTGAACATAGACTGTGTGTTGTTGGAGAACCAGTCTAGCTAATTTTGGAAAGGCTCATCACCAAAAGTTTGGCCACCAGATGTTGATTTTCTATTTTTTTTGGCCACAACAGTTCATGAAAGCTGCCAAAATAATCTTCCTAAAGCACATGTCTGACTGTCACGTATATTCCTCTGCTCAAAATTCCCTAGTGCTCCCAATTGCTTCTTGATTATGGTACAAGTTCCTCCCCCTGGCATTTATAGCCCTTTACAGTCTGGTTCCTGCTTACCTATTGACTCTCTATTCCAACAAACTGTTGAATTCCCTGTTCCCATACAATTTCTGCCTTCTATGTCTTTGTACAAGCTGTCCCCCCCATGTTTGGGATGCATTTCTTCTTTGTGAGTCCTTAGTTGCCTTCAAGGACCATCTCAGGTACCACCCTCTCTGTTCAAAGCTTTTCCTGATCCCACAATATTTTAGGGTTTTATCCTTTCTTGGATGATCTTTCTTTACTTATCAGTTGACATGGTACCTCCCAGTAGGATGTAAATTCCATGTACATGGGGCCTGTTTTTAGTTTCTTGCCTTTGTATGCTTGGCCCTGGCTCATGGTAGACATTTAGTAAATACTTGTGGAATTGAATTGAAAGGGAACTCTCTTGGGATATTGGTGATTGTGATCTGCATCCAACTACACCAGTGAAATCAAGTCAAGTTAACAAGCATTTAAGGGTCCACTATGTAGCAGGCAGGCATGTGCTAAGCACTGGGGATACAGAGAAAGGCAAAAACAGAGTCTGCCCCCAGGAGCTCACATTCTGTTGTCTAATCGGGGGTGGGGAGCCCTGCTGTAGTAAATAATGTCTGTTAAAAAAGCACAGATGAGTATTGAAGAAAATATACTTGTGGATATCTTAAAGACAGAAAAGAGTTAAATTGTTGCCCAGAAGGGCAAAAGTGACTTTGAGGATATAAAGCAACTGGAACAAATTCTGATTTAGGTGACTGTTCTAATCTCAGTGCTTTACTCCATGTATGACCAGGGGCAAATTAGTCAACAAACCTCCCTTATCCTCCGGTTTCTCTTCTGTTAAATGGGTATAATAATACTTCTAATACTTCTTAGGTTTGTTGTAAGGGAAGTGCTTTATAAACCTTAAGGCACATTAGACATGTGACAAGTTGTTTTTATTATTATACTCTGATTAGCTCATGACTGGAACACTCAGGGGTACATCACAGCTGAACAAATGCATAAATGAGAAACATCAGAGAAAAATTATTAAGTTATTGAATTGCCTTTCAGAAGGACCAGGCTGTTTAATAAAAAGCTCCAGGAACTGAAAATGAATTGGTTTAAATTCTTAGTGGTAGTGATCCCTAATGGGGTCACCATTGTGTTCTGTATCTGGAAACAAGTAAGATAAGGTTCAAGCTGTAAAGGGTTATTTTTAAAATTATTATTATTGTAGTGATGTAAATTCAAACTATGATTCATAGAATTTCCATCAAAAACTAAATATCCTTTTTTTTTTTTTAATAAAGTGTATTGGGGACTTCCCCATCTGTTCTTAAAAATCTGTTTCTCATAATGCAGAACATGTGTTAATAGCTCCATCTTTTACCCTGTTTAGAGCAATTCTTGTTGAGTGGATTAATTCTAGATCCTAGGCACCCTGAGAATGTAGAATGACAAAAAAAAAATATATCTTGGAAAATGGCTATTTGCTCAACCTCTTTGCTTCTGGAGACCATACTGGATTTTTGCTAGTACTAGAAATCCCTACCCCTGTATGTTTTAAGAAGGGCCAGGAACCATCCACTGTTCAGAGGACTTGGGGGCATGGCTGGTTTGGTGGCTCAACCAGAGTTTTAGGTTTATCTCCAGTTGATTTCAGGGTAGGAGTTCTTAATTTTTTTTTTTTAAATCATGGACCTCTTTGGTCGTCTGGTGAAGCCCAAGGACTCTTTCTCAGAATAATGTTTTAAAATGCATAAAAAATACATAAGAAGACAAAGGAAACATGATAGTGAAATGCGATTAACAGTTTTTTAAAAGAAGTTCACTGGCCTCAAGTGAAGGGCTCTTGCTTGATGGTTTAATGTAGCAGAGTATTTTATAAAGCTTCATTAGCTCTTCTGTACAGTAGAAGTAAAAAACCTGGACCAAACTGGAGTCGATTTGTTCCAATCCAGTATCCTTTTGAATGGATATGACCATTATGGGGGCTGATTCATCTATGAAGGTCAAGACTAGGACCAAAATGGGGCCCCTAGGAGTGGAGAGGGTGGCATTTTCACCACAGTGTTCTTTCCCCTTTTGGGAAAGAACTCTGAAATCTAGGCAGGGCCAAGGACACTCCATTATGAATTCCAAGCCCTTACTCCCATTACCCTGCTTTCTTCTCAGAGTAGGCTTCCTTCTTTTTGTAGAGAGAACCCCATAGACATCCTTATTAGCCCAGAGAGTTTTCACCTCCACCTTTCCTTTCCCTCTGGACTGAGTGTAGCAACCTGTATTACTGTTTCCTTCTATTCACTGTAGCAATTAAGGGAAACCTCTTTACTTCAAACTACTTTGGAAGAAGACTTATCTAAAAAAAGGAGAAGTTAAGATTATAATTTCAGATGTAAATTTTAACACTTTGAATAACAACAGTTCCAACCAAGTTGGCTATCAGAGTTAGAGTCTTCTGAGGGAATCATTAATTGAATCAGTAATAATGATTTGATTCGTATGTAAATGGAAACACACACACACACACATATATAAATAATTGTTTCTAACACTTTTGGGGAAAGCTCTAAGGGTAATATGAAACCTCTAAGTTCTAAAAAAACCCACCTCACTTAAGTATTGTTAAAAGCGTTTGGTAGGGCTATTATCTGTCTGCCCCCTCCCCATATATTTGAGTAATAAAAAGGTTTTATTGCCAGTAGGCTACTTCTTTGAAATTTTATATACATTATTATCATTATTATTTTTTTTTTTGCGTAGCAATTTTATTCCCGTAGGTAGTTTAAAAGTGAATTCCAGAAAGGCATCTTGGCCTAATGGACAGAAACTGGCTTCTGAGTTGGGAAGAACTGTGTTCAAGACTGAACTCAAACACTTTATCTGTTTGGCCCTAGGGAAAGCACTTGGCCTCTCTGTGGTTCAGTTTCCTCAATTGTAAAGTGATGAGGTTGGACTTAGTGGCCTTTTAAGATTCCTTCCAGCTTGAAACATATAATACCTTGAGACTGAGCTATATGCTTTTGGCAGGTCATTTTCCTTCATAGTCTCTCATGGGACTCTTCTGAGGCCAAGTGGCTGAACAGTGGCCCACAGGCTCTTTAGAAAGGGATCTCCCTATACAGATGGGAGAAGATTCTTGGCTTAGGTAAGTCATTGGGATAAGCAGAAATTAGGGTAGATTCATAGAGCTAAAATGAATTTCTTAAAGGGCAAATTGAGGTACCCACCTCACATTATAGATGAGAAAATTGAGAACATGAGAAGTTGCCCAAAGCACACAACTAGGTAAAAGTGGAGTTAAAAGACTAAAATATAGGGAGACAAGAAAATGGAGGACGTAGAAGAAAAGAGTGGGACAGGAAGTATAGTTTTCAAGTGCAGGAATTTTAAGAGAAGTGGCTACAATGTGTTTTGGGATAATTTATGCATAACCCAACAAAAGCTAGTCTGTGAGGTCTTTTTATTTTTTTAGGCATCTTTGAAAGTTACTGGGTTTTGTTTTTTTTCTGAGAAACAGGAAAGCTTTTTGTTTATGATTACCATGGAGTTCTTGGTTTCTGGAAATCTGAATTTAGCTCTCAAGGGCACTCCCACTAGTATAGGTTGAGTTCTGAACTTGAATATTTATTGTGTGGGTATACTTTAGGCTGAGGAGGAACAGGAGCCCAAGAACTCTGCTGCCATTAGAAAAAAAAAAAGCTTGTGAGGATGGAGGGGAGGGAGCAGGGCATTTTATAGAAGACATTCCAAAGTCCCCATGTTCTTCCTTTCCTTTTGTGTGGTTTCTGTGTATATTAATGTAAGTAGCCATTTCAGGGCCCTCCACCCATCCCATTCAACTTGCTCTGAAGTCTGGCATCCCCTGGGGCATCTGCTGCTCAGATAGTCCATCATTTGCTGTCTTGGAACTGAAATCATACAGATAGTTGAAAGGTGTCTATACTACAAGCAAAACGAATACTGTAATTAGGGTGGTTATTAAATGTGTGTGTGTGTGTGTGTGTGTGTGTGTGTGTGTGTGTGTGTGTGTGAATAATGAAGAAGGTTCCAGGCCTCTCCTCATACTTATCTAAAAACTCGGTTTTCTAATTTTTTTTTTCCTTGTTTCCCCACTCTTTTACCCTCCCTCCCTGTAAGGACCTAAGGGTCTTTGGTGACCTCAACCCAGCATCTTTCCATAATGACCCAGACCCAAAGGAAGGGAACATGGGTACACCCAATGCAAATGAAGTTCTAGTCTTCTCTTTGCAGGGGTTTATATCTATTTCACTAAGGGGGGCTCTATTCTGGGTAGTTATATTGCCAATGCAATATCCATAGCAGCTGCTATGAATATGCATGTGCATTTCCAGGGTAAATTCACAAAATAGAAATAACTCTCTTCCTCAAAGGCAAAACCAAAGTATGTATTCAGATACCAGAAAGCCAATTCCATCATGGTAACAAAGAAGTTTACATTACCAATTCAAGGAGCACTGCCATCCCCAAGCCTTTCCTCCATTAGGCCTCCCCACAAACAAGCTCCTCTAGCAAAATTCCTCCCTTTCTCACTCATGCTAGCAGCTCTGCCTCAGCTCTGCCTCACTCTTTCCCAGATCTGTCTCACTCTGTCTTCAAGCTCCTCCCACACTGGGCTCCATGGGACCTAGGCTCCATGTGACTCAGGCTGTATCACAGCTGTGACGTGAGCCCAAGGTCAAAGCAGGTCACAGAGACCTATTAATGGACAGGAAAGATCTTCCCATTCCATTAACATTACAGTAGTTCTGTGTATTAGGTCATTATTCCATCCTGTGATAGAGGATCACTATTTCTTCTCTTTATCTCACACTCATCTTTCCCTCAGCTGGTACCTTTTAGGTTTTAAAAGGAGGGAAAGTATTAGTTACCTCTCCTATCAAAGGGGACTTCATCTGTCATGTTTTGTTTTCCTGTAAGCTCTAGGAACAGCTTGGTGGGGAGAGAGGAACTGAGGAGAGAATTGAGAAACCTCTCGCTGGCTTGCTTTTCCTCTAGGCACAAACTGTCCTGAAACTTCATAGAAACAGAAGGAATTGAAGAAAAGATAAAGCTTACAGTTAGGGTCATAGCAGCCACTGCAAGTTGCTTCTTCATTATCTTTTTTTTTAATGCTTTTTGGAGGGCAGTTGAGATTAAGTGACTTGCCCAAGGTCACATGGCTAGTGAGTGTTAAGTGTCTGAGGCCAGATATGAACTCAGGTCCTTCTGAGTCCAGGGCTGGTGTTCTATTCACTGTGCCACCTAGCTGCCTCACTTCTTCATTATCCTTTGGAAACTCCTTGTTAGTATGAAAGTAATTTCCCAGCTACCTAACAACTAGGCTCAAAGCTTGCATCTCTTTCCAAGTTCATTCTTTATTTTAAGAATATATTTTCATTGATTTTTAAAAAATTTTTATATTACCTACATTTTTCAATGTATCTCCTCCTTCTTTCCCCCCTAAACCATCCTATATAATCTTTCTTAATGCTAGTGTTTTCCCTCAGAGATCACCTCCAGTTTATCATGTATCTATATCCATATGTTGTTTGTGCATAGTTGTCTCTCCACATGTGAGAGAAGAATGTAAACTCTTTGAAGACAGGAACTAATTTTGCCTTCGTATCCCCAGAGTGAGCCTGGCACATAATAAGCGCTTAATAAATGCTCGTTGACTCTACTAGGCTTCATGTCTATATAACAAAGAATAAAAGAACAAAAGGAAAAAAAAAGCCATCTGTAAAACTAATCTACATGTTGAAAAAGCCCCCACAAAATCATACAAAGAGCTAAAGGAGGGACCCTCTCATGTCTAGATCATTCATTTTAATGTTTTAAGGTAAGTTTTCATCGATAACTTCAGTTTTCCCAGAGAGAATCCCTTTCTCCACCATTTGCCAAAGAACAATCCAAGGAGATCTAATAAAACATTTCAGCACAACGAACCGACATATAGACAGGGTCTGATGTTATATTCAGTGTTCTATACCCATGGTTCTCCAGCCTCTTTTTCAGATATGGGGAAGGGGTGCCAGGAGACATACCTTTTTTCTCTTTCTTCTTTGATGTCAAGCTTATTCATTATACTGCATTCGGTTTGGAATCTTTGGTTGTTTGTTAATCACAAAGATATTGGCACCCTTAACTTACTATTTCATGCATGAGCAGGGATAGTGGGCACAGCCCTAAGCTTATTAATCCTTGCAGATCTTGTGCTTTCTATTTACATTGATTTAAGTGTTACATGTAATTGGTTTTCTGGTTCTGCTTGCTTCACCTTGCTTCAGTTGCCATAAGGTTTCTCATGCTTTTCCTTATTCATAATTTCTCTTATATAAGTGAAATATTACATTACCACAATTTATTTATCTATTTCATCAGGGGACATTTATTACATTTCCCATTCTTTACTTATTAGCAAAAGAATCTCTGTAACCCCAAAAGTTTGAGTGTATTTTAAAGCCATACTAGCTTCTGAAGTAGAAATGCCACAGACTTACAAACAACATGTGAAAAGTTAATTATTTAAAAATTTTAAATGTTAATATTCTTATTAAAATTGAATAAAACCACTGTTTCTTGCTATCTATTGCTCTACTTGGTTTTCTGTAAAAAACTTTCCATCAGCTATTTGCTCAGTAACTGGAAGGATTGCAGTTGTCATCCTAGACCCTTGGAAGAACAAAGGTTTTGATGCATGCACAATGGATGTGACCCCACAAGAATAATTCTAATGGAGACAGATCAGGTGACTGAGGGACCAGACTAGAGAGCCTCCCTTACTCCTCCTCTGGTCTGAGAATGTGTCATTCAGAAAATGAAATTTAAGTTAAAAACCTATTATTCAAAACTCAACCAAGTTTAAATCTTCTTGTGGTCATTGGATTATAGGTTTAGAGGGGCTAGGGACCATCAGTATGATTTAATCTAACCTCCTCATATTACAACTTGAGGTCACTGAGAACCTGACTGGTTAAAAGTTGTTTGCTCAGTGCTATTTAAGTAGATAAGAAGCAGAGCTAAAAATTGAACCTAAATCCTGAGGTCAAATCCTCTTCTCCTTCCATTACACCTCTGATGTCCCACTTACACAACAGATAAGCTATCAGCTATGGCGTTATAGGACCATAAGATTTAGAATTATAAGAGACCATAAAGCTCATACCCCCTCATTTTACAGATAAGGAAAATGAGTCTCAGGAAAATTAAGTGACTTGACAGTCCTAAGTTGTACAGTGAAGTAGAAGATCTGGGATTTGAACCTGGATCTGCTGACTCTAAATCCAGGTCACCTGATTTTTCTAAGCCTCCTTTTCTTCATCTGCAAAATGGGGATAATATGCTGCCTTTCAGGTATGATCGTGAATATCAAATGAAATATCAGTCAATAAAGATTTATTAAGTACCTGCTCTGTGTCACATACTGTGATACATGCTGGAAATTCAAAAAGAGGCAAAAGGTAGTCAGTCCTTGCCCTCAAGGGGCTCATAGTCTAATGATAATACTTCAATAGATGTGAATTCATTTTGAACTATAAAAGAATTATGCAAATAGAAGTAATTTAGTATTATTTCCATGTCAGTATCCTTCAGTTCTCCCTCTTAAACATACCCCCCTTTTAGAACTTCTTTGGAGTAAGGCTTTTAAAACGAACAGCTTGCGTTTTAAATTCTGTGAGACACCTAGAGACATTCATTTTTTTTTTTTTTTTGCTGGGAGGAGGGCAGGGCAATTGGGGTCAAGTGACTTGCCCACGATCACAAGGCTAGTAAGTGTTAAGTGTCTGAGGCTGGATTTGAACTGAGATCCTCCTGACTCCAGGGCCAGTGCTCTATTCACTGCCCCACCTAGCCACCCTGAGGCATTCATTTTTAAAAAGGTACTGCTGGAGCCCTCTATAACAGGTTTAGCACCAGGGATAGTTACCACGGGCAAAACTCAGATTGAATTTTAACTTCTGTTCCAAGGCAGTCACCTAGGTGGATTTTGATTTAGAAGACTGCAAGAGGGGAGAAAAAGTTCTGTGAATGAGAGTGCTGAGGCTCCAGGTTACAGTGTGAATGTGCAGAGGTGGATCTGGAACCAACTGTGAGCTAGCCTGGCTCACCCAGACACTAATTTTGTCAGATTCTCTGCTCAAAAATATCATAGTGTAGGAGAGCAGAACTGGAGGGGCCTAAGAGATCTCGGCCAGCCCTCTTATTTTCCAGATGAGGTACCCAAGGCCCATGGATTTTAAATGATTTCTGTGAAGTCACAGAAGAAGTAACAAGTGAAAAGGCTGTGGTTTGATGGAAATTGTTTCATCTTGAATCACTAGCCCTCTTTTTACAATGGTGTGTTGCCTTGCAATAATTACCCATAGCTTAACAAAGTCCAAGTTCTTTAGACCTGGGTTTGAATCCCATTTCTGACTCCTAATAACCATGTAACAATAGGAAGATAACTCAGTATCACCCTGTTGCAGTTTCTTCCTCTATAAAAACCTAATAGTAGCTACCTCATTGTAAGACTCAAATGAAATAATGCAATCTTTTTCTGTTCACTATTAAGAAAGGGAAGAAGAAATAAAGTTTGGCTTTTTTATGTGGTCAGTATAAAAGACTTGTAGATATCAAGTATACCATAGGGGTTGAGCTGTTCCAAGATCAGTAAGGAGAAAAAAGAACAAGTGGAATATGTAAATAAAAAGCATAATTTAAAAAGAAAACTGCCTAAATTTTGAATTTTTAACCAAAGTGAAGATTTGCTTTTATGTTTAAATTCTGTCCCTTTAATCATTTCTGTCATGACATTCAAAGGTTTTTTTGTTCAAAGTTAATTTAACTGGCTTTCTCATCTCAGGGTCGGTATTCTGGGGCTGAAGATTCCTTAGCTGGCACTCTTCTTACAGATCTTAAATTCTGTTTCCTTTCCTTCTGTCCCTTATGTAGCCCAGCAAGTAAACATCCTTTTTATCACCTCATTTGTATGCATATGTTGAGGGAGATTTTTCTTCTTTAGCAGGTCTAAAAATGAGTTTTAAAAATAGCAGGACACATGTAGAATATTTATGAGCAACGTATATACTGGAAAGAATATTGGACTTAGAGTTAGAAGACCTGCATTTGAATCCTGGCTCTGAACATCACTAGGTCTGTGACCTTGGAAACGTCACTTGATTTCTATAAAATGAGAGGTTCATCTACATGCTTTGTAAAGTTCATTCTGTCTTTAGAATTTTGTCATCTGTGACCTTGCTGTCTCTATGTCACTGTTAGTAATAAGAGTAATGGAGCACTCAGTAGAGTGCCTTAGTCCTTGAAAACACTTCCATGGACTATATCAGTTCCTAATAATATGTTCTGGGCAATTGTAAAATATGATTGTCAAAAAAAAACCCCCCAAAACCCCAAAACCCAACCCCCAAATCAAGTATCCTTTTACTAATTCATCTCAATGGCATTTGGTTCCTTTGACATATCAGTGTCAGAACTTAATAGCATAGGGAAAAGTTCCCATGCTTGTTGGGTTATTACAACTTTTATTTTAACAACCATTATAGAGGTGTTTTTTTTTTTAAAGTTCTGATCTGGCTTTTTAGATCTTCAGTTTTTGTTTATTTACATGTCTGATCTAACTTTTATAAATACCCTAAATCACCTTTTCTGCCTCTTCAAATCACTACCCATCCCCATAGGCCCAGTTTGATGAGAAAGCAATCTGTCTTTCCAATCCTCCCTCCTCCTACCTGTCTTATATTTCTTATGTCCCATGCGTCATAATAATCAATATTTTGTTGTTAGGTCATTTTTCATTTGTATCTGACCCCATTTGGGATTTTCTTGGCAGAATGCTGGAGTGGTGTGCCATTTCCTTCTCCAGCTCATTTTACAGATGAGGAAGCTGAGGTAAACAGGGTTAAGTGACTTGCCCAGGGTCACACAGCTGTTCTAAGCAGATTTGAACTCAGTCTTCCTGACTCCAAGGCCTGCACTCTACTCTCTGTGCCACAAAGTTGCCCCAGTTATTAATACCAGGGATGGCAAGAATAAGTTCCTCCCCTTCTGAAAGCTTGAATTATTCATGTTTATTGCCACTGCTTATGAGCATTCAGAAGGAGAGAGATATCTTAATCAAAAACTTGTCCATGGGTCCTAGCTTTTTACCATTGCAGCAGCATCTTCTCCAACAGGACCCACTTTTCCCATGCCATCCACAGTAGTCCAGCACATTGAGTTGGTAGGCATGCAACTAGTCTTTCTTTGAAGTATAAAGAAATTTCTGAACACAAACTATGTACAGGGCATTTCAAGAAGCTTAAAACCACAGTAAGGCTTTTGGGACACCCTGCACAGGTGATAGCTATCCCAAGTACAGTTTCATGTGACTTAGTTCTCTTTAAGTAGATTTAAAAGCATTTAATCCTTTCCAGGCTAGGAGGAAGTCACTTATTCCAAACTCTGACACTGGTGTAATGACTTTTCTGAGTAATTCAGCCCACTTTTCAGTCCCCCAGTTCTCAATCGAACTTTCACTTTTAGCTGGACCCATCACTCTCCTTTTAAATTGTCTTTGAAGTGTAACAGTCTTTTTGGGGGGACCCCTAGGGACCCTAGTTCATTGATGTGTAAGTGTAACCCATATCAGGGTTTTCTTTAGTCAGATCTTTTGTTTAAAGTTTCTCTTGTTATTGGGTCTTTTTACACTTCTCTCGACACCCTGGATTTTGAAAAATCGTTTGTATATTTTGCTAAAAGGGAATGATCTACTAAATGGGAGCTTTTGTTTAGTGTCAGAATTGTTGAGAGAATGCACATGTGGCAGCAGAGAGATGGCTATGAGAAAACAATGGTGGCACTTGTGGATCATGCTTTTAGTATCTGAAAGCATCTTGTGCCATTGGGTTTTGCTAGTTTCTTTTTTTGTGCTCTTTATGGGGCAGCCAGATGCTAGATGGTTTAGTGGCTAGGGCACTGGGCCTGGAGTCAGAGAGACTCATCTTCCTGAGTTCAATCTGACCTCGGACACTTGCTAGCTGTGTGACCCTGGGCAAGTCACTTTACCTTGTTTGCCTCAGTCTCCTCATCTGTAAAATGAGCTGGAGAAGGAAATGGCAAACTACTCTGGTATCTCTGCCAAGAAAACTCCAAATGGGATTTTCTTGGCAGAGTGACAAATGCCCAAATAACAACAAAGAAGCTTGCAGCTCCTGATCTCGGTTTTGAGTATGAGTCTAGACCATGCAAGATCTATAGCTTAGAGAAAAGATACTTGAAAACCCAGGAAGTTTCTGTGGTAAAAATGAATTGTTTCTCGAGAAGCACTTTGGAATCAGAATGCCCCCCAGCAGGCTTTTAACTGTATTCTGTGCTAATAATGGCTAATATTTACATAGTGCTCATTTGATCTTCACAGCAACCCTGGAAGGTAAATGCTTTTGTTAGCCTCATTTTTTACAGATGAAGAAACTGAGGCTCAAAGAGGCTAAATCAGTTGGCCAGGGGACACACAGCTATTAAGTATCTTGAGGCTATATGGAGCCTCTACTCTTCCTGTTTCCAGATCCAACACTGTCTTCTGATACCAGACTGTTCAAAGGCCGCCACAGTGTTTGATTCTAGTGTGAAAGGTCAAAGGAGATGGGAATCTTTGATTTTTAATGACTCTACTGTGACTGTATAGTTAAATGTGGCTGGCTCTTTGTACCCTCTGTATCTTTCTCTTCATTTCTTCCTTCTTTCCCCAATTTATTTTCAAAATCACATGACCATATGTATTCTTCGAGGGAATTTATCGATGTGAAGATCATGCATCCCTACATATAGATCCCTAAAAAGTGGCATTTATGCATTTGTGTTTTGTATCAGTATAAATAGTTTTTGTTCAATTTATTGAGCCAACTATAATTTTCCCTGGAATAGAAAGAATTAATGGGTGATAGATCTCAAAACAAACAGCAAAGAAAATGGGAACCTTCTGGTAATGGCAGTGTTTTTCTAAAAATTTAGTTTTTGATTAAAAATTAGGTAATTCTTTAAGCAAATTTCAGTCCACCACATCTGGGTGTGTTCCCCTTCTCCATAAAATAAAAAGGGTGAGCCAGGAGTCAGTGGAGGGTGTGACTCATCTGTGGTCCATTGGGACTGGATTGATATGGCCTGGAGGAGGTATTGCTTATACTGGTCAGAGGATGAAATGACTGGATTTTCTACAACCATGCTGCATGTTTTGGAGAATCTTCAGTGGTACTATTTTCTTCATAACAGCTTTTAATGGGAAGATATATAAACCAAATTATTGATATATTATTATGTTAGTTATTAATTAATATATTAAATTAATAAAATATATTAATAATATAGGTATTGACAAAATTAACAATAGATATTAATAAAGTATAGATTAAGTGATTAAAAGTAAAAACCTTCACCTCTCTTTCTGGTCTTTTTTTTTTTTTAACAAAGAGATTCCTTAATTTTTGAGAACAACTTAACTTTTTCCCATAAAACACTTTGGGGGAAAAAACTTATAATGCTTTGAAGGGGTGTATGTTTGTCTATCAGGAAAAAGGACACTAGTCAGTTAGTTACTTTATAGTCTGATTTTTTTCAAAATACAATGTTCTGATTACTCTAGGCTTTATGCATGATAGCATCACAGGCAGATTTATGATACTAATTTATTATTGAGCTGCTCCATTAAATTCCTACTTCATCATTATGTGGAGATGACCTTGGGTTCTCAAAGGGTTATAGCAGCAAAATTCAAGCTTTGACACCTCCTTTTAAGTTGAACCGTCTTTGGGTATGTACTCAGAGGGATGGTTTTTATGTCCAGTTATGTTTGTAGATAGTTGCTTCTCACCAGGTTGGCTGCAGTGTGCAGAATATTTTGTCCATAACATCACTCAAAGACCATCTATCCACTAAGTTAAAGAGGGGGTGTAATCTGTGTGCTTGAAGATTCCAACCCACATTGTTAAAATTTGTTTTTTTTGGAATCTTATTGGAGTAGGCGTCTTCCTAGTTATATGACATACTGCTTTATGAAGTATTGCCAATTCTTGACAAATTCCTAGATGCTGAAGTCTGTAATGATAGTATATAAACTACCTCAGTGCTGAGATCACTGGTTTTGCCAGAATGATCCTTGTCTTTTTATCTTTTATTTTTTCAGCTCATATACCAGATATCAGTTTTTTCTTTCTATGGAGTTTTTTTTTTTGGGGGGGGGGGACATCATTGGTACAGCTATAATAACTACATTCTGCTGCAGGATTTTTTCCCCCCAAATAACAGAGTATTGAAGTCTCGTGTCAGAATATTTTTATCTTAATATGCGGATAGTGATATACCTGTTTGGGAAAAGGCATTCTTATGTTGATATTTACATTATGATGATTCACTTATTAATTTATATTTGAGGGTTAGATATGATATTTTATTAAATGACAAGAGAATGAGTAATGGTTAATGAGTTGGCTTTGGCATAAGGCAGTCCTAGGTTCAGATCCTAGCTCTGACCTATATCCTGTCTCTGTGACTCTGGGTAAGTCACCTCTTCAGTACATCAAGAATTCTAACAAAAGAAGTTGGAAAAGAGTTAATTGCATCGAAGAGCTCTGTACACGAATAAAACTACAGGTTTGGCCAGAAAGCAAAATCATGTCCCTCCTTTTCTTGACCCCTTTCAAATGGATGTTCCTCAGGGTTCTGCCTTTGGTTCTCCTCTTTTTCTAGTTTCATCTACCACTTGTCTGCAGGGTGACTTTTCGAACCTCTTCAGAACCCCCAACTTGCATCTTTACTTGTGCGTAGAACATTTCCTCTGAGATGTCCAACTAGCATTGAACATTCAGCAGATCTGTTACTGAACTTACTGCATTTCCTCCTAAACCCCTTCTCCTTAGGACATCACTCAATGTCAGTGGTGCTAAAATTTTTCCAACTCTCCCGTGCTTGAAAACTTGGCATTCTCTAGACACTTCCCTCTCTTTCACCTCTCATCTCATCCATTCCGTTAATAATTGCTAACATTTATATAACATTTTCTGTGTGCCAGCGCCATGCTAAGTGCTTTGTAATTATAATCTCATTTGATCCATCACAACCTTGGAAGGCAGGTGCTATTATCAGCCACATTTTACAGAGGAAGAAATGGAGACAAAAAGAGGTTGAATGTCTTACTGCTTGTAAGTGTC
Organism: Pseudochirops corinnae; assembly: GCA_028646515.1. Taxonomy (NCBI): domain Eukaryota; kingdom Metazoa; phylum Chordata; class Mammalia; order Diprotodontia; family Pseudocheiridae; genus Pseudochirops; species Pseudochirops corinnae. Next base: position 110,733,194 of record CM053592.1, on the reverse strand, counting down.
TGAGGCCAGATTTGAACTCAAGCCTTCTTGACTCCAGGCTCATTGCTCTATCCCATTGAACCACCTAGTTACTAATTCCAGTCAGTTTGTCATCATAATGTTTCTCTTCTGTCCTCACACAATGGTACGAGTTCCCATTATCCCCTCCTTGGACTCTTGTTATATCCTTCTTACAGATCTTCCACTCTCCCTCCCACCCTCAGTCCATCCTGTGTCAGTTACTTAATCTTTCCCAGCCTCAGTTTCCTCATCTGTAAAATTTAACCAATAACAGCACCTACATCCTAGGGTTATTGTGAGGTCCAAATGAGATGATGTAAGCATACGCACCTAGTGCACGATGTAAACGCTAGCTATCGTCATTTGCTGATATGCCCCTCACTCTTTTTAGTGAGCTCCTGTAGGGCTCCTGATTGCTTACAAAATAAAGTGCAGGTTCTTTTCTGCTCTTTCCTTATCACATGCCTGTGCAGTCTAGGTCCACCATTCCTTTCCAGCCTTTTCTCCTGCTGTCTTCCCTGTAGTTGGAGCTCTAGCTCAGCTGGACTGTTCTCTGGCCCCCAAACATGCTTCGTATTTTCTGGAATCAGCCAGGATGTCACTGGGTAGCCTTTGGCATGAAGGTTTTCAGGCCATGGCAGAAAGACGAATTTCAAGGTTATGTAGAACCCTGTGCTTCTGGGCAGTGTGTTCAGTTCAGGGATCATGGCAGCCCGACTCAGGCAGATGTGATTGGTTTCTAATTCCAACCATCATACTCAAGGAGAAACCAGTCAGGAAACTAGAAACTTCTAGCATGGAATAGAAGATTCTACATATGAGACATTCTAGAAAAGGGGGTTAGGTACAGCTAAGAGGTACGGTGGATAGAGCATTAAGCCTGGCATCAGGAAGACCTAAGTTCATCAAATTTGGCCTCAGACACTTATTAGCTGTGTGACCCTGGGAAAGTCACTTAATCCTGCTTTCCTCAGTAAAAATAAGCTGGAGAAGAAAATGGCAAACCACTACAGTATTTTTGCCAAGAATATCCCAAATGGAGTCACAGAGAGTCAGACATAACTGAACAACAAAAGAAAAGGGGCTAGGGTGAAAGGGGTGGAGGAAGAGACTTCATAGACCAAGTGAGAGTTGGGGGCAAAATTAGAGAAAATTAAAATGAAATACCAAAAGAATATGATTAGGCAATTACTATGTTCAGGATACTGTTCTAAGAACTGAGGAGGCAAATGTAAAATCCCATATGGAGTCACAGGGATGGTGAGTGATGCCATAGGATAATTAATTCAAATGTTCTTTCCAGGAATGGAAATATGGATGATGTTTCCAGAGCTGTAGGGGCAGGAAGGAAGGATATGATCTTGGTGTCTCTGGGTGAAGCCTATTATAGAAAACCCTCACCGATCAGAGCACAGGGCTCCAGGGCAGGACCTGGAGAACTCTGGGAGTTTAGGCTGCCTGGCATAAAGGTGGTAGCAGCGTACAGGGAGCCTGTTGAATTAAAAAGAAATCAACTTTTCCAAATTCAACTAATTACATATATCCAAAAAATTATATATATGCAGAGGAGGACCTTCCTCCACTAAGTCAAATCACCATCCATATCAGACAGTCTCTAGGCAGCTTAATTAAGTTTTTAGCTCAACATCCCTCTGCCTGTGCAAGAGGTGATTTTGAACCTTAGACATTCCTGACACCCCAGACCAGCATTTTACTGTGTGTGTGTGGTGTGTGGTGTGTGTGTGTGTGTGTGTGTGTGTGTGTGTGTGTGTATGTGTGTGTGTGTGAGAGAGAGAGAGGGAGAGATGTATGGGTGGGGGGCAGAGAATGTATACAATTGTTTAGGGTGTTTAGCACACTGGTTTATATATACAACATTTAAAAAATGTTGGTTGAACTGAATTCATCCAAATTTGAATTTGCAAAGTAGATTCTAATCATTGATGTGTAATCTCTTAATTATAAGAAGTACATTCAGGTCTTATTAGATTAGCTAGTCACATCTTGCTGTCAAAATTTTATTGCCCTTGTTACTTATTTCATTTAATTGACTACTATATTATTATTAACTCAGCGCTTACCTACGCTAGCCCAGCAGGAATCTCTAAAGGAGGACTTTTAGGCCAAAACGCTTTCCTCTAAGCTTTGAGGAAAGTGTGTTTGTACCCGAGAAATTAGCAGAGTTCTGTCAGGCCTACTTTAGGTTGTACTTAGTACTGAGAAGTGATCTTTGTTTTTTTAGAATAGAATTAAGATCAGAAAAGGAGTCAAAGAGTGGGTAAATTTGTTGTTCTTTTGATGGTCAGTTCCTTCTGAAACCCTAATGCTGTTGCTATAGTTATGCAGAGTAATTCCATGAATGTTTATTGAGCATTCTCTATTTAAAAGGGATACAAAGATGAATCAGCCACCCCCTCTGTTTCCCTCCAATCAGCCACTAAAGTGACATTCTTCAAGCATAGGTCTGACTGTGTCATTCTCTTGCTCAGTAAACTTCTGTGATATAAACAAACAAATAATATAAAAAACAAACTAATAAATACCATAACAAACAAATATTATAACAATATATATTATATATGTATTATATATATTATATATATAACAAACAAATAACACGGGTATA
>CM053592.1:110701131-110730068 GCA_028646515.1 Pseudochirops corinnae | reverse complement strand
GAAAACAAGCCTGGCGCCACAGGCTCCACGTGACCACATTCAGCCTATTAGGGAACAGAGTATACTTTCAAATATCCAAGGGTCCTCAGAGTCACGTAGCCACTTTAGCAAAGGGCCTAGGGGCAGGGAAGATCTGCAGATTTCCATAACAGATACTAAAGGGGAGTGGATCAGAGAGAATGGAGACCAAATAGATCACTTTAACTGTCAGGAGGAAGTGGCAACCTCCTGAATGAGATCTTTGGGCTTTCAAGGGAAGGCAAGAAGAACTAGCCTCTTCTCTGAGGCTTCTCTTCTCCTTAAGGGAGCTGCTATTGCTGATGAGGTTGGCCTGCATCCTCTCATACCTTCCTAAGGAGGAGCAGTTATTTTAGTGCCAGAAGCAGATGTGGAGAGACCAAAAAGAGACTAGAGAGAATGGAAGATGAGGGTAGAGATGGGGATAATAGCTCACTAGAAAATCAGCTAAAAGTAAGCCAGTAAATCAGTATTTATTAAGTGCCTACCATATGCTAAACATTGTGCTGTGTGCTGAGGATACAAAAAGAAAAAAGGCAAAAGACAGTCTCTGCCCTCAAGGAGCTCCCAATCTGATGGGGGAGACATGCTGCAAACATTTAAGTACAAATCAGCTATAGACAGGACAAATTAGAAGTAATCAACGAAGCAAAGGCTCTAAAACTAAGAGGCGTTGGGAAAATCTTCCTTTGAAAGTTGGGATTTTAGCTGGGACTTGAAGAAAGCCAGAGAAACCAGGAGAGAATGATGAGGAGAGTGTTCCAAGCATGGGGGAAAGCCAGAGAAGATGCCCAGAGTCAAGAGATGGAAAGTCTCTTGAAGACAAGACAAGGAGGCCACTGTCACTGGATCAGAAGTATGTCTGTGGAGTCTGTAAAGTGTGGGAAAACTGGAAAGTCAAAGGGAAAGAAGGGGGGATATTCAAGAGATGTTGCAAAGGTGAGATTGATGGGCCTTGGCAACAGGTTGAACGTGAAAAGTGAGAGATAGTGAAGGGTTGAGGATAAGCCTGGGGCAGTGGGGGGATGGTGGTGCCCTTGATTGATGGTAATAGGGAAGTTTGGAATGGGGGGAGCTTTTTTGGGAGAAAGATAATGATTTTCATTTTGGACCTGTTGAGTTTAAGATATCCAAGGTACGTAGACTTGAATCAGTCAGTATTGGTGAGGCTGTCAGAAGATATGTATAAATATATACCAGCAGATCTATGAATTGGCTCATCTGTTTTGGAAAACAATTTGGAGTTATAGAAGAAAAGTTATTAAGCTGTTTGTATCCTTTGAACTAGCTCAGAGTGAGTATAAATAGCAGTTGTTCTAGCCAGAAACTCTGAGGGTCCTCCCCTCCCAGATTAATTCTTTTGTGAAGGCAAAGTAGACCATCTTTTGCCTCAATTCTTACCTGGCCTTTAATCGCTGAATGGGAGTTACTTCAGACAAACTGGCCCCTGGGAAAGACCTTAGCTTAAAGAGGTCAGGGTCTCCCTCAGCATCTGGGACCGTCATCAGTCAGGCTGACCTATGTCTCGCCGCAGGACTCTGATGACTCTGGAAGAAGATAGTGGGGCTGATGACTTTGCACAGCCCTGCCTCACTTAAATCCAGTTCAAGATACCACCCTCCTGATATCATTGGTCCTCTTTGGGAGCAAAGGATAAAAAACAACAGACACCTGGAGGTTGATGACGGAAACAAAGACACCTAGATATAATGATACTTTTCCTGGCCAGAAATCTTTTTGTTTGACTGACGTTGGTAAATGGGGGTAGATGGTTTTAATTCTGTTTTGTCACTTGTACCATCAGAAAGGCAGGATGGATTGGGGTCAGGAAGATCTGTATTAGAATCCTACTTATTAGCTCTGTGGCACTGAGCAAGTCACTTAATCTCTCTTGGCCTGTTTCTTCATCAGTAGAATAAGGGGGGTTCCCAACATAGAATTAGGATTCTGTGATCTGCACAGAAAAAAGGGAAATCACACATTTTAACGAATGATTTTGAGGGCACCGTAAACACCTAAAGGGAAGTCGTCTGGAAGGAGCTGGAAATATGGATCTCTAGGTCAGATGTGATGGCAAGACTGGAGGTGTAGCTTTGGGAACAATCAGTATGGAAGTGATTGTTGAAAGTGTAGCTGTGGTTTGACTTTCTGAATGAAGTATAGAGGAAGAATAGAAGAGTAAAATCTCTTCCAGACAGATCTAAACTGTGATCCATGTTCAAGGACACTAGGAATTAGGTGACAGGGATAAGAACAAGAGCCGAAAGGAGGGCGTGGTTATCTCAGAGCAGCCTCAGCCCAGGAGGCAGAAGCGAGCCGGGGATTGAGAAGACATGCAGAATGAGGCTGTGAAAAGGAGGGAAACAAGATGGCGAGTGAATGAGATAGAATCGGCAGTGAAGCTATGCTTTTTAAAAAGTGGGAAATTGTTCACTGTTTGAAGTCAGAAGGAAAGGAACCAGAGAAAATAGAGAGTTTGAAGGTGTGGAAGAGGAAGCCACTGTGTAGAAACAAGATCCCTGGGGTGGCCAGATCACAGATGGAAAGATTAGCTTTAGAAAAGAGGATGGACTCCCTACCACATCCCAGACTTGTGGAAAGGGATAGGATAGATGTTGATAGAATTTATTGAGCAAGAGGAGGTGACTGTAGGGTCAGCTAATACCAGATGGTGTTGGTCAACAGCTGTGAACAAAGGTAGGGGACAAATAGTTGAGGGAAGTGCTGAGAGCTCAAGGAGACAGAAGGAAGAAGAATCTTTGGGGATCAAGGGAGTTGGAGAGAGATGATGGCTGAATTGGTTTGCCTTTGATACATAAGAAATGGCAATGCAACTTGACTTTCAAGAAATAAGAAAATGTGTGTTTTTATGTCTGTTACAATTTACCTATGAAATCATGCTAATTGGTGTCATTCTTGTAAAATTTATGAAATATACCTAAATAAAACCTTTTCCCGTATAAAAATTCAGAACTCTCAATTTGGACTTTTGTATTTTAAATATTTATACTACATTTTGAGGAAACCGTATTCCTCCAAATGTTTTTGTTCTCTTAACAATTTAGAGATAAAATATGTATATTTGACAAATTTATCCCCAAACCTTCACTTTTTTTTTCTTTTTTCTTTTTAGCATCTGAAACACTTTTTCCATTGTGTGGTACTTTATTGGCCCATGGGATCTAATAGTCAGAGCAAGTACAATGATTTTCTGACTTAATACATTGTAATGTTAATGAGAAAAAAAGATCTTCTCAGCCCATTAATAATGGGCTCACCTGGAGCCCATTAATGGAATCTTGCTTAGGGGAAGCTTGCTTTGTAGGAAGGCTTTCACACCTTTTGCTAATTTCTAATTAGGCACTGGGTCACCTGGCTTCTGGCTCTGAATATATATATATATATATATTATATATATTCTGAGTTGATATTTTGCTTTGAGGGGCTTGCTTATGAGAAGGATCTTGTGATTCCCTGGTCGAGATTCTGAGTGGCCTTGGCTGGTGTGTTCAGAACCCCCCCAACTGCTCAGATGTAAAGGCTCTTTCAATCCAGGGATGTATGTACAGTATATAGTTGATTGAGGCAGTTAGAGCCCTGTCTGTTGGTCTTTATTTCTCTGCTTATATTTTCTTTGAAGTTCAGGGTGTTGACTTTTCCTCTGAACTAGTGAATATAATTTTAAAAAAAGATGGTTGACCCCCTAAACAGTTATCTTTCCTAGTAAAGCAGATCTAGGAACCTATGCTAGCAGCCATCCTGGGTATACCAGTGTGGTTGCTGCTACACACATACACATGTTATCAGCTGGTCACATTAAAATAGTTGCGTAGGTGAGTAGGATGGTCCTATGGTCAGAACAACTTTTCTCTCATTTTTGCTCCTCCTTGGGATTTCCCTGCCCTTCTCTCTTTCTCTGCTAGGCCTGCTGTTGCTTAACTGACTTATACTCCATCACATACCATCTCTACTCACCTGGTGTTGGGGGGGGATTTGTCCACCTTAAACAAAGTTATTGCTCTCACCATCTCTCCGTGCATACCCCTCAAAACTCATGTGTGAATCTTTTGCAACTGTTTTTGAAGACTTTGATTTAAGACTTTGAAAAGTGGCCAGTGATTCCCTAGACAAATAGGCAGATATAATAGTGGGTGTTGGACTTGGAAACAAGATGAGTTTATATTCTGACTCAGCTTCTGAGTAACAATGAGACCCTGGATTAGTCAGAATCAGTTTTCTTATCTGAGAAATGGGGATTACAAATATCCCCTACCTCCCCTGGTTGTTGTGAGGACCAAATGAGGTAACATCATTTGTTTTGTAAACCCCCAAATGCTATCTGTATAAATGCTAGCTCTTATTAATATTAAGAAGAGCTAGGCAGTGCAGTAGATAAGTGTAGGGCCTGAAGTCAGGTTCTGAGTTCAGAACTGGCCTCAGACACTTACTAGCCATGGGACCCTGGGCCAGTCACTTAATCCTGTTTGCCTTAGTTGCCTCACTTGTAAAATCAGCTGGAGAAGGAAATGGCAAACCACTCCAGCATCTTTGCCAAGAAAACCCCAAATGGGCTCATGAAGAGTTAGACATTACTAAAATGACTAAACAATAACAAATTATTAATACTAATAAATAGATAGGACTTTATTATGGGTGCATTTTACCTCAAGCATGAGAAAACTTTGTGGCTTAAATATAATAGGGTTTGGTGGTAGAGGTCGGTAGGAAAGAAGGACCAAAGGTATACATAAGTGGTTCTCACCGTCTGATCTACACAAAATAAATGTCGGAAATATTGGAAATATGTGTTTTCTAATGGTCTTAGATTACCCCTGTGACCCCTGTGAAAAGGTTGTTTGACCCCCCCGAGGGGTCACAACCCACAGGTTGAGAACCGCTGGTATACATGAATCCTGGGCCCTGCTAAGGTAAGGATGCAAGGATCCATCCATGACTTGGCCATCAGTGAAATCCTGAACCAAAGTGGGAGTATCTTCAGGCCATGGTGGGAAGAGGAAGCTGATCAGTGACTCATTGAGAGCCTTTGACCACTCCTCCTAGCTGAGTAGCTGCCCCTGGGTTGTCTCACATTAGATTAAAGGCTTTTGATCTCATCTAAACTCCTAAATCGGAGAGAGAGTTTCATTCTTTATATCCAGCTTAGTGCATGGCACTTTAGTAGGTACTTGATAAATAACTGATGAAGTAGAGGGCCAGGAAGGGGTTTCTTGCCTCAGATATCACAGGTCCCAATTCTCAAAACTGCATGAGGAATAGAAATTTCTAGGCAGATTTGGTCTCTTTTGGAAGAGGGGGTGGAGTAATGATACCATGGAGAACTCGTGTGTTGAGGAGATAGAGCTTGTTTTAAGAAAAGATGGACCAGGAAAGGCTGAGGGTTTCTACAGTTGTTCATCCCTCTTTACCTCCCCTCCCACTCCTTGCTGTATCTCCAAGTCCCTCAGTCTCTGTTGTCCTCTGCTCTACTGAGATTTCAGCCCCAAGCCAATAACAATAGGAGTTCTTACTCATAATGTCAGGGGCTTATAGGGAGAGAGAATCTCCAATCCTCCTGAAGCAGAGTGGGCTGGGAAAAAGATGTGTTCTTGGTGTCTTGCATGGGCATTCAGGTTCTATGATTCTGATAGAATACAGGTTAAATGGGATTGTGTGGATCAGATTGGCAAAGGAAACCAGCTTTGAAGCCAGAGGATCTGAGTTCAAATCCTGACTCTGCCACTGGATCTTGAGTGAGGCTTTTAACCATTCCAAACCTTAGTCTCCTAATCTGTAGTGTGACAGGTTTGGAATAGGTGACTTGTCAGCTATCCTTCCATTGGTACATCTATGATCTGAGGAACTTACCACGTATGATGTTTTTCTGGGGAAAAAAATTATACAATGAGATTATTGGGTCATAGTTCAGTACCTTAGTTATTAACAAATGAGAAAATTGAGTCCCAGAGGGGTAGAAACTTGAAGTCACAGGACCCAGGTTTAAATGTTGGCTAAGCCGTTTAATAGCTAGTCCTGTGGCCTGGGGTAAGTCACCCCTATGGACCTCACTTTTTAAATGAAGGGACCTCAATGATGACCTCTGTGTGCCATCTGTCTGTAAATCTATCTTCTTATGAACTCAAACAGCTTCCTCCATTTTTCAAAGTGGTTTTCCTAAAGGCCAGCTATCAGGGAAGGTGAAAGGCAGTGAGGGAAATTTTAGACATTACAAAAACAAAATTACATAAGTTAGTGTGATTATTTTTAAAAAGTCTTTTGCTCCCACCCCCTGGGCTAGGAGAGGGAGGGGAGGCCTAGAGAAATCTACCCAAGATCATTCAGGTAGTACATCTCAGAGTCAAGGTTTGAACCCACAACTTCTCACTCCAAATCCTGCACTCTTTCCTGTGATCTACACAGCCAAATAATTATTCTGAATAACTCATTCACAAATAAGTGATTCATGTACAACCTTTTAATTAAGCTGTTACCTCCATTGGGCAATTTGTTCTCGTTTATTTTCACTTTAAACCATTTTTGCATCTTCAATTTATCATTGAACTATAGTTTGTCAGAGAGAGTATTGCTTTATGTCGATTCTGGAAGGTAAATTAGCATATTTCTTAACTAAAATTTGCTTAACATAATCATCCTTGAGGCTAGGCTAACCAATTCTCTGTCCTAGTTCTAACCTTTCCAGCTATGACATAACAGTGAAGGTTGCCAATTAATTAACATTTATAGTCATATTATACAATGTGTTATATTGTAAACACATAATAAAAGACATTGCCTTGAAGTTATGTTATGGACTGGGTTACAGTGTGGTTTTCCTTACTATATCATCTTAAAAAAAGGAAAAACAAAAGGCTCGTTCAAGTTCATTTGTTTCAATGACGTCAGTATCTGGTCACTTAAACATGTCATTTAAACTGAAAAAACTCTAAGAAATAAAGCAACTGATGGATCTCTCCCTGAGAGTACAGATAAACTTCCTACCAACTAATCTCCTAAAAGAGAGTGATAACAGACAAGATGACGTTTTCCAGGCACAGGAGAGCATTTCCCCTATTCTGCAAGGGACCACCTCTTACTTCAAAGGTCTTCTAAATGATCCTTGCACTTGGGATCATTCCTGACCAATGGAGTTTGAGACAATTCCTGACCAGTAGCAAAAGTGTTTTAATTAGAAACTTAAAATATGTAGCACCGCTCTCTCCTCTGGCTTCTTGTTTGTTTGTTATTAAAGACAAGAAACCCGCATCTGCTAGAAAGCTAAGGAGATTTTTGCTTGGCATTCAGCACGGGCCTTGCCCTCAAAGTGCTGATAGTCTAGATGGGCAGATATAAGGCAAATGAAGGATAGGACTAGGATACAGAAAAATTAAAAGTCTGAGTAGCTATAAAGTGGAGATTAATGCAGCATGCCACTGTGGTGACTTCTTGTCCCGCAGGGATCACCTACATGGCCACTTATCTTGGTCATCGAGAGGAAGACATAAAATGAACAACTTGTTCGCAGGAGCTGATAACTAGATTTTCAGTTTATTCCAATTATATTCTATCCCAGCATCTCAAAACATACATATGCACGTCCGTGCGTGTGTGCACGCACACACACACACACACACACACACACTCTCTCTCTCTCTCTCTCTCTCTCTCTCTCTCTCTCATTCTCTCTCTCTTTCTCTCACACACACACATTCATTCTTTCTCTCCTCTCCACACCCCCACCCCCAGCCTAGTCTATTGTTTTATATATTGAAAGGCAATGTGGCATAATGGATAGAGCCCTGGTCTTAGAAACAAGAAAACTTGGGTTCTACTCCCAGCTAAGACCCTTCTCAGTTGTATGACCCTGGACAAGTCTTAATTCTTCCACGGACTCAAGTTTCCCCATGTCCAAAATGAGGGGGATAATAGTATCTGTCTCTGGGGTTATTGTGAAGGTCACAGTAATAGTAAAAAAGTACTTTGCAAACCTTCAAACTCCATATAAATATTAGCTAGTTATCTAGTAAGTGCTTAGTAAATATTTTTTGAATGAATGAGCTGCATATAATGAGGTTTGAATGAAACAAACTGTGCTGTAGGCTGAATTTAACCAAATCCACAAAAGCAGAAAACCACATCAGACAGTACTCAAGAGAAACCACACTAGGTCTTTCTAGCTGGAAACTCTCTAGCTTGGTCTTTCTAACTAACTGGAATAAAGGGATTTGTGTTTAAATCTTCCCTCTAATGCTTTATTACCTGTTCAAGAATGAAAAACTCTTCTGGGCCAAAGTTTCCTCATGTATAAAATGTAGAGGTTAGACTAAATCTCCTTTCAGGTCCTTTTCAGCTCTAGAGCTATGATTTTAAGTTTTTTAGGTAATAGATAGATAATAAAAGTATTTTTAAAAACTGTTTAAATTTAGATTTAATTAATTCAGGCAAGACCACATGACTGGGGAAGAAAACATAGGCATAATACATTTTTTCCATTCCTGGAATGTCACTAATAATTTCCTGGGCTATTGAATTACAGGAAAAATATTGATTTTCCTGATTAGAGAGAAATGTTGATACCTTTTTTCTTTTTCTTTTCTAGCAAGTAACTGGCAGGAGTTTTGGTGACAGAGATTTTCGGACAGGACTAGAAAATGGCATCCTGCTCTGCGAGTAAGTAAAGATTTGAATTATTGCCACTAAAAGAGGAAAAAGAATCATATTCATGTTGTCCCTAACACTTTTAAATTCCTATTTGTATTGGTCTTATTGATACTCTATGTACTTTCTCAAGCTATAGCTGTGGTATAGACTTGTAAAGGTCTGGGCTCAAGTATGGTGGTAGATGGCTTCCTTCCTGTCAGTGAACACAAGAAGGCACAAGAAAAAAAGTGACTTTCCCAAGGTAACAAGACAATCTGGGCTGGGATTTGAACCCAGGCCTTCCTGTCTCTAAACTCAGTGGTTTTTCTTTCTCAGAAGAGGCATGAAATGAAATGAAAAGAGAATTTACCTTCTGTGTTTCTTTCTCTTTTATCTCTGTCCTCTCCCTCATCTTTTCTCTCTGATTTCCTCTGTTCTCTTCCTCCTTTCTCTCTCCTTCTTATTTCTCAACTGCCTTTCTCTTCCATTATTTTGTTTTTTTCTTTTTCCTCTTTTTCCTTTTCCTTTCTTATTTCTTTCCTCTCTCATCATTCTTTTCTCTTCCACTCTCTTTTCTCCTCTCCCATCTCTCTGCCTCTGTTTCCTCTTCTCTTTTCCTCTATGCAGTGGTCTATTCCTTGATCAATGCACTGAATCATTTTTAGTGATTATAATTAACTCTGAAGCTAGTATTCATTTTTTAATTTTATTTGTCTCCCTCTGTTTCACTGATCATGTGTGTGCTTATCTTGGAATGTTGTAGTAAGGATGTGCTTGAAGTTTTTTTTCCCCTTAATAAAACCTAATCCTATTTTTAAACTAATGAAATAAGTAGCAGCTGTAAAAATTTTAGGAGGGAGGACGTGAACTTCATCTGAAGTTGTCAAAGATTGAATTTAATAGTTACTATGATTTGGATGCTGATAATGGTTTAAATTTTTTTTTTTCTCTTAAGAAACGAAACCAAAAAAAAGCCACATTGAAATTCATAGTTTTGTCTTTGAAAAACTTTAAAAATCTGCATCTTAACAAAACATGTTACACTCAACTCTATGCCACAACAATTTGAAACAGTAATAGCATTTCTCTGTGGTTTCTTTCCTTCTTCATTGGTCCCAGCTGTAGGGTGGGCTCCTTGCAATGTACTTGTTATTAACAAAGCCTGCTTCTGTATATAGCACTGTCATCTTCACCAGATGCACGTCCTGCCTTCTGTTAATTTACAGTCTTAGGTCATCAAGAAGATACCATATTTTAGTGATGCTCAGATGCTCATATAACTAGAAACCACAAGTAGATCTGTAATGAAGTTGAATTGGGTTCTGTCATGCACTGTTATTTCCAGCTCAAAAGCTTGATGGCAAAATTCTTCACATTTATTACTGAACTCTCTCCCCTTCTACAACTTTACCACAATTTTTTTGAAACCTCATCTCTTGGCCTCTTTGAGAGACAGACAGCATTCTCAAATTACAGGCCAAATTAAGATATTTGGAAATTCTTTCTACTTATCTCAAGTCAGAGAATTATCAAATCCTGGAGTTCCTTCTCTTATATACCACACCAGTCCAGAAAGACATGAAAACTTTTTGTCATTTTAGTATAAAATTATCCATCTTCTAATTGGGATCCTCTTTCTCTTCCCTCATACCAAGTAAGGGGAATGGGTTGAAGATGGAGGAATTTCAGCTGGAAGGAACCTTGGTAACCATGTAGTTTAAACCTCCCTTTTGCAGATGAAGAAATTGAAGGCCAGAGTGATTGGGCTTTAAGTGATTGGTCTAAGGTCCCAGAGAAAGTGAGCATCAGCATTAGGATGAGATTCTGCCTAGGGATAGAAATTCTCACAAGCAGCACCTTTCTTTTCTTTGTGTGAGGTGATCCTTTGGCAGAGTGGAATCTTGGTCTCTTGGTAGCTTTATCTGTACCACTAAGGAACTCTGGTGGGCAGATAAGTCCACCTAGATGAAATAGTGGTGACTTTAAAAAGAGACCAGAGGTTGTGTGAACAGAGCTACCCCACATTTGACCCTGAATGCTCAGACCTTGTGCCCAAGAGTCTGAGGGCAACCCCAGAGGAGACCAAGTTTCCTTTCTGACACAGCACTGACGGTGACTATGAATATGCTGATGTAGTTCTGAATTGCAAAATTTAACAGATTCTCCATATAGAAGACAGAAGCAAAGCATTTCTTCAGATACCGAAAACCAAATCTCAACACCAGAAAACTGAATCCCTCACAGTAACAAAGAAGTTAATACACATTGTCACTGCAGGAAGCAACACCACCCCAAAGCTTTCCCCCTGCTTGGGCAAACAAACACTCACAATCCTAGCTGTCCACTTGCCTTCATCTTCTCTCTCCCTCTGTTCTAACTACCCTGACCAACTTCTTCCTCAACCCTTCAGCAAACTCCTCCTACCACAGGCTCCACATGATTATATTGGACCTATTAAGGGCCAGGGAAGATCTTCAAATTCCTATTACCATTATGGCATACCAAGCCAGAAAGAAAGTATTATGGTTCAGTATCAGAAATGAAGGGGTTAAGTTTTAGATGTTCAGTCAGTCAATAAGTCAGTCAAACACTTATTATGTGTCAGGCACTTTGCTAAGAGAAGGTAAACTTGAAGTGATAGCATATCCAGGTAGAAATCTCTTAAGGGCAGTTGGGAATGAGAAACTTGTGAGACAGGTCAGGACTAGAGAACTGTGTTTGAGAGTCATGTGCATAAAGGTGACAGCCTAAGCAGATATAGGAGATGACATCACAAGTGGATTCTGAAAGAACACCCAAAGCTTGGTGTCCTTTTGGGGACACTTGCCTCACTCCATTGTATGACACTTAGTTCTGTAAATGGCTTCTCCTCCCCTTCTAGGTCCCAACATCATTGTCCTCCACATTTTTTGTTAATCCCTATGGTGCACAGCACTGTGGCTTGCCCATAGAATCTTGAATGAACCAACTAGTTGCTTTATGGTATTCTGATAATTTTAAAACAATGATTAATGTGTTGCCTACAACATTTTTTTCTGGTTAATATCTAAGCCATCTTAGATGGACTCTCTTCTAAAAGGCCCTTGGACTTAGATGGTGATGACTCCTAGCCTAACAAAATGTGCCTTCACAATACATTTTAAAAAGAATATGTTTCTTTTTCAATGGTTGAGTGATTTCCCCACACTTGTAATAACTCTCTCTTCTGATAAGAGCTTTTGAATTCTTCATTCCAGGACAAAATCCTCATCTGGACTCAATTCATTTCTTAATTTACCTGCTGCAGTTTTTTTTAATCATCTCTTATTTCATTCAAGATTAACTGATTTGATTTCCAGAGAGGAAATTCCTCTTTCTCAAATTCTGTAAATATAAGTGTTTCTCACATTTCAGTGTTTGACCTTTATTTTTTCCACTCTCATCATCCATACCTTTAAAGGTCTCAACATATTGTTCATTCTTTGTCCCTCTTCTCTGTCAGATACAAAATCAAATACAGAATATGAGTTGGGAGGGACCCAAGTCCAACCCAAACAGATTTCTTCTTTCTTCCCTTCCCACACAGATATTCACTATTTGAAAAGCACTATGATTTAATAGCAAGGATTTCCTTGCTCTTTTGCTTTTCAGCTTCATATTCTTCAGTAAGTCATTTAACTTCTAGGCCTCAGTTTCATCATCTTGTAATGGGGATGCCTTTTGGGCTTCATAAACTTCTAAAACCACATACTAACATTACTTATGTTTTATTGTATTTTTATTTATTTTATTAACAATCTCCCAATTGCATTATAATCTAGTTTGGCAGTCATGGGCCACGTGTTGACCCCTCAGCACTGGATGACTTCTAAGGTCTCTTTGAACTCTATATGATCTTATATCTGGTTCTTACTTGACCCTCTTTTCTCTGTGCTTCCTCACTACTTCACACCCTTTTGGATCCTGACCCTTTCTGTTCTACCCCTTAAGTTTAATTTAAAGTTCATTTTTAGATCAAACTCTAAATCAACAGGTTTTTCATAAAAGCTAATTCTTAAGTGTCTCTTGTTTAACAAGCACATCTCTAGATTGTGGGGATATAAGAGAAAAATAATACAATCTGCCCTCAAAGGGCTGATATTCTGTTGGGCTTAACAATACATAGTTACACGCACAAATTGTTATTAATGACAAGACAGGAGGCCCTTGAAATCCTTTGTTCCTTCTTCTTTGAGGACTTGCTTTTTCCCTGTGGCTGTGGTTCAGTCCTCTCTTTGTACTAGCAGATTCTGAGTCAGATTTTTTTCTAATTTTCATATGTGAATATCCATGTTATAGGATCCTCAACCCCCTCTAGCACCACTGATTACCAGAATGAAACAAGTTTCTTTAAGAATGGGTGATTGCAGTAGAAAGCAAAGTCTTTGGTAGAACCTTCACAGTTCTGACAGGCAGCTGGGTGGTGCAGTGGATAGTGTGCCAGGCCAGAGTCAGGAAGACTCAAATTCCAGAGATCAAATCTGGCCTCAGACATTTCCCAGCTGTGTGATCCTGGGCAAGTTATTTAACCCTGTTTGCTTCAGTTTCCCCATCTGTAAAATGAACTGGAGAGGGAAATGGCAAAACCACTCCAGTATCTTTGCCAAGAAAGCTCCAAATGGGGTCACATAGAGTCGGACACAATTGAAAAAAACGACTGAGCAGCAACGACAATGTCGGTATGCCTCTAATTAAAAGCAAAGGTCTACAGGAGGAGTGTTTTAGGACAGGAACAATTACTATTGGTGAGTCCATATGAGAGGCAGTGTGGTGTGCTGGATGGAGGACTGTACTTCAGGTTTAAATCTTCCTTCAGACAATTATTAGCTGTGTGATTCTGGGAAAAAATAACAATTTCTCTGGTTCTCAGTTTCCTCATTGGTAAAATGGGGAAGCTGAATTTGATGACCTCAAAGATAACATCTTTCTTCATCCATGATCTCAGTTGAGAATAAAATCAGTAGTGTGTAGGGATGGTATTTAAGAACAGCTGCTTTCCTCATTTGAAATTGTTTGGTGCTTCTTTCTAACTTGGAAAGTAGGGATTTGGTTGGCATCTGATGATAAGGAATGCTTAAAACCCCTAGTTGACAAATATGTAAATTGCAACTGAGAACCCTTTTTCTTTGTTCAGGCCTAATCTTGTTATTATTAGTGGAGCCAATCCTTAATGGTGTTTGCAGCTGTGTTTAGAAGCCAATGCTCTGTGTGTTTGGTAAAGCATTTCTGTGCTCCCAGGAAAGCCCCATGGTTCTGATCAAATAGAAGGACATTCACGGGCATGAGGCCGATGATGATTTCTCCTTCTACCTCTCTAGTTTCTGAGCAAGGCCTATCTTATTTTGTTTAATTAATTTAATTTCTTCTGCTCAACTAGGCTTCTGATATTTTCTCTGACAAGTGAGTTCAATAAGTTGGGCTTATCCCTTTGCCACTGGTCTTCCTTGGTGTCTGGGATTCTGCCTTTCTCTTGTAGCATTTGACTGAAGGTCAGTCATGCACATGAGAGGTGGAAGAATATTTACTGTAGCAAAATGGTTTGTCTTTATGTTTGCATTTGTCATACAGTTGTCACTTCTAATATGGCAGTTCATATCCTTTCACTCTCTCCTTGATTTATTTCCTGATTGTCTGCTGAGAATTTGCCTTTCTCTAGTGCCTGTTGCTGGGGAGACTGAGGTTGTTGGATCCCTGTGTTCAGGAGTTCTCACTTGTGGTGAGCTAAACCAATCAGGTGTCCTCTACCCAAATAATGTCTTCTCCTGCTTTCACTCTTCACCCTTCCTCAGTGGAGGGCTACCTGGTTACCTAAGCAGGGATGAACCAGCCCAGACTGCAAAAACAGCAGGCTAAAGCTTGATGAATATAGGCATACCTTGGAGACATTGTGTGTTCAGTTCCAGACCTCTGTCTGCAGTAAAGTGAATATAGCAAGAAAGTGAGTCACATGAGTTTTTTGTTTCCCATGATATAAAAGTTATGTTTACATTATACTGTAGTATAAATGTACAATGGTATTGTGTCTAAAAAAACCAAAAAAAAATACCTTAATTTAAAAATACTTTATTACTAAAAATGCTAACCATCATCTGAGCCTTCAGCAAGTTACAACCTTTTTGTTGGTAGAGAGTGTTGATGCACGCTGAATGATCAGGGTGGTGGTTGCTGAAGATTGCGGTGGTTGTGGCAGCTTCTTAAAGTAAAACAACAGTGAAGTTTGCCACACTGATCGACTCTTCCTTTCACTTGAACTCTTAGAGACCATCAAGGGCTATTAATTGACCTAATTTCAGTATTAATGTGTCTCAGGGAATGGGGAGGCCCAAGAAGAGAAAAAGAGATGGGGGTGGCAGGTGTGGGGAGTTTGTAGTGCCCCAAAACAATTACAGTAATAACATCAAAGATCACTGATTACAGATCACCATAACATATATAATAATGAAAAAGTTTGAAATATTGTGAGAGTCGCCAAAGTGTGACACAGACACACAAAGTCTGACACGTGTTGGAAAAATGGCACCGCTAGACTAACCCTAAATACACTCAGTAAAGGGTTGCCACACACCTTGTTTGTAAAAAAAAAAAAATGCAATATCTGTAAAATACAGTAAAGCAAAACAATGAAAGGAGGTGTGCCTATATTGGGATCAGCTGTTAGTGGCTGATCTAATCTAGCCTGGATGTTGAGGGGGCTGGAGTAGGAAGAAAAAAATGGAGGATTCAGAATTAAAGCTGCATAATTTAACAAATTCACTGAATTTGGTACTTAAGGTTCTTTATTTCCATGTTTCAGGACCTCAGAAAATCAGATTCTACAATTTGATTTCCTCTTTTTTTTCCCCTCCTAATTCTTATGGCTCTTTCTACTTTTCTTCAGTCCCTTTAAAAAGAAACACAAAAAACTTACTGTTGCACTGATTTTCCACGCCTTAGGGAATTCAGTATCGACTTTGAGTGAGCAAGCTTACATACACATCCTGTAGGAGTCCAATAGCAGACTAGTAAGGTAAACACAGATAGAAAATCTTATTGCCTGGATTAGACTGACAGCTTTATGAGGCCAGAGATTCCTTAGAGGTGGGAAAATTTTTGCTGGAATATAGTGTATGTGAAAGATAGTGACAGATAAGGCTAGAAACATAGGATAAATAAATCCTTATTGTTAGAGCTGGGTTTCTGTGAGCTATTGGGACAGAAGACAGAATTTGAGATTTTGAGTCAGACCTGGGTTTGAATCTCACTTCTCCTTGATCCACTATAGAATGGAAGAGTTAGATTTGATAGATATTTCTAGTTTTGTAGTTCATGAAACCTAGTACTTTCCTACTGCTGCTGGGAGAAGATGGAAAGTGTTTCATTATCTCTTCTCATTGGTTTTTCACTTAGTGTGTCTCCCTCTTAACAATATTTTTGTTTACATATTTTGGCCATTGTGTATATTTTCTTGGTTCTGATTATTTCATTCTTGGTTTGTTCATAAAAGTCTTCTCATGTTTCTAGAATTCCTCATTTATCAATTTTTTTTGTACATTCAATCACATTACCATACCACAGTTAAAAAAATTTTTTTACAAGTATTTATCATCATCTTCCCATTGCTGCTCCTTCAGGAGAACAATATGAAACAAAAAGACAAAACCCTCACAATCAGTACAGATAGCACAGTGAAACAGATGTCCATATTGGCCATGACCAAATATGTATGCATCATTCTGAATTTTAAGTCCGTCATCCCCCTGTCAGGAGGTGGGAGGTGTGATTCATTGTCAGTCCTGGATGCATGGTTTGTCATTACATTAATCAGTTCTAAGGTCCTTCAAAGTTGTTTTTATCTCTCATTTTATTATTGTATATATTGTTTTCTTAGTTCTGTTAACTTCACTCTGCATCACATCACAGAGGTCTTCCCAGTCTCTTCAGAAAATGTCTGTTTCTTCATTTCTTATGGGACAGCGATTTACTGCAATTTATTTAGCCCCCATTCCCTGATCAATGAAGACTACTCCCCTCCCCAGTTTCTCTCTTTTTTAGTACCATATTTTCATGGATATGAATTCCTTTTCTCTTTCCTTGCATTATTTTGGGCATACGTCTGGTAGTTATGATAAAGGATACGCACAGTTCTGTAGCTTTTCGGACATGATTCCAAATTGTTTTCTAGATTGGAAGGCCTAATTCAGGACTCTACCCACAATGCATTAGGATGCCTAATGTTCCCACAGCCCCTCCAGCATTTTGTATTTTTCCTCCTTTTGTCATCTTTGCTGATGCGTGCGAGGTGGAATGTCAGAGTTGCTTTAATTTTCACCTTTATAATTATTAGTAATTTGGAGTATTATTTTTCACATGGTTATTGATAGATTTTCAATAAATTCCTTATATATCTGACCACTTTAAAAAAAATTTCCTAAATGGTAGTGCCTCACTTTGTTTCCCATTCTTGGTTACCGCAAAGAGTGTTGCTATTAATATTTTGCTATATAAGATTTTTGTTTCTGGCTTTGATTTCCTTGGAGGTATAAACTTAGTCATGGGACATCTGAGTTACAGGGTATGAAGAGGTGAGTCACTTTTATTGCACAATTCCAAATTTATCAACCGAATGATTGGAACCCTTCCTAGCTCTACCAACAGGATATCAGCGTGTTGGATTTTTCCTTTGACCCCTCCAATTTTGACTGTCTCCATCCTGTCAGCGTTTCCTATCTGTATGATGTAACCTTAGTGACAAGATTTGAACTCATTTCTCATTTTACCAATGACTCAGTTTTCCTTTACCTTATTTCCTTTTCCTTACCTTGTTCCCAGCTGTTGTATTATTATGCATAGTTACAGTGATAATGGCTTATGTTTATATACTACTGTAAATTTTGCCAGATACTTTTCTTGATACAACCCTGCAAGGCAGATAATACAAATATTATTATAATTATTTTACAGATGAGTAAACTGATTTTATTGTGATCATGTGACACCAAGATCTGTGCTGCTTTTTTTTTTTTTTTTTGCTTTTTTGGAGGGGGAAGGCAGGGCAGTTTGGGTTAAGTGACTTGTCCAAGGTCACATGGCTAGTAAGTGTTATGTGTCTGAGGCCGCATTTGAACTCAGATCCACCTCACTCCAGGGATGGGGCTCTATTCACTGTGCCACTTAGCAGCCCCTCTGTGCTTTTTTCTATTACATGATGAATGAGTCTAGTTATATAGAATAGATCCTTTTGTCTATTAAAGAAATTTAAAACTGTGGCAAGGATTTATGCATAAATGACAGTTCTACAGATGAAATAAAAAATATGGCCTTGTTCATTTTTGTAAGGTGTTGAAATCTTGTTGAATTGAATTCCCAATAGCTTTTGTCTTTAAAAGAGCCATTTATCTGCCAGTATGTGTTTTGCATGTAATAGGGGATCTGAAGGCTAGTTTGCATTTAAATGATGAAAAAATTTCTTGGTAAAGGAAGAAAAATCTGCCTTGTTGCTAAAATAATTCTCTAAAGATAAAAGATCTATTGGCAAACACTTGTTTATACCCTACTTGCTAAAAGAACATTTTAAGAAAGGAATAAAAATCTGCCCTGTTGCTAAAATAATTCTCTAAAGATAAAAGATCTGTTGGCAGACACTACTTTATACTCTAGTTGATGAATGAACTGCTTAATCCGAGGAAGGAAAATCGTCCTGGATCTTTGTCATGACTTGCACATATGATCCAGCATAAGACTGATGTGTACATTCACATATTCCAAGATAGGTTGGTTGTAGGCCAAATTAATTTTAAAACATCAACAGTAGCAGCAGCAACAATAATAACTCTGGACTATAAAATAATATTAACTCCAGAAACTGGTGAGAGAATTGGTGGTTGTATTCTGTTTGTGAAGCTGCCTGTTGCTCAAATCATAGTCATGGAGTAAAAGATCTTTAGAGCTAATACATATGAGACTACCTTGAACAGACAGTCAGGGTGTCATTTGGTACCTAGAATCCTAGTCGCCTCATTTTTTTCAACTGTGTATTCAGTCAACAAATATGTATTGAGTACACTGTGTGTATACAGTGTGTTAGGTGTTGAGGGAAAATAGGAAAAAGGAGCTAGAATTCTTCCCCTCTCAGAAATTTCAGTCCTGTTGGGAAGAAATACACACACACACACACACACACACACGCACACATACATGTTACATAGCAATAAAAGGCAATATATGAATTAGGTTTCGGAGAACTGCTAGAGCTCAGAGCAGGGAGGAGATCTATGTGAGCTGAAAAAAACTTACGAAGAATATGGATCTCGAAGAGTCTATAGACAATAAGGGAAAGAACGTCAAAGGCATTGTGTCCATGAAGGAAAATAGGAATGAAGGCTTGTGATTAGAAATGAATGTGTTATATTTGCCATGAGAAAATGATAGGCTGATTGCTGTGGAAGTTTTCAATTGAGGACTAGCATGAAGGCAAAGAGGAAGAGGATAAGTAGCTTGAATATAGATTATGGAGAGACTTGACTGCCAGTCTGAAGAACTTAGGCTTTATTTTCTAGGCATTGGGGAGCCACTGGGAGTTTTTGGATGCAGGAACATAATAAATTCAGTGTTTTGACGAGAATAATCTGGTGACAGTGGGTGGTTTGGATGGAGAGGACCTTCAAATTGGAAGGTTATCTTGAAGACTGTTGCCGTAATCAAACTATAATGTGATGAGGACTTGAAATAGGATGGGAGCAGTGGGAATTGAAGAGAAGGGACATATTTAAGAGACATTTTGAAGGAAAAATTATTAGTACTTGGGCAACTGACTGGATGGATAAAGATTCTGCATAGGTTTCAAGGCCTAGGTGATTAGAAGTTGTAAGTGACAACTTGTTGAGGAAATTGAAATTTACTTGTGGGCATTTTTAATTTTGAGGTGATGAGTGGTAGGTCAGTTGAAAATATGAGAATGAAACTGAAGTGAGATGTGGGGTCTGGGGATAAGAATGTGAATACTGTCATTATAAAGGTTAAATTAGAAACCATATTTACTGAGATTATAGACCAAAGACATAGTTTTGATGAATACCTACAGTAGTAGGGTGGATATAAAGGAGGCTAGAAGGGAGAAGAGGAACAAGCAAAGGAGAAAGTGAGACTGCCATCTTGAATATAGGAGGAAAACCAAACATGGCTTCCATGTCATAGAAATGGAGGGAGGAAAGAGTTCCTGAAAGAATGGAGTAGCTAGCTATGCCATTTTGCAGGGAGGTAAAAAGGAATGAGGTCTAAGGGGGGAAGAAACAACAACACTGGATTTGTCAAGAAGTAAGCCATTGAAGGGCATTGAAAAATCACATCAGAATCAAGATTTAAGGGAAGGTAGTAAAGGCAGTGAGAGTAAGCCATCAGTAGGAATAGTTGTGACAGTGTAGACCCAGTTAACTCCAGGCAATGAATAATCTAATGTTTATTTGTGTCTGATTACAGAGTGTGCCCCATATGTTGTCTTGATGGTAAACAGGTGGCAAGAGGTTCATAAGAAGTCCTGACTTCCTAGTTTTATTTTGCTCTGGATAGGCATAAAGTGAGTGGGTCTGGGTTCTTCTAGGACTCGTTGCTTGAGCATAAAGTAGAAAACATACATAGAGTTCAATAAAGAAAAGGTGTCCAGAAGTTAGTTTTATTTAACATGGAATATTATATTATATTATTATATAGTATTATATATAATATAGTATATATTATGTATATTATATAATATTATATTCCATGTTAAATAAAACTAACTTCTTATTTAACGTGAAATATAATACCCCAAATTGACAATAATAATAAAGATTGGAGTGGCTAGGTGGTGCAGTGAATAGAGCACTGGCCCTGGAGTCAGGAGGACCTGAGTTCAAATCCGGCCTCAGACACTTAACACAAAAACTAGCCATGTGACCTCGGGCAAGTCACTTAACCCCAATTGCCGTACATTCCCCCCTCCAAAAAAAAATAATAATAAAGATGACCTTAAACTCTGTCCAAATCTGCCCATCCTCATCCCTGAAATAATGCTCTACTGATTGTTAAGAGGTAGTACCCTCTCCCCCCCCCCATCCCTTTTTCTTGCCTCTCTCTCTAAGTTTTGATCATTTGGATATTTATTCCTCTTTTACCTGTGAAGGCTTCCATTTATGCCCATTACAATTGAAGATACCAGGACCTGATAGTTTGGAGTTATTAAAATTCTGGTGTCCAAAGTTCTGTCTGAATGGTTACTGAATACTTAGCATGACTTCAGCAGAGCCCAAGTCCTTTTACCTTTATAGACTCTGGTACTGAGTCGTGGCTTGAGAATTCAGTAGACTCTGTGATGTAGGTTACTTATGTCTCTCCATGCCAAAACATCATTGGCATCATTCACTTGGCCTGGCTCCAGGTATTTGGGGCACCAAGGCTCATTAAGCATTAGCATTTAGGTTCAAGTGAGGACATCTGGAGCCATTTTATTTCATTTAAGAGCTTTAGTTGTACTATGGTCCAAGGGAACACTGCAGTTTGAGTCGTATGTCTGGTTTGGATGAGGCCCCAAATTTAGAGAGATATAAAATTCCACTTCTACTCTCACACGAGGCCCCACCCCCACCTGACTTGTGGGGAAAGGAAAAAACAGATGGAGAACTATGGAGAAGAATCTGCATAGCTTGTGAGCTGCAGAATGCCCCTTGTTTTAAGAGTATTTTGGCAGCATTGCAACCTAAATGGCCCCTCAGTCTCTTCTACTAAAGAGAGACTTCTTAGAGATACACAGAGCACAGTGGGGAATAGTGACCCCATTCATACTGCTGCTCTCTGGGCACAAATTATAAAGATCTCCTCAGTGTGTGTGTGTGTGTGTGTGTGTGTGTGTGTGTGTGTGTGTGTGTGTGTGTGTGTGTGTGTGTGTAAATGAATAGCAGCACTTCAGGAACCTTCGTCCTGATGCAGAGTAATGCTCGAACGTGAGAAATTTTATGTAATGATGATGTCCCTGGTGAAACATCCATCTTCTGTTCTCCATGCTTCCTGGGAACTATCCAACTCTAGGAAGGAATTGATAGGTTTCCTTTAAGCTTACAAAAGATGACCTGGAAACTATTTAAAATAACTGTTATTTAGCAAACCTCTGCCCCTCAGACATTTTGGGATTTCTATTCCTTAATCTCCCTTTTTTATTTAATGCTTATTAAATAACTGCTAATTGGAGTCATTGATCTTATATCCCATCTCCTAAACAAATCTATTACACAGTTGTTAGAATAATTGATTACTTCTTAAACTTCACTTAACAACAACCACGAAATTCTTTTTTATGAGAAGGAGAAAAATCTTAGCATAGCTCAGTGCTTGTCTGTAGCAGTTACTTGAAGCTTTAGGTTTTACTTAGGGAAGGATGAAAAGTCACCTTCATTTTATTCCTTTAATCTATTCTTTGAGTGTCTTTAATGATCAAGTTGTGTTGGATGCTTTCCTTAGAAAAAGGATTTGATACCAGCACCGTCTACTTGAAGGAGTTACTCTGTGTAAGTATTTTTGCCAGGTTATAGATCTCTGCCTTACTTGGAATCATTTTGTGATGGAGATACTTTATTATGTAATTTTTTTTCTGTTCAGCAAAACATTTGACTGTCTGCTAGATTCTTTCTATCATGTAGGAACTATCTATTTCATTAATGTTAGAAATTTCTTTTGAATTTTATAAACATGTATATAAAGACATGAACATACATATACACATACACGTATGTGTACATACACATGTGCATGTCTCATACAAGGACTATTGTTATAAGAATTATGTGATTTAGATTTAGGAAGAACCTTAGAGATGATTTATTCCAGCTCCCTCATTTTACAGAGTAGAAAACTGTAGCCTAGACATGACTTGCCTTAGTAGTAAAAGATTCAAAACTGGGTTCTCCAGTTTCAAATCCAGTTTGCTTTCTGTAATATTCTAATAACCTCTCTATATGCCAGTGCATCCTTGCACATATTGTCCATTTCAGTAAGCTCATAAATGTTCCTCCATTGGTTTAATTGATAGTGCACCCTACTTCCAGATCAATTAAGTGTTGTCCAACCTGAATTTTGGCCCTGACTCATTCTCTTAGCATGTACTCTGTGCTCCAGCCAGATTGCACCATTGTCTATTACTCCAGTGTGCCTTGTGTTTTCTCTGCTTTTTTACTTTTGCTCATGCTGGTCCCCTTGCCTGAAAAACTCTTCCCCCTACTGAAATCTTAGGTGACCTTCAGGGTTTGTCTCAAATCCCCCTTCCTCAGAGCAGCCTCCTGAGCTCATCCACATCATTCTTCTGAATTCTGCTAGTATCTTCTATTATTAATCTGGTACATAAAAGGTTTGCTTTGTGTTATCTCCCCTTCTACACTTTAAATTCCTAGATATCAGAGAGTATCTTTTTCATCTTTGCCTCACCTTACAGTGCCTAACATCATGCCTCATGTATAGTATTTAATTTTCAACAAATATTCGTTGAAGATTAATAGGAGTTCAGGATATCTGTGATTGTGATATCATTAGCACTTTGATAATGGGCCATTTTATTGGAAGCTCACACTATAAGTTAGTTGTTTCTGTAGTCCCAAGGTATTTAAAATATCATCCTAACACGATGTTGTGCATTTCCAGATAATTAAAGCTCAGTGCCATATGGGAAGCTTGCTACTCATGCCTGAACGCGTTCAAGAGAATCTTGAACTTCAGCCCTTTTCAACTTTTTGCTTGAAGCTTTTGGTCTCATCTTTAGATGAAAATGCTTCTCTTGTGAGGCGGATCCTTTGCTCTCCTAGTGCCTGTGGCCTTCAGTGACATATTCTCCAGTGGTCTGAATGAATCGGTTCTGAATAAAATTACGTTTTTGTATTTCTTCTCTGTACCAGACCAAATAGAATTATGTGCCTCCCAAGGAGAAAGAGCAGGGAGCTTTTCTTCTCTTTTTTTCTATCTGGGAAGTGACTGTACATATTGGCAAATTCCAACGCTTCATTGCCTTCTTCTCTGTTCTCTTCTTCTCGCTCCTCTGTCTGTGCCCCCTACTCCCCAACCCAATCTTCCCTTAGAGAACAGCTCCGTGAATTTTTATCTTCTTCCCTCCTCCCTTCCCATTATTCTATGTTGCTATGGCAACAAGCAGGCAGCAACTTGGTGAAATAACAAAAACCAGTGGGAATGAGCTCTCAGTGTGTCAGCTGATCCTTGCATGAAGTTCTGTTTCTCTGAGCTCAAACTTTAGTCTTGGCACATAGTGGAGTGGAATCATGGAATAAGATTTTTGAAAAAATTAACTCTCTTAAAAATGTTAATGGACCTAGAATCCCTTGCTGTTTCATTACTGTTGTCTTGGTGATCCAGCTGTTTTTTATTTTTGGTATACTTCATTATTAATCAGCACACATTCACTGAGCATCTACTGTATCCAAGACACTCTGCTAGGAGCTACAGGGGCAGCTTGTAATGGAGGAGAAGGTTGTCGCCCTTTGATTTACATACCAGTTGTCTTCCATAAGCTCATATGCGTGTCTGTTTGAAACTCAGAATGTACTTCTCACAGTAGGAAAAATGCGATATAGTAGTGTTTAGTATTTAAGACTAATTAACACAATTTTCTATTCTATTCAACAAATATTTCTTATGAATCTGTTATGTGCTAGGTTTATGATGACCCACAGAACAATGGAAGGCTTCGTGATGGGAATAAGTAGGAATTGCATTATACTAAATATATATATATATATATATATATATATATATATATTTATATATATACTATATAAATATATATACTATATGTTGCATTATACTAAAATGTTTTGTATTAGTCTCAAAGGAAGGGAAAAGGAGTTGGTCTAGTCATGTGATAAGAGCAAAGGATGCCAAAGAGAAAGCCCATGAACTACATGCACTGGTATCTACAAAGTATTAAAGGCCCATAGGAGTGAAAAAAGGCAAACATTGTTATAGTTCTCAAAACAAGAAAAGAGTATGATCTGTACTTATTACAGGGCAGTGAGCTTGTGCTTCATTCCTGGCAAAAAAAAAAACAGCCTAGAATGTATTATTAAAAGGATATTAATGATTATGTTGGAAAGGAAACTTAAATTTCTACCTAGTGAACTTGTAACAAAGAAAATAAATAAGATTAGTCTAATATGACCTACTCCTGGTGAAACCATCATCTTCGTAGTCACTAATTCCTTTTCTAGATGTTTACCAACTATCTCTTAAATTATTCATTGTAAAATCTTGCCAGTCTGTGCATTCCTTTATCCTTCATTCTCACATGGACGTGAACCTGGGTTCTCAAAAGCTATGCCAGGAAAGTACTAGCTCTGGCAGGTTCCGCCATGCTGGAGCAGCTGTCTGTGTACAGCCAGCTAACATACTATGTCTGCTTTCTGAATACAAACTTAATTGAATAAGAAAAATCTTATCGCTCTTGTTACAAAGTAGGCTGGCTAGTTGCTTCCAGTTTTGGGGTCTCAACAAAACAAGATTTTTGTCAACAGGTTTGAGAGTTGGATGGGTTCAGAACTGATTGAATGACTAGACCCAAATTATAGTTATAATTCATGTGATGTTAGCTTGGATAGAGGCCTCTGTTGTTTCCCAGGGAGCTATGGACTGGCTCTCTCCTATTTAATATTTTTATAAATTATCTGGACAGATGTATAAGTGGGATAGTTATCAACTTTGTGGATGACATCAGGATCCAAAGGGATCTTGACAGGCTAGAGGGTTGGGGGAAAAATCTAATAAGATAAAATTTAATAGGGATAAACATAAAGTCATAGAAAACCAATTTAGAGTTAACAGGGACCTTTGGGTCATGTAATCTAGTCTCCTCATTTTACAGATAAGCATACTGAAGCCCCTGGAGTTATATAGCTAGTAAGTATCAGAAGTGGGATGTGAACCCCAGTTTTCTTGGCTCCAAATCCAGACTCTATGCACTAAGTTTAGCGCAGTGCCTATGTGCTTAAAAGATGTTTGTTGACTTAAGTCATACTCTACGGTTGGGTTAAAAAAAAATCTTTAAAAGTTCTTGTAAGAGTGAGAAGCTGCAGCTAGACTGTTAGCAGAGGATGAGAGGAAGTTCTGGGGTTTTAGTGCTGCCTCAGTAAGAATCAACAGTGTGATTTGACAGCCAAAAAAAACCAAACTAGAACAAACCAAAGCAAAATCTCTCATGTGCTCTTGGTTGTATTAAGAAAGGCATAACATGACAATTCTGCCTGTGTCACACTTCATTTAGAGAATTTATGTTCAGTTCTGTGAGCTTCAGAACAACCCTAAGGAAAGTAGCCAGGCTGATGATGAGTAATAAGAGTGAATATTTAAATAGCACTTACTGTGTGCCTGGCACTGTGTTAGACATTTTAAAAAGAGTGTCTCATTTGATCCTCACAACAACCCTGGGAGGGAGGTGCTGTTGTCATCTCCTTTTTACAGATGAGGAAACTGAGGCAAAACAGAAGTTGAATGACTTGCCCAGGGTCACACAGCTTAGGAAGTGTCTGGGACTGGATTCAAATTTAGATCTTCCTGACTCTACACTCTCTTCACTGTAGAACCTAGCCTTGATGAAAGGCTTTGAGTTCACTTGAAGGTACTGAGAATGTTTAATCCAGAAACTTCCAGGAGGCATGACACCTCCTTTCATGTGTTTGAAGGGCTGCTTTGTGGAAACAGGGGCTAGGCTTTGTTTTCTTAGTCTCAGAGAGGAGTAGTACAAGTCATAGGTAGAAGTTAGATTCAGAATTGGACTTGGAAGGGGCAGGGGAAGGCTGCCTAGGAAAGGAGTGTATTACCCCTCAGTAGAGACGTTCTTGTTCAGGTACAGGTTGAAGGACAGAAGATCACTCAGCCCTAGTTTGAAGACCTCTCTTGAGGAGTCCCACACATCACTTTCCCAAGCAGCTAGTGCACTTTTGGATAACTCTAATTGGTGCGGAGATTTTCCATCTCTGAGACTATGTCGTGTAGTTAAATAGTATCATTTCCTCTTTTCCTTTAACAGGATTTAGCCACTTTATAGCGAGATCAGAGCGGATGGATGGCTGTATGAATTTTCAGGATTTATGGTCAGTAGAATGAAAAACAGTGAAAGGTCGGGGGCAAGGGTAGAAGAGAGAACTTTTGAAATGGCTTTAACCAAGCCCTGTCAGTTCTTTGTTTACATCTCCCATGTTGCTTTGCTTCTGCTGTTTCCCCCAGAATTGTATAAGATAAGCATTAGAAGAGAGTTTGACCATCCTTTAAGTCCAACTCTCTTATTTTGCAGTTAGGAAAATTAGTAGAGGGGAAAGCAGATGTAAAAGAGTTGATACTGGGAGAACAGGGAAGAATACAGTGGTTAGATGTCTTGGTTTGTATTGAGGCAGGTAAGGGAGGAATAATATACACTAGATTATGGTCTAAGAGAAGAATTTCAGAGTTGATTATCTTGGATGTGTAGTAGTTCCTAGTGATGGTAAATATGTAAGTTATAGTCATCTTGTCAGATGGTGGAGGTCATAAAAGTTGAGACTTGAGTTCAAGAACTGAGCATAGGCTATCATTTGAGTAAGCAACATATCTGTCAACATCTCTGAGGATAATGACAAGGGGAAGTGTTGGGGAGAGATTTCCCAACAATCACCAAAGTCATGGGGTAATTGGGGGCAGGAGTGGGTGGGGAGTGATCAGAAGGTTTCAGTAGCTCATAATTACTGTTTGTATAGCATGAAGTTCAAAGAAGAAGTTACCAAGTGACACAATCTGAAAGTAGCATTGGGGAACAGAGAGGTGTCCTGGGATTAGAATCAGGCAGTACAAGTAAGGACAACTAGAGATTCAAGGTTCCCTAAGAAAAAGGCAGATTGTAGTTAATAGGAGGAAATAAAATGAATGTAAGTAGAAAGATGGAGTGGTGATACCTGAGAATAATGTCGATGAGCTTGGGGAGACTGGAATCTGAGGAGAAAGTAGTAGTAACATTGCAGTGATTAAGCCAATAGGTTGGGTTTATGCCTAGGATGTTAAGAACCGAGTGAAGACTAGAAAAATGGGATGGTGGGAGGTAAGTCGAGGGGATCATTAGCCAGAAAATTAAAAGTAACTGCCAAGTAGTTAGAAAAATTTGATGGTTCTGTTTATGGTATTGAAAATTAGCTGTCACTGACTGGTTTCTCTTAAGTGAAGTTCACCCCATGATTTGTCTAAAGGTCAGGCTGCCATCCAGTTTGCGTGAGAAGTAGGAGTGGAATGAAGTATTAATCTAATGATACCATGGAACTTCATGACTTTGGATACCCAATGCTTCTATGGACAAATTCATCTAGGGTTCCAATTTAGAATTCAAGGAACATGGCTTTCCTTCCCCCCCTGTTCCCCTTCCTCCTCAGCAGAAGGATTTTGGGACTTTCATTCTTTGGACAATAGAAAGGGCTCTGAGGGGAGGGTTGGGAGGTTGTTCAGTAACCTATGTGTTGGCTATAGGCAGAGGTGTTGAGTCCTGGGACCTGGTATTTGTATAAAACTTCAGAAATGTCTTGAATAGAAAAAAAAATGCTAAAATTGGAGGGGACTTTAGAGATTACCTGGCTGCTTAGATGGTAGGAAGAAATGGAATCTGAGAGTCTGGGTTCAAATTTTGAATTTTCTAATTAAATAACTTCACCACCTTGGCAAGTTACAATAAACACTTTGAACATCAGTTTTCTAACCCTAATGCGAAGAGCTTCACAAACCTTAAAGCATTATTTAAAAATACTAGTTGTTGGTACCTTTAAATTTAGATGTTTGGTCTAGATGACTGGATGGCTTCCAAGGGCCTTTCTAATGGGCTTTCCAAGGGCCTTAAATCTAATGAGCCTGTGATTGCACTGCTCTAGGTACACACCCTATCTGGCTGCTACCTCATTTCTCTTCATTTTCTCTTCCTGTATTCCCTGTCTTCCTCCTTCCCCCACATATCCCTTTATTTCCTTCTGTCTTCTTCCACTTTGTCCTTCTTAACTACCATACTCTTTTGCTGCGACCAGCACAGTTTGTGGCTCAGCAACCAGCTGAATGAAAAGAGAGAGAGAGAGAAAAAAAAGGAGAGGGAGAGATGGGGATGTATTCAATAGTCTGTTTATTACAGAGCCATTTCATACAGAGCCAAGGTACAAGAAAATCACAGGGTTTATATACCTCATAGCAAGAGTTCCTACGTGAAGGAATGCACGGACCCTTCTTAGGTCCTGATCACTCCCTACCCTAGCCCAAGGCTATTA
>CM053592.1:110658841-110701031 GCA_028646515.1 Pseudochirops corinnae | reverse complement strand
TAAGTCCTAGGACCATGTCTGGAGGCACAAACAAACAGGGAGTCTCAAACAAGACTTGCTGATTAACTACCCTGAAACTTTCTTTAGTCATTCAAAGATCCAGTGAAAGCATCCACCCGGCAAGATTATACTCTAATCTGCATATCTGCCTCATAGAAGAGGGGGAGCATGAAAGTTTGGTCTGCAACACTCTTTCCTCCTAACCTCATACTACCTCCTCACATTAATTAAAATCTGACTTTTCCTTAAGGATTCCACATCTTTAACTTGCATTGCTTCCATTGAGCAGGGACTGAACAGGTTACTTCTTTTGATTTTGATCGGGGACTTTGTTCTCATCTTACTGCAGAACAAATTAACTTTACAGCTTCTTCTAATACCTCTTGTCTTTGAAACAAGTAAATCATCCTTTTTGAGGTTTTCTGTGCTTTTTTTGCAATAAACTTCCATGCCTATCATTATCCTGTATTCTTTCCTTCCTTCGTTCCTTCCTTCCTTTTTTCTTTTTCTTTCCTTCTTTCTTTCCTTCCTTTCTTCTTTTTCTTTCTTTCCTTAAATTTGTGGAGAAAGATGGGATAAACATCAAATAAGTCTGGCCACACAAAAACCTGGAATAAGATGAATTGGTATTTCAAAGGAAAACCCAGTTTATCATGGATTTTTTTTCTTGGAAGAAGGAAGGTAATGAAGAGAACCCAACCTCTGTGGGTATTGGGGAAAGGAATAATAGGGTGCTGGAATGGAATCAGTTCTGGGGTTGGAGGAGAGGAATAACAATAGCCCAAAAGGTTACATAAAAACCAGCTAGGGTAAGGAGAATTAAGAATTCTATCTGTAAAAAGATAGTTAAGGGTATAAGACAGTAGGGTACAAAGGCCAGTCCAGTGATACATACAATAAGTATAATTAGAGTTCAGAAGAGGGAGATACAACTGTGGGCTGGAATAGTTATGGAAGGTTTTGTTGCAATGGTAAGAACTGAGTTGAACTTTGAAGGAAGGGATAGAGACAGGATTCAGCTAAGGAAACTTGCAAGGCATCCAGGTTCCTGTAGGGAAGGAAGGGGAGGAAGACAGGAGAAATCCCAAGGACAGCATTGGGCAGGGAAGGACCATGAGACCCCCTGACTGCATCATGCAGTAGAGAGGACTGGAAATTGGGAACTCCTAGATGGCAGTGTAGTCAGAAATAGTATAAATTTACTGCCATGCACACTTTTGGTTTGCTACCCAGGAGGCAGGCACTATAAAATCCTGGGCACAAACGGTCTTCTCTTCACCTCCAGGGCTCCTAGACCAGGCAGACATAGACTATAGGAACAGCATGCTTGCATTTCCTTACTGGGCTTTCCTGGCTGTTCTAGGGACTGACTCAAACAGACAATACACAAATTTCCTCAGAGCCCACAGTTATTGTTGTTGTTGTTGTTGTCTTCCAACTTCTAATTTCTCAGTGATGTCTTATAAATTTCTGAAAACAGATCTATAGATGAGCTAATTGACAGCAATGTACTTTAGCCAGCTAACATTACACTTAGTACTTTTGCCTTTGCGATAACTTAAAACAAGTTCCCCGAGAGGATTTGTTTTCTATCAGACCCTCAGAGTTGTCTCACGCAACCT
Organism: Pseudochirops corinnae; assembly: GCA_028646515.1. Taxonomy (NCBI): domain Eukaryota; kingdom Metazoa; phylum Chordata; class Mammalia; order Diprotodontia; family Pseudocheiridae; genus Pseudochirops; species Pseudochirops corinnae. Next base: position 110,699,409 of record CM053592.1, on the reverse strand, counting down.
GTTGGGTTTTTGTTGTTGCTACTTTTTTTTGACCGAAATCTTTTTTTGGTACCCTTTGTCATTTAAAATATGCTAAAAGGACATATATGGAAGGGGCAGTTTCTTACACAGGTATATACAAGATTCTTGCAAAGTAGTTATGTGATAATTTTGGAGGAGAAGACTGTTGGGGCGAGGAGCGAGGGAGAGACCAGGAAAGACATTCTACAAAAGATGGTGTGATGCTTAAAATGAATCTTGAAGGAAAAAAGGGGATTCAAGAGACAGAGCTGAAGTAGGTTATCCTCTTCAAACATCGACTGAGCACTTGTTAGGTTCTGATGAAATAAAAATAAATAGGGATATTGTCTCTGCCTTCAAAGCACCTACAATATAGAAAGGGTATCTTTCTCTCTTTAAGACTCTATTACTTTGCCCCTGTGAAAATTTCACTGGCTAATTAGAGTTTTCGTAGCCTTCCCTGCCTTCACATACTTTCAAAAAATCTAATAAGTCAGTCTTCTAAGAATTGCATTCCACAGAAATCCACTGTGCATACTCTGTGACCCAACAATTACCACTACTAGGTCTATATCCCAAAATTTATATATTTATATGCCATGACTCTTTTTTGTGGTGGGAAATAATTGGAAATTGAAGGGATGCACAATCCATTGGGGAGTGACTGAACATGTTGTAGTATATGATTGTGATGGACTACTAATATGCTTTAAGTAATGATGAGTAGGATGGTTTCAGAAAAAATCTCAGAAGACATATGAATGGATGCTAAGTGAAATGAGCAGAGACAGGAAATCATTGTACATAGTAATAGCAATATTGTATGATGATCTGTTGTGAATGACTTAGTTATTCTCAGCAGTACAGTGATCCAAGACAATTATGAAGGACTTATGGTGAAAAATGCTGTCCATGTACACAGAAAGAACTGATGGACGATAAACGCAGATTGAAGCATACTTTTTTCTTTTAGTAATGACCCCAAGGAAGTCACTTAACCTCTCAGTTTTCTAGGTAACTCTTTGGGGCCGTAAATTCCAGAGAAGGTGCTAACACTGGCTATCTACCAAAGATGGAGCTGCCTTCTTTAGGAGTTCCCTATATCAGTGAAATCACAAGTCCAATCCCAATTCTATTTGCAGCATGTACCTTTAAATTCATCTACCCAAGTCAACCAAGGCTAAATAGTGGAACATCCAAAGGCCATGCCGTGTATGGCCTTGTCTGTGTTTTCTTGATGTGGATTCCATTTTTGTTGCTGTTAAACCAAACATCTCCATTCTTTATCCCTTAAGTACATGTGCCTAGAAGTATTATTTGGCTATAGAACATAAGGTCCTAGTATATCATGTGTATTTTTCTTCCATTGATTCCATAGTTGAAGATTTCACATATTCATGTACTATTTTTGACAACTTATGAGACACTTCTAGTAATTTTCCAAAAGCAGAAAAAAGAGATAAATCTCCCATTTTGTTGTTTCTTGGTAGCTTTGGAGTGGGACAAGGGTATTGAAATGAATGTCCAAAATAAATGTTTATTTTTTATTTTATTTTATTTAGCCATACTTTCTGTCCTCTAGGGCTCTACGTAATTAACAATTTGCTTTATACATAAGTATGTCTATATAATTCTGAAAAGAAACCCATGATTAGCCCCAGGATGTAGCAATTGTATCTAGATCATAGTATGCATTTAATTGTACTTGGTGGCATGGTAGTTACCCTATGAGGTAAGAGAGCAGAAGAGAAAACATATATTCCCTGCATTCCTTGTGTGTAGTAGACATGTAAGCCTTCCAGAAAATCTTTTAATAGGTCAGAATTAAGATGATGTATCACTGGACGAAGTGAGCAAAATACCAGCAAGCCTTTTTGAATAATAGCTTTTGCCGAGTAAAAACTATTACAGAGAAATAAACAATGTTATTCAGCTGAGTGGGAGACTGAATTGTAGAAAGGAATTAAATTAGGCTTTCCCTATTTGAGACCTTATGGTCAAAAATGAGATCTATATTTTTCCCTGTTTAGCTAAATGACATCACTGTAACAGGTATATCCTAGTTTTGTCTTTTACTCCTCTCAAATCTTTACTTGTTGGATTATTAATGTTCACCCACTGCATTTGGATAGAATCAATTGATGTTTCATTGGTATGTGGGTATGACTGTAGCTTCTCAAAGGTCATATGTCAGCAGAGATTAAGCTCTGGCAGTTTTTGGGAAAACTTGAATATGGCTCTAGTCAATGACCAGTTGAATCAGGACCGGCCTTGTTAAGTTCAGAGAACCTCACAACTCATGTTAGTCACAGAATAATAACATTTTTTTTGACTGCTTGTATTCTACTCCATAAGACTATGCACAAAACTTGAAAAGTACCCTGTTATGTAGGAAAAAGATCAGACTCTTTTTGAGTGTTCCCAGAACTAGGAGAAATGGGCAGAAGTTGCAGACTCAGTTGAGTTTAGTGTAAGGAATGACTTCCTTTGCTTACACATTCTCTCTCTCTCTCTCTCTCTCTCTCTCTCTCTCTCTCTTTCTCTCTCTCTCTCTCTCTCTCTCTCTCTCTTCCTCTACACATAGATCAGGGCAGAAATATTTCTGACTATGGTTACCAGAGGTCTGTGTACCACAAGTTTGATCCATGGTAGAGGTTTAGTAGCCTGTGGTCCTCTCAGTGCACAGTAAGAAGAATGGTATGCAGAATCTTCCTGTGTTCATGTCCACATGATGAGTGAAGAGCTCTGCCCCAAAGGTCCTGGGTGTCACATTTCTTAGAGGCAGTTTATCATGTGCTGTGATCCTGGGTTGGTCACACAGCTAAGATGATGGACAACCTATGAATTGCTCAGTTGACAGACTGGTTACCATGAGACCACATATGGGTAGCCAAAGGCTGAAGCCTCAGTGGATGTTCAGACCAAAATGGAAACAGTAGTAAGCACAATTTGATATTTGGTCTATCTTTGCTCTTACTGTTTTGAGCAATGTCAGAACCAAATATGACCATGTGACTGTTAAGAAATTGTTCCTGATACAATTGTCTTTACCATTTTTAAGGTAATGAATTACTTGTCATTTAAGGTATTTCAGCTGTGCCAGAGGGCATTCTTACCTCATGTTGGGGTTGAACTAGATAACTTCTTTTTAAAAAATTTTTTTTTTAAAAATGTATTTGTTTTTAGTTTTTCAGCCTTCACTTCCATCAGATTTTGAGTTCTAAATTTTCTTCTGCTCCACCCACCCCAAGATGACATGCAGTCTGATATAAGCTATACATGTACAATCATATTAAACATATTTCCATATTAGTCATATTGTAAAGAAGAATTCTTTTGGAATTGTCTTACATCCTTGTATTGCTGAGAAGAGTTAAGTCTGTCAAAGTTGGCCATTGCACAATGTGTACAATATCCTGGTTCTGCTCACTTCACTCAGCTTCAGTTCATTTAAGTCCTTCCAAGTTTTTCTGAAGTCCACCCATTCATCATTTCTTATAGAATAATAGTATTCCATTACATTCACATACCACAACTTGTTTAGCCATTCCCCAATTTATAGAAAACCACAGAAAGACCTGCTACAAATATTTTTCTGCATGTGGTGGACTAGATAACTTCTACCATCCTTTGCAACCCCTGAGATTTTCTGATCCTTTGATTCCAAGCAAATTCCTTCAAGGTAAACACTGTTCTTTTATTGCTTTATATCTTCACTAGGAACAAAGCTAAACCACTGTGTTATGTCCTTCATGGGATCATGTGTTCTTACTTTCTCTCCTGTCTCCACTCACCCTCTTCTAACCTATTTCTCTGATAACTATGGCTTATAATCTCTACTCTGGAAAAGGTGTGTAAATGGACTGTGCTATTCCCCTATTCGCTATGTTTGTGGCTTCCTGTACCATAAGTCTTTTTATCCTGGCCATCAATCCTCCGTATGTGTTCTCATCCCACATTAGAATGTAAACTTCTTGAGGATATGCACAGTCTCACTTTTGTGTTTGTATTTCTAGTACTTAACAGTGCTTGGCATATATAGTAAATGCCTAATAAATTTTTTTCCTTCATTTAATTAATACTTATTGATTGAAGTGTGCTTGTGCATAAATTTCTGTGGAGAGGACAGATATGTTCCTTAGTAAAAGTACAGTTTAACACCTTCATACTTGATCATGAAAATGTCATTGGACTTCTCATATGATACTTATTATTTGCAACAACAATAACGGACGTTCTTAAGCTTTCAGACTGTCAGATAAGCAGGTATCTGGCATGTAGGACACTGTGGATTCAATATTAAATATTATTATTGTGGATAGTAAGCTGTATATGGCATTAAGGAAGTATTTACATGATAAAGTAATGCAGCTGTCTCAATCCTGGAAATTTTAGGCATGTTTATCTGCATTTTTGTCTTTTATCTATAAACTATAAGACGTTTGTAACCTGACAGAAATAGAAATGTGGGTGGTGTTGAGTCATTTCAGTTGTATTCAACTCTTCAGGACCCCATTTGGGGTTTTAGAGATCTTGGAGTGGTTTGCCATTTCCTTCTCCAGCTCATTTTATAGATGTGGAACTGAGGCAAACAGGGTTAAGTGACTTGCCCAGGGTCATACAAGTAGTAAGTATGGGAGACCAGGTGTGAATTCAGGATGATGACTCCTCCTGACTCCAGGCCCACACTTTATCCACTGTTCCACCTACCTACCCCACTTGCACTTTTAGTTCTAGGAAATAAAAACCAAAATAGGAGGTCTCCAGGTCAGGGGCTTTTATATTTTCTAAATGTTTTGGGACTTAATATGGGACTCCCCTTGGGAGTCTGGTGAACCTCTTATTAGAATACTGTTTTTAAATATATAAAAGATAATACTCTGGATTACAGAGGAAACACATTCTGTTGAAATAAAGATATTATTTTTTTTTTATATACAAATACACAGATCCCTTGAGATTGGCTCGTGGGCCCCAGGTTCTAGGTTAAACTAAGAAGAACCAAAATGAGGGATCTTAGAATAGGACTTAATTATTTACAGCCACCTCAGGAGAAGAGAAGATCAGTTTTGGTCAGCTAACCACGTCACTCCGGAATGTGTCAGCAGTAGCAGCAGCAGACATTTCATTATGACTGAGGGCAGTCGATTCAGGGCTGGTATGAATCACAAGATTTTAAGTGAGTTCACAAATACTTGGAGGCAGACATTCAAGTGATTACTCCTTGTTCTTCTAAGTGTGTTTCTTGAATCATTTGCTTCATTCCAGTCAGCAAGTCTTATTGGGTACTTGCAGTGTGCCCAGCACTACATTAGACCCTGTGGGACTTAAGAGACCGCCCTCAAGGATTTTTGTTTTGTTTTTTAGGGTACTTTAATAACTTTCTAGTGGAATTTAAAATTTAAAAGCTCTTTTCAGAAGGAAACATCATAGCACATTTGCATTTTGAAGGGATGTCAGAGGAGATCTAATCTAACCTGAATCTGAACAAGAATCCTTTCCTACAGCATTATAGACTAGTGATCATTTAGCCAGTACTTCAGGCCTTCCAGTGAAGGGGAAATAATTACCTTAAAGTAATCTTGCTTTTGGATAATCTAGTAGTCCCTCCTGACATCATACCTGAATATGGTAGCCTTTGACTTTTCCCCATTGCTCCTCTGCCCTCTGGCACCAAACAGAACCAGCACAATTCTTCTTCCACACTACTGTCCTCGGATATTGAAGACAGTTATCACACTTCTAGAAAGTAGCTTCTTTCAGTAGGCAGTTTGGTGGGTTTTCTGATTTCCTATGGTGAACTGACATCACAAAAAACCAGTTTTTTCTATTCACTTGTCTTTTCAATTTGCCATTATATTTATAAGGGATGTTATCACTTTAAACTTTCTGTAGAATTTGCTAAAGAAGTTACTGTCAAAGGTTGCTAGGGGAAACCAGAGAACTCTGCAAGAAAGTAGTTGTCACTTATAACCATATTAAGTTTGTAGTAGGCAGAAAGACTTAGAGTGACTTTTTTTTTAATTTGGGCATTTATGTTTGGAAGATAGACACAGAAAATCAGGGGTTCTCGTCTGTAGAATGTTAGCTAGCATGCTTCCTGAGCAGAGACTTTCAGCTAGGAGAAAAGCACAAGGAGGCAGGATACTTGGATGGAGAAAGAAGTGGAGGGAGCCTAGTTCCTGGAAGTAATCATCTAGTTCAGAAGCAAGAAAGATGTATCTCTAAACTGGTGGGGAAGCAATTATAGAAAAGACTCTTTATAGAGACGGTATTGAGTTGTGAAAATGAAAATGCTGGCACCAAGCCAAGCTAGGATGAATTGTGTAACATTGCTACTGTAGAGATATGGGAGAGGGAAGTCATAAATTTGGTTCCTAAATTTCGTTGTTTTTTTTTTTTTTTTTTAACATTTTCTGTGAATAAAACTCTGAGGTGTTTAATTGTTATGTCATAGATAACATGCATTTTTAATCTTCCCAAATTTGGCATATTTGTGGTTATAAATCTGTGTGGCTTTAAAGCGAAGAGCTATGAACTTGAACCCTAGTGACCATTCAGTTTTTGCACTGACCACAATAGTCACTCTCACCACTTAGGGGCAGTGCCCTGGAATTGCAGTGGAAATGACAAGAAAAAGAAATGAAGCTGTTCCTATTAGCTGACACACAGGTTTGTAAAGCACTTTCTGTACATAATCTAATTTGATCTTTAGGAACAACCCTGTGAGTAAGGGTACTTCTTTTCACCGTTTTTCATGTGGGAAAACTTACTCTCAGAGAGGTGAAGTGATTTACCCCTGGTCATTTGAACCAAGCTAATGGGTTCAAAATGTGATTGAAACCTGGCTCTCTCCTTACTTCATGTCCAGTGTTCTTTCTCCCATGCCTTTTTTTTTTTAAACAAGCCACCTCTTACTTTGCTGTTCTGTAGCTTAAGCAATGGAACAGCTAAAAACAGACATCGTTAGGATGCCATGAACATTTCCTGACTCATACCTTTGGAGGATGTTCTCCAATAACCATATCAACACATATGACCAAAACCCAAGGAAGCATTGGGAAAAGCTGATGTAAGGAAATTATGAGGCAATAGGTAACCTTGTGAAGCGCCCTGAAGATTGGAGTTTGAATTTCTCTCAGATATTTCTTATCAAATCAAGACATTGAATCCTCTTTGGCCTTATTTCCCTCATCTGTACAATAGATATAATAATAGAATGTACCTCACAATGTTGTCATGAGGATCAGATGAGTAAAGCTTTATATAAAGCACTTGGCTACTTCCCTGAAATACAGATTAAATGCTATTGATGGACAGAGGTGGGTGGGTGTGGAACAGGGAGAGTGCTGGAGGAGAGGGACTCAGATATATAAATTGATGTTGTTCATTTTTGGTGTGCTTCTATACCTGTAATTATTATGTAATATGTGTCCCTGTAATACTGAAAGAGGTAGTACTCTCTGCATGCGCGTGTGTAAGAACGTGGTGGGTTTTTAGTGGTTTAGTGGGAAGTTCTCAAGCCATCCACAGAGCCATACTATTTACAACTGGAAAAGACAGTACAACTTCCTTACATTTCTAGATGAAGCCTAGGAAGGAGAATTGACTTGCCCAAAGCCATAGAAGGTAGTATCACTGGTAGAATTCAAATACAAATCTTCAGACTCCATATCTAGTGTTGTTTTTAATGTAGTCTTCTCTGGAAAGATTTCTGGGTGGAAGTCTTTTAGAGCTGTCTTGACTAACTGAATTTTACTTTTGTTATTTCTATGAATAGTCTTTTAGCTTGAAATAAATGTCCCAGGGAAAACCCAATTGTGGTTTGGAATATGTGGTAACTGGAGATCTAAAAGTTGGACGCTGAATCCAAGGTGTACCAAATTTCCATATAGAAAGACATACCCCAGCCAAAGGTAAGGGGGTACTCCAGGGTAGTCTGAAAAAGAAACAGATTCCTGGGATGTTGAGGCCTAAAAGGAAAGGAACAGAAGTTCAGCAGGTTGACAAGTGTTCCAAGGAGATCAGTTTGCTAAGAAAAGCAGGTGAGGGCTTGTTCCAAGATGGTCCCTGACTTTTAAAGCATGCTGAAAGTGGAGGTCTCAACTTGTGGGCAAATCCCTTGACCTCTCTGGGCTTCCATTTCCTCAACTTTAAAACTAGAGCATAGGATTAGATGCTTTCTAAGGTCTCTTACAGCTCTCAATCTATTATCTTTATAATCCCACATGGGCATTTGAATGGTAATCTCCTTGGCAGTACCATATTCCTTTACTTGAGACGACATTGTTCCTATGAAGTGCCCACCTATTGATGAAAACAAGTCGAATGCCAGGTTAAATTCAAAACATATTCTTAATGCCCCTTTAGATTGCATTGGTATACTGCTTTTCTAACAGATTCTGGGTAGTTAAAATCCCCATCACCAATAAATTCTGGGATTTAGCATCTTTGATAAGCTTCTGAAAGAAGGCCAAACCAGATTTTTCCTCTTGGTTTGGAGGATTATAATAAACCCTGACCATAAGGTTCCCCTTGAAACTTAACCCAGAAATTTTTCTAGCTGCTGGTCTCCTCCTACTTCCTGCGTGCGGGAATAAGTGCTTGCACCAAATTCTCCTTTATCCCCAAACTGGCCTTTTCTGAATAGACTGTATTCTCTTCTACTCTATTTCAACATATTACCATAATGCCAATCAAAACAGACCTGTCTCTAGAAAGTGGGATTTGTCATTCTTCTTGCTCATTTCCTACACTCCCTGTATTTGTCTTCCAGCAGCTAACCACGGGCTCTTGAGGCCTGTTTTCCCCTGCTCTCCTTCCCATCTCCTTTACTTGCATTTTCTTGTTTTCAGTTTTCAGTCCCAGAAATACTTTTTCTCCAGAATTCCTTTCACATCTAGGCATTGTTCCCCATATAGCTTACTTAGTTTATAATCCACAGGATTTAGAAGTCGTTCATATTTGTGTATTGTGAAGTTTAAAGAGCATTCTCCTCCCATCCCCACAACAACCCCTTGGGGTAAAGCAATGCGAGTCTCATTACCCCCACTTCATAGCACACATGGGAGATGTTAAAACTCAGAGAGAAATGGCTTGCCTAGATGACCCAATGAATAATTTCCATTCAATTTAAAAACTGTCTTACCCACTATGTAAAAGACCTTCCTTTATTTCCTGATTCTGCCACCATAACTTCCTTGTTCTTGAAGACTCTGCCATGGAGCCCAGGCTCTTGAAGCTTCTACCAAGGTCCTTGGAACCCTTGGACTGCTCTGATAATTCCACCCTTTCATTTTAAGCGCTTTCTCAGCCTTTTCCCTCACATCTCCTATTTCTTATTGCAGTTCATTACATTATCCCCCATGTTGTTGTTGGGATGAAATGGGTCAGCCTTTGAAAGTCATTGAACAGTTAACCAAAGGAGCCTTACTTTGTCCTCATACAGAAAGAATATTCCATAAGGATCTTCTAGCACTTAGATTTTCTGGGCAGACCACCCTCAGTCCCTATCCGGTCTCCATATGTAAAGGCACCTAGTTGGGGCAGGACATGGTGACTTGGGTGGTCTTCAGAAATTTCTTCCCCCTTGGTGAGACTTTTTATATTCCTGGATGACCATGAAGTGGCATCAAGGGAACAAGGAGCAGTTAGGAGATCACTTTGTCTTCTTTTGGGGGAAAATTAATCCCTGTGCGCAGCAAGGAAGAGGAAGTGTAGGAGAAGATGTTTTGGGGACAGGAAAGGAGGCATGGGTTTAAGGCTGATATGTGTCTTAATACTATGGGGGAAGGGGAAGCTGGGAAGTCCACAAGCATTTATTAAGTGCCCATTATGTACTAAACACTCTAGTTAGCAGCTTGCAAATATTGTTATGTCTTATTTCATCCTCATAACAACTTTGGGATGTAGGAGCTGTTAGTATTCCCAAATGTGCTTGAGGAAACTGAGGCAGCTAGTGATTCATTGGTATCTGAGGCTGGATTTGAACTCAGGTCTCTCCGACTACAGGTTGAGTGTTCTCTTCACTGCAGCACCTAGCTGCCTATCATAAACCAGGTTTGCTTACCTCCTGATTCCTCTCCCTGGCAAATACCTCACAAACTTATGTGACTGGTGCAGTGGACAGAATGCTGGCCCTGGATTCAGGAAAACCTGACTTCAAATCTGGCCGCACACGCTTATGCACTGTGTGACCCTGGGTAAGTCACTTAACCTCTGTTTGCCTCAGTTTGCTCATCAGTAAAGTAGGAGTAATAAGAGTGAATAGTTCCCAGGATTGTTGTGAAAATCAAATGAGATAATTTTAAAATGCTTAGCACAGGGCCTGGCACATAGTAAGGATTATGTAAATGTTAGATTATTATTACTCTTTCCCTTTCTCTCCCCTCAACCATATCTTGAAAATTAATTTTTTAAAATGGTTTTTCATCACTTTCATTAATATCGCCGAGACTAACAATACAGGCCATGTTTGACAGTCGTTTTTTCCACACCCCGCACCCTCTCTATTGATAGGAAAAAAATCCTCTGTGTTTTTCAGATATTGAAACTCGAATCACCTGCAACCAAAGTCTGATTTTTTTTTTTTTCTATCTTTTTTTTGGAGGGCAATTGGGGTTAAGCAACTTGCTAAAGGTCACACAGCTCGTAACTGTGTCAAGTGTCTGAGGTCGGATTTGAACTCAGGTCCTCCCAACTCCAGGGCTGGTGCTCTATTCACTGTGCCACCTAGCTGCCCCCCAAAGTCTGATATTGCCAAATCCATTTGTGTGTGTACTTCGCTTAACCTGTTTTAAATTTGTGGCTTTTTTTTTTCCCCCTTTTCATTTTGTATCACTGGATAAAAATGATTTGTGTGGTCATCTTTATTTCTTGCTTTAACATATTGTCTTTCTCATGACAGGCTGCTGAATGCTATAAAACCAGGACTTGTAAAAAAGATCAATAGATTACCCACCCCCATTGCAGGATTGGTGAGTATTCTAAAGCTATTTTTTTTTTCCAGTATGACTTACCATAAGTGTAAAAATATGATGACTTAAGTCTTTGACTACAGCATTGAATGAGACAGTACCCAGTCCTTTGGATGTAGAGGAATCTGAAAATGCGAGACTGGAGAGAACCCCACCTTAGTGGCACCTGAATCTTGGCTCTATCTCTTTCTCCCCTCTTCCCCCCCCAGTTCATTGTTAGGGAGATGACTGTTTCTGGGTGAGATGTTTATAATTCAGTTGTACTTGTGGATGAATTACAGTAGTAATTGCCTCATTTCAGTCTTTAATTCATTTGTTCTAAAAATTGAGGGAAGAATTTTTCTTAACTAAAAGATCTTGACTTATTATGGTTTTCACTTGGGTTTAAAAGGCAAAAAAGCAGAGCAATGCTCTGTACAGAGAGTTATAATAAATATTATTGTCCTGGATAGATAGAAGTTCTAATAGTGTGGTAAATTAATATAATGTAGGGATCCCTCTACTTAATCATTCATTCAGCATTTAGCCATTGAGCAAGCATTCAATGAGTGGCAATGAAATAATTGTATGCACGATTCGTTATATAAGATCACATTGACAATGTATGTGGACTCAGGCAGTCACATTTCTTCGTGGCTTGAGGTTTGTTTTTTTAGGTTTGTAATAGGTGAGTGTATTCTGGAGCTACTATCCCAAGACCCACTTGCTGGTAGTTAGGATTAGGACTGAGGAGTTAGGGAAGGGATATCTTTTCTAGTATTGTAGCCCATAAGCCCCTGCTGTGTTCTTCATGCTATGATTATTGATTTATAACCATTAGTTGGACAGAGTCCTGAGGAAAAGTTACTCTCTTCTAGAAAGTATATGTGGCAAAGGGGTTACTCACAGACCCTGGAAATCTTTTAGGTAGAAACCTTGAGATGCCCCTGTAGGTAAAGTATAGCTTTTCTGCTGGATTCTTGGCAGGACCTTGTATTCTCTCATCTGCTCTTGATTCCCAATTCAAATATTCTTTACCTGAACTGGGGACTTCGATAGGATGCCTATGGAAAATGGGAGCCCTTTGATCCTTTTCTGGTCAAGTGGAGTTGTGAGGTGACCAAGCCAGAGGCTGGGATCTATGTTCCTACTTCCCCAGACCTGATTGATTTTTTTTTCTTCAGGAGTTATGTGAAAATAAAACTTATGACATTGTTGTGGATGCAGCGTTAAAAAGAAGCTGCAGATATTCTCAATTCACGCTGGTGGTTTTAAAGCAAAAGAAAATGCAAATGTAAAAATGTTACAATAAGGCACAAAAATTAGAAAATGAAGGCTAGACATTATTAGGTTTGTCAAAAGAGAACTTCTAAAATGGAGAAAAACTGTCTCTTAGGAAAAATCACCAAAAGATTCAGAGAGTAAGCCTTTAATTTATACTCTCCTTTGTTTGCTCAGATTTCTTGGGTTCTGAATTAACTCTGTAGTTTTATACTGGCCTCACAGGCCCTTACCGAATCCTTCACCTAGTCCCTCACCCAATTCAAACAGGTTTCCTATGCAATATTCCTGGAATTCATCCAGTGTCTTTCAAGGATTTTTCTTGCTTAGTCCAAAGTCTTTGTTTGATTGAGACATTTTCTCCCCTGATAAACAAAGAACAAAAATGGGGGAGGGAAGGGATGACTCTGACTCTGTCTTTGTGTAGGTAATTGGTTACTTGATTTTTTTTTTTTTTTGCCATTTCTGCTTTAGCTAGTTCAGAAGAATTTATGTCATTAAAATGCCATAATTCCATTCTTTAATAGAATCTTTAAACCTGGTTCAGAGCAAAGGAACGGTTTCTAAAACACCATCCACAGAGAAATCAACTGCCCTTTTTGCCCGTCTGAAAGTTGCAACTTCTTTTTTTTTCACCTTGTATTTTCCTTCCTTTGATTGCATCTTTTCTTTCGATGGATATATTCCCCTTCAACCTTATGTCTTGGGGGGGAAAGTAAATACTGCCTTACCATCTTGAGACTGCTGTATCCTTGGGTCTTCCTGCTCCAGGCCTCAACATCTGCCCTTCCCTGGCACTAGTATCTGCCTCACTTTTGGAACTTCTGGACTTCTGGACCTTTCCTCCTGCCATGCATATGGATCCTTTCAATGTTGTTTCCTTCAGTTAGTTCCTTGAGTGCAGGGGTGATCGTGCTTTTTTAAAAATATGTATTTGTAGTATTTAAAACATTGTTGGTCACCTAGTAAATGTAAGTAAATACTTTTTCATTCATTCATTTTATTCATGTGTGAATAATTAGATGAAGACAATTGAAAATAATTTGATCTTTTCAGCCACATCCATAGTAATTAATAGTATTTTCTTGGCCAACTAGAAATGACCTATTAAGAAAATCCAATCTACAAAAATGTGAACTAGAAAAAATAGATAAACCAAGGGTTATTTGCTTTCCCAACGAATTTATCATAGAGTGCTTTTTACATAGCCATCCCCTACTATTTTTAGTAATTACCCTTTAATCCTAGTGAACATTCAAGTGAGAGTGTTTGATACTTAATTTTTAGGAGCGTATCTATTTCACATGAGAAGTAGCATTGCGTAATGGATAGAATACTTACTATACTTAGCTTCTAGAAGGCCTGGGTTCAGATTCTAACTCTGGCACTTTTGAGTTTATCTCAGCAAGACTCATTATATATCACCCATGGATTGTCATCTGTTGTAGTGAAAGGGGTTTTCCATGTTGGGTCTTCTCATACCAACACAGCCTTGAGTCCTTGAGGTATTAACATACCTATGATATAAAGCAATGCATATGTGAATCTATCCATCATTTCAACAAGAATTGGTTTAGGTACTGTTTTGGACTTGTGAGTTATACAAAGAATAATATTATACTGATACATATAAATGAAGTTTGGAGTTTTATTACCTTGGGAGAGAAGGTATGCTAGTCAATACAGAGTTATTGTTTTTTTCTTTTTTAAAGTACACTTATTTTTTCCCCCATCTTGGACAATTTCAATTCTTTTATTAATGTTCGTTAGGAGATGTAAGTTAGGTTTCATAACTTTGTGTTTCAAGGTAAGAGAGTGGTACCAAGGCATGCTTTTGTAAATCAAGCTGTCAACAAGCATTAATTAGTTACCTGTTAAGTGCCAGCCACTAGGTGCTGTGTGTGTGTGTGTGTGTGTTTGTGAGATCATTTTTCAGTTGCATCTGATTCTTTCTGACCCCTTTTTGGGGGTTTTCTTGGCAGAGATACTATAGTGGTTTGTCATTTCCTTCTCTAGCCATCTTACAGATAAAGAAACTGATGCAAACAAAATTAAGTGACTTGCCCAGGGTCACACAATATTTGAGGCCAAATTTAAAATCAGAAAGATGAGCCTTCCTGATACCAGGCCTGGCACTCTTACCAGTGGATAGAGTGAACCACTTAGTTATCCCTAGGTGCTGGGAAAAGACAAAAACAAAATGCCTTCTGCCCTCAATGAGCAGACCTTTTATGAGCGAGATGTCATGTGTGTATTGCATACATGTTACACATATGATATAAATGGTGATATGTATATTTCTATGCATATTTATGGAAACATATACAAAAGAAATATAAGGCAATTATGTTGAGGTATCACTGAAGACAGGAAAATTGTCCTGCTGTTGCTTAACAGTCCAAGAGAAGGTAGAGATATATTAAATGATATATTAAGAAAACAAATGCAGTACTTGAACAGATATGTCTTTTTCTCTTTCTTTTTCTTTTTTTTTTAACCTTAGTGGGTAGCCTTGGAGTTGGCCAGGGATTTTGGCCAGGTTCACTGTAGACAGAAGTTAATGTGACTAGGGTTGTATAGAAAATCTCCTTCTCCAATTTCAGGTTCCTAAACCAGAGGAAACTAGGGGCTCAGAAGCGAATGATGAATCATTTAGGGTGCTCCATCAGGCTTCCAGTGCCATTTGTCCATCGTCAGGGAAAGGGACATGTTGTTGCTGACTGTGAGGGTGAAAATGTTAGCATCAGCGACATCCCTGATTTGAGTAATTGATCCAGGAGCATGTTCCATATGCCTGGACACCATGTGAGGCTCTTTAGAAGTGGGCGTAACTGCTTTGTGGTGTTGAGAATTCAATCCCTTCAGATAACGCAGCTGTTTGACTTGAAGATAAATATAAAAGTGTGTTTAAAAATAGTCACCCCAAATTATAAACATGTGGGGACTTAAAAGCTAGGACTAGGTGTATTTTAGCCAGTAGGTCGAACTACACTTACAAAGAATTCAGGGGTGAAGGTGTTAAAACAAAGTAGTTGAAAATCATTTCCTGGCAAGAAAGCCAAGCCCTGAGTTCAGGGTCTGTGTTTCTTCTGTAACAATTGCTGACATCTGAAGCTGCGTAAGGGCTGCATGCAGATGCTCACATTCTTTGTTAGGTGTTAGTGATGCTATTAACTGTGGCCAGAGAAAGAGAAAAGACAGCCTCAAATAGAGACTTGGCCTTGCCAAAGAATTAAAAATGCTACCCTCCCATGGGCCAAGTCTCGAATGTTGCACAATAAAACCACAAAGCTGGAGCCCCAGTTTAGTGGTCCGGAAAGATCATCCTGAATTTTGTTTCATCTTGGAATGTTAGACATCCTTGTGAAAAGAACATATGTACAAAATGCTTGCCTATAATCCTTTTCTTTGAGTTAATTATCTTTTTCTTGTCCCAGATGGGACAGTTTACTTTATCAGTGGAGGTGATGGCAAAAAGTGGGGCCTGCCTTTGGGTTCTGGTTGTATTGGCAGACCTCCTTCCCCTAGGACTTCCTTCCTAGGCTTTCATCAGAATTTTTCCTTTTCTCCAAAGTAGTTCAAAAAGAACAAAAGATATCTTAATCTCATAGAATCTTAGAGCTTTTTGGAAATTTTTCTCATTTCATATGACAGGGAAAAACCAAGATCTTCCTTGAGAAGTTATTCAAACTCCTACCAGAACTTAGTTCTCCCAGCTTCTAGTTATTACTTAATCCAAATGCAGTTTTTTTAAAAAAAAATTTTTTTCAATAAATTTCAATTATTTTTTCAATAAATAAAAATCTATCTTCTATTCCTTCAACCTCTGTTCCCCTCCATCCCCAACCTTGAGAAAGAAAGGAAAGCAGAACTCCTGCTACAGATGTGTATGAGTAAGAAGCAAAAGCCTCATATTGGCCAGGTCCAAACAACCATGTCTCACTGGCCTCTCTGTCAGAAGGTGGGTAGCGTGTTTTTGTCATGAGACCTCAGAGGCAGAGAATTTTGAAGATGCTACTAATTAGATATTTAGCTTGGTTCCATTGCAAGAATGAAGACTCTTTTAAGTCTATTAAATGAAGGTATTCCAGTTTAATATGTCCAAACTGAAAATTCAAATTTAAATTCACATTGTCTGAGTGGTTCTGTTCAAGCTGGTAACTCTCTAGGGTACTTGAAAGAGATAGGCAGGGGCAAGTAGGTGGCCCAATGACAGGTAGATAGATAGGTAGATAGGAAGATAGATATAGATGATAGATAGATGATAGATGATTGATAGATAGATGATAGAAAGATAGATAGATGATAGATAGAAAGATAGAGAGTAGATAGATTAGATAGATAGGTAGATAGGTAGATTGGTAGATAGAGTTCAGATCTGACCTCAGACACTTATTAGCTATGTGACCCTGGGCAAATCACTTAACCCCAATTACCTCAAAAGAAAGAAAAAAAGAGATAAGGAGTTAGCTTTGGGAGACAGACCTTTCTATTTTCTCCCTTGTGTTTTTTTTGGTTTGTTTATTCCTTGTTTGTTTCTTATTTGTTTTGTTTTTTAAACAAAGCCTCATTCTAATGCTGCCAGTTAGTTTGGCCCTGGTTGAAGTGCCACTGAGTCAGGTCAGAAACAACAACAGAAAGGTTGCTGGTTGTAAGCCACTCTTGCCAAAGTGAGGACAAAAATCTGGATTTACTTCATATCATTCTTAATTTGACCATTGGTCACTCTAACCCACTCAGGAATGTATTTTTTGGAAAAGTGACTGATATTTTTTTTTTAACCTAAAAAATAGAGTTACAAAACAGATTGCTTGCAATGGGATTTACTGAAAAGGATTCAAATGTAAATTTCCAGAAAACTCTGTGTACTTAAGGAAGCTGGTATTTGCTTGGCTTTATGAAAGCAAGAACTGTGGTAGTTGGATTGTTGATCAGAGGTCAGAGAAGGGCAGGACAATGATGAATGTTGAGGAAACATTACCATATTTGAAGAGAAGGAAATGTTAAAATCTTTAAGAGTTAGTATGGCATAGTGGAGGGAGAGTTAGTCTTGGGGTCAGGAAGACCTGGTCTGAAATCCTATCTTTGTCAGGTTGTGACCGAGGCTGGGCAAATCATTTAGCTGCTCAGAGAGTGGGTAACTTTTAGATTGCAAAGAAAGTACCAGTCTGCATTGGGAAAAAGAGAGTCCTCACCAGAAGTTCTCTGGTTCTCCAAAGAGAATCACAGGAGTCTGTTTGAAGGGGGAAAAATATTTAAAATCATTAATATTTTCTGGAAACATTAGGACATAGGAATTTGCTAAAAACTGAATAATTAAAAAGAAAATTTTCTACCAAGTAAAATCCATACTTTCAAGCAGACAGTTTTATTAAATACTTACTCTTTGCAGAGCACTGTGCTGCTAGGTTCTGAGGAAGATTTGAAGTTTAGGTAAACCAACTCCCATTATCAAGGATTCTGCATTCTGTTGGGCAATAAGATAGAAACATACATAATTGGAATATACAGTATTATACCATTGAGGACCCTTATCATGGAACTGCCTATAATGATAAAATTATAGGCCTGGAACCCCTCAAAAGCCTATCAGAAAAATCACAAAACAAAGGGGCTACATATGAATGGAGGGGAAGATTCATTTTGGATCAGGAGTACCAGGAAAGCTTGATGGAAGCATTTTTGTTGGGCTTTAATGATTGGCTAGGAATTGAATGGGTGATGATGTAGAAAAAGCATTATGGGGTTAGCCTACAGATGGTGGCTCCTGGGAGTAAAAAAACATGGAATTGTCCAAATGTTGTTTTTTTTTTTTAAAGGGGAAACAGAAAGTATATTCGTTTGCCTGGAGCATGGAGAATGTGAAAGGCACTAATAAAAGAGAAAGATGTAAGGGGGAAAGATGGTACTAGATTATAGAGTGTCTTGAAGGCTTTTTTTTCGGGGAGGGTAACGTCCAGATATACATAAGAAAGGTTATTCTAGCAAGGGTATGAAGGATAAGTTGGAACAGAGATTATATTCAAGAACACTTAATAGGAGGCTATTTAATATATTATATCTACATATATATATATATATAGGGTGAGTGGTAATGAAGGCTTATGCTAGCATTCTGACAGTGAGAATAGAGAAATATGGATAGATGGGAAACACTGCAATCAAAATAGGACTTACTGGTTGATTTTATGTAACAAGTAGAAGAATCAAAGATAACCCTCAGAGTATGCAGAGCAGGATTTTGAAGAAAACTTGTGGGGTCAGTTTTGCATAAAATGAGTTTGAGGAGTTAGTTGGGACATGAAGGATGTCCTGTATGCATTTAGAAATGTTGACTAGAACCAAGAAGATTGGTCAGAAATCAATTTGGGAATCATCTAGTGATTGCTGAGAAAGAGAAAAGAGTTATATACAGATGTCATTGGGAAGAATAGGCAATAAATTAAAATTTGCCCAGCCAAAAAGGAGTTTTCTGTAAATCCCCACATGCATTGCAGCTTGAAAGTCTGGCACTATTTTCTCCTTAACTTCCTTGGAATGAAAGCAAACTTAAAGGGTGATATAAAAAAAAGAGAAGACAGAGGGAGTGGTGAAGGTAGAGGTTGACTCACTGTAGTCAAGCTTGTAGTTCACTGCTGACATCCTTTATCTTGAAATATACTTCTGTGGGCAATTGGAGAAAAGTTTTCTTATAACTCTCAAAAGAGATAATATTTATAAGTGCTTAGCGTAATACCCAGCACATAGTAAGTTCTTAATAAATGCGTTTTTCTCCTTCTCTTCACACCCTCCCCTTCAATCACTGAAATTTCAAACAGCCAATACATTAACAAGGCATTTTTTTTTGTAAAGGGAAAAATGTATGTAACCCCAAATTTTTGTACAGTCATTATAAGAACTAAGCAGTACCTGGGTGCATACCAGGGTACATTATTTCATGGATTTAGGTGTTATTTCTATAATTAAGTCTCTGTGAGTTCCTTGTCCTATTCTTTTGGGGACCAGTACTACTGCACAAGAAACGTTACTCCCTTCTGGTAATGGGAAATGCTCGGCGGTCGTGAGATAATATGACTGAAGTTGAATTTAGTGACAGATTTTTCTCTCCTCACCTTCGGCATGTTAGGAGGAAAACGTAACCCTTTCTCCCTACCCCCAAAAAAGATGCCCAATTTTGAGCTGTGGCACTTGGTCCTAAAGCTAATCCCAAATGGGAAAAGTGTCTGGAACTAATACATGTAAGAGCACAGACTGGAGATAGAAAACTCAGCTTACTATGGAGTCTCTGGTATACCTATCCTTATAGCCAGTAAGGGAGAGGCTCAGGGGCATGGCTTAGTTCTTGATCTATTTGACATTCCTAGTCAGTGTGGTCATTGGGCTTATGCCCAGAGAGATATGCCCACCCACACCATTTATAACTAGAAAAGTCTTCATTTATACGTTGAATTCAAAAATGAAACAGTTGGCAGAAAGAAAAAGAGCTCTACCCACAGTTATTTGGACCGACTTGAGGGCATTCGAGTGCTCACTGGAACACACATGAATCTATTGTATCATGTTTGTGTGTGTGTGTGTGTATAAAATCTGTAATATATATAGACATACATAATCTAAAATATATTATCACCAGTGTTTCTTGGTCAAATTCCTGTGACATTATACATCTTCCTTTCTTTTTATCTTTTCTGAGTATTTTAGAGGATTCAGGGGCAGATTCCTATTCTTATTTTTCTTCCTCCTATGAACGTTATTGCTTCTGCGGTCATTCGCTTGGTCCTTTTAATGTTTGAATCAGTCAATCTTTGAGTCCTAGTCTTGTATTTTCTTGAACTCTGACCCTTATGATCAGGGCTTCAGTGATAACCAAACCTTCTACTCCCTTGCTCTGCTCCATGCCTATGGAAGTCTGTTTCCCATTTCCCATTCTCTGTTACCCAGTCTTGCCAGAAAGAGAACTAGTTAGCTCCAGAGAATGAAGTGAGAGTGAAGGTCTCCCAAATTAAACCGTTAATAATTCCACCACTCCTGTTTTTCAAGTGAATTGGCCTAAATAGTCATTGATTTTTGTAACCTGTGTGAAATAGTCCCTCACCTTTATTCTCTAGGATGATAACTCTTGGATTAAAAATTTTTCAGAAATTTGAGGAGAAAAAAACATGCTGTGGTTCAAAGTAAGAAATATTTGTGTGAAATAAACTGCAAATCTGTGTACAGCTTTAGAGATAAATATTAATCTGAGCTCTGCAGATACACCGATAGTAAAAACCAAAACAAAACAGGGTCCCTTGCCTCAAGGAGCTTCACGTTATAATTGGATATACATCATCTAAATAACCTCAGTAAATACAAGATACATATCTCGTGTAAATGGAAGATACTGTCAGAGGGAAAGCACCAGTATCAGAGGGTTGGGGAGGATGGGAAAGGTCTCTTACAGAAGGCAGGATTTGATCTGAATCTTCATAGAAGCTATCAAAGCTAGGAGGAGGAGCAGAGGAGGCAATTAATTCCAGGCATGGAGGAGAGCCAGGGCAAAACCATGGAGTAAAAAATGTGGTTTGTGAAGAACTCTTAAGCTGATCAGTGTAGCTAGATCCTAGCATATGTAGATGGAGGCATTAAGTTTAAGAAGACTAAGAAGAAGGGACCAGTTTTTGAAAGTCTTTAAATGCCAAACAGAGGATTTTGTATTTGATCTTGGAAGTACATAGGAGGCCACTGGAATTTATTGAGTAGGTGGGGTGACATATTTTTTGGGGGGAGTAACACATTAATTGAAAAATTAATTCAGACTATTCATTGGAAGGCCAGATATTAAAGTTGAAGCTTAAATACTTTGGCCACATTATGAGAAGATGAGACTCATTGGAAAAGATGCTATTGTTGGGAAAGAGTGAAAGAAAAGGGCATGGCAGAGGATGAGATGGGTAGATAGTGTCATGGAAACAATGAACATAAACTTGGACAGACAGTGGAGGATAGAAGGGCCTGGTGTGCTGTGGTCCATGGCATCATGAAGAGTTGGACATAGCTGAACCTGAACAACAGTGGAGTGAAATAATTAAATCAATAATTAAATCTATGCTTTAAGAAAATCATTTTGACAACTAAGAGCAAGATGGATTGGAATGGGAAGAAACTCGAGGCTTACCATTAGAAGACTCTTGCAGTAGTCCAGGTGAGAAATGACAGAACCTGTACAACAGTGGTAGCAGTGTGAGTGGAAAGATGGTGACGTGTACAAGAGATGGGTGTATAGTTAGGAACAACAGGACTTGATGATGGGTTGGATATGAGAAGTGATGGAGCATCACAACATCAGGAACCTATGTGATCAGGGGATGGCAATGCCCTCGACAGTAATAAGGATATCTGGAGGAGGAGAGGGTTTTGGTAGAATGCTAATGAGTTCTATTTTAGATATGTAGAGTGTGAGATGCTTACAGGGCATCAAATTTCAGATATTCAAAAGGCAGTTGGTGATTTGGGACTGGTGGTCACAGAAGAGATTATGGCTAGATATATTTAGATCTGGGAATCTGCATAGAGATGACAGTTAAAAATATTTATTGAATATCTGCTAGGCATAGGCATTGTTTTTGGAGATTAGTACGAGGTATAGCTAGGAAAATTTAGACCTAGAAGGAAACTTTACCTGATTAGATAGGTTGAAGTTTTAAATTATGTGTTAATTACCATTTTTAAGGGCAAAAGTTTGAGAAATTGGTCATTTTTATATTAAATCCCAGTGATTAGAATCAAGCTGCAGTGACTAGAAATTTAATTTTTCTATATCTTACTCTCCATTGGATTTGCTGTTAGATTAGTGCTTTTCACTGGTGCTCGGCTGGGGCTATAGAATGTAAGTGTCTTGAGGGTAGGGCTTTTTTCTTTGTCTTTGTACCCCCCAGTAACTACCATAGTATCTAGAACATAGTAAATACTTTATAAATGTTAGTTGAATAGAATCGATTTTGGGAAGCCAATCAGGGACTCATTTGAGGGACTTCTGTTCATTTTCCAGAGGAAAATCTATTTGGGTAGAGGTCTGTGTTTGTAAATTTAGATGTGAAACTCTCTCTACCAAGAATCATTTTTTTCCTCTCTTGTTTTCATAATACTCTGTGTCTCTGCAGAGGTGGAAGGTTATATATAGCAATTCTGTAAAAAGTTTTTCTTTTCTAAATTTTTCTTCCTGTCCGTGAAAAATGGCATTCTGTGAGGACAGAAACCTCTTATTTCTGCCTTATCTTTTGTTTAACAGAATGTAACAGAGCTTATAACATTACATCAGTTCCTTATACTTTCCCCTTAGGAATAGACATTCCCTTTAAGAACTCTGAGGAAAAAAAAAATACAAACTGAGAGTCTAAACTGTACTTGGACTTTCTCTCTTCTTACTTATAGCTATTATAAAGAAGGACCTCTATAGGGTATTAATTTACGGTATGTACATAGAGTTTGTCCTTGCAAGGAGTTTTATCATTAGGCAATAGGAAAAAACAATTCCCCAAATAACACCTCAGTGTGTAGTCAAGGCATGGTATGAAAAAGAGTCATAACATGCTGTGTTCTAACAGTGGTTCTCCTGAAAACTGCCTTCAGCTGAGATTGTTTTTGTAGGAAGTTTGTCTTGGCAAGCAAATTCTCAAGAACTTGCAAGACATCTAGTTGGTAATTAGCTGACTGCCTGCAGGAATTTTCAACCTATCCTTTTTTCCAAATATATGCAAAAATTTGCCCTTCCCCCTATTTTTTATGCAAGACAAAATATTTCAAAGTTTTATTTTGATTTTAAATTAAGGTTTCCCACAGTTTTAATTTATGCATCCCAAAGTCTTGTGTTGTTTTGACTTGAAAGAAAATTTCCCCACTAGTTAAAAAAAAAAAGTCTAAACCGTAAATCATAGAGAGGCAGAACATAGCTAATTCATTAAAACTGTTAAATAACCTTTGTAATTAGCTTGTCACGTGAATTTATATTAAGAATCTCTGGATAAACACCATTTTGTATTCTTTTAGGAGGATTACGGAAGAATGAAAAAGTAAGAGATTAGTGTGATGCTTTCCACAGCTTGAACTTATATTACCATCTTTGCCAGTGCCACAGAATGTCTCGAGTAAAGAATTATAAAAATAACGTCAAAACATGAGAGCAGTGGGGTGGCAAGGTGGCCCAGTGGATAGAGCACCGGCCCTGGAGTCAGGAGGACCTGAGTTCAAATCCGGGCTCAGACACTTAACACCCCCCCCCCCAAAAAAAAAACTAGCCATGTGACCTTGGACAAGTCACTTAACCCCAAATGCCCTACCTTCCCCCCTCCAAAAAAAGAAATGAGAGCAGAAACGTAATGTTCAGTAATAGCTGAACTTTTGGCATATAAAATGAAACGACCAAACATAAATGATGTTCCCCAAAGTTTATAGCTTAATCTAGAATTAAGAAATTTAAAAATATTAAGGAACCTTAGAAGTCTACCCTTATTTTTACAGATATAGAAACTGAGTTCTAAAGTGACTTAAGTGACTCACCCAAGGTCACATAAGCTCCTTACTGGCAGAGCAGGGATTAGAGTCCTGGCCTCTTGATTCTCAGTCTACGGTTCTTTCTATAATCCCATGATGTCTTTCTTGCTTGCCCACAAAGCTGTGAAGTAGGCCCCCACATAGATTTCACTGGGGCATTTATTTGACTTCTTTTTCCTCAAAGGCAACAAGATTCTCCTCCCTCCCCAATAGGTGTGGTCATCAGCCTCTCCTCCAGTGAGTGGCCTTTTATTGCAGCAGCATTCCAACTGCTAAGAGCTACTTTGGCTCCTCAGTCTGTGGACTGCAGTCTGCTCTTGGCCAGAGGAGTGTGTTACTATGATGATGACTGCTTCTGGAAAGAAAATGTAGCAAAGGTCCGGATAATGTGTTTGGTCCAAACCATGAAAAGCGTCCTGTACATCTCGAGTGTGGCTATGTTGGTGCTTGCTGATACATTTGAGAACATCCTGGGGTAAGTGAAATATCAATCTCAAAAAACAGAAATTCGGACTGGAGAATGAGGGAAAGCATTTGTGCTTTAATATTTGGCATAAAATGTTAGGTGGTGGCCCTGATGGCATAAAATCAAGTTTGACTTTCTTTTCAAGTTTGACTTTTCCACCGATCTTTCTTTAGCTCTGTTGGTTTTCATTTACTCTTCTTTCATACAAAGGGAGAACAGGATTCCTGTAAGGAAGGAAGCAAATGAATTATATTGACCAGAATAAGGCAATTAACAAATATGATAGTTCTCTACTAGTAGGTGCATCTTCTGTGAGAAGTTTGGAACCTCGACTGTTGTATGCACAAAGCGTGGTTCCACTCTCCAACGTTTTGTTTGAGGAGAACACGTGGGGAATTACGGTAGCTTGGAAATGAGAAATTATTGTTTTAATTGAAGTAGCTTTCCCTTCCTCTTACTTATATGAATCCCTTACCTTTCTAATATATCTTCTTTTTCTTCTCTAGGTATATAGAAGTGGGGGTAGAGAGAAAGAAACTTGGGTCTACTGCTGCCAAGCCAAGCGGGGCCAATTGGAGCCCTTGTTCCCCCAGAATCAATATTTATTGTTGGCTAGGGATCGAATAAAGGCTCATTATGGAACAGAATTTGACAAGATCCAGGCATACCTATCTTAATACTAAAGATTTCATGGCATTAGATATAGATGAGTAGGAAATTTTCCATTGCCAAGTTTCTGGAACTGGACTGAAACAAAGCCCAGAGTCCCAGCAGCAATATCATCATCTTCCAAGAGCTGAGAAATCTATTTTTATGATCCTTATTAAGCCAAGTATTCATTTTTTTCCCCCTCTCACTGCTTTACTGATATTTCCTACACTGTGCTTAATCTACCAAATGGCTTTAATAGTCTGCAGTTTCTTCCTGCAGGGTTTCTCTTGGTGTGGCTGATTCAGCAGCCACTGTGAATGAAGATGGTGATGGCTCAGCATTGCCTGAGTGGGTAATAGACTACAAAAAGGTTGCTTAATAAAAAGTTGGCATGTTCCAGTAGCCTGCTGAAGCTTAAATTCTTCCTTGGTGTCCGTGTTACCTTGTGCTCCTCCCCCTCAGGCATTGTGGGTAGCTAATCACTGAGGCTTGTTTGACTGCTAATGAGGAAGACACTTAACTACCCCATCCCTGCAGATGCTGGCCCTTGGGCCATCTGGGAGAATATACTGCTCTCTGTGTGGTTGACTCTGCTGCTATTGGCTAGGATTTAAAAACCTTCTTCTAAAAGTATTTCATACAGTAGCAGATTCTCCAACCAGTTTCATACCAAAACTACTTTATGGAGATGTATATTTTTATTTTATAAATAACTGTTCCAGTTTCACCTTTCAGTGAAATGCAGCTGAAAGGGTAAGGAGTTATTCTTCTCTGGAAGATCTTTTTGGAAAAAGAGATAATTTGACTTTTTTTTCTTTTTCAGTAGTATTTTATTTTTTTCCCAATAACATGTAAAGAAAACTTTTCAGCATTCACTTTTATAAAATTTTGAGTTCCATCCTCCTTCATTTCCCTCTCTCAGATGGTAAGCAATCTGATTATAGGTTATACATGTACAATCATATTAAACATATCTCCACATTAGAATTTGACTTTCTTTTTTATAGCCTAAATATATTTAGTAGGTTTTGGGGGGTGGGGAGGTGGGCATGGGGGAAGTCAATGGAGCACAAAAAAGTTTGTGAAAGGTACATTGTTGTCTTAAGCAGTAATTGAGATGCTATATTATCTGAAGGAACCATTTTCATGAACTGAGAGAAGAGGACTTTACTGCCTTAACTTGTCGGCAAAGATTTTGGCTCAGCTATCATTTTATGCAATATTTTATTTAGCCAAGACTCAGGGACACTGTGGTTGCAGAAATATAGATGAGTTCTCTGTAACCTGTAAACTTTTCTTTGTTAAATGGCAAGTGTGTCTTTAAATTATAAGGAAAATGAAGCAAGTCTAGGTAGGTAAGACTCTAGACTCCGTGAATTTTAAGCAATTCATTGCTATTGCTAATTTGTCATAATTGAGGAAAAAGTTAGCAGTGTCCTTCATTTTTTTCTCCTTACAAGCATGAATAATAGTGCTTGTCTTTTTCCTGGGGAGCCTTTGTGTTTCATTCAGTATTTTTAGAAAAGAAATAGTTGAGAAGCGACTAGTTTGTTCTTTTATTCCTATTTTAATGTAACTAATATATGTGGAAGGGTGCATGGCTAGTGTATGGTGAGTTTTTTCTGAGAGTCCTGGATTCTAGTGCTACTTCTGACCCACTTACAATGTATTATCCTTGGCAAATCGCTTATTCTCTCAGCTTCTTAGACCGGGGGTATCAAACTGAAATAGAAACAGGGTGACTAAATGTTACTTGTACTGCATATTGACTTAGAAAACCATATATTAACATTATTGTTTTCTATTGTAGTTTTATTTTGTTAAAATATTTCTAAGTTACATTTTAATGTGGTTTGGGCACATGTTTTTAATCTCTACCTTAGACAGCTCTGTAAGACTAGAATGAGCTCTTTTGTCTTGAGAAAGTTTCCTTATTGAGGATTTTCTATACTAATAAAAGCCCAGTCTTGTCCTGTCCCCCTGTGTAAGTCACAGTACTTGGCCCTGCAGACAAAAGATGAGGATCCTGTCCTCTAGATTTCAGTCTACAGAGGGAATTTGATATGAATATAGATGAGTAAAATGCAATTTAGAGTCATAGAAGGGGGAGATCCAGAGAGATGGCTGAGAGAAATTTAATGAGGGAGGAAATGCTTCATTTGGGGTGGGTCAGAAGGGAAGGGCATCAGGAAAAGCTTCATTGAGGTACCAGCACTCAGGCTCTTCTTTGGAGGAAGAGAACAATTTCAACAGATAAGGATGAAACAGGGAGTGTGTTCCAGGCACAGAGGATAGGCTGTACCAACATGAGGACAGACAAGAAAGAGTGTGGGATGAGATCAGGCTTGATTAGTCCAGTTTGGCTAGACCAGCAGATTTGGAAGATGCAATAGCAGAAAAGACTTCTCTCTGAGTAATTGTCTCAGAAGACATAGAATGTACTTCCACATAGAGTAATTGTCTCAGAAGACATAGAATGTACTTCCACATATGTGTATGTATATATATATATATATATATATATATATATATATATACACACACACACACACACACACACACACACATATATATATGTATAAGATATATTAAAGGGATTGAAGATCAAAGCAGTTTTGTGATGATTAGAATGAAGCGAGTGTCCTTGCCTTCAAATATTGACATCAACAAGACTTCAGAACATCCTGCATCCGCTTTGAAGGGTGAATTTTAGTCAGCCAGATTGGGCAACATATGCATGAAACGTGCTGTGTTCCCAGGGTCCCCTGTATTCCAATTCCTTCTGCTGTCTCAGTCTCTGGCCAAGCTTCTGTCACTGCCTGAAGACTCATGTTGCTAGACACTGGTGGATGGAACAATGTTGTTCTCATTGTTATTTTCACACGATGTCTAGTATTTTGGTTTTAGTGGCCTTCAGGAAGATGTCTTACCTCCTCATTTCACCGTGTATTCATTCCTTCATTCTTTTCTGGACTTTTTTGGGGGAGGGATGGGAAGAGGAGGGGTGTCTACTAAACTGTCAGATTTCTTATGGCATAGAACTTTTAGGGACATAAAGGAAGTCTGAAGCAAAACAAAAAATTTTTTTTCTTTCATCCTATAGTGTGGTTAAAGCACCAGAATTTATTTTCATTTATTGGTCATTTAACCCACCACAGCTATCTCTATAAAAATGTAACTTATGAAATCACTAGGGCATGTTTTAGATGACTTTGGACTCTGCTTCTGTTTGATTCCCACGTAAGTTTTGGCATGGATCACCATGAACATTTCTGTGGGTGGTGACGGAGAATAAAATTGGTAAACAGCTCCCTAAGTTGTTGGCCATGACCCTGGCTAATACCATAGA
Organism: Pseudochirops corinnae; assembly: GCA_028646515.1. Classification (NCBI taxonomy): domain Eukaryota; kingdom Metazoa; phylum Chordata; class Mammalia; order Diprotodontia; family Pseudocheiridae; genus Pseudochirops; species Pseudochirops corinnae. Next base: position 110,671,178 of record CM053592.1, on the reverse strand, counting down.
GGCTGCAGCTTAAGAAGTCATTGGTTTTGTTACACCTCCCAGGGCTGACCCCGGTCCTGACATCTGAAAATCTGACCTCAGTAATACTTGTGGCGTGACCAGTGGTCTGGAGAGGAGCTGGGTTTTTTGGCTCCTCTACTGCTCTGCCCAGGGTCCTAGTTCTACCCATATTATTTTTCTTTCCTCTACTGTGTTATACATCTTCATTTTATCCCTCTGCTTTTTGGATTCTTCTTTGAAAAGGAGGAATTTTCATTTCCCCTTTTCCTTTTGATTTGTGACTCCCTGAAGGAAAGATTAACTTTGTAAATTTCCTATTGCTGAATTTACTCATGCTGCTGTATAACCATTTCTTTTTCCCCTAAGAACAGCTCGAACTGAGAGAAAGTGTCAGGTTACCCTGTTACTTTTCCCCTCATGGTGAATGAAAGGTGCTAATGTCAAGGTGCTGCTCAAATAAAACTATTTGTTCTAAAAGGAGAACTGAAGTTTGTAGAATTTGAAAAGATGAACTCAGCAGGCAACAACAAGTAGAGGGGGTTGGGGCAGCTAGGTGACACATGGAATAGAGCACCGGCCCTGGAGTCAGGAGGACCTGAGTTCAAATGTGACCTCAGACACTTAACACAAAAAACTACCTGTGTGACCTTGGGCAAGTCACTTAACTCCAACTGCCCTACCTTCCCCCCTCCAAAAAGCAAAAAATTAAAAACTAAAAAAAAAGTAGAGGGGGAGAATTGGAAAAAAGAGATTTTAAAAAAAGAGTTACATCCTTCAAAGTGACTAGTTGTTATCTGTCTTTCTTATATTGGATATGCAGAATACTTTTCCATAGCATATTCTCCAGAAAATGGACATCATAGTACCTGACTGGGAGTCAGGAGATCAGCTATCTATTAGTTATATGATCTTTCCAGAGTTCTTTGAAAGTCTCCATATGGAGGTCAGTTTCCCCATCTGTAAAATAAAAACGATATGGATTGAACATGTCACTTATTAGTATTTGGAGTTCTTGGGGATGGATTTCCTTTACTATTACAGGTGATCCCTTCCTTCTGTGTGACTTCCATCTTAAAGAGATGTTTTAAAACTGAGAATATACTTTAATTGAGAACTTAAATCATTTACCCATAGTCCTATATAGCCAGAATGTGTCAGAGAGACAGGCCTTGAATGAAGGTCTTTCTGGCTCTGAGACCAGCTCTCCATCTTCTATTCCTGCTGGCTCTCCCTAAAATAAAAGGATATCAAGGATGGGGAACATGTGGCCTGCAGGACACATGTGGTCCTCCAAGTCCTCAAGTGCAGCCCTTTGACTGAATCCAAAGTGTGACATGTGGACTGGATGGCCACAGATTCCCCCACCCTGGTTCTAGATATTCTTTCAGGACCCTTCTAGCAGTCATATTTTATCTCTTTTGTTTTATAACTTATTTTTATAACTTAATGTTATCCTCCAAACATTTAAGACAAATTTGTGTAAGGCTCTTATTCCTTTCTGGAATAAGCAGTACTAACTCTTCTCAAAGCTTCAGGTTAACAATTACCTGGATGCTGTGGAATAAAACATGAGATTGATCTCAACAAGAAAGACATTAGTTTAATTCCGACTATCAGAAGGTGGTAAGATCTTTCCTCATCAAAAGAAGAAAGAATCCTTCATCAAATTTGTAGGGCAGTTGTGTAAATTGACACAATCATATTGAATGTAAGAATTACAGAAATAAAAAAAATTGTGTGTTATCAGGAAGAAAATGGCCTATTTTCATTGCTCTTATAATAGATTGTAATACATAGTCATCAAGATATACTGTTGACTTTCAAATAAATCATCTGGAATATCGGTATGATGATGGTAGTACTTTTTTTGGCATGAGAATTCTCAATCAAAAAAATAGCTAAATTTCTAAATTGGTAGCTAAATATAGTGATTTGTGGGGAGTAGGGTGCTGTTTGTCTCAGATACTTAAATATGGTCCATTGATTTCTATAATATTTCCTTTCTTTATGGTTTTATGAGAGTGGGGGGGGGGTATTATTGATAGAAAGTCACCCCTTGGAGGTAGTTAGACCTGAGTTCAAATTTTGGCTCTTATGACTGCTCACATAGCTATTATGTATAAGATATATTATGTATCCTCTTAACGCCTTAGGCATCATTATAAGACTATAATTTACAGTGCATTGCCCATCTGAATTGGTGGAGAGAGATGCATACTTGGAGTTCACTGTATATTCTCTCAAGAATGTTTAATTAACCCAAAGGAATTTCATAATACCTCCTTGCAAATGTAACTCAAATATATAAAAATGTAATGATGACATGTTCTTTGTACTAATGAGTATATATAATATTGAAATAAGTGGAACTGGTATCTGTCTCAAACAGGCCAAATAAACAAGATGGAACCTTTAAATAATTCACTTGTAGAAGAGATAGATGAGGTAGAATTTAGGGAAGCTAAATATACTAGTTAGAAGGAATTAGCTTTATGCTAATTTGGAATTTCAGTCTTTTTGTTAAATATATGTGGATCGAGGTGTGTAAACATGATAATGTTCATCCTTTTGGCTCACTCTTCTTGTTATGGCATCCCTCCCTTAGTTGTGGAAGTCACCAAATAATGGAGATAGAACCCTGCTGTCGGTGCCTAGACCCATGCATAATTTATTTCTATTGCCTTAGACCAGTAGCATCCTCTGGGATTCTACTGAATTCTTCTTCTGATAAGGATCAAGGCAGCCACATTAACATTTCTATATAGAGATTTCCTTTTTTGATGGGATTTTACCACTTAGGATCTGTAACAAGATGATAATATAGTCGAATGGATGATCACTTACCCCACATACTTTTTTTAAAAAATAGATTTTGGAAACATGCCTTTTTTTTTTTTTTAAACAGAAACTGCAGATTTTGGTAGTCAATTGACAGAGCTACTTTTGAATTATTTTTTTAGATGTTTACTTAGCATTTTAATATTTGAAACTCAGCCCTTTTAGCTAGGAGCAATCACTTTTCTACAATTAACAATATGACCTAATGTCAGTCTTTGTTATAAGTCCTACCCCCTACCCCCCACCCCTCACCCCCAAAGCTCAGTGCTTTATGTGTTATGCTTTGGCATGTAATCGACCTTTGAAAGATGAACTGCAATTAAATAAATCTGTGACCCTTATAAGAACAAATAGAGCTATTGAAAGCATTCAAGAACACAGTGTCTCCATGAAAGATGATCTGAGCTCACGAACCCTTTGAATACTTGAGTTTTGTTTTTGGTGGGCGTGTATATACATACTGAAACTTATTAAAAAAAAAATTCTCGGTAGCAAGATATTTGAAGCTTTTTGTGTTCTTAACCCAGGAGCATTTCTGTTGGCAGAACTTGAAGGAAACTTGTCTGTTGTGTATTTGGTAGTCCTGCTGTGGGCAGCAGTCTATAGCAGAGGAGACTGAAGGGCAGTAATAGAACGGGGAGGCAGGCACCCATGGAGCCGAGAAGACAGACAGGAAAATGCTCTGAGTCCCCAGATACCCAGCCTCTATCTCATTTATACCATTGTAGACAAGCCAGGGCAGCTGGGTGGCACAGTAAATAGAACACCAGGCCTGGAGTCAGGAAGCACTGAGTTCAGATGTGGTCTCAGATATTCACTAGCTGTGCAATGCTGGGCAAACCGCTTAATCTCTGTTTGCCTCAGTTTTCTCTGCTGCAAAATAGGAATAATAATAGCACTTACTTCCCAGGGTTGTTGTGAGTATCAAATGAGATAATACTTGTATTTTGCTTCACACAGTACCTGGTATGTAATTAGTACTCTATACATACATACATACACATATATACATATGTGTGTGTATATGTTAGCTACTATTATGGTTACTAATTGAGGCACTTGGGAGTGCATTGAATAGTTAACAAAAGGAGGTTGACTTTGCTTTAAGAGGCAAAAATGTGCAAGGAAGATACCATTACCATAGCATTTCACCTCTCTGGACATTCCCTCTCTCCCTTCATCTCAGTACAGAAATGGATCTGGTCAGTAGGACAGGATATGGTAATTCTCATGGTATTCAGAAATCCACCAAGTCAGAGAGGCCTGGATAGCACCTGTATTGGACTTTTTAGGCCCTTATGTGACCATCTTAGGAAGAGGCCAGGGAAGGAAGGGGCCAGTTAATTACCATTGTTGTCTTTTTGGGAAAACTTAAATTCTATTGCAAGAGGGGAGTGGGTGTGGGGAGGGGTGGGACTGGTTCTTTCACAATTATATATGCTCTAAGTATAAGAAAATAAAAGCAATGTAGACAGTCCTGGGCACGAGGAGAGACTGTCCACCTGTGTCCTCTGGCAGCCATGAGCCCCTTTGGGCCTACACTCTCAGAAGATCAAAGACCAGCGTACAACGATACAGGTATTATCACCACAATATCCAGCTCTGGAGATAAGTTAAGGCTTCATTCATCAGCTCTGTTGGTAGCTGGTTAAGGTGTAAGTTGTAACACACTTTTATAGAATAGTTTAAGGTTTAAAAAAGTGCTTAAAATTTGTGTTCTTATTTAACCTTTTCAGTGACTCTATGAGCTTATTAATAGTAATAGTGATAATGATAGTAACAGTAAAAGCTAGCACTTATGTAGTGCTTTCTGTGTGTCTGGCTCTGTGCTAAGCACTTTACAAACATCCTCTCATTTAATCTCCACAGTAATCCTGGAAGGTCAGTGCTAATATTTTCCCCATTTTATAGTGGAGGAAACGGACAAACACAGATTAAGTGACTTGCCCAGGATGGTACTTAATAAGTTTCTGAGGTCAGATTTGAACTCAGGTCTTCTTCCTAACTCCAGGTCCAGCATTCTGTCCCCTCCATTGCCATCTGGCTCTAATTAGTACAAGTGTTATCCATCTTCCTTTTATATATTAAAAAACTGAAGCTTTGAGAGGTAATTTGCCCGTCATCACAGGGCTATGAAATTTTGACAGTCGAGGAACAAATTCAAGTCTGCTGACTCCGGGTTCCTTTGCAGACCCCACATTTTGCTTCCAGGATTTCCTCTGTGCCCTTCCATTCGTCTTACTAATAAGATGCCTTCTTAGTTGCCAGGAAACAGATTCTGTGAATGATAATAACAATAATGATTGCTAACATTTCTGTAGTAACTTATGTTTGCAAAAGACTTAAATTATCTCATATGATGCTCACAATAGCATCATAACCTTGTGAGGCAAGTACAATTATCCTTAATTTATCGATGGGAAAATTGAGGCTGAGAAAAGTTAAGTGACTTGATCAGAGTCACAGTTAGGAACTAAATTCTCACTATCTGCTATGCCAGCTATGAACATAATGGATTGTGATATGATAGGAATATATATCTTTTTTGGGTTTTTTTTGTCCTTTTTTTTTTTTTTTTTTTTTTGCTTTTTGGATGGGCAATTGGGGTTAAGCAACTTGCCCAAGGTCACGTGGCTGGTAAGTGTTAAGTGTCTGAGACCGGATTTGAACTCAAGTCCTCCTGACTCCAGGGCCTGTGCTCTATTCACTGTACCACCTAGCCACCAGCAATATATGCCTTAATAGCAGTAAGAGAAAATAGAACCTTACAATTTGTACAACTATACAGTTTTTTGTAAAGCAAATATTTAGAACCTTGTCACATGACCAACAAGATGAGGCAGTTTCTCTGATCTATAATGCATATCAAACTTTCCTGACATAGAATTATGTGTAAGAAATAAAGCATTTCACTAGTCTGCAGCATCTAAGACACCAAGGATAATTAGAAGGCAAAGCCCCAATCAACAAAGAAGGCTAATCCCTAACTCTTAATACTGTCACTAAATACTTCATCCTCTAGGGTCAGTCTTGCTCTAACAGTGCTGCTAATGATGACCCATGGGATTATACTAGAATTCAACTCTCTCATTCTACCCCCACCCAGTGCTATGGAAAACTAAAAGTCAGAGTATAAAAATAATATTGGCCAGAATAGCTGCGATGCCACTCTCTATGCTCCAGTAGTACTCAGCTAGAGAGATGAAGTTCAGGAGGGATACCAGCATTGTATGACCCTTTTGCATTTCACTAAGTTGCAGGAAAAAGGGCAAGCATATAGCTGCAGCCAGTTGTATCTCCTTAGAAATCACTTAGGGTGGAAACTGAGGCTGATCAAACTGGAATTGCTCAGCATGGGAGAAGACTGAGACTTTGAAGTCCAGTCCTCAGTGAAACTGCAATCAAATGGGAAGGAGTCAGAAAAATGAGCAATAGAGGAATATAAGGGGAAAAAAATCTTGGAAGGAAGAACACTTAATTAAAGATAAAGAGCTTAAGCATCAGCAGATAAATCAACAGAGAAGATATTAATAACAGAAATGTATATGTTCTCCAAATCAGCTAAGAGTTTAGGCATCTATGACAAATATTATAAGGCAAAGGAAAATGAATAAACTTATCTGAGTCAGAGAACCCAGCTGATTCCCAAGAAAGCATAGAATTACATTAGGATGTTCTTGATGTGATAAAAAGGGAGAGAAGAATGAAAGAGAATAAGAATTATAAAAGCAGAATTTATGATCTGTACAACAAAAATAATTGACGCAATAGAAAAACTTGAATTTACAATGTTAAGTCTCACCAAAAAAACAAAGTAGAAAATAAATGATTAGGAATTCAAATATAATTGAAATACAGTCTGGATCTATAGATTTTCAGAAGAACATAGCAAGTCAAAATACCAGAAAACAATAATGCAAGAAATAAAACAAGGAAATTGCCCAGAATTTCTGAATACAGAAAACAAAATGCCAGTTGAAAGAGTCCAGAGATCTCCAGGGAAAATAGCAAAACAAAACAAAAATTAACCTTCAGACTACAAGGCATGGGGGGGTGGAGTCAAGATGTTGGCATAAAAGCAGGAGAACTCTGTGGCTCCCCCCATAACCACTTTGAATACCTATAAAATATGACTCTAAACAAATTTTAGAGCTCCAGAACCCACAAAATGACAGAGTAATAAAGCTCCCGCTGAAGGCAGCCCAGCAGGCAGATGGAAAGGGTTCATCACAGCGAGCTGGGAGCAGACTACAAGGCACATAATGGTTAACTTGAACAATCTCAATGTCATATAAGAAATTCTGCAAGCAACCAGGAGAAGGACCTTCAAATATTAAGGAATGGAAATTCAAGTAACACAAGATTACTCTGATATCAGATTAGACTAGATGCCCCAAGAGGGAATGGAATAATGTGTGCTCTTGAGCAAAAGAGCAATCCAAGGAGAGGTATCCTGAAAATCTAAGCCTAATAATTAATAAAATAAGATACATATTCAATAAAAAAATTCATTAAAAGCATTTCTAGGGGAAAAAAAATACCAGACCTGAACAAATACTTTTCAAACACCCTAAACAACAAAAATAGGTTAAAAAAATGACAACAATAAAATAATATTGGAGAAATTTTTAAATGATTTCTTTGTCAAAAGATAGAACACAAAGGGTGAAAACCCAAGTCATATAGAAATGACTGTGAAGAAACAGGTCTGAAACTTCAGGGCTAAATTTAGCCTCACGATTTTCTGATTACAAATGAATGAATATTTTTATGTGACCTTATTACAGAATGAGAGGTTACATAAAAGGGGCAAGTAAGGAAGAAGAAGATATAGAGGAAGATCTGTTATGTCCTAATCATTTCAGAAGTTAATAGAAGGGAAAATAAATCTTGTAGTCTCTCAGGAAGAAAAAAGTCTACAGGTAAATTGATAGTTTAATCTATGAAATTATGAAATGGGGTCAGGCATGCTTGGTTCTTGGGGTACTTGCTTGGAAAGACCATAGCCACATCAGGAAATGAGGTTGCAATCACACTTTAATGAGGCACAGAGTCAAACAACAAAAAGTGAGGAGGGATACAGAGGCAGAAAGCAATGTAGGAACAGAGGATATAATTGTGAAGTAAGGCAGGCAGGATGGGGATGGGGAGAGCATATCACTCACATTATCATGGAATAGAGAATTGGGAGCACTAGGCAGCATGGACCAGATGGAGATGGAAGAAGACTGGGACAGGGGAAGCTGGGGAGGGGTTTGAGGTCTTATTTTGGTAGGAATTTTTTGGAAAACAAATCAGCTTGTAACTGTGCCACCTTGGGGTTACTTCATTAGCATATCCAAATCATCTGAAAGTAATTGGCAAAATTTCAAAGTCTTCATCTCAAAGTTATCAACACTGTTTTGATGTTCTGCTGCTCTCAAGCGTGGAAATCTGGAATTTGTTTGGAATTTACATATCCTAGGACCAGAAACTTAACAGCACTTAGATCACTTCTACTGAGTCATCAGATATTACTAGGATGTTAATTCTAATTAATGTATGATACAATTGGTAAATTATGCTCCTTTGATCTTTGGCATGGTTTCTATGTGACTTCTAGGTTTTCTTTTGCTATTTCGTTTCCTGCTATTGCCCATTTATACCATCTACTTATAAACTATACTGACTAGAAGGGGGAATGTGTCATTAAGGGGACCAGAACAAGATAAAATTTTAACACAACAGGAGGATGGGCAAGGAGGCAAAGGGAGGGAAGTGGAGTGAGGTAACACCAGGATATCTTTCCTGTGGGGGAAGAAAGATATCCTATAAAGAGAGAGGGGGATATTACATTGGGTCTAATCTTCAAGGGTTTAATGTTTAGAGAGAACACTCATTCTGAGTTAGGAGAAAAGGAATCATAGCTCCTAGGTTCAACTGATACTCAGAAATGTGAAAGAGCATTGGACCCAGAAAGGAGATTTTATAGTACAAGTTGGAAAATAACCATGCGGAAGGCAAAAGTTATTAAGAACTGTACAATCTGGGATATAGAAAAATTCCTGTCATGGGACATTAGTGTCTCTAAGAATGAGGCACAATAAAATGAGGCTAAGGGCAAGATCTACAAGGCAATAACATGGGAAGTGTTTAGAAGTTAGAACGAAAGCAACATGGGTACCTTAGAAATTTTAGTTTCATGAGGAATACAGAGACCAAAAACTAAATACATGTAAGGCCTATACATCTAAATATAAAAATCTAGGATATACAAAAGAGAAGATAAATAATGAAGAGAGTGAAATTCTTTTTTAGAAAAATACTCAAAATAATTTTTAAAAAATGAATGAACAAAACCAGTTGACTGGTAGGAAAGAAAAGGAAGTTTTATTTAGCTGCTTAACTGAGAGGGAAAAATTGGAGAAGAATTAAATAACTAGATAAAAGGAAGAAAGAAAAAGAAAAGAAAAGTTATGCAAAATTGCCAAACTAGGGAAAGGGGTTAAAAAAGTAAGGACAAGAGGAGGTATCGAGAATAAGAGTAAAAGGGCTAGTAAGAATATGATTCCCTTAAAGTAGATTAAGCTAAAAGTGATGAAGAGACAAAGTACTGTGTTTATAGAGGAAGAAAAGCCCAATTCAGAAGGGGAAAAAAAACACCAGGTAAAAAAAATATAAACCTAACTTCTATAAGTTTGAATGTGGATGGATTAAATAATCCAATAAAATGAAAAAGACTGACAAATTAGATACAAAAAACAAAACTCCCAAATCTGTTGCTTACAAGAAAAACACCTAAGAAACAAAAATACACAGAGTAAAAAAAGAGCAGCTCGAACAACACTTACTATGCATTAAGCGAATCCAAAAAAGTAGGACTGCAATCATGCTGTCAGATAAAGCAAAAACAAGCATTAATAATCTGAAATTTAAAAAAATGAAACTAGATTATTCAAAAAAGAACTATAGACAACAAACCAATATAAATATTAAACTTAACATGCTCCAAATGCAAAAATGAAAAATTAAGTACGAAAAGATAAAAACAGTAATACAGTAGTGGCAGGAGATTTCAATGTGCTTATCTCAGTTTTGGTAAGTCTCACAGAAAGATAAACAAAAGGGATAAACACACACAAGGATAAATTTCTGGAAAAACTAGAGATAAAAATTTAAAGCATATTCCAAATTAAATTCCTGAAGAATATATGTATTTCTCAGGAAAATACAAAACTTTAAAAAATGACCACTTATTAAGGTATAAGGATATTGCAGACATGTAAAAAAGGCAGAAATAATAAACTTATCCAATGCAGGTTTTGATGCAATAAAGACAGTAATAATTTCAGGGAGCAGAAAGGCCACTAACCCAGTTAGAGATTTAACGGAGAAATCCTAAATAATAGGTGGGTCAAGGAACAAATCTTAGAAATAAATCCTAAAATCCTAGAAATAATTATGCAAAGGAATGTGATAATAATGAAATAGCATGACACACTTTACATGATGCAGCTAAAATCTTCAGGGGAAGAAACATATCCCAACAAACATGCATTAACAAAATTTTAGAGAAAGAGAAGATTAACTGAATATGCATTCAGAAAACTAACAACCTAAATTAAGCTTGAGAGGAGATGTTGAAAAATACGAAGAAAACTGGAAATAATGGATGAAGCCAAAAACTTGTTCTTTAAAGATAAATGAAATAGATAAATCTTTATCCAATCTGATTAAACAGAAAAGGAAGAAAATCAACAAAATAACAAATGAACAAAGTGAAATCAAAACAAAACCGGAAGAAATTTTTCAAAAATTCTTAGAATTGACTCTGCAGATTAGTGCAATTAAAAAAAAAAACCCTGGGAACAAAAAATAGAATACCTTCAAATGTAAAATATCCAAATTATTATAGAAGGCCAAATAGTGATCTTAATCTAATCTCAGAAAAAGAACTAGAACTAGCTATAACGGAACTACTGAAAGCAAGGGAGATAAAGTTTCTGGCCCTGAATGAATTCATGGGAGAATCATACCAAACTTTTTGAGAACAATTAGTAGCAGTACTATACAATCTGTTCTTAAAAATTGAGAAAGAAAACACTCTATTAGAATCCTCTTATGAAACAAATATAATCCTAATATGTAAACCAGGGAAAATGAAGTATAGAAGGAAGAACTGTAAACCAATATCATTAATTAATATTGATTCAAAATTTTAAATAAAATCTTATCAGGACCTTAGCAATTCATTAAAAATCCATTCATACAACCAAGTTGGGTTTCTATCATTGAAGGAAGGATTGGTCAAGATTTGGAAAACAATCATCATAATCATATTAAAAACAAAAACATCCAAAACCATATAATAATTAGCACAATAGATACAGAAAAAGGCTTTGACTATAGTTTAAATGGAGTCTGAAGCAAAACTCGTTATCGTTCTCTTTTATCTCTGTTTTTTTTTTTTCTTTTCCCATTGATCACTCATTGGTTACAGCCCTTCTATATGACCAAACTATTGTACAATGTGAAAGTATTTGCAGATCCTATACACGATTGCACGCCACCATGGGGGGGGGGGGAAGGGAGGGGAGAAAATCTGAAACTCAAGTGATTGTGGAACTGAATCTTGTAAATTAAAAGTAAATGAGCAAATAAAAAAAAAAAAAGAAAAAGAAAAAGCCTTTGAACAGTGTATGATACTCACTCATACAGAAAACCCTACAATGTATAGACATAGAATGAACTTTCTTAGTATAAGTTTTCATATTAGGTCTGTGTCTCAAAGAAATTCTTTTTAAAAGTGAAAAGGACTTAAATTGTACAAAAATATTTATAGCAGCCTTTTTTTTGTGACTAAAAATTGGAAATTGCAGAACGTCCATCAGCTGGGGAATGGTGGAACAAATTGAAATGTATGTGATATTGCCATGCTATAAGAAACGATGAACCTGATGATTTCAAAAAACCTGGAAAGACTAAATGAACTGATGCCGAGTGAAGTGAGAAGAACCAGCAGAACATTGTTCATAATAACAGCAATATTGTACGAAGAACAACAGTGAATGACTTAACTTTTCTCAGCAGTACAATGATCTTAAGACTCCTGAGGACTCACGATGAAAAATACTATCTGCCTCCAGAGAAAGAAGTGATGATATCTTAATACAGACTGTTTTCTTCTACAAAATGACTGATAATGAAAATATGTTTTACATGATGGTATATGTATAACCTATATCAGATTACTTGCCATCTCAGAGAGGAGTGAGGAAAAGCAGGAAGGGATAGAATTCGGCACTCAAAAATGTCAAAAATTGGTGGAAAAAATAAAATATCATTTAAAAAAAATTTCATTTGAAGCCAAACACAAGGATCATATATAATAGAGACATGCTTCAAATAAAGAGATAACTTTATAGAAATGGATTTTAAAAAATTTTATTTGGAAAAGTAAAAGAAAAGATCTAGAATATTATTAGAAGTGATGAAAAGAGGTAGGGTCAAATTGGAATGA
>CM053592.1:110618937-110658341 GCA_028646515.1 Pseudochirops corinnae | reverse complement strand
GAAAATTAAAAAATAATCAGGGTGAAATTAGGTTTGTATTACTATCATACACCATGTTCTAAAGTACATTTTAAATTGATACATAATCTTAATATTAAAGAAAGATTAAAAGAGAAGCAGGTCAAATATTTGTCGCTGCTTCTGATAAAAGTTGTATTTTTAGCTGAATAAGGGATAGAGCCACTTACAGTGGATGATACAGATAACTCTGCTTATGTGAAAAATTTCTGTAGAAACAAATTTAACGTTCCTGGGATAATAAGGGAATATGTTAATTGAAGCTACTAAAGTTTAAAACTGTACTGAGATGTTTGGGGCACCCTTTTGTATATATGCACATAAGTACATATATACACATGCACATACACATATATACATACATACACACATACACACACATATATACACATATACAAGCACTCGTGTATTGCCAGATATATCCAAAAGCCAGTCCCCACTAAATGAATGGTTAAAGGATGTCAATCAGCAGTTCTCATAAGAGCTTGAAAAATATGACAATCATATGAAAGAATGCTCACAATTGCTAATCATAAGAGAAATGTAAATTAAAACAACCCTGAGTTTTCACATCATTCCATACATATTTTTTTTTTTGAGGGGGGAAGGCAAGGCAATTGGGGTTAAGTGACTTGCCCAATGTCACACAGCTAGTAAGTGTCAAGTGTCTGAGGCTGGATTTGAACTCAGGTCCTGATTCCAGGGTCCATGCTCTATTCACTGCACCACCTAGCTGCCCCTCATTCCATGCATATTGACAAAAATGACAAAAGACGTGAATGATCCATGTTGGAGGCATTGTGGGAAGATAGATGCAGTAGTTCACTGTTGGTTGAGCAGTAGGTCATCAATACAACCATTTTGGACAACAATTTGGAATTATGCAAATAAAGTAGATTGCCCATCAATTGGGAATTAATTTTTTCTTTCTGTTGGGGAAGTTGATAATATTCCCTCATCACAGCGTGGCTTCTCTCTTGCTCACTTGATTGTCACTTAGACATTCTCCTACCATGCATTTTCTCCTAGACTTATGAAGGCAAGCTAAGGAGCATTCCAGGGCTCCTGTTTTGAATAAGTTCTAAAGTTCAGCCCATCTTAAGAGTAGGGTTAAAAGTAGAGAGAGTAGCCTCTACTGCTTTACACAGTTCTGCCAAGTCAAGGTCTTCCCAGAACTACTCCAAAGAATAAATAAGAATAGTTTGTTAGTTGACATTGATTATGTTTAAATAGATGCTGTCAGTGCACAAGTACTTAAAAATATTTCCTTCAGTGATAAATTGTTAGAAAGTCCCTTTTTATAGACAGTGCAGAGGTTAACCTTAACCTTATCCAAGTTGAAATATTTGTTATATATTTCAAGAGCAGCGAGACCCACATTTTGAACTAAGATATATTTATGTACATTATATAATTAAATTTTTAAAAAATACATATGCTTGGAGCTAGGCCTTCTGATTAAATTTGGACCTTAATCAAGAAGACCCCTGTAGCAATAACAACAGACAGGTAACATTAGCTTATTTTATGCATCTTCATATTAAGAAGTATGCCACTTTCTAAACTGTTTATATCTTAAAGAAACAGCTTGGGGCAATCTTGTCTCACCTTCTCTTTGTGTAGTGAGTTGCAAACACATTCTCTTCTCCCTCAGATTCCACAAGACAGTTTGTCTGGGCGTGGGCAAGAATTGTCCCTGTGTTTTTATTGTTTGTATAACTATTAAATACCATTGCAGTGGAGATCTGACAGGCTATGAAGAACAAAAACATATGGACCAATGGAAGACAACAGGAGATGGTCATTTTATAAGAAATATTTGTCTTGGAGTTATTTGGATCCAAGTGGTTTATGGTGTGCCTGTGTAAATATATAGCCTTTCTGGTATATTTATGTAAAAAGCCTTTTATCATCCTTCTTGATTCAGTAATCAGGATGATCTTTACCAACCCAGTCATTCAATGCTTAATGCTACCCTAATAAGAAGATGTCTTTCCTTTGGAGATTAATGGATAAGAGCATTTAGACTAAAGGCGATTTGCGTGTGAAGCTCAGTCTGTTGGTTGTAGAGTTGAATAGTAATTCAGATCATTTATATACTTCCTCTTGCTGTTTGTTTTGGTATGTGCACCACCAACCTCACCTCTATGGGTCTGTTATTATTAGATAATGATAACCTTAAAACAAAATATAATTATATAACAGATCAACTTTTGAGGACTATGACTTGATGGACATATGACGATGGAATTGTCGCATTTCTGTGTAGCATTTGACCCTAATTTAACTAATCTTTTATAATGAACTTTGTCCTAGGTTAGTATTAAGGTATGAAGAGTAGACATTCTGTTCTCAAAGCTATAAAGCATACAGGGACAGAATGAAGATTGCTGAATCATAAAATTTTAGACACAAAAAGGGCCTTAGAAATAATTTCATCAAATCTTCCACACAATATGAGTATGTTCTACACTGTTTCTCATCTGAAAGATGGCTGTCTAGCTTCTGTTTCAATTAATGGTTTCCAAACTGTATGTAGTAAAAGTGTCACAATCCCCCTTACTATGCAAATGATTTTCATAATGTGTTTTATTCAATTAAAATTAAGATGACAATTCACATAACACAAATCTTTAAAATTCATTCATTCATTTATTTACTCATTCATTTGTTTATTTTTTATTTCTAGTTTTCAACATTCACTTTTATAAGACTTTGAGTTCTAAATTTTTCCCCTCACCAAGATAACATGCAATCTGATATAGGCTATACATGTACATGTAGCACAAATCTTAACCAAATAATAACACAATGTAATATGTAGATATTTATTTTTTTAATTAAATTTTCTGTTTATTTTTAGTTTACATCATTCATTTCCACAAGATTTTGAGTTACAAATTTTTTCCCTTTCTATATAGATATTTATTGATGAAAGCCAATATAATTTATATATTTATACCCTATAAAATAATGACTATGATAATACTACTACTACTATTATAAGTGGTCTTATTTTTAGTGTCAGGTTTCTTAAAATGTGTTGATGATATTACTATTCATAATTCTTTTTCAACCACTAACAAGAGCAGTCATTTCATCTTTATAACAGCTATAGCAGAAAACTCCATTTCACAGAAATAAGATGTTTTGAATGTTAGGAATATTTGTATCACTTAGATTATATAGAGAACTCAACTCATTTATAGATTGAGTATCGTACATTCCCTAGTTAAAACAGCTGTTTTCAGTGTACTTTCACAAAACTATTTATTAATTGTCCTTATCCAGGTGGAATAAGACCAAATGTGTCATGTTTGCTTATGGCAATCAATGAGTCCTTTACCGAGTTATATTTAGGTCTGTAAAATAAAATGAGCCTTTTTTCCCCCTCTCCTGTAAACTGATCATCTTACAATCTTATTTCATTTGTGGGGCAGGGTTTGGATTTTTGTTTAATTGGAGAACATATTGAAATATTTTATCACTTTACAATCCATAGTTCCACCCTTTTCATAAATGTAGTAACTTTATCTTTCTAGATCAGAATATTATTTTGAATCCCTTTAATTGACTCAGTTTTAAAAAAATCTTTCAAATTCACAAGTTTCAGGGGGATGTTTTATTATAAAATTAATTTACTTTATTTTTGTTATCACCAAGAAAAATTGCAATTTTGCCTTCTAGTTCAAATACCTTTTGGAGTGCTTTGGCACAAGAAAGCCAACAGAAATGCCTTATGCTCTGCCTCCATTTCATCACATAATTTTGCAGTCTTTATTTTAATTAACTGTTTTATAACTCTTTACTAAAGTTTTAAAGTTTGAAATTTGAAAAACCTCATGTAACACCTCACTTATATTTCTCAATACAAGTGATTGTTTGTGAAATACACAATATGTTCCGATTGCTCAAGAGCCTTTTTTTAAACCAGTTCATTTTGACTTGACATTGATGGAGTTATATCCGTTCAGCATGCAATATGTTTTTCTCATGTATCATTTTGTTCTGGAAAAAATCAGTTATATTGGAACTTTCTCTTAATATATCTGTGCTATCAATGAGTTTGCAAAGTCACAGATATTAGGAACGTTAGGAACATTTTAGCTTTTCAATTAATTGATCGCAAAGGTCTTAAAGCATATGGTGTATTCTCCTTCCCATCATATCTTCTGCACATGAAACGGTTCCAAATTGCTTTACATGTAATTTGCCAAGCACTGTTTTGACCATGTTTGTTGCTAAGATAGGATCAACATCTGAGTTGCACTGTTCACTCATTTTCTGCATTGTCTTATAGTTAGTAAGGGGTATTGAACTTTGTGCCAGAATATCTGGGTTTAAATCTTGGCTCTACTGTTTACTAGCTAAATGACCTTGGGTAAGTCGTTTACCATGATTGTGTTATAGTTTCTTCCTCTGTAAAATGGGGATAATGATGCTTGCATTGTGAGGAAAATAAGTGGTTAGTTTCATTTTAATTTGACAAACATTAAACTGATATAAGTACAAGGACCTGAACTACAACTTAAATCCTCTACTTAGCAACTGATTTGAAGTACCTCAGTCACCATTCTTTTCCAGTAAGTTCTATCAACACCTGTATTTTGTAGTCAAGTCAATTCAGTGAGCGCTTATTAAGGACTCAGTATGTGCCAGGTATAATGCTATGTGCTAGGGACACAAAGCTGAAGTAGGAGAGATGTAAAGACCTGGTAGCCCTTATTGTAGTGACTGGTCATATGGCAATCTGGGGGGTCTGAATAATTCATTAGATTATACGTAGATTTTAAAACTAGAGGACAAAATAGATCTTACTGAACAAGGAACAGAGATAAAAGTGTATTGACAATTTTGTAACACCTTTTATCAGTTAGGTCACCCTCCTTCAATTTCACTTCCCATATATATCACCGCAGCCCCTCATCCTCAGCCCAGATTTCTTGGTTAGATGACATTCCACCTATTGTCAATTTGAATGACATTTAGAGTTTTGGTCTAATGATAGTATGCTTGCATGAATTGAAACATAGTCAGTTCCCATGGAAAGTATACACAGATTTTTAATAATAGAATACTATGGAGTTTTAAGAGCTTGACCGTTGTCACATTATGTAGATTTTTACTTAGGAACAAATTTCCTCTTTTTGAGCTTATAAACATTTTCATTGCACTATGTAATAGAGGTATATATTTATGTGTGTATGTATATAGTGACCAGTTGATTGAACTTTCTGTATTTGTCACTTATATATACCCTGATAAGTCTATATTACATGATTTGTACAAATAGATGAAAAATCATTTTAGTGCTTACTATGTGCAAAACATTGTTCTAAGTTCTGGACATATACATACATATATATGTATATCCATACATATACATATATTTCTTGAATGAATATATTTAAAGTATTCATAGGTTTTATATATCTGTATCTATTTATCATCTATCTGTCTGTCTATCTAGTAGAAAGAAGAGTCCCCATTCTCAAAAATCTCAAGAGATAGGGAGTAGAACTTTGATTTCACTAGTATAGACAACTCCCAGAAAAAGAAGTTGTATCTAAATGCAGTTTGACACCTTTACAATCTTAGAATTTTGCCTAGAGCGCTAAAGAGTTAAGTGATTTGGTCAGCAGCACATTCAGTCTATGTTAGAGGCAGGATTTGAACACCAATCTTCTTGCCTCTGAGGTTAGTGCTCTACCCTGCCTGCTGCAGGGGAGATGGAAAAGCAGGATGGTCCTTATCCTTTTCTGGCAGGTCATATGGAAAGGAGACTCTAGGGGATGTAGTAGCAGAGCAGATACTAAGGCTGATTTGTCCTTAGGGTGTTTTGGAGGGGCACCTGATATATCTATTTCCAATTTATTCTGTACTCCCACTTAAATTGCTTTAGTCAATAAATACTTATTAGTGCTAACCTACTGTGTACCAGGCTTTGAGTTAAGCAATGAGGATACAAACATGAATGAAAACAAAGACATCCCTGCCCTCGATGGGCTTACAATCTAATGGGAGAATGGGGGGAGGGGAAGACAACACCCAAAAGTAAGCTTTAAAGGGAAGTGGTGGTGGGAACAGTGTTAAGGAAGTCCAAAAGCAGCCTAATTCTTTTAGGGCTTCTATTCCTTAAAAAGAGGCTTTGAGGAAATCTTAACCTGTTGGTTTAAGCAAGTAACTGTCTCTGTATTTTCAACATCCATTAAAAGCTTCTCTCTCTGAGAGTGAACTTGATTAAAGCATCAAAGGTCTATTAAACTTAGTTATGTAAATGACCTCATGATACTGGTTGGTTTTGGTTTGGGAATTGCCTTTTTAATCATACACTTTGAGGGGAACTAGTTTTCCTTGAATGATTTTAGATTCAAGCTGGAATTTACCTCCTTCAGGAAGTCTTGCTGGTAGTCATAAGGACGTGTCAGACTGGAGATTTTTTAACCTGAACAATTTATTTCTTCCTTGTTGGGCATATCTATTAGAAATTAATATAACTTGCACTGTATACCTATTAATATCATTGCCCTCTGCCTAGAATTAGCTTATTAATTACTTGGAGAGAGAGTATATTCTTTCTTTTGTACCCAATTACTTCTTAGTGCCGAAGTCTGGATACTCATCTGATACAGGTAGTATTTAATAGGTTTCTGTCATAATGTTTTCCAGGAAACTGTGTCATAATATGGATTGGATAGAGTGTATTACACTTTCCCAAAGGAACAATTATATACATGAGGGCTACATTCCTAAGGATGAAGTATTAAATAATAGGTATGACCAACAATATATCAAGAAACAATGATAAAATAGTAAAATTATGCTCCAGATATTTTTAAAGGCCATAAAATTTACAATGAGTTACTGCACTGTAACCTGAATTAAACACAGAGGAGGACATAACAAGATAATTCTACTGAATCATCAGTTTGGCCTAATCCTAATAGGCAGTAAACATTTAATACTAATTTTGTCTGCTTCCTTAGAATTTGGAAGGGCTTTTAGAGATGATTTTTATGACTCATGTCTTTAAAAAAAACTAGTTTGAACTAATGCCATCTTTTTCTCTTTATAAATTTCACCTAGTAAGCAAAGGCATTCAAAATCTTTGCAAAGGCATTCAAAATTTAAATGACTCAGCTGGGTTTCATACATATTCCCCCCCCCCCCCCCCCACCCTCCTCCCGCTGACGGTGATGAGCTGGTTCTCACTGAAAAAAATATTGTTTTAGACATAAGGAACAAACTCAAAATTTCCTACACACCTTCTACCTCTTTATTTTTTGTTTATTTTTATTAAAATATATTCATTTTGAGATTTATGCCGTAACCATTCCAGACAATATTTGAATTACTTTATAAAAGTAAACACAATATAAAACAGCACACACAAGTCCTACTCTGCTGCCTTAGATACCCTTGATGGGTGTCTAAGCACAGGGGCACAAAAATCTTGCTTTTTTTTTCTTAGCAAGATGGAAAGATTTTGAATATAGGCCCAGTAATTGATGGTATGTGTGTATGTATTTATAAGTCTGATACCAGGAGGCTGACCATGAGGGGATGAATTTTTTTGGCTCTGGTGACCAGTGAAACAAAAAACAAATATATCATTGTCCCCCAACTCTTTGGTAGCAAAGTAAAAAAAAAAGGAGAGAGGGTGCTAAGAATCAGTATTTAAATCATTTATAAACATTTATTTAATTGTTTGTTAACAAAATATAATATCCTTGATAACCACAAAATTGATATATAAGAAGTAATGAATTATATTAATATTTTCCTAGTTTTATATCAGTGAAACCCGAAAGTATAAGGAAGTTGCAATTAAGTTGAAGTATGGCTTGAAGGTTACTTTTGTAGAGACAAATAACAGAGATGATAAAGCTTATTTCATTCATTATATGCCCTCAAACAAGAAGAAGCTCCATTTCTTCATGGGACATTTGGTTGTCTCTCACTTATAGTTATCATCAGCAGAAACAACAAGACCAACATGAAGATAATTGATGAGGTTCAGGGGCACCCCAGAGTGTTGGAGTACCTCATCTTCAAAGAATTCACTCAGGCTGTCTTCAAATCGAGTGAAGACATTTATTTTGGGGAACATAGCATGCCAAGCACAACACACCAAGTGGGTTCTTCCACCTATTAAGTTCCTCCACCTAGTAAGACCGTAGTTTGAGGGGAGGGGGCTGCCGTTCATACATAGCATGCAGCTATATATGGAATGCTGTCAAGAGAGAGAGGATGAGGGACAGGCACCTCCCCTCAACCTCCAAAGGAAACTGCTGATTAAGGAGGACACCTCCTGCTGAATAGACACACCCATCAAGATAGAAACTCCTGGTTATGGAAGATGGGTTCTTAAGGGAGATGCCTTCTGATTTAGGAAGATGCCCCCTAGCCAGGAGAGGCTAAGGATTCTTATACAGGAAAATCTGTAGTTCAGAGTTTCATTTCTTTGACAAGCCTACTTGAATCTCAATGTCTGCTAAAGTGGCTTTAAGTGGTATTTGAGATAATGAGCTTCTCATTTACCATTCTATTTCAATCTTATCAATTTTGGCCTTTCAGACAATTTCACTTTTTTATTTTGATGGTTATAAGCGCTAAAAATTCCAATTTACAAAGATAGGTTCTTATAAGTAGATTTCTACCTTCCAAAGCTCACTTTCTAAGGTGGAGATAAGCTTTTCTCCTAGAACATCAGAATTCTCTGGGATATTTGTTTTAAAATCAGTTCATCTTTGGATCGATCAATATCTTCAGTACTGCTTTTTTTTTTTTTTAAATCAGAAATAAAAGGATTATGAATCCCTGTATAATTTTAAACACTAAAAGGATCAGAATTTAAGAATACCTTGAAGGACCAACAAATTTTTCCATCTTTTAACAAGCCTGGTCCTTTTAGTATTAATGAATAAAGATATGAATACCTTTTGAAAAAAAAGTCCTGAAATGTTTCCATTTGTTTGTTTATTTTTCTTTTTAAGGAAATTTACAGAGAATTTTTTTTTATCTCACCTCCATCTTGCGAAAGCACTTCCTCCAGCGTTTGAAACTTTGTAAGGATTTCAGCCTCTACTTTTCTTCTTCCATATTGGCTGCTTATCTGAGAAAGCTTTAAGACCTTGAGTTTAAAGATTTATCTCATTCATATGGGTTTAAAACTCTGCCATGGAAGCCAGTCATTGCACAGAATTCTTCCTAAGACTTCCAAGGCTGATTTTCTTTTCCTTTGAGGAAAAAAACAATGAACCTTCAGCCCTCAGTTCAAATGAGCACTTTCAAGACTTGTTCTTTTGAAAGCCAGAAAACTTCTGTGTGGTAGAGAAGTACTTCATATTCTGCTGATTCTAATATCTTTTAAAAATACAATATGATAAATTTAATGAGTTTTATGGTTTTTGAAAAAACGTCTTTCAGAGTTGTTGGAAGAGTAGTTCTTGAGAAACAGGGAGTTAACTACACTGAGATATGGCTGACACTTCATCTAGCTATATATGGAATGTTCTCAGTTCTTCGGTTAATTGTTAAGAAGAATTATCAAGTATTCTAGAACATTTCATGTTATTTGTGATGGAATTGTTGAGGTTTTAGGTTTAGGGGTGCTTGAGACCCCAAAATACTGACAGGCAGGGTGCTGCCTAATAAATTCAATTCAAGCTTTCTTTCAGCCAAAGAAAACAACATTTTTTATTGGGTAAACTCTTAAGGAGCCAAAGTTTTTGTGAAGCTTGTATTGACAAGCTGGCCAGAACAATTTGACACAGACTGAGTCTGAGCTAGATTGAATCTGTGCACCTTAACGGAGGCAAGATGGATCTTATATATAGAAATATTGTGGGAGGGATCTAGAAGGGTCTAAAGGAGTGGTTTTGGAGGGTCTTGAGGAGGAGTCTAAGGAGGATCTTTGATGGAACTGAGGTCAGACTCCAGGAATGGGATTAATGGTGAGAAATGGCTGAAGACTACCTGGAGATGACAGACAGTGGAGGGTTATGCTGGTGTAAGGGTGACAGAGATTTGGGCCTAGGGATAATGAAAGGCTTATGGCCTCAGGCAAATGGCTCATCAAGTGGGAAGATTCAAGGGGATTCCCAGAACCTGTACCCCATCAGAACCACTCTTGTATTTTTTCTCTCTCCTAGTCCACAAATGAGCACAACCATTTCTGGTGCACACAGAGTCACCAAAATAATTTCAATAGTGTGGAACTTCTTTTGTTTGACAATCCAGTAAACAACTTTAGAGGAGACTTTATTTTTATTTTTTTGCCTTTTGGAGGGTGGAGGGCAGGGCAATTGGGGTTAAGTGATTTGCCCAAGGTCATAAGACTAATAAGTGTTAAATGTCTGAGGTCACATTTGAACTCAGGTCCTCCTCACTCCAGGGCCAGTGCTCTATTCACTGCACTACCTAACTGCCCCAAGAGGAGAGTTTAAGAGTAGCATTGTGTGAAATGGGAAATCCAAGTTTTGACAATGTCCAACCTTTTGTGAATTCAGCTTTCTTCATACAAAAAGAACCCATGCCTTTAGATAAATTTTCAGGATGGAGAGATGGAGGCGATCATCATGTCTTGCTGGTGTCATACTGCCATCAGAAAGAATTTTTCCATAAGAAAACACCATGGCTTTTGTGTCCCCTGATATTCCTTCATGAAAATAATACCATATAACATACAGTTTTCATCATTTCTCTTTTTCTTCAACATTTCTATTTAAATTGGATCTGTAAAAAAAATTAAAAGAAAATATTTTATTCAGTTGCTATTCATACTAAATATTTTCGTGTGGATTTAGGTGATTTATTTGATAAATCTGTGTTGAAAGGAATAATCTGTTTTTAAAAAAGTACAGTGCAAGATATTAAAAAAATCTATGTGACAGATAAGGTAAGGCATGATTTTACAGTCTATCCAAAGTTTAAACACATTTAACAGCTAGCTTTTTAGCCTCAAAAGGATGAGTATCTTTTCTGGAATTTGACTACTATTATGCAAGGATGGTGAAGAGTGATGCTAACCTCCTGAAAGAGAGAAGATGGACTAAGTAGGCAAAAAGGCACATGTTTTTTGGACAAAGCCAACATAGAACTTTACTTTGCTTGACTGTATGTGTCTATTATGGGGGCTTTGTTTTTCTTTTTCATTTAAATTTT
The DNA here is from genome assembly GCA_028646515.1 of Pseudochirops corinnae. NCBI lineage: Eukaryota > Metazoa > Chordata > Mammalia > Diprotodontia > Pseudocheiridae > Pseudochirops > Pseudochirops corinnae. The sequence continues at coordinate 110,647,157 of CM053592.1, read as the reverse complement.
AGGGTAGAGGAGGTGGAAGGGAAACAAGATAATTAATATTTAATGATTAAGGAAATAAAATTTGATTTTGTAAACATTTAAAAAGTAATAGTGGTCTTCCGTTCTGAAAATGTTCAGTTTTTTCTCAAAAGTTATTTTAAAATGCATTGTATTTTCATAGAATAATATGTCAATGTCACTTGTTCATCATATTAGGGGTGCATTTCTTTACTTCTTAACAATGGGGGGAAAGGAGCATAAAAAGAGAAACAAAAAAAGTGTCTTTATTCAGACCTTCCAACACTGCACAGCCTATATCACTGTGTAATCTTAGCATTTATAAGAAGCTATTTTAAGTAGCACACTGCTACTGTTGTCTCAACTGCCTGACCCCTTTGAACTTGAGCTCACCTATTACCATTGATAAGCAAAGTCTGGTGGGGATCCTCTATACTCTAATTCTGCATAAAGAAAACTACTTGGTTGTTTTCATCCTTTGTTGGAGTTTTTTGACCCACAGCCCTAATGTGCTCAAAATATTTTCAAAATCTAAGAATATTAGGAATATTTGACTTTGATATTAAAGTTCAGCTTTCTTGAATGTGATCATTTTATGTTTACAGCATGGTATGAGAAGATTGTAGATCTTTTGTCTCAAATTCATGTTAATTTCCCTTTAGTAACAGCATGGAATACTTGAAAGCTGTGGATTTTTCCCCTCTGATAATTCTTTTTGTATACTGACCTTTTAAAGAGTGATAGGAGAAACTTAACCAAAAGAAAACACCCTGTCATTGCTGTTTTTGAAACAATTGGAGACAAATAAAAAAGCTCAACCCTATTTTCCTTCCTTCCTGCTTCAGATCAAGTTTCCCTTTTGTTTCCTAGGTTAACCTGGGTTCTTGGTCTTCACCCCTCCCATTTCCTCCAGGACCTTGATCCATCAGTAACCTTTTTTTCCTTGCCTTTTCAATATCTGTCAGCATTGGCTCTATTTCCCTTGCTTATAAACACTCTCCACTCTTTTCTTTCCTCAAAATAGAACCAACATGCTCTTTATTTCTGTAATATAGGAAAAACTCTTTTGCCTCCTCACACCTTCTAAATGAAGATGGTATCTTCCTGTGATTCTGCTTTCTTTCTTCCTTCTATATCCTTTTCCTTGGCAGATCTTAAAGATGAAAATAATTATAAGTTGTTATCAGTATTAATAAAAAGCTTTATCTCCTGTAACAGCTTCAGTTGTCATCTCTGTGCAGATAGCTAGTGCTTTCTTTCTAACATAGTTCCTGGCACACAGTATATACACTTAATAAATCCTACTCCTTGTTGACAAATATCATTCTATTTTTCTTCGTGAATCCCAACAATTCTTTGTATATAATTGCTACTTAATATATATATTGAATTGAATTAATTATCTAGATCCAGTCCCCAACTTTCTCTGGTGACTGCCAAGTATTTCTCAATCTCAAATTAGATGTGTCTTAAACCTGCCTTATTATTCAACCAACTCTTCCTCTTGGCTTTCCAAATATGTTAATGATACCATGATTCTCTTAGTGAGATTCACAACATTAGAAACAAGGCTGACTTCTGCCACCTCCACATTTAAACAGTCTGCTCTTTTTTTTCTGCCTTCTAGGCTCCTAATTCAAACTCCCTTTACTCCTGGTCTCTACCAATGAAGTAGCTACCTAGTTTCTTCACCATTTTGATTCATCTGACATAGCACTGGTATATTCTATTACTTTAATGGACAAAAACTAAATAGCCTTCAGAGGCTTCCTAGCCTGGTGTTCTAATCTTCCTTGCTCTAATTCTAGGTCATTTTTCTGTATCTTGAAAGCATTGCATCAGGGAGTCTCAGATTTGGAAGGGAACTCAGAGACAATATAACCCGACCCATTCTGTGCCTGAATGAGAATCCTTCCTACCCAGTAAATTGCCCTCTAGATTTTGGCTCAAGTTCACACCTGAAGATGAACCCAAGTACAACTATAAAACCATATGGCCACTTTCTTATCTCTGTACTATCAATATGAGAATGGTCTGTGCCAGGGGTGGGGAACCTGTGGCCTTGAGGCTACATGTGGCCCTCTAGGTCCTCAGGTGCAGCCCTTTGCCTGAATCCAAACTTCACAGAACAAGGTTTCCTACCCTTGGTCTCTGCACTCGTCAAGGGCATTTTCAATGGGAACCTGAAAAAGGAGCAGTCAGGCTTTCACAGGAAATATTCTGTAGTATACTCTTTATGGTTATATGCTGAGATATAGCTATGGATTGTGCAGTCATTTCAAGAAAATATTTGACTCTGTAGAGAAGTAAACACATTTGTAGGTTCTCTTCACATATTGTATCTTAAGAGTAAAAGTAAATCAGAATTATGCAAGACTTTAAAACATTCAGAAATCATTTTTTCCAGTGATCCAAAGAGGATTAATAACAAGTGAAATGTTAAATATGAAAAACATGTATGCTGAACATGATTGTGAGTGTCATGGAAAGTGTTGTGAGAAAGATGTTTTGATTTCTACCTCCCAACTGGAAAAAGGAAGTGGATAAAAGTGCGTATTGCCCAGATTATCACATGCAACTGAATAGGCAGTCTTTTGAATTAGTTCAACAATGTGTTCATAGTGAATAAATATTACAGATGATTAATGAGTTCTGCCTGCAGTTAAGTGGAAGGGGAGGTTCAGAATATATTATACTTTGAAAACTGAATGTTTCAGCGATTGAACTCAAACTATCCGCATTGCTAAAACCCATCTCTTTAGTAATAGTAGCAGTGAATCCTGAAGTGCCATGGTCTTAGGAGAATGCAAACAAAAACCTCAAGACTAATGTTATGATGCAAGATAAACAGGCTCCAGCATGTTTCCAATGATGACTCGTAGGAGAGAATTGGCATAAAAGATATCAAGAATATGTATTATTGGAAAAGGTGGACCACTAAAACAAGAAACAAAAGATACTGCATTGCCAGCTCTAAGGTACTGAAATGATGGGAAAAAAAGACCTTTGGTATGTTGGATAGATACTTGATGGAGGTTTTATGGGGGAAAATGAACAAGATTCACGCAGGATGAGAAGTGTGAATGGATAATGATTTGTATTGGTAGTAGGGTTGCCTACCTGGAAGGAAACATAAAACCGTTAAAGCACAAGGATTTTTTTCTCATTTATTTAAAAAAAAAAAAAAGACTTCAGTAATCCTCAACTAGAAGAAACAAAACCTAGAATTTTATGTGGAAAGAATTAATTTAGTTTTAAAACATACCCGGACTTCTTTTTCAACAGCTGAGGATAAAAAAAAAGGGCTGTGCACATGCAGTTACATAGTAGGTACTTACAGTAAGTGTTTGTTGAATGTATATATACATGCACGCATGAAGGATTGAATATGGCAAGAACCGTTCAGACATTCAAAGGACTTGGAGAAAAAAGTCTAATTCTGCTAAACTTAAACAAGTTTTAAAGCCCCCCCTAATTAAAATAAAACAGGGTGTCATTTCTGACAGCTAAGTCTAAAGAAATCCACAGGGAGAAATGGTTTTATTCCAAAGCAATTTCTAGAATAATTTTTATGAGAAAAAACAGCTACCAGTTGCAGATTATTGCAAAGGTATAAAATTTAGTGGAGCGCAACCAATTTTCTAGCACCCAAATGCCAACTAAGACTTGAAAAAGCAGAAATTACATATGTAGGTAATTCTTTTCCTTAGAGGAAGAAATTGTTTGTATCCAAATAGCTTTTAATGTATATGATTTTGTTCCCTTCTCAATAAACTCCAGTAACTCCCTATTTATTGCCTCCAGGATCAAAAGCAAAATTCTCTCTTTGGCATTCAAAGCCCTTCATAATCTGTGCCCTTCTACCTTTTCTGTCTTCTTACACCCTCCATTCCACCATGAGCTTTTCCATCCAGTGTTGATAGCCTCCTTGCTGTTCCATAAACAAGACACTGTCTCCAGGCATTTTCTCTGGCTGTCCCCCTACCTGGAAAGCTCTTCCTCCTCTATTCTGGGTTCCTGCTGGCTTCCTTTAAGTCCCAACTAAAATTCCATCTCTTTTAGAGAGCCTTTATCAGTTTATCTTTATTTAAATACCTTGCCTTTGTTAATTTTTTCCCTCTTACATATTTATAACTTGTATTTGTATGTATGTATATATGGTCCCTGGTTTCCCCCCCATTGTGAGGTCCTCAGGGGTGGGGAATTTTTTTGTATTCCCAATGCTTAGCACAATGCTTAACACAGAGTAGGTGCTTAATACACGTTTGTTGATTGATTGGTTGATTTAATAACTAGTCCAGTGTTTATAGACACCTAGGTTGTAAAAATTGTTTTTCTTATTCCTTCAGAAAAGATTAAATTTCTTTAACAGAGAGCAACAAGACCACAGAGAAATTTCCTTTTCCCTTTTTGTATTAGTTTAGTTTAAAAATAAAACAAAAACTTGAAGAAACAAAGGTGAAACCACATTTCCATTGCCAAAGATTACAGTGATGTTTGGAAAGTAAAAAGAACAGGACCATTCTTGTAGGTGCAAAAATGCATCACCTTTATTTGTGAAAGATCTGTGAGGCTGGCAGAGAGCTAACCTTTTCTGTTCCAAAAATAGAAATAATAAATAAATATCTTTCTGGATGATGACAAATGGCTAAACATGTGAATGTTACACAACAAAACATAAATTCTACCTTAAGGCATTCAAGATTTCCTTTTATTTCCCAATCTCAAATATGGGTAAGGGGAAAAAAAACACAAAAGTAAGAAACTTTTTTTTTCTAATCCAAAAAAGTGGGGAGAAATAGAGAAATGCATATTCCATACCAGATATCCTAGAACTGACTCTAAGCAAAGTGCTGAGACCCTGAAGAATGAGTTCTTTGTGGCCTTGCTCTTGGCATCAGATTCCCTACCTGCCATGCATCTCCAAGGACTTTTCATCTGATTGCTCCTCCAGCTTCCCCTCTTCTTGTTTCAGGAACCACTCCCTCGCTGTCTTCTTCAGTAAATCTTCCTTAAATGTTTCCTCCCAATCCAGCCTTGTGAGACACCCTCCCTTTCCACCCCATCCAGTGTACCACCCTGCAGGCAACTTGGCCTTTTTGCTCAACTTCCAATCAGAAAACTTATCTGCAGTGTTTTCCATTACTTTTCGTCTGGATCAGTTGGACAGACTTCCTCCAAGTGTCCTTGACATTTAATGCTGTATCATATCTGAGAGAAACCATAGAGATCATGTAGTCCAGTTCAGTCTTTGAGGAGGCTCAAAGAGACTATAAGTTGCCCCAAGTCGTATAGCTAGTTGTGACAAAATGGAGACTAACATTGAGCTCTAAGTGTTTCTTTCAGTGTAGCAGGACTGCTTTTTACCTTCATTGCATTGCTCAAGACAGCACAGGAAAAAAAAAAAGCCTTACCTTTAAAGTTGAAGCATCTTTCATTTACTGTGAATCTGGATTTTTTTCAGGGATTATAGGAGAGGTATACTACATTCATTTGTAGCTAGCCTTTCCATAAGTTTTTGCAGCATCTTTTGAAAATTTTAATTTATTTGAGGGCATTAGTGAGGATTGTAGAAGAGAAGAGTGCACAAGGAATGTTCAGCTAGGCAGATATTAATCCCAAGATGTGGGCATTTTATAGGTTGTAGAATGGAATTTTATGGTCAGGTTAGTTAGATAGGGGCAGTATTTAAGAGTGTTGGACCTGGAGTCAGGAAGGCCTGAGTTCAAATCCTACCTCAAACATTTACTCTGACCTTGGACAGATCATTTAACCTTTCAACCTCAGGTTACTTCTCTATAAAATTGGGCCAATAAAAAACACCTCCCTCACGAGGTTGTTGTGAGGATCAAATGAAGACTTAGTAAAACCTTAATGTACTATATAAATATAATAAGCAATAAGTATTATGGTTATTATCTCTTCATGCTTATATAGATGAGGGACGATTTAATTTGCTGATTGTCATGATCTTGTCTTAAGGAAAGACCAACAGCTGAACACAGATTTGCTTCATTTATGCACAGTCATGTGGTTATGCTCCACCATGAGACTAGCAAACGTGCTTAGGAGTAAATTGACTCCTCGAAATGATTTATTTCTATTGCTCCATTGCTCATCTTCTCCACCTGAAGTTCATCTGGTGTATGTGTTTGGTTTTTCTTTTGTCTGCTGTGCACAGTCTTAGGGTATTTAAAGTTTACTCTGTCTCAGTGTAAAAATATATGACTTATAGTTTAATGTCTTTCATCCCTAAGGATCACCAAACGCTTTCCAAGTTCCATCTATCCATCTATGACTGGCATGAAACAGCCTCTGGGGTGGTAGGTAGATAGCCAGCTGGCTCCCAAGTCTTACATAGAAATAAGTGGAAACGTTTTGGCTACAAATCCAGAAACAAATCATTGTATTTATAAAAAGAATTATGGAAGTTTTAACATCCATATTGAATAAATAGAAACTTCTTGTATATAGTATCAAATAGGGATATTTCTGAAGTTATGATCATCCAAATTGTGAATGCCCCATTCATCTGAGTAGTTGAGCTACACACTTGCTCTCCCCACTCTCACCTAGGCTATGTCAATACTCTCTATCCCCATTCATGTCGGATTACGGAAAAGGTATGTTCAGCTAATGGTGCTACTTGATGGCCAGCATGGGCAGCTATCTGTCAAATAGCTTTTTTCCCTGCTACTGTCTTTCTTCTTTGTCAGATATATCACACACATGTCTTGCTTGCTCCTTCCCTCCCACTTTTCTCTCTCACTTTATAGCTCAGTGAATTCCATCTTAGGCAACCTCTTTTCTTGTATGTTTAAATGTTCTTTCATCTCCTTTCTTCTTTCCTGTCACCAAAGTCTTGCCTGGTTAGTTCAGGAAAATCTAGTCTTATCTTATTTTTTCACTTGTGAAACTTAAATAACCTTAAATATGGCTCATAAGTATGTGCTGGTGACATGCTTAGATCAGAGGAAAGAGATATCAGGTATTAAGTACAGTCAAATATTGTAAAGGATGAGAGCTAATCAAACTTTAAAACTTTTGGAAAGAACACAGAAATCTCCCTCAAAACTCAGCATTTCCCTTTTTATCCATGTTTTAGCTTGCTTTTTCTCAGTCACAATTATTTAAGATGAATAATATATTCAATTTTTTTTGTCTTTGTTAATTTATTCATATTACAACACAACTTCTAGCACTATAAAAGATTTCAGCTACGTTATGGTTTCAAATGACTTTTGTAGGCTAACAAAGGAATCTAGCTGTCATTTATGATATTATATAACAAATTTATTGTTTCTTTGGGAAAATGCATTCTGACTTCCACAAAAATAACATATAGAAGAACTTTTGAAACACAAACCACCTGTAAACTACGAAGGGAGAATGAATTCCTTACCTATCCCATAGCAGAAATGCAACCTAGCCCATTTCTAAGCCTTAGAGAACTAAATGGATTGATTAAATATTCCCTCTGGTTTATCTTCATATCAAAAATCTAAAATACTGTTTGTGGTTAAGTAAACTGCCTTACATAAAGGCCTCTCTAGTATAATACTTATGTTCCTGAAAAATTTGTCCATAAATTGAGTTTTGGCAAATAAAATTCTACAGGAATCTATTATTTAAAGAGTCAAGTTACCTCATGCACCTTCTCTTTTTTCTCTTAGATCCTATGAGGAAATTTTGCATGAACTAGATCTGACATTTCTGTTCATATTGATACCTACATTCCAACTTAGTCTTTTCTGTAAAAAGATATTATTTATTTATTTTTAGCATTCTTTAAAAAATTTTTTTTTAGTTCCAAATTTTTTCCAAACTTTTATCCACTGAGAAGACAAGCAATAAGATAATCAGTTATACATATGAAATCATATAGAACATTTCCATATTAGCTATTTGACCAAAAAAAAAAACAAGAAAAGGAAAGGGAGAAAATTCTACTTTTTTACACTCAGAGTTCATTAATTCTCTCTGCTCTCTCTCTGGAGGTGGATAGCATTCATTTTATTGATCAGAGCTGCTTAGTCTTTCAAGTTGATCATCATTACAATGTTGCTATTACTTTGCACAGTGATCTCCTAATTCTACTCATTTCCCTTTGCATCAGTGGATATAGATCTTCCCATGTTTTCCTGAGACTCTCCCCTTTGCACAATATGACACCATCACAATCACATGTCATAATTTGTTGAAATGTCCCCTCATTGTTTATGTTCATGTGTTCCTCAGTTTCCAAACCTTTGTGCCCCCAAAGAGCTGCTATAAATGTGTATTCATGTTTATTTGTATATGTGTGTGCATGTATTTCCTTCTCCTTTGATCTCTTTAGAGTACCGGCCTAGTGGTAGTACTGTTGTGTCAAAGGTATGCACAATTTCATAGCCCTTTGGGCATAGTTCTAAATTGTTCTCCAGAGTAGTTGGACCAGTTCACAACTCCACCAGCAGTTCAATAGTGTACCTATTTTCCTTTATTCCCTACAACATTTATCATTTTTCATAGGTGTAAGATGATACCTCAGAGTTGTTTTAATTTCCATTTCTCTAATCATTAGTGTTGTAGAACATTTTTTCATATGACTATTGATAGCTTTGGTTTTTCTTCTGAAAACTGCCTATTCTTATCCTTTGGCCATTTATCAATTGGGGAATGGCTCTTATTTTTATAAATTTGACTCAGTTTCCTAAGTAGTTGAGAAATGAAACATTTTTTAATTATTATTTTAGTGGCCCTTATTATTTTAAATTTGACAAAGGTCGCTGACCTTTCTCATCTTACAGAATTAAGAGAAGCAAATGTGAGTAAGCCTTGTGTGCATGATTAGTAGTCAGAACGATAGGGTTCTAATACTGTTTGTGAATATATAGGTATTCAGGAGTAGTCGGGGAATCTACATTCTGCTAAAAATGTACCATAGACAAATGAAGTAATATAAAAACAATTTACAGCAAGTTTTCTCTGATGAATGCTTCTTTGCAACTTTAATATTCTATTTTTTTTAATTGCTTTTTGGAGAGGAGAAGAAGGCAGGGTAATTGGGTTAAGTGATTTGCCCAAGGTCACATGGTTAGTAAGTATTAAGTGTCTGAGGCTGGATTTGAACTTGAGTCCTCCTGACTCCAGGGCCAGTGCTCTGTTACAACTTTAATATTCTAAATTATCTCTTGTTTTATAGTTTGGGAAACAAATGTAAGAGTCATAGTAATATGTTAAGATGTAGAATTACAGTGAGATGAATTAGGTGGGGATGCAAAGAATGATGAGGCCTAAGGCAAAGGGGTAAGCATGGTGTGCTGGGAAGAGTGTTGGGGTCTGATCTAGTCCACATTTTACCATTTCCTATTTGCTGTGTAACCTAGAGCAAGTCACTTATCCTTTTTGAGGCTCTGTTTTGTCACCAACCTTTCTCATCTCACAGAATTAAGAGAAGCAAAGGTGAGTAAGCCTCGTGTGCATGATTAGTAGTCAGAAGGCTAGGGTTCTAATACTAATTTTTTTTTTTTAACCTTTTGAGTCTAGTCAGAATTCAATTTGCAAGGTTCTCTACGTAGGAGTCTACCTAGTCAAACCTGTACCTGACCATAGATCACCAGTAAGTGCCTTGCTTGAAGACATTTACTATAAAGAAACCTACAAACTTCATTGTCCCTTTGAGTAGTTTTAATTGTTGGCAAGTTAATCCCCCCTAATATTAAGCCTAAATTTGCCTCTTTGAAATTCCTACCCGCTGTTGCCCATGCTGTCCTATGAAGCCAAGCAGAACAAACCTTCCTTATTATACCATTTCAGGTACATGAAGACAGTTATCGTATTTCCCCTCCAAGTTTTCTCCTTGTTCAATATCCTCAATTACTTCAACAAATCCACTGTGTCATGATCTTATATTCTTTTGCTGTCCCTGTTGCCCTCTTGTGGAGATCAGAGATTCCCCGGCTTATTAAAATCCTTCCTAAAAGGTAGTTAGTACCCAGAATGCAATATGTTGACCTTTGTTCATGTGTACAGTTAAGAATTTGGATTTCATGTGTACGATTGTGTACAATTAAGAAGTTGGATTACATTATTTTAAGGTTCCTTTTTCAGATTTATAATTTTATATGAAGATATGTTGTAAACTGCGGATCACTATAAAAATGGTATTGGTATTCTAGTAAGATCAGAAATGTAAGACGGTTGATTAAGAGAATTGGAAGAAGGAAATGCGAATGTTCCTTTACTACAGGGGGCCTATGAACTTGGATTAAATTTTTTAAATTATTATTTTAGTGGCCCTTATTATTTTAAATTTGATTTTATTATTTTTATTAAACTCTTAATTGAAGTTTAGTGTTTCCTTCCATTTTTTGTATGGATTTATAAATATTATCATAGACTTCAAAAGACAGCCAAAGAGATGCATGACACAAAAAAATGCTAAGAACTTTTACTCTGATGGATATCTTATAGTTTTTCTTGTTCACATAAAACACCCCCTCAATCTTTAACTTATAAGATGCTCCATCCCCTCACATACATTACATTCTGAGGTGGTTACTCATACATGACTATGAATAAATGAAAACCACATAACATTTTGCAGCATTTTACATTTCTTTCCCCTCTAAAACTGTGTCAAAAAAAGTGACAGATTTAAATTTTGTCTTTCCATTTAGAGTAAGTATAGAATGAAATTGGTTAAATGATAAACAGCAAGGAGACCAATAATCCATGACTAATTTAATTGATGGTAATTGGAGAAAGAGTACGGGGTAAAAAGCCAGCAAAAGTCAGCAAGAAGATTTGTGATCATGGAAGTTAAAGGTCACTTGAGGCCTTTAGCTATAAGTACTATTTAAGTACATTTGCAACCTTGCTTTAACACTTTCCAGTGTGTGCTAAGGCAGGCAGGACTTGGACCCCATCTGCAGCGGTTTTGTTACTAAAAAACCAAAAGGGCCTCATTATAAAGCAATTTCACCTATAGGGTGGTCTTTCATGGCATGGACCCTGAGGGTAACGTTATCACGACACTTTGAATAGAATGTTGGCTGCACATATTGGGGGAATCATAAAGCACATGGTGGTTTAGGGTTGGGTGTGATCTGACAAGAGTCAGGAGGTGAATATTTAGAAAAAAGGGAATCTGAATGACTGCCAGTCAGAGTTTCTTCACTGTTTGGTGTAATATTGTGTCTAAATTCCACTCCAAGGACACAGTGTTCCCTATTCCTATTGCAGAGCTCCAAATGCTAAAATATGAAGGCTTTGCATAGGTTCTAGAACTTTTCATCTGCTTGACACCCAAGGCTTCATTTTAATTTGTTTAATTTTGGTCACCTCGATTTCCTACACATATGGCCTGGTGAGGACAGAGAGATTAAATCACTTGATTATTTTTCAAAAGTTCAGTTCAGTGAAACAAGCAAGATATTGGGTTTCATAGACCTCAGATTTTAGCTAGAGATACAGGGAGAGGTAGTGGGAAGAACATTGGATTTGGAATAAGAAGGCCTTGGTTCTAGTCCTGGCTCTGCCACAAGTTAAGAGACTCTTGTTTCCTCATTTGTAAAATGACTCATAAACTGTGTGCTATCTGCTTTCAAAACTTAATCCTAAGAAACCTTAAAACACCCATGAAAATGAATGCCAAGTATAATCATTATTATTATTTAACAAACATTTCTTAAGTGTCTTCTACACGTGAGGCATTTTGCTAGATACTGGGGATGTAGAGACAAAAATGAGAGTCCCTGCCTTCAAGGAGATTACATTCTACCAGGGGGCATAAACCATGTACCCAAGTAAATAAAAATTATATAAAAGTAATACAAAGTACTTACAATAATGAAAAGTGTTAATAATTGGGAATACCACAAAAGGTCTCGTATAGCTCAGGTTGGAAAGGAAAGGAAAGGAATAAGCATTTATATGGTACCTGCTATGTGTTAGGCCCTGTACGAAATTCTTTTTACAAATATCTTGCAACAAATTCTCACAACAGTCCTTTGACATAGATGTTGTTATTACCCCCATTTTTACTCAGTTTTTACTTTTATCCTCCGCTGAGGAAACTAAAGCAAAGAGGGATGTTGTGTACAACTTGCCCAAGGTCACACAACTAGTAAGGGTCTGAAGCTGAATATGAACCCAAGTCTTCCTGACTCCAGGTCGATAGCACTGTATTCGTTTGAATTGAGCCATAAAAGAAGCCAGGAGGATATGAGGTAGCAATGATGTTACAGTATATTCCAGACAAGGGGAATGATTTGTGTAAAAAAGTATATCAGTAGGAGAAGGAATACTGTGTATGAGGAACACTAGTAAGCTAGTCTGACTGGAATAGAGTGTGCATGAAGAGGGAGAGGTTGCCATGTGAAATTTGCCTGGAAAGATCAGGAGGGACCAAATTATGCTAGATTTTAAATGCCAGGCTGAGGGCTTTTGATTTTATCAAATGAGATGATTTATTTACATAAAATTCTCTAATGGTGAACTATTATTATTTCATCTCATCTCTTTCTTCTAAGTCTGTTACCTCATGCACCTTCACTTTTTTTTCTTAGATCCTATGAGGAAAATTTGCATGAACTAGATCTGTCATTTCTGTTTACGTTGATCCTTGCTTTCCAGCTTGTTCTTTTGTGTAAAAAGATATTATTTGTTTATTTTTTTAGCATTCTTAAAAACATTTTTTTTAGTTCCAAATTTTTTTTCCACGCTTATATCCACTGAGAAGACAAACAATAGGATATCAGTTATATATATGAAGTCATGTAGAACATTTCCGTATTAGCTATTTGATAGAAAAGGAAAGCGAGAAAATTGTACTTCAATTTTATACTCAGAGTTCGTCAATACTCTCTGCATTCTCTCTCTGGAGGTGGATATTATTTTTTCATCATAAATCCTTTGGAATTATCTTGGATCATTTTATTGATCAGAGCTGCTTAGTCTTTCACAGTTGATCATCGTTACAATGTTGCTATTACTGTGCACAGTGATGTCCTGGTTCTACTCATTTCCCTTTGCATCAGTTCACATAGGTCTTCCCATGTTTTTCTGAAACTCTCCCCCTTATCATTTCTTATTGCACAATATGACTCCATCATAATCATATTCCACAATTTGTTCTTGTCCCCTCATTATTTATGCTCATATTTTCCTCAATTTCTAAATCTTTGTACCTCCAAAAGAGCTGGTATAAATGTGTTTATGTATATTTGTATATATGTACATATACATATATGTGTGTCTATGTCCTTTTACTTTGATCTCTTTAGGGTACAGGCCTAGTGGTAGTATTGTTGTGTCAAAGGGTATGTAGAATTTCATAGCCCTCTGGGCATAGTTCTAAATTGTTCTCCAGAGTAGTTGGACCAGTTCACAACTCCACCAGCAATTCATTGGTGTACCTATTTTCCCTTATTTGTTACAACATTTATCATTTTTCATATGTGTGAGATGATACCTCAGAGTTGTTTTAATTTGCATTTCTCTAATCAGGAGTGATTTAGAATATTTTATATGACTTTACATAGCTTTGATTTTTTTTCTTCTGAAAACTGCCTATTCTTATCCTTTGACCATTTATCAATTGGGGAATGGCTCTTTTAAAAAAAAAAAATTTGACTCAATTTCCTAAGTAGTTGAGAAATGAAGCATTCATCAGAGAGAATTTTTTGTAAACATTTTTTTATATTACTTCATTTGTCTATTGTACATTTTTAGCAGAATATAGATTCCCTGATTATCTCTCTTGATTAGGTCTATTTTTATTTTTGCTTTGTCTGATATCATGATTGCTATGCCTGCCTTTCTTACTTCAGCTGAAAGCATAATTCTACTCCAGTTGCTTATTTTTAACTCTTTGTATTTCTTTCTATTTCAAGTGTATTTCAATATGTTTCAACATGTTGTTGACTTGTGGTTTCTAATGTATTCTTCTGTCCACTTTTGCTTTATGGGTGAACTTCTCCCGTTCACATTCACGGTTATGATTACTAATTGTATATTTCCCTCTTTGAACCAATTCCTATGGGAGCGAGGTTCAAGCATTTCCTGCCATTCTCAGCCACCCAATTTTCCCCTCCACTATAAAACCTCTTCCTTGTGCACTTCTTTCATATGAGTAAATTTTCTCCACTCTATCTTTCCCTTTCCCCCTTCTCCCAGTATAGCCCTCTCTCACCTCTTTTTTTTTTTTGAGACCATCCCAACATAATTGACTCACATCTATATCCTCTGGCTATGTAGACTTCTAACTGCTTTAATGATAAGGTTCTTAGGAGTTATATGTCTCATCTTCCCATATGGGAATGTAAATAATTTACCTTTATTAAATCCCTTAGGATTTCTCTTTAAAGTTAATCTTTTTATGCTTCTCTTAAGTCTTGTGTTAGAATGTCAAAATTTTCTATTCTGTTCTGGTCTTCAGGAATACTTGAAAATCATCTATTTCATTTAATGTCTTTTTGTTTGTTTTTTTCCATGAAGGATTAGACTCAGTTTTTCTGGGTAGGTTATTCTTGGTTGTAATATCATATTCCAAGCTCTCTGCTTCTTTTACATGGAAGTTGCTAAATCTTGTGTAATCCTGACTGTGGATCCTTTATTTTTGAATTGTTTCTTTCTCAATACTTGTGATATTTTCTCCATGACCTGGAAGCTCTGTAATTTGGTTAAAATATTGCTGGAAGTGTTCCATTTGGGATCTCTTTCAGGAGGTGATGAGTGGATTCTTTCAATTTTTATTTTATCTTTTGGATCTAAGGTACCAGGGCAATTTTCCTTGAAATTTTCTTTTAATATAATGTGGGTGCTTTTAAAAATGATTGTCATGACTTTCAGATAGTATTCTTAAATTGTTTCTCCTTGATCTATTTTCCATGTCAGTTGTTTTTCCAATGAGATATTTCACTTAATTTTTTTTTCATTCTTGTGACTTTGTTTTATTGTGTCTTGATGTCTCATGAAGTCATTAGCTTTCAGTTCTAATTTTAAGGAATTATTTTCTTCAGTGAGTTTTCCTACCTTTTTTCTATTTGTGTGAAATTGTCTGGTTTTGTTTTTTAAGGAGTTCTTTTCTTAACTGAATTTATGTGCCTCTTTTACCAAGAGGCCTGTTCTGTTTTTTTAAGGGGTTAGTTTCTTCAGTATTTTTTTTTGCCTCTTTTACTAAGCTGTTAGTTAATTCTCTTTCCATGATTTTCTTGCATCACTCATTTCTTTTCCCATTTTTCCTTTACCATGTTCACTTTAAAAAAAAAACTCTTCCCAGAATTCTTGTTGGGTTTGTGTTCAATTAGCATTTGTTTTTTTAGACTTTGCTTGTAGCTTTTTTCACATTGTCTTCTTATTCTGAGTTTATGTCCTCATCTTTCTTGGCACAATGGCAGCTTTTTATGGTCAAGTTCTTTTTTTGTTTGCTCATTTCTTGACTTTGAACTTTTTGTTAAAATTGGACTCTGCTTATCTGGATTTCAGGAAACACTCTCCCAAGCTTCAGACTTTTTTGTCATTGTTTAAAGAAATAGTTGTGGTGGTCTGCAAGTTCCTGGTGCTTTCAAGGTGGTATGAACTGGCAAGAGATGTAGTCTCTCTTGGTCTGTGCTCTGGTCTTCACCAGGAATGGCCTTTGTCTCCCTGCAGCCACAAGCACTAGTGCTTCTCTTGGGCCTGGAACAGTGATAAGGTCCAGTGTTTTCCTGTAGCTGCAGATGTTCCTCTTTGTCCTAGAACAGTGACTGAGAACTGGTATAGACAATAGAGTTGCCAGTCAACACTAGCTATACCCAGTGCCAGCAAAGGATCCCCTGTAATCTCTGACCACTTGGCAAACTCCCTTACTGTCTCTGTGTTGAAAGCTCCTGAAGCTGGTTCTGTGTCTGTCATAACCACCTCCAAAACCCACCACTGGTGCTGATGCCCCCACCCCAGTATTACAGACATCTTGTTCCAACATTCTAAATTGTCTTAGGTTCAACGTGTGTGTGTGTGTCTCTCTCTCTGACCTTTTGTTGGCTCTGCCACTCCAAAATTTGATTTGAGGCATTATTTTCAAGGTATTTGTAGGAGGAGAGCTCAGTTTGTTTGTTGTCTGTCTTCCGCCATCTTGTCTCCACCCCCAACTTAACAGTTTTCAATAGGACCTGGAATACTGAGCTGTTAAATTACTTCATGGTCACATAGGCAGTGTATATTAGAGATAGAACTTGAACCCTGGTCTTCCTTACTCCAAGGTCAGCTTATAAAATATGTCAGTGTGTGTTTGTGTGTGTGTTTGTGTATATGTCTGTCTGTCTGTGTGTGTGTGTGTATGTGTTATCAAAGTCTTTGAGTAATAAAGGACTAATGGAACTTTTGTCCACATTTAAGAGGTAAAGCAAAAGAGGGCTATTGGGGCATTTTACCTCAGAAGTTGGGAGCCCAACAGGGGAGAAAAAGGATAAGATTTCTGGTGGATGCCAGACTCAAGGACACTGCTGTAGGAGACCAGTAGCACTGGCATTAAGGTACTAATGGGGGATTAGAAATAAACCTCGTAGGGACCCCCCTGCTTTTTCATTCCCACCTCTTCTGCCACTGAAGACCTTGAGATGAATGGAAAAAAGGGACTAAGTGATTGGAGCAGTTCATTTTGACCCCTAACTGGCTGGGGTGAGGGGAGTCAAGGCAGAAGTGAAAGGAAATCTCAGGCAGTGAAAACAGAGGGATGGGAAGATCCTATAACCAAGGCCATTCTAGGGTGGCAGTTTATATGAAAAGGGATATATGTGAATGTTGCATTAGTTAGGATCTTTCCAACTACCCTTCTCTAAATAGTTCTTTTATTGTCTTGATTTGAAATTTCGGACTAGACTAGAAAGAGAATTCTAATATTCACTTTATTGCATAGGAAATACTTGTTTTACTCCATAAATGTGAATGAACTAATAACAGTGTATCTTTGGCATTTCTCATAACTCTACATCATGACAGAATGCAGTGATAGAAGCAGCGATAGAACAGAGGGAAGATTGGGAGAAGGGGTAACAGAATACACACTACTTTGGGGTCAGGAGAGATAGGGAGAAATTTGGAACTCAAAATCTTGTGGAAATGAATGTTGAAAACTGGAAATTAATTAATTAAATTGAAAATAAAAATATCTGACTTGTTTATTTTCTTATAGATTTTTAGTTGGGACAAAAGTTATTATTTTGTCTCACAGTGGTTTAAGAATTAAGATCATATGGAAAACTTATATTGGGAATGTTTTTATGAGCAGCAGAAACATATCTGTAGCTTGTCTAAGACCTGAACATGAGAAATATTAAAAACATGTATACTTTGGCAAGAAGAAATTCCATTAAAGAATAAAGGGACATTTGGGCTTCCTCTCCAAGACGCTATATTCTAAGCAATAACTGATCTATTAGTATGATATACCTTTTAGAGTTAAGGATTGGAGCATTTTAAACAGTGACTGACAGGCCAAGGTCGCTGGGGGCCTGCATTCCTGCTGTGCAGCTGGTCATAGATACAGCTGGGAGGCAGCTCAGCCAGAAAGTTAGTTATGGGGTCCTTCTTGCTGTTGTCCTGTCCAGTAGAGAGATAGATGGGTCTCCATGATGGAAAAAAGATGCCAATAGTACTCGTCAGTTGTTATTGCTTATTGGATTTAAATAACTTATTTAATGTGAGAAAAGAAGTAGCTTCAGGAGACAAATAAAAGGGAGGGAAACGTTCTGTCCCAGATGGCCACAGAACCTGTTCTTTTTTGCACATTTTGTATGTGAAATTTCTTACACTCTAAATTCTGCTTTAGTATTTGAAAAGCCTCTCATTAAAAAAAAAAAAAACCAGCCTGTCATTATAGCAAGGAAGCTCTTATATTTGAAGTGTGACTTGTCTTGGGCCCTGAAAATTAAAATCATTTAAGTTAAGGCCTTATTGGAGTCTTTAAATGCATAGTTGGAATAGTAATTGAGTGTAGTTTTAATTACACATGAGTAATTTACCCTACCAGACAGAGCTTTTCTTTCATTCAAGCCTTGAGCAAATGATTTAGCTTCTGTGGGCCTTAGAATCCTAATCTATAAAATGAGAGGGTTGGCCTTAGAGACACCTTCCAGCTTTCAGTCAGTGATGTCTTATCTCTTTACACACATTCACTGCAAGGAACTGCATTTTGAAATGCCACCTTAACACTATGTTTAAAGAAAGGTGAAACCAGCCCTTGAATCTGTAAGCATAGCTGAAGTCGAGTTGCCCAGAAGTTTGAATCATTTGCTTACGGGTCTTCACATTTGTATGACTGTCAGATCAGAAATATTCATCACTGGCTTAGGAGGTGGACTTTACTAGTCTCCACAGATTGGGTGAACCATATCTTAGGGACATATTGTGCTGATATGGATACGTCTAGGCAGAATTGTCTCAAATTTCCTTCATTCTCTGAACATGTATATTGGGGTGTGTGTGTGTGTGTGTGTGTGTGTGTGTGTGTGTGTGTGTGTGTGTGTGTGTGTGTGTGTGTAAGTGTAACATAATACTTTTTAATGGGAAAAATCACAATTTAATTTAAAACCATAGAGCACGTAACTCTAAAATATTTGGAAATCATTGTGTTATTTTTTTCCTATAACTAATTATTTTGTCAGAATAATATTGAGCCAAATAACCCTGTTATAATAGAATTTTCTATACATATAACAAATACACACATGCTACCATCATTACACAGACTTGGGGGCTCCATCTTGGAATGTATATTTGAACCCCAGAGAGAAATATGGAACCCAATTAATGGCTTCCTTAATCAGTCCATAGTTTTAAAATGTATTTTTGAAGTCATTTTCCTAATAGTGAACTTGATCTGGAACCTAGAGTTACACAGAGAGTAGGGTTTGTTTGGTTTTTATTTTTTAGTAGCCTTAAAACATTTAGCTACTTCAAAAGATACTTGATGGAAGGCTGCCCTTTCTATGATTGTTTCAGTGTGTGTGTGTGTATCACAGTGTTTCTATTTTTCCATATTGTATGGTCATCGAGCTGCCAAACAAGAATAGATTTATTTCAGGATTTTCAAATGCTTTCCTAGTGGAGGCTGCTTTAGAAAGGAAGTGTTTTAGAGGCACTTACCTTCAGAATGACTGATATGTTAATGTAACTGACAGGCTACTCAATACCAACTATCTCTCACTTAACAGAAATACACTTAGCCAAATTTCTCTTATGAGGAATTAATTAATTTGAATAATTTTCTTTAAAACAAAACCACTGGAACTTAGAGAATCAGAGCTTCATAGTCTACCATTCAGGTATTACTACCTTCTAAAAGTGCTACCTCTAGGGCATCTAGGTGGCACAGTGAATAGAGCACTGGCCCTGGAGTCAGGAGGACCTAAGTTCAAATCCAGACTCAGACACTTAACACTTACCAGTTGGGTGACCTTGGGCAAATCACTTAACCCCAACTGTCCTGCCTTCCCTGCTCCAAAAAAAAGTAAAACTGCTACCTCTCTGTATAGAATTTACTTGGCTAAAGTCCAACAGTATTTAGGAGTTTTCCAGGTGCAGGAAACATCGCTTTTATGATCTAATAACCTGTGATGCAGACAGAAGGAACTATTTAAATAGTTATTAATGTTCATAACTAATTATCTCATGAATTAAAAAAAATCAAGTGTTCTCTTGGCATACTTTATATTCCTATGTACATGTTGCACATACACTTATTTTCTGCATTGAAATAGCTACTTGTGTAGCCAATAGGCTCATTTGAGCAGAACGCAAAATAAAATATTTTTTTGCTCGGGCAAAGAAAGGTAAAATTGAAGGAGGCTGCAGCTGATTTCTGTTATCTGGGATGGAAAAATGAGAGAAAGTCTTCAGCCCTCTTCTGCTCTAAGCCAATGTCGTCTCCCTCTTTCCCCTCCTTCTTGGATATCTCTTTCCCATGACTGATCTATAGATGTACCACTAACCCCTAGATAGTTCTCCTTCCTAAACGGAAGACACACAGTTGCCTGTACCTTTCCTTGGACCATAATTGGTTACATTCCAAATCACAAACTTTGAAGAAAAGGAAATCCTAAATATACTCATCATCTTTCAGTCACAGGTCACCTCCATGTCTTTTTCTTGCACAGACTTACTTTGTAAAGGAGACTTTCACTCTATGTAGTCAGGAATTGCTGAAGGAAATGAGAAGTGTCTTAGGACTCAATGTCTGTTTATTTTGCTACTGGCTGCTCTATAACTATGGGTGAATCATTACTCTTCAGTAAATAAAGTGATGATATCAGAGATTAATGAAATTTGCTAACAGATAGCAGTTTAGGACTTAGATGTTTATATAACCACCACCGCTATCACCCTTTTTTAAAGGCTAGAATTTTTAGAGGAAGAAAACAGAGGAAATAATATGACTAAATATGGTAAAAGAAAGCACTGTGGCCAAATATTTGTACGTTGCCATTTCCCTGTACCAGCAGCAGAGAGTTGGTAAATGCTTAGATGTTTCAGTCCCTAATTTATGAAGATTTATCTCCTTTTATGCAAAAATTAGGGCAGTATTTGTTATCTCTTTTAGAAAGCAAAGGTGTTTGGAAAGTGGCCATTGTTTAGGAGAGAAAATTATTAAATTCATTGAATAACTTGCTTTTGAAGAAGGAGAGGGAATGTGGTGTTATGGAGAGAGAGCTGGCCTTGAATCCAGGAATACTGAGGTAAGTAAGTCACTTAGCCGCTCATAGCCCCAGGCAACTCAGAGCTGACAAGGTTGCAGAGAGGGTGCCTATGTGCATTTGTAGAAGGACTTTCCTCACCTGCGAGTTCCCTATACTGATTAAATTAAAGGTCCAGTCCCTTCCTGTTTCTGTAGGGAGAGAAACACTTCCAGGGGTGGGGAACCTGCGGCCTTGAGGCACATGTAGCCCTCTAAGTCCTTAAGAGCAGTCCTTTCACTGAATCTAAACTTCACAGAACAAATCCCCTTAATAAAAGGTTTTGTTCTGTAAAACTCAGACCCAGTCAAAAAGCTGTACCCAAGGACCTAAAAGGCCACATGTGACCTCGAGGCCGCAGGTTCCCCAACCCAAAGCAATTCAGTTTGGTAAAATAAAAAACAAAGAAGCCACCACAGAATAGCCATAATTTCAGAGTTTTAAGAGAACACTACATCTACAGTTGCAACAATATTATAAACAGGATGAGGCAGACAATTATACCATTTCTAATGCGGTAGTATATTTTCTATTTAGATTTATCTATTTTGCAAGTAACCTTGTGGATATTAACTTTTTTTCTACATTTCTACATTTAAAAGATCTTTTCTTTTTTTTCTTTAAAAGATCTACATTCTCAAGTTTTTAATGATGTCTCATGTATAAAGTACAAGATTAATTTTATAATATATTGAAGTTATGTAATATACGTGTGTGTGGGGGGGGGTATGTGAAGTAGGTATCATCAAGAAGAAATGTTTTATGGAATACTTTCCCAATATTTGTTTTTGTTTCTTGGTATATTTTTTTCTGACTTTCTTCCTTCTTTCTGTTCCTTTCTATTGCTGTCAGTTATACCCTAGGTCTAACCACTGACCTTTCAAGCCATTTTATCGAGCTTTAGATAGTGGATATTTGAGAAGAGGGATGTGTAATCATTTTCCATTATGATATCATCTTTGGAAATTTGTTCCCTAGATAACTCCAACTTTTCAATAAATCATTAGAAATTTATCATTATTTTATCTAACCCTTTTTTGAACTTAACATTTTTTTTGGTATGAACAACATCTTGTGGTAGTGAAATATATATTTTTATTATTCACTGGTTACACATGCATTTCCTTTTATTTGTCTTAAATCTTCCTTTTTCAAGTTTTAAGGGGTCCTACTTCATCCTAGAATTCTGAAATTCCATGAATATTTGCTCCCTTGGCCAAGATCTTTCTGATTTTATAGGCTTGGGAAATGCTGCCACATCCCATATTGAAAAGTAATCTTATAGTTTTTCCTCATGAGTTCTTTTATACCCTTCATCATTTTAGTTGCCCTTACTTTTCTTGCTTAGTGAGTGAATCATTTGCCTCTTCTCTT
Organism: Pseudochirops corinnae; assembly: GCA_028646515.1. NCBI lineage: Eukaryota > Metazoa > Chordata > Mammalia > Diprotodontia > Pseudocheiridae > Pseudochirops > Pseudochirops corinnae. Next base: position 110,625,090 of record CM053592.1, on the reverse strand, counting down.
TCAAATTCTTCCACAAATTATATATCTTACATGAACATTTTCATTGGTAACTCTCTAGTGCAGGCTTGAGTAAAATTTAAAGTGTGAATAGAAAATCTCATGTGAGAAATGGAAATTCCTTATTCAGGGAATCTCAGCTATATTTCTGTTAAATTATTTGTTTCCATTTCATTGACTTGCATGATGGTAGGACTAGAAGATCCTGGAAAAGAATTCTAGTTTCTCTAACATTTCTTCTGGCAGAATTAAGTCATAAAATCAAAAGGAAATTAATGTTAAGTGAACTACCAGTTATGCATATTATTCTTGGACCATTCAATTCATGTTAAAGAAATATGTGATAAATTGAAAACTGTTAGTAATTCATGTAATGGTCTCCCACACTGAAGATTTTGATAGCTGTAGTCAGAAACAGAATTTGAATTTGGATGTATCTATAATTTCCTTTGAATAATACATTTAATTCTTCTGTTCTTGAATTATTCAGCATATCAAAAAATTGGGCTTAGAATCTTAGAGGTGGAAGGGTACTGGAATATCAGCTAGTTCAGTTTCATTTTCAGTACAGAAATACCCTCTAGAATACCCTATTGAAGCCCATTTTGGGACTTGAACACTTCTAGTGATGAGTAGACTCACTATTTTGAAAGGTGGATATTCCGTTGTCATTGGGTCGCTCCCAGTTATTAGGAAAAGACTTCATTATGTTGAATTGAAATCAACTTTCCTGGGTTTTTTATGCATTAGTCCTAGTTCTGCTTGAAATACTCTTGCTTCTCTGCTCCAACTGCTGACTTTCCTAAAGTCCCTCTTAAAATCCTACCTTCTATAGGAAGCTTTCCCCAATCCCTCTTCATTTTAGTACTTTCCCTCTTTTAATTAGTTTCTTTGTACCCTGTATATAGCTTGCCTTGTATATTTGTGTTTGCATGTTGTCTTCCCTTTTAGATTGTAAGTTCCTTGAGGGCAGGGACTGTCTTTTGCCTCTTATTTTATCCCTAGCACTTGGCACAGTTCCTGGCACATAGTAGGCAATTAATAAACATTTTATTGAATGAATGAATTCTCTTGCACAATAATATTCTTTCAGAAATCTGACTGTAACTACTATGTATATTCTTTTGCCACCAAGTCCTCTCTTCTCCATAATTTCTTTGTTCTTGAACTTTTCCTTGTAAGACATAATTTCTGAGTCTTCATCATTCTGATAAATGGAGAAGCTAGGTGGTACAGTGAATAGAGTGGGGACCCGGGGTCAGGAAAACCTGAATACAAATTCAACCTCAAGACTCCAGCTTGCTGTGTGATCCTGGGCAAGTGACTTGTTTGCCTCTGTTTCCTCATATGTAAAATGGGGATGATAATAACACCTACCTCCCAGGGTTGTTGCAACGATCAGATGAGATAGTATTTATTTGTAAGGCCTGGAACACATCCTTCTAGATGTGATCTGATCAGCATAGAATTGGCAGTGAGGACTGAATCTCCCTTGTTCTGGAAAAGATGCTTCTAGTAACATAGCCTAGAATAACTGAAGTCTAAAAGAACAATCATGTCATACTTTGAGCTCATAATCAACTTGTGGTCAACTAAAATCCTTGGATCATTTTTTCTTTTAACACAAATTTTTGTTAAGTCAATCGAGCATCTTTTCAATCTTACGTAAGTTAAGAAGAAATATAAATGAAGGATTTTATGTTTATTCTAATCAAATTTCATGTTCTATTTTCATGCATCGTCTCAGGCTATAGAGACCTTTTTGATTCACGGTTTTGGTTTTTGTTCAGCATATTGGGTATCCCTGCAAGTTTTTATGTTGGGCATAGACTTGATAAACATATGTTCTATATCTTAATCTAAATTGCTAATAGAAATGTTGAATAGGACAGAAACAAGGACAGAGTAGATTCCCAACACCCTCTACCTCTATTTCCCACCCCCTCCAGACACTTATCCCAAGTTGACACTGATTATAGCACTCTTTGATCATTTTTCTTCAACTAGCTATAAATCACATCTACTTTTCTCAATTTCATTTACAAGGATATCATGAAAGATTTCAATTAAGAAACATAATTCCCCAAATCACGTAGTCTGGTAACCCTGTCCAAAAAATATGTGATTACTTTTACATGAATTGCAGTGAGTCCATGATAACTCTTAAACAGTTCCTACTTCTCTTTCTAAATTCTCAGAAACTATCTGCTTACATCTACCTTAATTTTGCATTTGTAAAATCTTTTTTTCCTCCCATTTGAAAATTGATCATTTGCCTGTTTCAGTGTTATGGCACTGCTCAGCATTCTTCCACTTTCCACTTTCATAGATTTCTCAAACTTATTGGCTACATTTACAAGTTGTTTCATACCTTCAGTATTCTGTTTGCTCGGTCCCACAGACAAAAACTAACATTAAACTGTTAAGTAATCACTTTTTTTCTTTTCCCCTATATGGGAATTATACTTGTTCTATGTATTATACTTGACAAATACACTTGACATTTGTCAAGTGTATATATCTATATTGCTCTACCTTTTCCAGTTTGAAGATTATTATTAATGGGAAAGATAAAAGCAAAATAGGAACTGAGTAGTTCTATCTTCCCTCTTTCCTCTGTTACTGTACCATCTTCCAGAAAAGACATTTTTTCCTTGTTTTTCTTTTTTTCTCTGCAATTATAGCTTGAAAAGCCATGTCTGTATCTTTAGCACTTTCTTTAAAGCCTCAGTTCATTCTTGGAGGCTCTTTCTTAGCCTTCCTGGCACTATTCTTACAGGTTCAACTTAATCTTTTGTAATCATAGATCGCACATTTCTCCTTATATTTCTGCTCATTTTTCTCTAATCTGACAATCAGAGAGCTCTGTCTGTAGCCACATTGCCTCTTCCCATCCCCACTTCCCACCCCCAATAATTTCATTCACTTTAATTGTTCACATTTAGATTTAGATTTAGAGTGGAACTTCAGCATTGAGTACAATTTGGACTGCTTGGCTTATTTTGGATGCCAGCAACGCCAGTTGTATGCTTGGAAAGCAGCTATAGAAAATGTATTCTGATCTTTTATTTATTTCTGATCTTTTCTTTCTTTTTGTGTTTCTTGAATATGACCTGCACTTTTCATTTGTGTATAATTACAAAGTCAAGACTCTTTTCCCTACATCTTTATTTAATTACTTAGAGAATTGCCATAATAAAGGAGAAGCTCAAAATTAGGCTAGAGTCCTGATAAGTTTGGGGGTTGGGAGGAATTGATGCTTTGCCAGGTTTTCCCTCCTTGATTGTGAAGGCATCAAGTGAATTTTTTCCCCAGCTGTAAATTTTGACTACTAAAATTACTTCAGGCAGTGAGTATAAGTCAGCCAGTATAAAGGTTGCCTTTGGGTTTTAATTTGTGATACTTGTGTCCTTGATGACTGTTTAGTCCTCCAGTAGAAAGGTTGTGACCTGCAAACATGATAGGACAATGGTTATTTTAATCTATCAATATAACTTCTACTTACCACACCAAGTTGGCCGTTCCACAAACCTATTTCTTTGTGTAATGTCATCCATATGTCTGACCTAAACCATGCAATACTTCATTCCTGAGGTCACTCCTAGCTATTAAACTGTTGTCTTGACTTGCAGCACTATAAAGACAAGTGTGAATACGGATTCATATTGTAAAGGATGAAAGAAATGGAGACGGGCCAAGCCCCATCTGTTTAGTAAATTGTGGGGAGATGATTGGACTGAAGTGAATGTTTGGTTCACGCCAAGTTGTCATGTCTTATGAGTTGACATTGCCACTATAATAAACTGGTTGAAGGTTATTCAGAAAGATTGTCAGTTTGTGATTGGAGTTGCTAGAGAAATTTGATGATTATACCTATCTTCTTTGAATATATTTTGAACTATAGACTGCATTTTAATGGTTCAACTATGTAGTTTCCACAAGATCATTTTACAAATAGTAAGACTGTTTCAAGTGTCAGATAATAGATTGTTTAACTGGACATGGCGATTACTTCTAGCTAATTTTTCTACGATATAAATTTCTAGGTAAATCTTATTTTATATTTGACTTCCTTTACAGAATTAGAGATACATTCTACTGGAAATATTTTAACCAAGTGTATAATAAAATCAGTCAAGGAGAAAAATCTTTTAAATTCACATTTAAAGGGAGAACTATAAATCTAATTACTATTGATAATTATACTTTAATGTTATTAATAATGTATTTTATTTCAAATATCCCAGAATTTAAGAACTGAAAGTGAAATTGTCAAGATCATAGTATTGTAGTCCTACTACACAATCAAGTTTTACATTGATTTAGCCTCTGTTCTCCCTAAAGTGGTAGCATTAACAGTTTCATACTGCCTTATTTCTATCCATCTTTTCTAGCAAATACTAGCTCCACTGCCAGCTTTTGTGGATTTAAATGGGAAGAGAAAACAATGAAGTTAGGGATGAAATACTCAGCTCTTATTTAGGAACCATAATATCTTGGGTAATCAGATAATATCAGAAAAATGTTAAGTCCCACTTAAAGTGACTAGTTTCACAGGTAACAGTTTGTTTACTATTCAACTGATTGTTGGTGGTGGCCTTACTTTTTTTTAATTAAATTTTATTTTCAGTTCCAAACTCTTTTTTTCCCCTTCACGCTCCTTTGCCACCTGAGGAAACAAGAAAAACAAAACCTGTAATAAATATATACACATAGTCAAGCAAAACAAATTCTCCATTAGCCATGTTCAAAAAAGTATATATTTTTCAGTCTGTATTCTGAATCTATCTGAAGGTGGGTAGCATGTTTCATTATAAGTCCTATGGAATTGTGATTGGTCATTATGTTGATCAGAATTCCTAAGTCTTTCAAAGTTGTCTTTACAATATTGTTGTAATTGTATAAACTGTTCTCCTGGCTCTGCTCAGTTCATATGAGTCTTCCCAAGTTTTTCTAAAATGAACCTCTTCATCATTATAACACAATAGTATTCCATCACTTTAATATAATACAACTTGTCTAGTCACTTCTTAATTGATAGGCATCCCCTCAGTTTCCCATTCTTTTCATCTTGGTGACCTTATTAAAGGCATTTAGCACTGTGAAATGTTTTTGAGCCTAGAAAAAGACATTAACCAGTTTTCTGAGTTTAGTTGTAGCACACCCTTCAGTAAGGAAATATCAAATCCCCCAGCAGCTTGCAAGACAACATGGTAGGATCAAAAAAGTAACAGAATTATAATTAATCAACTCCTTAAGTTGTGAATGCTAAGTGAATTTCTGTTAATGGAATATATTTATATCAGATTTTTTAAAAAACACTCAACAGAACCTATGGGTAATATGAGAAAGTCAGTGTAGATACATATGGACAGCAGTTTTGTAAATGAATTCAGGACATCTAAAAATCACTTGAGTTTCCTAATCCTTTTCTAAAGATTTTCTGTTATCAAATAAAAGATGGGTTTTTTTTGCCCAAATTTAATGATTTTTATACTGCATGTTAATATATCTTTCTTCACCTGCCAGGTACTATTATTTAAAGGAGTATTAAATAATACCTTCTCAAGACCTGTTAAAAGGCAGGATCTCTACTAGGGCCATTGGGGATCAAAAGGAAGAGGCTGAAAAATGGAGGTTAAAGGTCTGTTTAAAAGTGCCTATAAGACTCCTAGAAGTGGAATCAGTAGCCAGCTGCTCCTAAATAAGTGCAAAGAAGAAATAATTTTTTAATAGAATTATTGTGCTAGAAACATAATTTATTACAAATATTGAAAATCATATGCAAGATGTTATGCTAGACATCTTGTAAGAATATTACAAATCTTGAGACACAGTCCCTACCCTCTAGGAACTTATAATGTATTTGGAGAGAACACATTTATATATACAAATAACCCTAATTCAAATAGCCTATGTGTTTGCATTTTCAATATAGAGAAGACAGAACAGTGTGTACTTCAGAGTGGACCTATATCTGAAGTAGGGGTTGGGGGATCTTCTGTATCTTTTCCCCAAGAATAGGGGGATGATTATATTATTTTGGAGGCAAGAATATAATCTGAGTTTGCTCACTGGTTCTGAGAGCAGATCAGAGAAGAGATCATGGCGGTAGAGGGGTAGAGAGAGAGAGAGAGACAGAGAGAGAGAGAGAGA